>CM042695.1:161188132-162409235 GCA_023614405.1 Avena insularis | reverse complement strand
CAAGACCGAGTTCTCCGTGGTCCGAGCTCTACCAGTTTCCGTGGGCCTGCTCTCCCAGATCCGCTGGGATATTTCACTAGGGGTCCTGAGGCTTGACCGTGAGCTTACTCCGGAAGTCTCCTGGATGTCCAATTCCCGAGTTCAAAGGAAAGACCTGACTGCATAAAGTGTGTTTGCCTGGTCAAGGGCACCTGTAGGTGTAACATCCCTAAATTCATGATTTCAAAGATTGTATATCATTCATACGATGCATTTGATTTGAGATCAATTAAACTCATTTAAGAAAACAGGAGCATTATAGTGGGAAGCTATTATTTTATGTGAGCAACTTAAATCGGAGCACACGCATTGTCTCACTTGAGAGCTTAGTGTTTTTTAAAACCAAAGTTTGTTTGCTTCTTTATTGATCGGGTTGAGTGTAGAGTTTGGAACAAATTTTTACAAATAAAACATGGTGTCAAAACCATTTTCAAAAACATTTGTAAAATCAAAGTGCTATGGTAATCACCATTATATTTTTGTTATTTCAAAAGAACTCAAGTTTGAAATGCCGTAGAGACCACTTGATTTTATGTCCCGAAATGTGTTTGTTGTACACTCACAAAAATCCTAGAAAAAGATTTGAATTCAAAGAAGTGAATTCATTTGAAGTCTCTTACTTCTAAATTTAGTTTAGAAAAGAAAAGAGAAAAGGAAAATGGAAGTAGGCCACATGAATTGGTTTTTTCCAATAATGTGACGTAACCCATTTAGAATAATTCACCCGCCCTTCTCTCTCGCATCGCCAGACGCACCTGCTAGACGCAAGACCAATGAGCCGCTAACACCCGGACCCCACTCCCCTCTATTCTGCTCACGTCGACGATCGACCTGCCCTCTCCACGCCACTCCTTCTTCCAATTTCTCAAGGCTACAGACACCGCCCGCTGCTACTAATTCTCATTGCTACTAATCGCAGTAAACGATTTATGACAAAACTCGCTTTATCCCATTGATTCAGCAAGCAATCCTCGCCCGCCTCGCTACTTAAACCCCTCACGCCATGGTCACTTCCCCCACTTTCCTCGCCTCTAACTGGCCACCACAGGTTGCTACAGATTCGATCTCAAAACTCAACAATCCGATTTAACTCGGCAGGATCGATTCCGTGAGCTTCGACCACTTCTTTCTTCCGGTTCAAACTATCGACCAGACCAAGACAAATTGTTGCACGCCCCCTCGGCAGATTCCCGACACCTTCGCTTGTATTCTCGCCGACCCACTGTCGACATCATTCACGCCACAGTGATGTAACCGCCAATCGACCTCGGCCACCAATTGCGGTAAGCCCCGAAAGCGCCCCTTTTTGCCCCCCTCTTGCATACGCAGGATGCCTCACACCGCTCTCATTCGCCAACGTTCGCTGTGATTCCTAATCCATCCGGTTCGCAAGTACGACGCTATGCTGACCCCAGAATTCACTTCGATAGCTAAATCCAATTGGGACGTCAGGCACAAATTCCCGACGAGCGGCAAGTACTCGCCAGGTTTCGCCTGCTTTCACCGCCACGCTGAGCTCGCCGCCACCGCGATTCGTTGTGAGCTTCGGCCACATCGCGATTCTGTGAGCTAATTTCCTCCCGGAGAACCTAGAATCGCATCATTTTCATCGGGACAGAATAAGTCACGTCAGCCAACATGTCATTGGCCATCAAGGTCAGCTTTTAACTTGGTCGCTTGATCAAGAGTCATGGATCTAGATCTGTCACAGGTATATAATCATCACTGGGCTTAAGCGTGGTATGTTAGATCTGAGCCGCAAGTATGATTCATCACTTAAATCCAACGATCTCGCTACGATCGATCCTCCTTAACTGCACAGGCCAATAGAAAAACAGACGTGGGCTAGGGTTTGAGTTAAAACAGATTTTGAAATCAGATTTATATCCAAATTTGATTTAGCTTATAACTTTTAATCCACACGCTAGGAATTTCTGGACAAATTTTCACCGCTTGGAACTGTGTGAGAACAAGCCCTTCTCTGGTTTATGCAATGTAGTTTAGGAGAACAAGCTTCGTCAAGTAAATGACTTTGTTTGCGTGTTAGAAAACTTGTTTAGGACTATTTTGATTATAATGAATTCAGTTTAGAAATTGTTTTAGTGTCAAACAAACTTGGGTTAGCAAGTTTTTGACTCTAGTTATATTTTAGTATATGCACTAAGCTTGTTGAGCTTTTAAAATCATTCCTTAGCATCTTGCATGCATGCATATATATATTTTGGTTGTATATGTTTTGTATGTGATTGTGGCTATATTCTATGTGTAGATTTCCTGGTGTTAGTGATTGTAGATTGTGAAGAGTGCTACCTCCCAACTACCAAGGCAAGTGGTAAGATCATGAATATTACATTATCCTATATTTTCACACAAGCATTAGAAATATTTTGCTGGAAGTCTCAGATGTTACTTTTGCCAAATGCCATGTTGGGAAATCCTAAGCAGAAGGTAGAATTGCTAGGAAACTTAAGTTAAGTTGTTACTATCTATGCCATGCTTATCCTAGCTATTAGCAAAACAAGGGTTGGTAAAGTATATACATTGTTATGATGACAATATTTCTAAGTCTTTGGACTTATGTTTTCTTAATAAAACAACTAAGTCAATGAATCACCGGTGGAATGGACTTGATTGGTGGATTTTGGTTGAGTGGGTTACACAAGGCCCATGGCCATGGTTTACCTTGTGTATCTCACTGTGGAAAGCCACCAGTGTGTGTAGAACAAAGGGATTTTAGAGGCCAAGTGTTGAGAAGCTTCTAGTGTAGCCACTTGGCAATATGGGCTCACCGATCACATAGGTTGCTAGAACTTAGCCATTTGGACAGCTGGTGGTAGGATTGATAGGTTGGAGCGGGCCCATTTGGTCTAAGGGAAGGCTTCCAAAGGTCCTTTCTTGTGAAACCAAGTCCGTGGGAAAGTGCACAACCTCAACAGGATGGAAAATCTACATTTAGCCAAGTCCATGGTAATGGACAATTTGAGCATCAAGACATGGAAGCTATCAAGAATCTCATCACTCCAACTTCTAAGTAAAACTTATGGGTGAACAAGGGTGAAGGACCTCAATGTCTATTGGTGGTTCCTTGGGAAAAGTTTTGACAAAGAAAAACTTAGTGATTTCAACTAATAGGAAAACCTATTTTGAGCAATGCAAGCCAAGCTACACTTAGCCTAATATGCATATAGTATCTAGTCCACTTAAATATGCTAAGGTATCACTTGCCAATACTATTCCAAAGTATCAACCCACGTGGGTCAGAATTGTGATGTTGTAGGTTACTCGATGAGGATTAGGTGTCATGAGTCTACACTCAACATGTTAGATTGTAAGTACATGAAGATGAAGACTTATATTTATTTACTTATCCAAACTCTTGTAATAGTCCTGTGGCCTTTGAGTTGTAAAGACTATGTTTATCTCTCGAATGGATGTAATAATGACCTTGTATCTCACAGATTTCATCTTAAACCGTGGATGCTAGCAATGATCAAGGGACTAGCATTGCAATCACAGGGATCCTTTTCCTTTACATAGGAGGGATCTACAGATGGTATCGAAAGCAACCGTGTTGCTTATAGGATTATGACCCTAGGATTGGAAACCACTATGGAAAATTTTCAACTACTTCTACACTTGTCTATTCTTCTCAGAACTTTTCTAATCTTCTTCTCATCTCTATTTGTAGATGAATTCCATCAACGGGTTGCGGTAAGGAAAGGACCACTCATGACCATGACTTTGGAGGAGATCAGTTTCCCAAAGCCTCAAGGACCTCATGGTGGCAATGGAGATACATGGTGCAAAATTGTACAAAGGCTTTCCAAAGGATGGATGAAGGAGTTGAGTACTGGTGGGTGCAACTTCACTTGTACAAAAACAAGAAAGACAACCACAAAGAAATAGGATTCTGCATGTACACCAACACTGGTGCACACCACATTCTTTTTGAGTCGCCAAGAGATGCAAATTTTGGAAGACTATCAAAGAACTTAGTGCTAGAGTCAAGTGCGTGATGCTTAACCTCCAAAAAGACTTGAAGAAAGAGAAGGAAAATACCCAAGAGTTGGAAGCTACCAACCAAACCTTAAGAGGAGACATTATAGACTTAGTGATGGAGTCATGTGAGCAAGATAGGCTGGTTGCTTCTAGAAACATTGTGTTAGCCAAAGATCCAAAGGAGATAGGATTGTAAACGATTGCTAGTCGGACCACCACCTATCACCTTATTTTCCAAAATGTTGTTTTAAAATAAGAGTGAACCTTGGTTGTTGTAATGACTTCATGTATGCATGACTTGTGTGTTTTGTTTCCCAAGGATATGTATGTGATGTTTTGTCTTTTGTTTTATCTTGAATTGTGTTGTTCTAACTTTTCTATCTTATAAATAGATGCCTATTACCATCAAGACTATTGAGGAGTTCCGTGTCACCCGCTTTGGTCCCTCGTGACGTTGAGCTTTTACTACTTGCTCAATCTCCTCTTCCCACCATCATGGTGCATCCTCACCAAGTTCGAGAGGAAGGACCTCTGGGCTTCAAGGTGAACCAGCCCGGACGCTTTATGTAGCCTACTACGGAGGCCATCGCCTTCAAGCTCATGCATGATGACAGGGAGAGAGGCATGGAGGTAGTTATGCAGATCTGATAGGACGTCTGCTAGGGCTAATTCCACATGTTAGAGGCATTTCACTTTCACGCCTTTGAAGACGTGATGAGGATGGAGAGTCCATCGACTTCGAGGACGATTCGAGGGACACAAAGCAGAGCCGATACGCCTGCATTCTCCGTGACTTAGAGTCTCTCATTAGGCACGTGGACACCGACAGACTAATGTCATGCTCAACAATGACGAAGCCTGTGTGTAGCTTCATGAGAAGGACAAGCTCTTCAAGCACAGGACGAGATAGTCAAGGAAATGGAGGCAAGTTCGAGACCTGTGACAGAAGTTCAAGAGTCGAGAAGCGGTCTGTGATAGGAACAAGAAGATCCGGACATGACTCAAGAACTACAGTCCAAGGACTTTGAGCTAGAGCAAAGCAGCAGACAAGGATAGAGAGGCTTCGCTCCTGTAAGAGGGCTCTCAAAGCCAAGATAGAGACTTTGACCACTAGTATCGAGGGAGAACAAGACCGCTGATGGAGAACGCAGGTCTTACCTTTGTCGAGGAGGAGATTGATGCCATGAGTAGCCTTGACTACTCGCTTATCTTTTATTATCGCATTTGTTATTGAGAACTTGTTATTGGACCATCCGACATGTGGATGGCTTGCTACTTGTGTGTTTTACTTTGTGAACTTGTTATCTTGTTGTTGAACTTTTATCTTTTTGTTGCATGCTTGTGATTGCTTATGTGGTGTAATGTGCATGAAAGCATCTATGGGTATCTCATTCTTATCTCTATTTGAACAAACCACGTATGCCTCCCGTGCAAACCCCAACCCCAACAACATCACTCCAGAAATGCAGCAGATGATGACTGCCCAAACTCAGCTGATGCAGATGATGACAACGTTCATCCAGAACCAAAACAACAACAACAACAATAACAACAACAACAACAACCCTCCGGGTTTTGATATGCTCACCAGTGTTCTTGAGATTGAGGCCAAGAAAGTTCTCGGGACGACCGATCCCATAGTGGACAATGATTGGCTACGCTCAAGAACAAGGACTTGGTAACCGTAATGCATCGATGCTGAAAAGGTCGATTTAAAGACATCTCATTGAAGGACCACCACCACTTCAGGACAACTTCCATCACCACCCTATAGATGAAGTGACTTGCTATCTTTTGAGGATGGCTTACATCGCTCATATCTCATCGGGTGATGAGTCTGAAAAGAAAGAGTTCCACATCTCAAGTAAATACCATCGCAGTCAAGTATCAATACATTGAGGAGTTCAACAATATGCTATGCACCTGATGAAGTTGACAACGGATGCCAAGAGAAAGGAAAAGTTTCGAAGGCTTGAATGATGAGCTGAATCTTCAATTGTTCTGTGGCCTATGTTCCCACTTATCACGTTTATGATAAGGCTGCTATTTTGGAGAACAAATGAAGCAAGTTGAGAGTAGAAAGAGGAAGCACTGACAAGCAAATGGGATCGCTCACAAACGATCTCATTATGATGACAATGAAGCTCGTGATCCCACAAGCATGGGAAATTCAACAATTAACCACAACCGCCATGACAACAAGCATCACCGTAGTCATGACAATGACAAGTACAAAACCATAAGAGTGGATATAAGAACCACCATAGTGGTAATGGAAGGAAGTGGAAGTCACCAGCTAAGAGGGACATCACCAAAGTTGAATACTTCAAATGCAAGAAGATGGGGCATTATGCAAATGATCGCTCAAAAGAAAGTTGAAGGACCAACAAGCTCAATCCTTTCCAGAAGGACAAAGTTAACCACATCGTGGAGGAGGTCTATGAGGAGCCCGATGTCGTTGCTGGTAAGTTCGCACTAATTCTATTCCAGCATTTGTTCTTTTGATACTGGAGCATCGTATTCATTCATATCAAATGCATTTGTTGATAGAAATGGGTTTCCAACCAAAACATTGGGTGTCTAATAAAAGTTAGTTCTCCGTGGAGATATGATAGTAAGTCTTGGATGCCGAGATCTAGTAATAGAGTTCGAAACATAAGTTTCAAAGTGAGTCCGATAATCCTAAATTCTCAAGGACTGACGTAATATTGGGAATGGATTGATGGCTAAGTATGAAGGAGTACTAGATTGTGCTAATCAGATCAAGGCACCTACAACCCCGTAAAAGAAAGCTGATTAAATTCAAGTCTAACTTTGAATCTAAAGGAAGTAAGCTAAATTCTCTTAAGGGGTTAGTATGACAAGTGCCAATTGTGAGTGAGTATTCGGATGTGTTTCCTAAGAATTGTTTAATGCCACCAGATAGAGATGTGGAGTTTCATAGATTTGGTACCAGTTCGGGACCAATAGCAAAGAGACCTTATAAAATGTCCGTTGATGAACTGAAGAGCTCAAGAAACAACTTGAGAACATATTGCCTTGTGTGATGTGTGCGAGAGTGAAAGCGAGCATCGTAAACCAGCAGGTTTGCTTCAACCACTACCTATTCCTGATTGGAAGTGGACAAAATTGGTATGGATTTCATTATCGGATTACCAAGGACCAGTGTCAGACATGATTCCATATGGTAGTAGTGGATCGCCTAACTAAAGTGGCTCATTTCATACCAGAAGACAACCTATAAGTGCTAAGTAGCCAAAATCTACATGAGTAGAATTGTTTGTCTACATGGAGTGCCCAAGAGTATTGTGTCCGAGGGAACTCAATTCACTTCCCATTTTTGGAGACAGCTATATGAATCATTGGGAACGAGGTTGGAATTCAAGATCGCTTTCATCCTCAAACCGATGGACAAACGGAAAGGACTAATCAAATTCTGAAGACATGTTGAGGGCATGTGCCCTAGACTATGGAGCCAGCTGGGATGAAAGTGTGCCTTTACGCAGAATTTTCTTATAACAACAAAATATCAAGCCAAGATTGAGATGGCACCATTTGAGTTTCTACTGAAGAAAGTGTACCACCCATGTTATGGAATGGTGGGAGAAAGAAGTTTATTCGGGCCGATCTTATCAAAGAAGCCAAGAGAAGGTCAAATTGGTTAAGGATAGGTTGAAGATAGCACCGTCCCTTAAAAGCTACGCAGATCCTAAGCATAGAGAAGTCACCTACGGTTGGTGATAGAGCCTATCTTAGAGTATCACTTCGTGGAGTGAAGAGATTCGGAGTCAAAGGAAAATTGGCACCAAGATATGTTGGGCCATTCAAGATTCTAAGTTGCAAAGGAGAAGTTGCATATGAAATTGAACTGCCGGAATCTCTGTCAGCAGTTCATAATGTGTTTCATGTGAGTCAGCTTAAGAAGTGTCACCTAGAAATGGAAGAAACTTCTTTGAAGGATACTATACCTTTGGAGGAGGTTCAACTAGAAAGTGATCTCACTTATGAAGAGAAACCTATCAAGATTCTTGAAACTGCAGAAAGAGTCACAAGGACTAAGACTATCAAGTTTTGCAAAGTGCAGTGGAATCATCATTCCGAAGAGGAAGCAACATGGGAAAGAGAAGATGATCTTCAGAAAGACCACCCTCACCTATTTGCTAGCCAATCCGAATCTTGAGGGCGAGATTCACCTTAAGGGGGTTAGATTTTTAACATCCCTAAATTCATGATTTCAAAGATTGCATATCATTCATGCATGCATATAGATTTGAGATCAATTTCAAACTCATTTCAAGAAAACAGGAGCACATAGTGCTATCATTTTATGTGAGCAAACTTAAATCATATACCCATCCTCACTTGACAGCTTAGTGTTATAAATACCAAGTTTGTTTGCTTCTTTATTGATTGGCTTGAGTGTAGAGTTTGAACAAATTTTTACAAAATAAAAATGGTGTCAAAACCATTTTCAAAACATTTGCAAATCAAGTGCTATGGCACTGTTTATTTTGTTAGTTCAAAAGAACCAAGTTTGAACAGAGAGACCACTTGATTTTATGTCCTGAAATGTGTTTTTTGCACACTACAAAAATCCCAAAAAGATCTGAATTCAAATAGGGTTTGAATTCATTTGAAACTCACTTTAGAAATTTAGTTTAGAAAAAGAAAAGAGAAAGAAAATGGAAAAGGGCCGGCGCCAGGAATTGAGCCCAGCAACATACGCAGCCCATTTAGCCCAATTTCCCTTCTCTCTCTCGACGCTGCAGATGCACCCAATGACCGACACCCGGACCCACTCCGTTTCGCTCGTTTGACGAGCTGCCCTTCCACGCCACTCCTTCTTCCCCACTTTCGCTAGACACTGGCCTCCGCCGTTAATTGCAAAGGACGCCGTGATTAAAACTCGCTTAAATCCCATTGATTCGGTGCGCAATCCTCGCCCGCTTCGCTACTTAAACCCTCGCCGCCACGGTCACTTCACTTTCTCGCCCACTCCGCCACCAAGGCTACGCGATTCGATCTCAAACCCCACAACACCGATTTAACTCCGCGACCGATTCCGTGAGCTTCGATCGCCCCCTTTATCGGGTTCAAACTATCGTGACCAGCATGTTCTCGCACGCTCCTCGACACCTTCGCTTGCATTCTCGTGACTCCAGCTGTCGACATCATTCACGCCGCAGTGATGTAACCGCCTCGACTCGCCACCAATTGCGGTAAGCTCCGAGCGCCTTTGCCCCTCTTGCATACGAGGATGTTCGCCATCGTTTTGCGATCTCCGAATCCATCCGTTCGTAAGTAGGCGACGCGAAACCTCAAAGAACCACTTCGATAGCAACCACTCGACGCCGCGGCACAACTCCGACGAAGCTCCAAAGAACCCTCGCCAGGCGCCTTTGCCAAGCCACCGCCACATTGAGCTTCACATCGCGATTCTGGTGAGCACACTCTTCCTCCCCGGTGAACTTAGAATGCCGGCACCGCCATCGATGAAGCGCCCGCCGTCTACGCTAACTTGGTCGTTGATCAAGAGCCGTTGATCTAGATCCAGCCACAGGCGATATAATCACTTTAGCGAAGCACGTTAGATCTGAGCCGCGCGCTGCTCACTTAAATCCAACGATTCATGCCGATCGATCCGATCCGCCCAACTGCACGCCAATAGAAAACAGACGCTGGTTAGGGTTTGAGTTCAAAACAGATTTTGAAATCAGATTTATATCCAAATTTGATTTAGCTATAACTTTTAATCCACACGTTAGAATTTGACAAATTTTATACCGTTGGAATCAGGAGAACAAGCCCTTTCTGTTTATGCAATGTGTTTAGTGTTTAGCTTCTGTTAAAATGACTTTGTTTGCAGAAACTTGTTTAGGAATATTTTGATTATATGAATTGTATAGAAAATTGTTTTAGTGTCAAATAAACATGTGTTATCAAGTTTTTGAATTATTAATGTTTCAGTATATGCACTTGCTTGGTTGAGTTATAAAAATCATTCCTTAGCATCTTGCATGCATGCATATATATTTTTGGTCAGTATATGTTTTGTATGTGATTGGCTATATTCTATGTGTAGATTTTGGTGTTAGTGATTGTGATTGTGAAGAGTGCTACTCCCAACTACCAAGGAAAGTGGTACATCATGAATATTACAATCCATATATTTTCATACAAGTATTAGAAATATTTTGCTAAGTCTTGCATGTTACTTTTTCCAAATGCCATGTTGGGAAATCCTAAGTAGTTGTAGAATTGCTAGGAAAATTCTAAGTTAAGTTACTATCTATGCCATGCTTATCCTAGCTATTAGCAAACAAGGGTTGGTAAAGTATATACATGTTATGATGACAATATTTCTAAGTCTTTGACTTATGTTTTCTTAATAAAACAACTAAGTCAATGAATCACCGGTGGAATGGGACTTGATTGGTGGATTTTGTTGAGTGGTTACACAAGGCCCATGGCTATGGTTTACCTTGTGTATCTCACTTGTGGAAAGCCACCCAGAACAAAGGGATTTTAGAGGCCAAGTGTTGAGAAGCTTCTAGTGCACCACTTGGCAATATGGGCTCCTGGATCACATAGGTTGCTAGAACTTAGCCATTTGGACAGTTGGTAGTGGGATTGATAGGTTGGAGCGTTGGCCCATTTGGTCTAAGGGAAGGCTTCCGAAGGTCCTTTCTTGGTGAAACCAAGTCTGTGGGGAAAGTGCACAACCTCAAAGCAGATGGAAAATCTAAGTATTAGCCAAGTCCATGGCAATGGACAGCTTGAGCATCAAGACATGGAAGCTATCAAGAATCTCATCACTCCAACTTCTAAGTAAAACTTATGGTGAACAAGGGTGAAGGACCTCAATGTCTATTGGTGGTTCCTTGGGAAAAGTTTTGACAAAGAAAACTTAGTGATTTCAACTAATAGGAAAACCTATTTTGAGCAATGCAAGCCAAGCCACACTTAGCCAAATATGCATATAGTATCTAGTCCACTTAAAATATGCTAAGGTATCACTTGCCAATACTATTCCAAAGTATTGACCCACCGTGGCTGTAATTTGTGATGTTGTAGGTTACCTCGATGAGGATTAGGTGTCATGAGTCTACACTCAACATGTTAGCTCTGTGGCACATGAAGATGAAGACTTATATTTATTTACTTATCCAAACTCTTGTAATAGTCCCGTGGCCTTTGAGTTGTAAAGACTATGTTTATCTCTGAATGGATGTAATAATGACCTTTGTATCTGTGGTACTTCATCTTAAACTATGGATGCTAGCAATGATCCAGGACTAGCATTGCAATCACAGGATCCTTTTCCTTTACATAGGAGGGATCTACAGATGGTATCAGAGCACTATGTTGCCTATAGGATTATGACCCTAGGATTGGAAACCACTAAGGAAAATTTTCAACTACTTCTACACTTGTCTATTCTTCTCAGAACTTTTCTAATCTTCTTTCTCATCTCTATTTGTAGATGAATTCCATCAACGAAGTCAGAAGGAAAGGACCACTCATGACCATGACTTTGGAGTGTGAGACTGAGTTTCCCAAAGCCTCAAGGACCTCATGGTGGCAATGGAGATACATGGTGCACTGTACAAAGGCTTTCCAAAGGATGGATGAAGGAGTTGAGTACCGGTGGGTGCAACTTCACTTGTACAAAAACAAGAAAGACAACCACAAAGAAATAGGATTCTGCATGTACACCAACACTGTGGGCACACCACATTCTTGAGTCGCAAGAGATGCAGCTTGGAAGACTATCAAAGAACTTAGTGCTAGAGTCAAGTGCAGTGATGCTTAACCTCCAAAAAAGACTTGAAGAAAGAGAAGGAAAATACCCAAGAGTTGGAAGCTACCAACCAAACCTTAAGAGGAGACATTATAGACTTAGTGATGGAGTCATGTGAGCAAGATAGGCTGGTTGCTTCTAGAAACATTGTGTTAGCCAATGTATCCAAAGGAGATAGGATTGTAAACGCATTGCTAGTTGGACCACCACCTATCACCTTATTTTCCAAAATGTTGTTTTAAAATAAGAGTGAACCTTGGTTGTTGTAATGACTTCATGTATGCATGACTTGTGTGTTTTGTTTCCCAAGGATATGTATGTGATGTTTTGTCTTTTGTTTTATCTTGAATTGTGTTGTTCTAACTTTTCTATCTTATAAATAGATGCCTATTACCATCAGCACTATTGAGGAGTTCAAGGTCACCCGCTTTGGTCCTCAGACGTTGAGCTTACTACTTTGCTCAATCTCCTCTTCCCACCATCATGGTGCATCCTCACCAAGTTCGAGAGGAAGGACCTTCTGGGCTTCAAGGTGAACCAGCCTGGACGCTTATGTGGCCTACTACGGAGGCCATCGCCTTCAAGCTGATGCACGATGACAGGAGAGAGGCATGTAGGTAGTTATGCAGATCTGATAGACATCTGCTAGGGCGACACTCCCGACATGTTAGAGGCACTCACTTTCACGTCTTTGGAAGACGTGATGAGGATGGAGAGTCCATCGACTTCGAGGACGATTCGAGGGACGCAGCAGAGCCGATACGCCTGTACCTCCAGGACTTAGAGTCTCTCATTAGGCACGTGGACACTGACATGACCAATGTCATGCTCAGCAATGACGAAGCCCAGTGCAGCCATGAGAAGGACAAGCTCTTCGCGCACTGTGACGAGATAGTCAAGGAAATGGAGGCTAAGTTCGAGACCTGTGACAGAAGTTCAAGAGTCGAGAAGCGTGTCCAGATAGGAACAAGAAGATCCGGACATGATCAAGAACTACCCAAGGACTTCGAGCCAGAGCAGCAGCAGACAAAGGATAGAGAGGCTTGCTCCTGTGAAGAGGGCTCTCAAAGCCAAGATAGAGACTTTGACCACTAGCATCGAGGAGAACAAGACCGCTGGAGAACGAGGTCTTACCTTTGTCGAGGAGGAGATTGATGCCGGCGAGTAGCCTTGACTACTGCTTATCTTTTATTATCGTACTTGTTATTGAGAACTTGTTATTGGACCATCCGACATGTGGATGGCTTGCTACTTGTGTGTTTTACTTTGTGAACTTGTTATCTTGTTGTTGAACTTTTATCTTTTTGTTGCATGCTTGTGATTGCATATGTGGTGTAATGTGCATGAAAGCATCTATGGGTATCTCATTCTTATCTCTATTTGAACAAACCACAGATGCCTCCCCGTCGTGCAAACCCCAACCCCAACAACAACAACATCACTCCGTAAATGCAACAGATGATGATGCCCAAACTCAGCTGATGCAGATGATGACAACGTTCATCCAGAACCAAAACAACAACAACAACAATAACAACAACAACAACAACAACAACAACAACCCTCCGGGTTTTGATATGCTCACCAGGTTCTTGAGATTGAGACCAGCAAAGTTCTCGGGGACGACTGATCCCATGGTGGCCAATGATTGGCTACGTTCAGTAAACAAGGACTTGGTAACTGTAATGTGATCGATGCTGAAAAGGTCGATTCACAAGACATCTGGCTGAAGGACCAGCCACTTGGTGGGACAACTTCCATCACCACTCCCATAGATGAAGTGACTTGGGCTATCTTTTGAGGCTTTCAGATCGCTTCATATCTCATCGGGTGATGAGTCCTAAAAAGAAAGAGTTCCATTAATCAAGGCCACCGCAAAGATGGCTGAATACATTGAGGAGTTCAACAATCTGGCGCGTTATGCACGGGATGAAGTTGACACTGATGCCAAGAGAAAGGAAAAGTTTCTTGAAGGCTTGAATGATGAGCTGAATCTTCAATTGTCTGTGGCCTATGTTCCCACTTATCAGTCGCTCTGTGATAAGGCTGCTATTTTGGAGAACAAAATGAAGCAAGTTGAGAGTATAAAGAGGAAGCACTGACAAGCAGCCTGGATCGCCTCACAAACGATCTCATTATGATGACAATGAAGCTCAGATCCCACAAGCATGGGAAATTCAACAAGCACTATTAACCACAACCGCTATGACAACAAGCATCACCGTAGTCATGACAATGACAAGTACAAAACCATAAGAGTGGATATAAGAACCACCATAGTGGTAATGGAAGTGAAGTGGAAATCAGCCAGCTAAGAGGGACATCAACAAAGTTGAATACTTCAAATGCAAGAAGATGGGGCATTATGCAAATGATCGCCTAAAAGAAAGTTGAAGGACCCAACAAGCCCAATCCTTTCCGTAAAGGATGTTAACCACATCAAGGTGGAGGAGGTCTATGAGGAGCCCGATGCGTTGCTGGTAAGTTCAGACTCAATTATGTTCCAGATTTGTTCTTTTGATACCGAGCATCGATTCATTCATATCAAATGCATTTGTTGATAGAAATGGGTTTCAAATCGAAAACATTGGGTGTCTAATAAAAGTTAGTTCTCCTGTGGAGATATGATAGTAAGTCTTGGATGCCGAGATCTAGTAATAGAGTTCGAAAACATAAGTTTCAAAGTGAGTCCGATAATCCTAAATTCTCAAGGACTGACGTAATATTGGGAATGGATTGATGGCTATATGAAGGAGTACTAGATTGTGCCAATCGTATCGTTGCACTCACAACCCCGTAAAGAAAGCTGATTAAATTCAAGTCTAACTTTGAATCTAAAGGAAGTAAGCTAAATTCTCTTAAGGGGTTAGTATGGACAAGGTGCCAATTGTGAGTGAGTATCCGATGTGTTTCCTAAGAATTGCCGGAATGCCACCAGATAGAGATTTCGAGTTTCTGATAGATTTGGTACCAGGTTTGGGACCAATAGCAAAGAGACCTTATAAAATGTCAGTTGATGAACTGAAAGAGCTCA
The DNA here is from genome assembly GCA_023614405.1 of Avena insularis. Taxonomy (NCBI): domain Eukaryota; kingdom Viridiplantae; phylum Streptophyta; class Magnoliopsida; order Poales; family Poaceae; genus Avena; species Avena insularis. The sequence continues at coordinate 162,394,362 of CM042695.1, read as the reverse complement.
AGAAACAATTTGGAGAACATATTGCCTTGTGTGATGTGTGCATTAGAGTGAAAGCGGAGCATCAGAAACCAGCAGGTTTGCTTCAACCACTACCTATTCCTGATTGGAAGTGGGACAAAATTGGTATGGATTTCATTACCGGATTACCAAGGACCAGGTCAGACATGATTCCATATGGTAGTAGTGGATCGCCTAACTAAAGTGGCTCATTTCATACCTGTAAAGTCAACCTATACAAGTGCTAAGTTAGCCAAAATCTACATGAGTAGAATTGTTTGTCTACATGGAGTGCCCAAGAGTATTGTGTCTGATAGGGGAACTCAATTCACTTCCCATTTTTGGAGACAGTTACATGAATCATTGGGAACCAGGTTGGAATTCAAGATCGCTTTTCATCCTCAAACCGATGGACAAACGGAAAGGACTAATCAAATTCTTGAAGACATGTTGAGGGCATGTGCCCTAGACTATGGAGCCAGTTGGGATGAAAGTGTGCCTTACGCAGAATTTCTTATAACAACAGCTATCAAGCCAGTATTGAGATGGCACCATTTGAGTTTCTACTGAAGAGTGTACCACCCCATTGTTATGGAATGGTGGGAGAAAGAAGTTTATTCCAGATCTTATCAAAGAAGTCAAGAGAAGGTCAAATTGGTTAAGGACAGGTTGAAGATAAGACAGCCCCCGATGTAAAAGCTACGCAGATCCTAAGCATAGAGAAGTCACCTACACGGTTGGTGATAGAGCCTATCTTAGAGTATCACCACTCGTGGAGTGAAGAGATTCGAGTCAAAGGAAAATTGGCACCAAGATATGTTGGGCCATTCAAGATTCTGAGTTGCAAAGGAGAAGTTGCATATGAAATTGAACTGCCGGAATCTCCGTCAGCAGTTCATAATGTGTTTCATGTGAGTCAGCTTAAGAAGTGTCACCTAGAAATGGAAGAAACTTCTTTGAAGGATACTATATCTTTGGAGGAGGTTCAACTAGAAAGTGATCTCACTTATGAAGAGAAACCTATCAAGATTCTTGAAACTACAGAAAGAGTCACAAGGACTAAGACTATCAAGTTTTGCAAAGTGCAAGGAATCATCATTCCAAAGAGGAAGCAACATGGGAAAGAGAAGATGATCTTCAGAAGACCACCTCACCTATTTGCTAGCCAATCCGAATCTCGAGGGCGAGATTCACCTTAAGGGGGTTAGATTTTTAACATCCCTAAATTCATGATTTCAAAGATTGCATATCATTCATGCATGCATATAGATTTGAGATCAATTTCAAATTCATTTCAAGAAAACAGGAGCACATAGTGCTATCATTTTATGTGAGCAAACTTAAATCATATACCCATCCTCACTTGAGAGCTTAGTGTTATAAATACCAAGTTTGTTTGCTTCTTTATTGATTGGCTTGAGTGTAGAGTTTGAACAAATTTTTACAAAATAAAAATGGTGTCAAAACCATTTTCAAAACATTTGCAAATCAAGTGCTATGGCACTGTTTATTTTGTTATTTCAAAAGAACCAAGTTTGAACAGAGAGACCACTTGATTTTATGTCCTGAAATGTGTTTTTTGCACACTACAAAAATCCCAAAATGATTTGAATTCAAATAGGGTTTGAATTCATTTGAAACTCACTTTAGAAATTTAGTTTAGAAAAAGAAAAGAGAAAGGAAATGGAAAAGGGCCGGCGCCAGGAATTGAGCCCAGCAACAGACGCAGCCCATTTAGCCCACCCGGCTCCCTTCTCTCTCTCGTGACGCCAGATGCACCCAAATGAGTCACCCGGACCCCACTCCTCTCTGCTCGTTTTCACGACGAGTCCCTCTCCACGCCACTCCTTCTTCCCAATTTCACAGACACCGCCTCCACTGCTGCAGGTTGACGCCCGATTAAAACTCGCTTAAATCCCATTGATTCGGCGCAATCCTCGCCCCGCTTCGCTACTTAAACCTCGCCGTGGTCACTTCCCCACTTTCTCGCCCACTCCGCCACCAGTCGCAAGATTCAATCTCAAAACCCCGCAACACCGATTTAACTCCGGTGATCGATTCCGTGAGCTTCGATCACCTTTATCTGGTTCAAACTATCGTGACCAGCATGTTCTTGCGCTGCCTCGATACCTTTCGCTTGCATTCTCGTGACCCAGCTCGTCGACATCATTCACGCCCGCAGTGATGTAACCGCCTCGACCGCCGACCAATTGCGGTAAGCCCCGAGCGCCTTGCCCCTCTTGCATACGAGGATGTTCGCCACGCTTGGCGATCTCCTAATCCATCTGGTTCGTGCTAGGGCGACGCGAAACCTCGGCAACCACATCGATAGCAACCACTCGACGCCGTGCACAACTCCGACGAGCTCCAGCAGCCCCTGCCTTTCGCCCCTTGCCAAGCCACCGCCACGTTGAGCTTCGCCTCGTCACTGCGATTCTGGTGAGCACACTCTTCCTCCGGCGAACTCTAGATTGCCGCACCGCCATCGACAGAGCGCCCGCCATCAGCCGCCACAGTGCGCCAGAATCTTGGTCGTTGATCAAGAGCCGTTGATCTAGATCCAGCCAAGGCGATATAATCACTTGCCGAAGCGGTACGTTAGATCTGAGCCGCGCTGCTCACTTAAATCCAACGATTCATGCCGATCGATCCGCCCAACCGCACGGGCCAATAGAAAACAGACGCATATTAGGGTTTGAGTTAAAAACAGATTTTGAAATCAGATTTATATCCAAATTTGATTTAGCTATAACTTTTAATCCACATGTTAGAATTTGACAAATTTTATACCGTTGGAATCAGGAGAACAAGCCCTTTCTGTTTATGCAATGTGTTTAGTGTTTATCTTCTGTTAAAATGACTTTGTTTGTAGAAACTTGTTTAGGACTATTTTGATTATATGAATTGTTTAGAAAATTGTTTTAGTGTCAAATAAACTTGGGTTAGCAAGTTTTTGACTTAGTTATGTTTCAGTATATGCACTTGCTTGGTTGAGTTTTAAAAATCATTCCTTAGCATCTTGCATGCATGCATATATATTTTTGGTTGTATATGTTTTGTATGTGATTGTGGCTATATTCTATGTGTAGATTTTGGTGCTAGTGATTGTGATTGTGAAGAGTGCTACTCTCCCAACTACCAAGGCAAGTAGTACATCATGAATATTACAATCCCTATATTTTCATACAAGTATTAGAAATATTTTGCTAAGTCTTGCAAGTTACTTTTTGCCAAATGCCATGTTGGGAAATCCTAAGTAGTTGTAGAATTGCTAGGAAACTTCTAAGTTAAGTTACTATCTATGCCATGCTTAGCCTAGCTATTAGCAAACAAGGGTTGGTAAAGTATATACATGTTATGATGACAATATTTCTAAGTCTTTGGACTTATGTTTTTCTTAATAAAACAACTAAGTCAATGAATCACCTGGGTGGAATGGGACTTGATTGGTGGATTTTGGTTGAGTGGTTACACAAGGCCCATGGCTATGGTTTACCTTGTGTATCTCACTTGTGGAAAGCCACCCAGGAACAAAGGGATTTTAGAGGCCAAGTGTTGAGAAGCTTCTAGTGCAGCCACTTGGCAATATGGGCTCACTCGATCACATAGGTTGCTAGAACTTAGCCATTTGGACAGTTGGTGGTAGTGGGATTGATAGGTTGGAGCGCGTCCATTTGGTCTAAGGGAAGGCTTCCGAAAGGTCCTGTCTTGGTGAAACCAAGTCTGGTGGGGAAAGTGCACAACCTCAGCAGATGGAAAAATCTAAGTACTTAGCCAAGTCCATGGAAATGGACAGCTTGAGCATCAAGACATGGAAGCTATCAAGAATCTCATCACTCCAACTTCTAAGTAAAACTTATGGGTGAACAAGGGTGAAGGACCTCAATGTTCATTGGTGGTTACTTGGGAATTGTTTTGACAAAGAAAAACTTATTGATTTCAACTTATAGGATTAACCTATTTTGAGCAATGCATGCCAATCTACACTTAGCCAAATGTGCATATAGTATCTAGTCCACTTAAAATATGCTATGTATCACTTGCCAATACTATTCCAAAGTATTGACCCACCGTGGGTCAGTAATTTGTGATGTTGTAGGTTACTCTGATGAGGATTAGGTGTCATGAGTCTACACTCAACATGTTAGCCTGTGGCACATGAAGATGAAGACTTATATTTATTTACTTATCCAAACTCTTGTAATAGTCCTGTGGCCTTTGAGTTGTAAAGACTATGTTTATCTCTGGAATGGATGTAATAATGACCTTTGTATCTGTGTACTTCATCTTAAACTGTGGATGCTAGCAATGATCCAGGGACTAGCATTGCAATCACAGGGATCCTTTTCCTTTACATAGGAGGGATCTTACAGATGGTATCAGAGCACTGTGTTGCCTATAGGATTATGACCCTAGGATTGGAAACCACTAAGGAAAATTTTTCAACTACTTCTACACTTGTCTATTCTTCTCGTAAACTTTTCTATTCTTCTTTCTCATCTCTATTTGTAGATGAATTCCATCAACGAAGCCGTAAGGAAAGGACCACTCATGACCATGACTTTGGAGTGTGAGACTGAGTTTCCCAAAGCTCTCAAGGACCTCATGGTGGCAATGGAGATACATGGTGCAGCTGTGTACAAAGGCTTTCCAAAGGATGGATGAAGGAGTTGAGTACTGGTGGGTGCAACTTCACTTGTACAAAAACAAGAAAGACAACCACAAAGAAATAGGATTCTGCATGTACACCAACACTGTGGTGCACACCACATTCTTTGAGTCAGCAAGAGATGCAGCTTGGAAGACTATCAAAGAACTTAGTGCTAGAGTCAAGTGCAGGATGCTTAACCTCCAAAAAGACTTGAAGAAAGAGAAGGAAAATACCCAAGAGTTGGAAGCTACCAACCAAACCTTAAGAGGAGACATTATAGACTTAGTGATGGAGTCATGTGAGCAAGATAGGCTGGTTGCTTCTAGAAACATTGTGTTAGCCAACAGATCCAAAGGAGATAGGATTGTAAACGCATTTCTAGTTGGACCACCACCTATCACCTTATTTTCCAAAATGTTTTAAAATAAGAGTGAACCTTGGTTGTTGTAATGACTTCATGTATGCATGACTTGTGTGTTTTGTTTCCCAAGGATATGTATGTGATGTTTTGTCTTTTTGTTTTATCTTGAATTGTGTTGTTCTAACTTTTCTATCTTATAAATAGATGCCTATTACCATCAAGACTATTGAGGAGTTCCAGGTCACCCGCTTTGGTCCTCGTGACGTTGAGCTTACCACTTTGCTCAATCTCCCTCTTCCCACCATCATGGTGCATCCCCTCACCAAGTTCGAGAGGAAGGACTTCTGGGGCTTCAAGGTGAACCAGCCCGGACGCCAGACAGGGCCTACTACGGAGGCCATCGTCTTCAAGCTCATGCACGATGACAGGGAGAGAGGCATGGAGGTAGTTATGCAGATCTGATAGGACGCCCGCTAGGGCGACACTCCCGACATGTTAGAGGCACTCACTTTCACGTCTTTGGAAGACGTGATGAGGATGGAGAGTCCATCGACTTCGAGGACGATTCGAGGGACGCAGCAGAGCCGATACGCCTGCATTCTCCGTGACTTAGAGTCTCTCATTAGGCACGTGGACACCGACAGACCAATGTCATGCTCAGCAATGACGAAGCTCTGTGTGCAGCCATGAGAAGGACAAGCTCTTCGCGCACCAGGACGAGATAGTCAAGGAAATGGAGGCTAAGTTCGAGACCTGTGATAGGAAGTTCAAGAGTCGAGAAGCGTGTCCAGGATAGGAACAAGAAGATCCGGACATGATCAAGAACTACAGCCCAAGGACTTTGAGCTAGAGCAGCAGCAGAGGATAGAGAGGCTTCGTTCCCAGAAGAGGGCTCTCAAAGCCAAGATAGAGACTTTGACCACTAGCATCGAGGAGAACAAGACCGCGATGGAGAACGCAGGTCTTACCTTTGTCGAGGAGGAGATTGATGTCGATGAGTAGCCTTGACTACTGCTTATCTTTATTATCGTATTTGTTATTGAGAACTTGTTATTGGACCATCCGACATGTGGATGGCTTGCTACTTGTGTGTTTTACTTTGTGAACTTGTTATCTTGTTGTTGAACTTTTATCTTTTGTTGCATGCTTGTGATTGCTTATGTGGTGTAATGTGCATGAAAGCATCTATGGGTATCTCATTCTTATCTCTATTTGAACAAACCACAGATGCCTCCCGTCAGGCAAACCCCAACCCCAACAACATCACTCCGAAATGCAGCAGATGATGACCGCCCAAACTCAGTCGATGCAGATGATGACAACGCTCATCCGTAACCAAAACAACAACAACAATAACAACAATAACAACAACAACCTCCGGTTTTGATATGCTCACCAGTGTTCTTGAGATTGAGGCCAGAAAGTTCTGGGACGATCGATCCCATAGTGGACAATGATTGGCTACGCTCAAGAACAAGGACTTGGTAACTGTAATGATCGATGCTGAAAAGGTCGATTCAGAGTACATCCGCTGAAGGACCAGCCGCCACTTGGTGGGACAACTTCCATCACCACTCCTATAGATGAAGTGACTTGGGCTATCTTTGAGGATGGCTTTCACATCGCTTATCTCATCAGGGTGATGAGTCCGAAAAGAAAGAGTTCCACATCAAGCAACCACCGCAGTGTGTTTAATACATTGAGGAGTTCAACAATCTGGCGTTATGCACCCATGAAGTTGACAATCGATGCCAAGAGAAAGGAAAAGTTTCTTGAAGGCTTGAATGATGAGCTGAATCTTCAATTGTCTGTGGCCTATGTTCCCACTTATCACCGCCTCAGGATAAGGCTGCTATTTTGGAGAACAAATGAAGCAAGTTGAGAGTAGAAAGAGGAAGCACTGACAAGCACAGCTCGGGATCGTCTCACAAACGATCTCATTATGATGACAAATGAAGCTCAGATCCCACAAGCATGGGAAATTCAACAAGCACTATTAACCACAACCGGCTATGACAACAAGCATCACCGTAGTCATGACAATGACAAGTACAAAACCATAAGAGTGGATAAGAACCACCATAGTGGTAATGGAAGTGGAAGTGGAAGTGGAAGTCAGCTACTAAGAGGGACATCAACAAAGTTGAATACTTCAAATGCAATAAGATGGGGCATTATGCAAATGACTGCCCTGAAAAGAAAGTTGAAGGACCCAACAAGCCCAATCCTTTCCAGAAAGGACAGGTTAACCACATCAGTGTGGAGGAGGTCTATGAGGAGCCTAATGCTGTTGCGGGTAAGTTCAGACTCAATTTTATTCCAGCATTTGTTCTTTTTGATACTGGAGCATCGCATTCATTCATATCAAATGCATTTGTTGATAGAAATGGGTTTCCAACTGAAAACATTGGGTGTCTAATAAAAGTTAGTTCTCCGGGTGGAGATATGATAGTAAGTCTTGGATGCCGAGATCTAGTAATAGAGTTCGGAAAACATAAGTTTCCAGTGAGTCTGATAATCCTAAATTCTCAAGGACTGGACGTAATATTGGGAATGGATTGGATGGCTAAGTATGAAGGAGTACTAGATTGTGCCAATCAGATCGTTGCACTCACAACCCCAGAAAGAAAGCTGATTAAATTCAAGTCTAACTTTGAATCTAAAGGAAGTAAGCTAAATTCTCTTAAGGGGGTTAGCATGGACAGTGTGCCAATTGTGAGTGAGTATCCGGATGTGTTTCCGGAAGAATTGCCGGGAATGCCACCAGATAGAGATGTGGAGTTTCTGATAGATTTGGTACCAGGTTCGGGACCAATAGCAAAGAGACCTTATAAAATGTCAGTTGATGAACTGAAAGAGCTCAAGAAACAACTTGGAGAACATATTGCCTTGTGTGATGTGTGCAGTAGAGTGAAAGCGGAGCATCAGAAACCAGCAGGTTTGCTTCAACCACTACCTATTCCTGATTGGAAGTGGGACAAAATTGGTATGGATTTCATTACCGGATTACCAAGAACCAGGTCAGGACATGATTCCATATGGGTAGTAGTGGATCGCCTAACTAAAGTGGATCATTTCATACCTGTAAAGACAACCTATACAAGTGCTAAGTTAGCCAAAATCTACATGAGTAGAATTGTTTGTCTGCATGGAGTGCCCAAGAGTATTGTGTCTGATAGGGGAACTCAATTCACTTCCCATTTTTGGAGACAGTTACATGAATCATTGGGAACGAGGTTGGAATTCAGTACTGCTTTTCATCCTCAAACCGATGGACAAACGGAAAGGACTAATCAAATTCTTGAAGACATGTTGAGGGCATGTGCCCTAGACTATGGAGCCGCTGGGATGAAAGTGCCTTTACGCAGAATTTTCTTATAACAATGCCTATCAAGCCAGATTGAGATGGCACCATTTGAGTTTCTCTATGGAAGAAAGTGTACCACCCCATTGTTATGGAATGGTGTGGAGAAAGAAGTTTATTCGGGCCCGATCTTATCAAAGAAGTCAAGAGAAGGTCAAATTGGTTAAGGACAGTTGAAGATAGCATAGCCTGATGTAAAAGCCACGAGATCCTAAGCATAGAGAAGTCACCTACGGTTGGTGATAGAGCCTATCTTAGAGTATCACTACTTGGAGTGAAGAGATTCGAGTCAAAGGAAAATTGGCACCAAGATATGTTGGGCCATTCAAGATTCTAAGTTGCAAAGGAGAAGTTGATATGAAATTGAACTGCCTAATCTCCGCTAGCTCATAATGTGTTTCATGTGAGTCAGCTTAAGAAGTGTCACCTAGAAATGGAAGAAACTTCTTTGAAGGATACTATACCTTTGGAGGAGGTTCAACTAGAAAGTGATCTCACTTATGAAGAGAAACCTATCAAGATTCTTGAAACTGCAGAAAGAGTCACAAGGACTAAGACTATCAAGTTTTGCAAAGTGCAAGGAATCATCATTCAAGAGGAAGCAACATGGGAAAGAGAAGATGATCTTCGTAAAGACCACCTCACCTATTTGCTAGCCAATCCGAATCTTGAGGGCGAGATTCACCTTAAGGGGGTTAGATTTTTAACATCCCTAAATTCATGATTTCAAAGATTGCATATCATTCATGCATGCATATAGATTTGAGATCAATTTCAAACTCATTTCAAGAAAACAGGAGCACATAGTGCTATCATTTTATGTGAGCAAACTTAAATCATATACCCATCCTCACTTGACAGCTTAGTGTTATAAATACCAAGTTTGTTTGCTTCTTTATTGATTGGCTTGAGTGTAGAGTTTGAACAAATTTTTACAAAATAAAAATGGTGTCAAAACCATTTTCAAAACATTTGCAAATCAAGTGCTATGGCACTGTTTATTTTGTTATTTCAAAAGAACCAAGTTTGAACAGAGAGACCACTTGATTTTATGTCCTGAAATGTGTTTTTTGCACACTACAAAAATCCCAAAAAGATTTAAATTCAAATAGGGTTTGAATTCATTTGAAACTCACTTTAGAAATTTAGTTTAGAAAAAGAAAAGAGAAAGGAAATGGAAAAGGGCCGTCGCCAGGAATTGAGCCCAAAGAATGACGCAGCCATTTAGCCTGCCCTTTCCCCTTCTCTCTCTCAGACGCACAGATGCACCAAATGAGCCGACACCAGACCTGCACTCCCTCTGTTTCGTTTCACGACGAAATGGCCTTCCACGTCACTCCTTCTTCCCCAATTTCTCGCGCGCAGACACCGCTCCGCCGTTACCACCGTGCAGTGACGCCGCGATTAAAACTCGCTTAAATCCCATTGATTCGGCGCGCAATCCTCGCCCCGCTTCTGGCTACTTAAACCCCTCGCTGCCGCGGTCACTTCCCCCCACTTTCCTCGCCCACTCCGCCACCAGGCTGCGCGCATTCGATCTCAAAACCCCGCAACACCGACTAACTCCGACGACTGATTCCGGTGAGCTTCGACCGCCCCCCTTTATCTGGTTCAAACTATCATGACCAGCATGTTGTTGCGCGTTCCCTGATACCTTTCGTTTGCATTCTCGTGACCCAGCTCGTCGACATCATTCACGCCCGCAAGTGATGTAACCGCATTCGACTCGGCGACCAATTGCGGTAAGCCCCGAGCGCCCCTTGCCCCCTCTTGCATACGAGGATGTTCGCCACTGTCTTGCGCATCTCCTAATCCATCTGCTTCGTGCTAGGGCGACGCGAAACCTCGGCAACCACTTCGACAGCAACCACCCGACGCCATGCACAACTCCGACGAGCTCCAGCAGCCCCTGCCGTGCGCCCCTTGCCAAGCCACCGCCATGTTGAGCTTCGCCTTGTCACTGCGATTCTGGTGAGCACACTCTTCCCTCCCCGGGCGACCTAGAACATCGGCACCACCACTGACAGAGCGCTTCGCCGCTCGTCGTCGCCGCGTTCCGCCAGAACTTGGTCGTTTGATCAAGAGCCGTTGGATCTAGATCAAGCGCGTGCGATAGAATCACTTAAGCGAAGCGGTATGTTAGATCTGAGCCGTGCGCGTTCACTTAAATCCAACGATCTGCATCGATCGATCCGCCCGAACCGGTACGGGCCAATAGGAAACAGACGCGTGGCTAGGGTTTGAGTTAAAAACAGATTTTGAAATCAGATTTATATCCAAATTTGATTTAGCTATAACTTTTAATCCACACGTTAGAATTTGACAAATTTTATACCGTTGGAATCAGGAGAACAAGCCCTTTCTATTTATGCAATGTGTTTAGTGTTTAGCTTCTGTTCAAATGACTTTGTTTGCAGAAACTTGTTTAGGACTATTTTGATTATATGAATTGTTTAGAAAATTGTTTTAGTGTCAAATAAACTTGGGTTAGCAAGTTTTTGACTTAGTTATGTTTCAGTACTATGCACTTGCTTGGTTGAGTTTTAAAAATCATTCCTTAGCATCTTGCATGCATGCATATATATTTTTGGTTGTATATGTTTTGTATGTGATTGTGGCTATATTCTATGTGTAGATTTTGGTGCTAGTGATTGTGATTGTGAAGAGTGCTACTCTCCCAACTACCAAGGCAAGTGGTACATCATGAATATTACAATCCCTATATTTTCATACAAGTATTAGAAATATTTTGCTAAGTATTGCATGTTACTTTTTGCCAAATGCCATGTTGGGAAATCCTAAGTAGTTGTAGAATTGCTAGGAAACTTCTAAGTTAAGTTACTATCTATGCCATGCTTAGCCTAGCTATTAGCAAACAAGGGTTGTTAAAGTATATACATGTTATGATGAAAATATTTCTAAGTCTTTGGACTTATGTTTTTCTTAATAAAACAACTAAGTCAATGAATCACCTGGGTGGAATGGGACTTGATTGGTGGATTTTGGTTGAGTGGTTACACAAGGCCCATGGCTATGGTTTACCTTATGTATCTCACTTGTGGAAAGCCACCCAGGAACAAAGGGATTTTAGAGGCCAAGTGTTGAGAAGCTTCTAGTGTAGCCACTTGGCAATATGGGCTCTGCCTGGATCACATAGGTTGCTAGAACTTAGCCATTTGGACAGTTGGTGGTAGTGGGATTGATAGGTTGGAGCGCGTCCATTTGGTCTAAGGGAAGGCTTCCGAAAGTTCCTGTCTTGGTGAAACCAAGTCTGGTGGGGAAAGTGCACAACCTCTGCAGATGGAAAAATCTAAGTACTTAGCCAAGTCCATGGCAATGGACAGCTTGAGCATCAAGACATGGAAGCTATCAAGAATCTCATCACTCCAACTTCTAAGTAAAACTTATGGGTGAACAAGGGTGAAGGACCTCAATGTCTATTGGTGGTTCCTTGGGAAAAGTTTTGACAAAGAAAAACTTAGTGATTTCAACTAATAGGAAAAACCTATTTTGAGCAAAGCAAGCCAAGCTACACTTAGCCAAATATGCATATAGTATATAGTCCACTTAAAATATGCTAAGGTATCACTTGCCAATACTATTCCAAAGTATTGACCCACTGTGGCTGTAACTTGTGATGTTGTAGGTTACTCTGATGAGGATTAGGTGTCATGAGTCTACACTCAACATGTTTGCCTGTGGCACATGAAGATGAAGACTTATATTTATTTACTTATCCAAACTCTTGTAATAGGCCTGTGGCCTTTGAGTTGTAAAGACTATGTTTATCTCTAGAATGGATGTAATAATGACCTTTGTATCTGTGTACTTCATCTTAAACTGTGGATGCTAGCAATGATCCAGGGACTAGCATTGCAATCACAGGGATCCTTTTCCTTTACAAAGGAGGGATCTTACAAGAGGCTAGTCCGGAGATTGGCCGGAGTCTCTGGTGTAGACCGGAGTCTACACACCGGAGTCTCCGGTCTGACTTTTCTACAACGGTCAGAAAATGGTTCGTGGAGGGGGCTGCCTATAAAAAGGGACCCTTATCTTCTTCCTCCAGTTGCTCGAGCTGCTCAAGAACACCAACCCCATTAGAGCCACCAAATCCACAAGATCTCTTCATCCAACCATCCAAAGTCATTGATCTCTGGAGAATCGAAGGAGGAGGCCTTATTTACATCTTCACCAAGAGAGATCTTCATTTCCCTCTCATTCACTTGAGGGCCCCCAAGCTCTAGTGTTTCATTGGAAACCCTAACTTTGATTTGGTTCTTACAAGCTTGTCTTTGATTTGTCTTGAAATCTTGCTTGTATTTGGGAGCCTCCAATTCAGTTGTGGATGCGTGCCCCAAACTTGTTGTAAAGGTGTCGGCTTCCACCTCGAAGGTTGACGATATAGTGGAAGGTGAATCGAGCGCGTTGGGGGGAGGTTCATTGGAGAACAAGGGAGGCCTCTCGTGGCGTTGGTGGTTTGAAACCACCCCCTCTCCAAACGTAGACGTACTTCCTCTCAAAAGGAAGGAACTACGGGAAACAAATCCTTGTGTCTCCGCGTCCACTCCTTTGGTTACTTCTATCCTTTACCGCACTTTACTTACTTGTTCTTGCTTAGTGTTTTGCTAGTTTGTGCATCGTTGACATATAGGTAAATTCAACATAGTTGCATATTCTAGAGAATTTACCTTTCTTGTCAAACCCTAACTTGAGAAAGAATAAAATTTGAAGTAGCACCTATTCACCCTCCTCTAGGTGCCCATACGATCCTTTCAGTGAGGCACTCCGCGTCCGCCACGTGGAGGCGGCAGCAGCAACGTGGGGTGACCTCCTAGGAGCACACCCTTTTTCTAGCCTTTTTGCAATATAATGCCATGTTTGCACTAGAGCGTCCCAATTAACAAAAACTTGCTGAACCACTAAATCCGAATCACCGAAACACTGAATTCTCCGGACCCCAATTTCCTTAGCTACTTTTAATCCATGAACAAGTGCTTCATATTCTGCCACATTGTTAGATGTTGCAAAATGAATTTGTAGTACATATCACAACTGATATCTTTTGGGATAGGTGAGGAATAAGATGGTATTTTTGGACCCATCAAAATGCATTCTCCAATAATTGGAGTCAGACAATGGCGGCTCATACTGCATCTCGGACCAATCAACAAAAAATTCGGCTCATGCCTAAGACTTGATTGCATCTCTCCTATCATATTGTGGTGTATATGGTGCTAGCTTAATCGCCAATTTTCCTACTCGGCCACTCGCATCCTTGCTTCCTAGAATTTCCGAGATATGATCCTCACATATTACTCTTATTGGATGTTCTTGGAAATAGTGCTTGAGTTTCCTGGCCGCCATATGTCATTTTTTGGTAATGTGGGTAATTTTTTTGGATATGGAGAGAACCTCGCTCAAATAATATACCGTCCTTTGCACGGATTTTCCTTCTTCTTCTTCTTATTCTTCTTCTTCTTCTCGTTCAACTACCACAACATCGCTAACTACTCAGTTAGTTGCTGCAATATAGAGCGACATCAACTCTTTGGACAGTGGCAATGCCAATACCGGCGCTGAGGCCAACATATTTTTAAGTTTGCGAAATCCAACATCTACTTGCCATGTATAGAAAATTTGGTGCCTTTTTTCATTAATTAGTATAATGGCAACGCCTTCTCCCCATCCGACTAACAAAGCGGCTCAACGATGCCAGGAAACCATTAAACTTCTAGACATCATTGAGTCACTTTGGTAGTTCCATTCTTTCTATGTCACTGATTTTGTGGGGTTAGCCTCCATACCTCGGCTTGACATAAGGAAACCAAGTAATTTTCCAACCAGCACAATCAATGCGATTTAGCAAGTTAATTTTCATCCGAAGTCTCCTTAAGTTTTCAAATGTTTTCCTAATATTATATAAGAGGGTATGACCCGCCTTGGTTTTTATGACGACATCATGAACATACACTTGCACATTTTTTCCAATTTGATCATGCACACATTTTTCATACATCTTTGATAAGTTTCACCTACATTTCTCAAACCAAATGGCATATTACGATAGCAATAAGCCCCATACGGGGTAATAATGGCTGTCTTTATTTGATCTGCTAGATTTAAAGGTATCTAGTGGAAACTAGAATAAGCATCTACAAACAACAAAAACTCACACTCGATAGTGGAATTGATCATTTGATCTATCCGAGGTAGTGGGAATGGATCTTTAGGACAAGCCTTGTTCAAGTTTGTGTAATCAATACACGTGCGCCAAACTACATCAACATTTGGATCATATTTCTTTGTGTCGACCACAACTAGATTTGAAAACCAGACTGGGTGTAGCACTTCCATGATAAACCAGTCCGCAAGCAGCCGAGCTGTAAGGTTCCCAACCTTTAATAAGATAGAGATCCCTGTGTTTACAATGCTAGTCCCTGGATCAATAGCTAACATCACAGTTAAGATGTAATATCATGAAACAAAGGTCATAATACAACTTTATAACCAGGAATAAAATAATTTATTACATCTTACATAGCTCATTTGGCTATCTCATTACAATGCAGCAGAATATCACAATAGCATGGGGTACTTCATCTTCAAAGTGCCATAGGCAGACATGTTGGTTGTAGACTTTGTAATCCTAATCAATAAACTTCACTAACATCAAACAAACCTACAACATAACAAGTTACAGCCACAAGGGTCAATACATTTGAATTGTATTGGCAAGTGATACTATGGTTGACGAGGTTTAATCTCGTCAATGCCCATTGTTATGGACTTGGGTTTTGGAGAAGATGGGGATGCTGGAGATCGTGGCATGGTTAATGCAAGCAACTGTGGGACACGAGATTTACCTGTTCGACCCCGGAGGGAAAACCCTACTCCTGCTTGTCCGCTCTTGATTACGGCGAACCGAAGGTTCTGAGGTGCTGATTCGATCTGGCGTGGATGCGTGTGCGAAAGTATGAGTCGAGAGATCTAGGACGTGCCCTCCTGGCCTTTATATAGACTTAGGCAGGTCCCGGGCATAGTCCTAGTCGGTTACAAGTTCTAGGGTTTTACCCCTTTGAATTTCCTATCTCCGCTAGTCTTGCTCTCCAAGGATCCGAAGGCGTCATGGGCCTTGGCCACCCGAAAATCTTCATGGGCTAGCGCATATCTGCTGTGGGCCTTCCTTGGGCTGGACCAGGTATGCTGAAGTCACGCACTGTGAGGGTATAACCATGTCAAGAGTTCCCGAGTGATCAACAATTGTAGATTCGGCTGAGGACTCTTCCATTCTTCGGGTGCAACTATGTTTTAATAGTATATGAGCGTAGGGATTATCGATACGTGTGCCTGACTCACCCGACGGATCAGGGTCAGTTAACTGTCTTAGGACGAAACAACACGATCTTCTTCAGGTTCGGGTCCCTCAACCCGGACCTAGAACATATGCTGGCGTAATTCGACTCAGGCCGCGGAGGACTTACAGGAGTGGAATTCCAGTGATTTTAATTGGTGTACCCAACGCGTCCATCGGGATTTTTCATCGTACCTGCTGGTACGGCTTCATACTAGAGAGCGCAGTCAGGTGCGTTGCCAGGCCATCAGATGATATCTGTAGGTCTTATCTTTGTGTCGAAGACACAACATCCGAATGTTCGTCACCGCGGAGGTGCTTCAGGTGGCCAAGGAGATTGTCACTCACTTAGCGTTTTGTTGGGGCAGAGTTGCCAAAAAAGTTTTTGCGTGCTGATCCGGAAGATCGTAGTCGAAGTTTTCATAGGGTGCGCGGCCAGCGCTCCCTATGGGAGTAGCCCCCAAGTGTCGGTTCGAGTCGTAGACTCGAACGGAGACTTTATTTCAAGCATTGTTTCAGTTGTTAAGTCCGCAGGACTCGAAAATTTTCGGATGCTTAAATCCATCTTCCCTATGGGAGTAGCCCCCGAGTCCGTAGTGGAGTCGTAGACTCGACGTAGGACTCAGAGAAGTAATTTTATCCTCATTTGTCTATCGGGTGCGCGGCCAGCGCTCCTGATAGGAGTAGTCCCCGAGTATTTAATTGAATCGTAGATTCGAGTGAGTACTCTTAGCTGTGTAGCCGAAGTTGGTGCTAGTATAGCTTTTGATGACGCGTCGTCGACGATCGATGACCTCAAGCGTCTGCTACGCCAGAGATGACTTGACTGGACGAAGCGTGGGTCCCACTTCCTGACTTTGAATTGACTGGTCACGCGCGGCGTGGAGATGATTACGGTGTCTCCTCGATTTCCGCGTGTAGTGGACGGCGTGGTAACGACGGTTCGTTGTGATGTCGACACGGTACGGCCAGATCTACCGTTGGCGTTAGGTCTTCTTGATGGACGGCCAGCGTGCGTCGTCTTCGCTGTTATAATCCTTGGTGAAATCGTGGTTTGTTTTTCACTGCACCAGTTCATCTGTTTACTGCCTCCTTGTTCTTGAGCTTATTCTTGCTGCGCGCTGAGAGTTTTGTCCACATTTCCTTCGTTCTTTCTTCATTGGCAACGCCACCACCGCCGTAGCGCCATGGGGAAAGCGAAGAAGTCTTCATCTGCGGTTGGGACCAGCGCCGCCGGAGGCAAGAAGGGCACCACCGCTACTCGTGTCACCGATGGTGGCTGGCGGCGATCAGAGGCGCGGGAGAGCGATCTCCGCAAACTGCGTGAGCGGGGCCTGATCCCGCAAGATACGACGGCCGTGAGACTCCCTGGCAATGAGGTAATCCCCCGTCCCCCATCTAGGTACCGGGTTGTGTTTGTTGCCTTCGTGATTCGCGGGTTTTCTTTTCCGGTCCACGACTTCCTTCGTGGACTTCTCTTCTTCTATGGGGTTCAACTCCATCATCTGTCACCCAACTCTCTTCTCCACATTGCGTGTTTTATCACTCTTTGCGAGTGTTGGCTTGGCATTGAGCCGCATTTTGGCCTCTTCCGGAAGCTTTATTCCGTGAAGAGGCAATTTGGTTCGGATGGTGTGTATCCCATTGGGGGTTTCATCATCTTCCTCAATCCCAATTTTCAATTCTTCTCCTTTTCCATGTCCGAATCGGTCCAGTACTGGCAGAGGCGATGGTTTTATATCCGCGACTCCGTTTTGCCTGGGCAAGATTTTGGTCTTGTTCCCTTTGACCCCTCTCAAAAGATTGAGAAGAAGAGGTCTTGGAAGAACCAAATCCTAGATGGTGAAGTGGCGGAAATAGAGGCCCTTTACCGTCGGGTGGAGGAGCTCCAACTGATTCCTGAGAAGGAGGTGAACGGCGTGGACATCATCCGGACGTTTCTTGAGCATCGGGTGCAGCCCCTCCAAGCGAGGGCGCACCCGATGTTTCTTTATTCTGGGCACCGTGACCCGACGAGGGTTTCGAGTGAGAAAATCTCCGAGGGTAATCTTGACAAGGATCTTCGCGTGCTGCTGAAGTTCAAGGCCGGAGAAGAAATCCCAGGGAAGTCGCTGACTCCCCCCTTTTCTTCGACGTTGGTCGTGCCGAAGGTGTAGATTTGTGCACGTAGTGTTCCTCCTTTTTTTGTTGAGTGTGTGTTTGCTTCCTGTGTTTGCTAACAAAGTTCCTTCTCATCTTGTAGAGCTTCAAAGTGCCGGGCATGGTACCACCATTGCTCGAAAGGTATCCGAATGCCTCGGATAATGAAGTGGTTGATTCCGTGTCTGATCTTCCTTCGGCGCGATCTTCGGCGGAGGATGCTGACGAGTCGAGTGAGGACCATACGCGCAAGCGATCACGGAGCTCGAGCGAGTCTTCGGATGCCTCAACTCCTCCGACTCCCAGAAATCCTCCGGGCCTTAAGCGTCATAGTGATGGTCATGGAGGTTCTTCCTCTCCCCTTCCTGCCATTCCTGTGAAGCTGTTGTTCGCACCCGCCAAAGAAAGCGAAGAAGGAAGAAAAGAAGGAGGAGAAGAAGGAAGAAAAGAAAGAGGAGAAGAGGGCCTAAAGGGCTTCTCCTATCTTTGACCTGAGAGCATTGGGCTCGTAAGTTTTCTTATTGTATTGTTGTCCTTTTCCCTTCATGATTTTTTTGTACTTATGCTGATTGATTTGTATGCAGGCAATCCTCCGACGGCTGTAGTGATGGTGCAGGGAGATGATGGGGGAGTCGAACATTGCGTCACATCCTCCTCGGGTGGCGACTTGAATGGTGGCTCCCAGCCTCCTCTGCGAGGGGTTGGTGGTTGCGCCTCAGAATTTCGCAGGTGGGCCTTCGGGGTCGCCATCGGAGCACGTAAGTTTTCTGCTTTATGTCACGGGGGAGCCCCCGAGTGTCTTCGTGTGCTGATGTTGTTTTTGCTTCTTTGTGTTGGGCGTAGCCCCCAAGTCCTGTTCTTACTGCTATTGCCTTTGTCTGCAGCCTTTTGTCCAAGAGGCCAAGCGGCTGGTGGAGGACCGCCCGCCGAGGGAAACTGGCAGCTTCAAGGTATTCGTCGCCTTTTAGTATCTCTTTGTTTATCCTGTCTGTTCTTTGACACTTGCTTGTCTTGAATGCAGAGGAGCATAACGACTCTCCGGAGGTCGACGCTCTTAAAAGAGCCTTGGCCAATCGGAGCGAGATTCGAAGTTGCTGCCGGAAAAGAGCGCTTTGAGCTAGAGCCGCGAAGGCGCCGAAGCGGCGAACGTCTGCAGCAGGAGGCCTCAGATCGTGAGGAGAAGCTGGCCACCGTTGTGGCTGCTCGTGAAAGAGGGGTGGCGTCGAAGCTCATGGCTACTGCCAAGGCTATTTCGGGTGAGTGCTGGATTTTTGCACTTGTTTATTTTTCGGTGGGTCTTCTTCTATGCTACCTTTCTTCATGCTTTTCTTCATTTTTGTCTCAGATGCCGTAGGCATCGAGTTCGACCGCGGTTCTCTGGAGCACGGGAGTGCTCTGGATGATGCCACTGTGGCGGTCGAAGACCGCTACGACACCGTCGTCAACTCCCTTGCCAAGGCGAAGGAGGTCCTTGGTCGCTTCTACCAGGAGCTCTTCCCGAAGGGCGCAACCCTTGAAGATGTGGATGCCCCGCGAGGCTCATGGTCGGAAGTCGCGGCGCATAAGCGCAGCGTAAGGGCATCGGCGCGTCCGTCGGGCTGGCGATGGCCATGGCGGCTGGGGCGGAGCTGGACTTGCCCCAGATCACCTCTCGGATGCCGACGGCTGTGGATGGATCAGAGGTAGCCTTCGCTGCCTACTCCACTCGCTGCAGACGATATGGGCCCAAGCTCATTGACTTGCTGTCTGAGTACGCACTGCGGCAGCAGGGCGAGGCCAAAGCTAGGCAGTCTGGCTCTGAGGCGACTCAGTGCCCTGCGCCTTAGGCATAGTAGATGTAGGGTAGTATGTAGTTTACTTTTGTTGTAAATATCTTTTGTAGCACCATCCTTGTGCCACGCAGTGGCCTTATTTAATGAATTCCTCCGAGTTGAGCTCTATCCTTGGCTGAATGTCTGTGTGCCTTCTTTTTTCTGCTGCTATAGGTTCCTTCGGGTGCTGACCCGGTTGAAACTTCATCTGCAAAGCCCTTGCGACCGTCGTTGGATGATTCCTTGCAGCTTGCTTTCCTTCGAGATCGCGTTCGCAGTTTGGAGAGGGAACTGCTCGGGTTGCGTGGCCGTGCCGACGTGTGGAGGTCCAAAGCGGATCGTGGTGCAGCCAGAGAGGAGTACTTGATGGCGGAGCTCGGTCGGCTATCCGAGCAACTGCAATGTAAGTTGGTCCTTGTTTCGGGTTGTAGTTCAGTTTTTCGAGTGAGCCTGCTGGCCTTATTCTTGTCTTGTGTGGTTGTCGTAGGTGCAAATCTTGCTCCGAGGGAAGAAAAAGAGCGGGTCGCTGTTCGGGTCAACTGCTTGACTCAACAGGACATGGAGGCCGGCGGCTTCTTCTGGATGGATCGTGATCGCGCCCTGGTTCTGGCGACGGTGCAGGATCGTGTTCATCAAGTTTCGCGGGTGCTCCGCCAGGTGCAGACATCACTTTCTTCGGTGCTGCACGTCATGTTTCCTTTGGATGCCGTGCCGACGACCCTTGCAGGTCTTCTATCGAGGTTTCGGAGTGCCAGCAATGTCAAGGAGCTGGTGCGGCGGCAGCTCGTCGCAGGAGTGAAGGCTGCCTTGTCACTTGTGAGGGTGCACCGCCCTGACGTAGATTTGGCTGCTGTGGCAGCTGGGCCACCTCTTCGACCAGATGGTGGCGAGTGGAACATGCGTCCGATTTACGCGGCTGTAAGGCAGTATGCCGAACAGATTGTAGATTTGTTTGAGCAGCGTGCTCAGGTTATTCTTCAGAATAGGTAGGACCTGAAAATAGATAGAGAGATGTAAAATTTGTATATTTCGGCTGGGCGTTTTGTGCCCTTTGTTGTAAAGGTTTGCTTGTTTGTGAGAACGCAGTGCTTTGATTGAGTACGTGTCCTTTTCGTTTGCCTGACGTGGTCAGCTACTCAGGTGTACACGTTTGGTCCTCAGTCGATGAAATCGTGAGGTGGGGGAGCCCCCGAGTGCGTTTGTAGCATGTGATAAAATTGCAGAAAATAGTCAACCAAAGGTTGGGGGCGAGACACTTAGCTTTATTTATATCGTAATGTAGGAGGTACATGGTTCGGCTGAGTAGCCTTGGCTGTAAGCCTTATTGAAAGTAAAAAGGGGGGGGGTAGGTTGCTACGGGTAGAATCGTTGCGAGTGCGAGATGTTCCATGGGTTGGAGTATGCGACTCCAGACTCCACGTGCTTGAGGCGATAGGCGCCACCTGGGATGACTTCGGTGATGACATAGGGTCCTTCCCATGGTGACTCGAGTTTATTCGGTCGCTTTTGCTTGAGTCGTAAGACGAGGTCTCCTTCGACGAAGGACCTTGGGCGCAGCCGGCGGCTATGGTAGTTGCGGAGACTTTGCTGGTACACCGCTGATCTAGCTGCTGCTATATCCCGTGCTTCGTCGAGTGTGTCGATGGCATCTTCGAGTGCAGCCGTGGATTCGCTGTGACGACTTCGTGGAGCCTGGTGGCGATTTCGCCGGTAGTACGGCCTCAGCTCCGTGTACCATGAAGAACGGTGTGTAGCCGGTGGAGCTGTTTGGCGTAGTCCGTAAGCTCCACAGGACAGACGGTAGCTCTTTCGTCCAGTTTCCAGCTTTGTGATCGAGTGAGCTCATGAGGCGCTTCTTGATGCCGGCGCCGATTAGACCGTTGGCCTTTTCCACTTGCCCGTTTGTTTGCGGGTGTGCCACTAAGGAATACGTGATGTTGATCCCGAGGCCTTCGCAGAAGTCCTGGAATTCTTCGGAGATGAAGTTCGATCCGTTGTCAGTGATGATGCTGTGCGGCACACCGAACCTGTAGACAATGGATTCGAAGAATTTGACGGTAGTTTTGCCCTTCTGGTTGGTGACTGGCATGGCTTCGATCCACTTGGTGAATTTGTCGACTGCGACCAGGAGGAAGACGTGTCCCCCTTCCGAGGACTTTGGCAGTTTGTCGATCATGTCGAGGCCCCATTGAGCAAAGGGCCAAGCTATGGGTATGGGTCTGAGTTCGGACCCAGGTGCGTGCGGTTTGTCGGTGAACCGTTGGCACCCGTTGCATCTTCGGACGATGTCCTTTGCGTCGCTCATGGCCGTGGGCCAGTAGAATCCTGCTCGTAGAGCTTTGGCGACAAGGGAGCGGCTGCCTGCGTGGTGGCCGCAGATGCCCTCATGGATGTCTTGGAGTATGGCCTTGCCGTCATCGATGGTGACGCACCGTTGTAGTACACCCGTAATGCTGCGTTTATATAGTTCGCCGTTGATGATGGTGAAGGCTTTTGACCGACGGGATATGCGCCGGGCATCTGTCGGGCTGTCAGGTAGTTCTCCGTTGATCAGGAACTGGAGGTATGGTTGCGTCCAAGTTTCTTCGACTGCCATGACCTGCATTAGGTTGACCATGGCCACTTCGGTATCCAACTTTTCGGGTCCTTCCTGACCTTCGGGTAGCGTAGCCCCCGAGTGTTCTGCTTCTTCGGGTGTTCCCTTGGGGAATTTTCGCTTGATGGATGGCACGCAGATCTGTTCGAGGAACACACCTGGTGGCACCTTTGCGCAAGTGGAGCCGATGTTGGCGAGTCTATCGGCCTCCTCATTGCTTTCTCTTCCGACGTGCCGAAGCTCGCAGCCGTCGAATTCTCCTTCAAGTGCGTTGTAGAGCGCGCGGTACGCGATCATGTTTTCGGCGTGTGCGTCGCACTCATTCATCGTCTGCTGGACGACGAGGTTGGAGTCACCGTAGATGACCAGCGCTGCGCGCATATCTTGCCATCCTCATGCCATGGATGAGGGCTTCAGATTCGGCCGTTGTTGGAAGCTCTGAATTTCATCCAAGAACGATTCATCTTGTCACCTTGCGGGAGGTCGATGACTCCGCCTCGCTCCGGCTTCGCGTTTGGAGCCGTCGAAATGCATTGTCCAGATCGACATGTCTGGGTGTCCGCATGCAGCTCCATCCAGTGTACCAGGAAGTCCGGAAGGACTTGAGATTTGATTGCGTGTCGCTTCTCGTAGACGATGTCTAAGGGCGATAGTTTGATTCCCCACAGGGCCACGCGTCCTATGGCCTCTGGGTTATTCAGGATGCTGTTCAGGGGTGCCTCGTTGACGACCATCACCTGATGCTCCTGGAAGTAGTGGCTCAGCCGTCGAGCCGTCATGAACACGCCGTAGGCTAGCTTCTGGTAGTGCGGGTACCGCTGCTTTTTTGGTGTCGATTACCTCGTGAGGTAGTAATTACGCTGGACCCCACGGGTCTTGCCTTCTTCGGGTCGTTCGACCACGAGTACGGTGCTGACCACCTGGTGTGTGGCTGCTATGTATAGCAGCAGGGGCTCGCGCTCCTTTGGCGTAACCAAAACGGGCAAGGTGGAGAGGAGCCGCTTGAGGCTTTCGAATGCATCGTTGGCTTCTGGTGTCCACTCGAACTTGTCTGCCTTGCACAGCAGCTGGTAGAATGGTAGGGCCTTCTCGCCCATACGGCTGATGAATCTACTTAATGCCGCTACTCGACCTGCGAGCTGCTGGACGCCCTTGAGGTTTTTCGGCTTCTCCATTGCTATGATGGCTCTGATTTTCTTCGGGTTCGCCACAATCCCTCGTTGAGAGATGAAGTATCCGAGCAGCTGGCCCGAGGGGACACCGAAGGCGCACTTTTCCGGATTGAGCTTGATCCTGTAGCGATCAAGATTGTCGAACGTCTCGCGGAGATCGTCGATAAGTGTCCTTGCCTCCTTGGTTTTTATTACTATGTCGTCGACATAGACTTGGACGTTGCGACCGATCTGGTCCTTGAGGCAGGCCTGCATGCATCGCTGGTACGTGGCACCCGCGTTCTTTAGCCCGAAGGGCATTGTGTTGTAGTAGTATACTCCGAACGGTGTGATGAACGCCGTTTTCTCTTGATCTTCGACCTTGAGTCGAATCTTGTTATAGCCTGAGTAGGCATCAAGGAAGGAGAGTTTCTCACAACCTGCAGTCGAATCGATGATCTGATCGATCCGAGGAAGAGGGAAGTGGTCCTTTGGGCAGTGCTTGTTTAGTGACGTGAAGTCTACGCACATCCGCAGGATGTCCGTGTCCTTCTTTGGAAGCATCACCGTGTTGGCCAGCGACTCACTTTCCTTGATTTCCTGGATGAAGTTTGCTGCGAGTAATCTGTTGATTTCCTTGCCGATAGCTTCGGCTCGTGGCTCCGACAGTCTTCGGATGGACTGCTTGACTGGCTTGGTGTCTGGGAAGACTTTGAGTGCGTGCTCGGCGAATTCCCTGGGAACTCCTGGCATGTCCGCAGGACACCAGGCAAAGATTTCCCAGCGCTCACGGAGGAATTCGACGAGCGCGCCTTCCTATGCGGTGCTGAGGTCATTGGCGATCAGCGCCGTCTTGGAGGCGTCCGTCGGATGGACCTGCACCTTCTTGGTGTTGACGGTGGAGTCGAAGGACATGTCAGGTGCGTTCTGCCTTGTGACTGGGGGTAGCCCATTGTCCGTCGTCTCGCGGAGCCTTACAAGCTCGTCTTGCATGCCGAAAGACTGGGAGATTTTGTTGAAATCCCTGTCGCATTGGTCCGATCGGGTGAAGCTCCCGTGGACTGTGATGACCCCCCTTGGTCCTGGCATCTTGAGTAGTAGGTATGCGTAATGTGGGACGGCCAGGAATCTTATGAATGCTACACGCCCAAGATGGCGTGGCATCGCGACGCCAGTCCACCACTTCAATTCTAGCGCCTCGCCGAAAGTTGTTCGGCTTCCCGAAGATGACGTCGAGTCCTATTTTGCCCAGAGGGAATATGCCCTTTCCTGGGACAATGCCGTGGAACGTTGTGTCTGATTGTTCCAGGCTGCATTGCGGGATCCGCATAGCTGCTAGAGTACTTGCGAACATTAGGTTGATGCCGCTACCGCCGTCCATGAAGACGCGACTCATCTCGAAACCTCCGATCTGCGCCTCCAGCACTGAGGCGGCAGCATGACTGGGCGAGGATCCGCAAGGGTGATCCGCGCGAGTGAATGTGATGCAGGACTCCGATCCACTGAGGTACTCAGGGATTGCAGGCGGAGTTGCCACGGCCAAGTTGATTTGTCGGGTGATTTTCTTCTGCACCCTGTTGGTGGGGCGTCCCTTCTGGATCATATTAAGTGCTCCCTTTGGTGGGGGTATGGGACCCCGGCATTGTTTTGCGCTGGTGCGGCTGGTTGATTTGGGCCTCCAATAGGAGGCGGTGGAGGAGCTCCGTGTGCTATTTCTCCTGGCGCAGGTGCGTTTCCAAACGCAGGGATTGGGGCTTGTTGCCTCATCTGCACCATGCCTTCGCTAAGTTTCTGGAACTCGCGGCAGTCCTTAAGCATGTGGCTGGCCTTCTTTTTGCCGTCATGTTTGTCGATGTAGAAGTGGATGGTGCATGGAACCGAAAGTTTGTCGAATGCTGAGGGTCCGTTGTCGCGTCATGCGTTGCCACGATCGTTGGTCGCTCATTGTCGCGGAAGTTTCCGCTGCGGTATCCTCCGCTGTTGCGACTGTTGTCGTTACGACGGTCGGCGTAGCCGGCCGCGACCATGTCGGGTCCATCGCGGTCCTCGTAGACACGCGATCTCCTCTTGCTGCGGCGTTCACGTCTTCAGCCGTAGTCGTCCTCTTCATCTGATTGCGCTCGTTGGATGCAATCTTCGCCATCTGCCCAACTGTTGGCGATTTTCATGAGGTGGTCGAGTGTCTTGGGCTTTACACGCCCAAGTTTCTCCTTGAAGTCTGGGCGCTTGACGCCGTCCCTGAAGGCGTCGATGGCCCGCTCTTCGGAGATGTGTGCTGTGGAGTTTTTGGTTGTAGACCAGCATAGTATGTACGAGCGAATAGATTCACCCGTTCTATGAGTGCAGGCTTGCAATTCTTCGATTGAGGCGGGCCTCTTGCTGGTGCCTTTGAAATTTCGGATGAAGCTGTAAGCGAGCTCCTCCCAGCTTCGGATGGATCCTGATGATAGGCTGCTAAGCCAGACCCGCGCCGCGCCCGTCAGCTGCAGCTGAAGGCATTGCATGACGGTTTCTTTGTTGCCTCCGTGAAGCTTGACGGATGACAGATGGTCGCTGAGCAAGGACTTTGGATCTTGTGTGCCGTTGAACTTCGGAGTATCCGAAGGAAGCTTGAAGTTGCGTGGCATCTGTGTTCGCCGAACGGATCTGCTGAAGCATCGAGCTCCGCAGAGTTCTCCTTCGTCTTCATCCATCTCAGATTCAGATGAGCATGCGCGTTTGGCGCGTGCTTTGTCGATCTTGCGCTGTGTAAGCTTGTCTCTGGCGTCGTAGTCGCGTTTATGGCGGTGCGAGCTCTTCTTCCTTCGAGGAAGGTCGTGTTCCTCTTCCTCTTCGGATGAGGGGGTGGGGCTCCGGTCGCGCCTGGCCGGAGCTTTCTTCTTCGGCTCCGCAGGAGCGTCTTCGTGGAGCGCAGCTCCGATTAGTCCTAGTCCGGTAAGTGCGGACCTATGCATGGCCCTTTTTGGGTCCCCCTCCAGAGGTGGGTGAGCCGCGAGATACACAGTGGCTGCCATGATCGCAGCTTGTGGCGTCTTCGGGATGATTTTGCCATCGGCATCCATATCCATGAACGACGTGTGGAGAGTTCGGGTCACGTCATGGCGTTCCTTGGGATCCATGTTCTCCACCCGAGAGCGGTGCTTGTTTCCCTGGTTTCCGTTTGTGCTAGAGCCGGGTGCCATGGCGGAGAGCGCAGCTGCCGTGGCGCTGGACTCGGAGGGCTGCTTGCGTTTGTCGGCGTCTCTGCATCTTGACTTGTTTCTTGTGCTCCTCGATGAGGTAATGGTATGCCATCGAGGTCATGCGGGCGTCTGCGGGTAAGACGGCGTCGCGCGATAAAGACGGCGCTACCGCACCCATCCTTCTTTGCTAAGTTGGATGACGTGGCGTTGTTTTCCTGTTGGGTGGGACCGCTTTTCGCCGTGTTCGCCATTTCGGTTGGGCGGCGGGTTAGGCGTTTCCTCGTCGGTGTGGATGACTGCGGCGCATAGATAGTGCTTGCAGATTGGTGGGCTGCTGCTGCAGCTTTCGGATCCGGAACCGTAGGTCCCTTCATCCGAAGGTGGATCGCAGATCGGAGTTGCGGCAGCTGCTGTAGAACTCATCTGTCGATGGTGACGTGCGTAGAACGGGGTGTGGAGCCCACGAGGCGGTCCTGATTGATGGCACGGGCACCTGCTCAGGGAGGCGGAGGGTGCCAGTTTGTCCCACCTGGAAGCAGAAGCTCGAACAAAATTTCGAGTCCGCCGCCACGGGCTCGAAATCCTTCATGGTGGCCGGCGAGTGGGCGTGAAGTCGAAAGCGCCAAGAGGAGGTGATTCTCCGTCGCCCTTGAGTTGTAGATCGATCGGTCGGAACCGCCACGACCGCACAATCAGCAGCCCCAATTCCCACAGACGGCGCCAATTGGCGAGGTTTAATCTCCAATGCCCATTGTTATGGACTTGGGTTTTGGAGAAGATGGGGATGCTGGAGATCGTGGCATGGTTAATGACAAGCAACCAGGGACACAGATTTACCTGTGTTCAGCCCCGGAGGGAAAACCCTACTCACCGCTTGTCTGCTCTTGATTACGGCGGAACCGAAGGTTACAGGGTGCGCAGATTCGATCTGGCGTGGATGCGTGTGCGAAAGTATGAGTCGAGAGATCTAGGATGTGCCCTCCTGGCCTTTATATAGACTTAGGCAGGTCCCGGGCATAGTCCTAGTCGGTTACAAGTTCTAGGGTTTTACCCCTTTGAATTTCCTATCTCCGCTAGTCATGCTCTCCAAGGATCCGAAGGGCGTCATGGGCCTTGGCCACCCAAAAATCTTCATCGCCTAGCGTATATCTGCTGTGGGCCTTACTTGGGCTGGACCAGGTATGCTGAAGTCACGTACCCGTAGGGTATAACCATGTCAATGGTAGTATAGTGGAGTCTATCATCTATATGCATTTGGCAAAGTGGAGTTGAGGCTTGCATTGCTCAAAAATAGATTTTTCCTTAACATTTGAAAAAACTAAGTTTTTGCTTGACAAAAATCACCCAAGGCATCTTCCAATCAAAGATTGAAGATCCTTTAACCCTTGTTCAACCACAAGTTTTTACTTATAAGTTGGAATGATGAGATTCTTGATAGCTTCCATGTCTTGATGCTCAAGTTGTCCATTGCCATGGACTTGGCTAAGTACTTAGATTTTTCCATCTGCAGAGGTTGTGCACTTTCCCCACCAGACTTGGTTTCACCAAGACAGGACCTTTCAGAAGCCTTTCCTTAGACCAAATGGACGTTCAACCTATCATCCCACTACCACCAACTGTCCAAATGGCTAAGTTCTAGCAACCTATGTGATCCAGGCAGAGCCCATATTGCCAAGTGGCTGCACTTGAAGCTTCTCAACATTTGACATCTCAAATCTCTTTATTTCTGGGTGGCCATCCACAAGTGAGACACCAAGTTTTCCCCAGCATATTGGACTTGGTGAAGCCCAAGTTTTCCCCAGCATACTGGACTTGCACGACCACTCAACACAAACCATTCTTTCCATTCCACCCAGGTGATTCATTAACTTAGTTGTTTTATTAAACAAAACTCAAGTCCTCAGACTTAGAAATTTTCCATAGCATGAATATATATTCCACCCTTGTTTTCTATTAGCTAAGCTAAGCATGATAGTAGTAGGAATCTTAACTTAGGAAATTTCTACTAAGGTTTCATCTACTAGGATTTCCCATAGCATAGTTTATACTTAGCAAAAATTCCATGCAAGTCCTACTTAGAAATATCACTAATGCATAGTGAAAATAATGGAACAAAGTATGAAGCATCACTTGCCTTTTTGGTAGAGAGTATAGGTTCACTTCTTGATCTTTGCAATGTTCACACACTTCAAGTCACTACAATTCAATCAAGCAAACAATATTTCAATCTACCATTCAAGCAAATCATCACATAAAATAATAAACAAAACAATACATGCAAGCATGCAAAAGATTGTTTTATTTGTAAAAGTGGTTTCTAATGGTTCATAAACATTTGGAAACACCTAATGGTCATTTTATAAAGTGGCAAAGTCATTTGCAAAAGGCTTCACTTTCAAAACCATTTTCTAATCCAAGTCATTATTTTATGTGGTGAAAATGTCTTTAGTAAAGTAGTAGTTCTATAGGTTCACCAAATACATTTTCAAATCACAAAACTTGGTGTTTTGGGTCAGAGAGTTTTAAAATAAAACATTTCCCAAAGGTTTTCTTCCAAAACCATTTGTCATAATTAAACCATATTTTTAGTTGACTAGAATTGGTTTAAATCAAAGAATCATTCTTTTGCAATACCAAATACATTTTTGAAACCACAAAGTGATTCCTAGGGTCAATAGGTTCAAAACAACCCATTTGCCAAAGATTTTATCCTCAAAATCATTTTAGAATAATTTTTATAACCTAAACAAGCATTCATATGTTTCTGCAAAAACAAACAATTTTCCAGGATCAAAACACTAAACAAATTGCATGGTTGGATAGGGCTTGTCTTGCTGATTCCATTTATATAAAATTTGCAAATTTTGGACGTGTGGATCAAAAGTTATATAATTTACAAATTGGAGCATCTAATATATTAGTTTCTGTTTTAAATCAAAAGGTTGGCCACGTGGCGTGATACTACTGGGCGATACCAGTTCGCGCGGATCAAGCGATGTGAGGCGTTGGATTAAAATAGATCGGCGCACAGGATCACTGCACCCTTCGTTTAAGTTTCTATCCTATCCCTGCGATCCAAATCCAACGGTTGCTGCGAGCTTGATCTAGAATGAGCGGCGCTGCGGCGGTGGCTGACGGCGGCGCGGCCAGATGGTGGTGGTGCTGGCGATGCAGGAAGCAAGAGAGGCTGGGGAGATGCTCACAGTGTTCGCGACATCGTGGGGAAGCTCAAGGCGGTTGTCGTTGCTGAAGGGGCGCACGGGGTTCGTGGCAATTGCTCGCCGTAGTTGAGCTCTCGCTCGGATTCGTCCTGTTGAAGATGATGGCGAAGGCACGGGGCACGCCAGAGAGAAAATAAGATGCGGTTAGATGCGCGGGGTCACGGCGAGCACGCGTGTGTAAAGGAGAAGGAGAGGCGCGGTCAGGTGCTTACCAGAAGCTTCGCCAGAGAGGAAGCAGACGGTGGCGACGGTGGTCGTCGTCGTTGCCGAGCCTACAGAGCACGCGCGGGTGAGCTGGTGATACGGGAAGGTCCGCCAGGTGATGGGGATCACGGCTGTGTGCTCGAGGAGGCAAGGGGTGGCAGGATACGGCCGGAATCGAGGAGGAAGCTCGTCGGAGACAGCGGCCGTTGAGACTAAAATTTGGGCAGCCTAGTGGCTCCGGTCGAGTGGGATCTGAGGGGAAGAGAAGAGGAGAGCGTGGCGATTAAGTGAGCGAGGTTACCATGCGGAATCAACGCTGCAATTATGTGAATTTACTCCAGGATTTGATTGTGTTGAACGGCAGCGAGGAGGAAAGAACGAGTCCGCGGTGGAGACGACGACTGGCAAGTGGGGTCGGCCGATCAGTGAGTGAGGGAGTTACGTGGTAGGGTCAACAAGTCAGCGTCTGCTGCGCGGGTTGATTTACTGGTGTCAATCGTTTTTCTGCGGGAGGGGGAGATGGGCTACTGATGGGCTGGACTGGGCCTGCTGGCTGGGTCGCCTTGTTCTCTTTTTTTATACTGCTTTGTTTTTCCTTTTCTATTTCTAATTTCTGTATTGGTTTTGTTTGGCTAATTCAAACACTCCTTTGATTTCGATCCTTTGCCAAAGTTTGTGAAGATTTAAATACTGATAAGCAGTACATTTTGATGCCAGTTTTGGGAATTTATCTTATTCCTTTTTGGGTCTTTTTAATTATTAAAGTAGGTCCTTGTACTATATCAAATAGGTTTTCTATAATGTTTCAAACACTATTTAAAATCTTTTAAACCTTCCAAATCTTTTCAGTAGGTTTTGTTTACTAAAAAGGGTGTCAAATAATTCATCTTGAATTATTTGAAAAGTATTTTAATAAGATTTATTAATCATTAAGATTGGGTATTTGTTTTAATTCCAATGGAATTTAATATAGTTTTAATTCCCAAATTTTTATTTGGAGGTTTTTATTTTATTCAAGTTGATTAAACAACTTTTATTCCACTTGGGTGAATTCCAAATATCATTTTCTCATGTAATCTTATTTAGAGATTTGTCTTTATTAAGATAGGGATAGAATGGTTATTGCCATTTTATTTTATTTGGAATATTCTTTATCCTTTTATTTTATTTGGATTGGGATTATAATCATTCCATTTGCTTAATGGATTAGGCCAAGATTTGATTTGGTCTTTAAATATTCTTTATTTAATATTTTATCTTTGTCTTATAAAATCCATATCTTTTTATTTAGAGGTCCAAACTTGGCGATTCCAATTTGTGAAATCTTATTTATTATTTGTTTATCCTTTTAAATCCTTTTAGGATTAATTGCTCACCATTTGGTATGGGTTTCTAGATAGGTTCTTTAATAGCTTTGGGAATTCAATTTCCTTATCTTATTATATTCATAAGATTTTATTTATGGTTCCAAATTAAGTGAAACCAATTTATATGGCTTTATATTATTTCTATTTGTCTTTCTTGATCATTTGTGAATGTTTGTTGACAAATTTTTATATGGATCAAATCCATAGACTTAGAGATAACTTGGAAATGATTTTTGTTCCATTAGGGTTTAGGGTTTGGATTTATTTTCCAAGTGTTTAAATTTCCAGATACATTCATTGAGGAATGCATTTATCTTGATTTGGATTTTGTTGGATTCAAACTTTTACTAAAGTTTGTTCAAGATGGTTTTTTTTAGTTTCCATTTAGAAACAAAAGTTTCTTTTCACCCTGATTTTCAACAAAAATTTATTTTGTTTATTTATTTTTCACATTACAAGATTTGGAAAATCTTGGGATGTGACAGGCTACCACCCTTAAAATAAATCTTGTCCCGAGATTTGGGGAGGCTAGGGTTACAAGTTGACTCAAAGCATCTAGGGTACTACCACCCTTAAAATTTTTCCCAACTAGATTACATCTTGTCTTACTTGGGATCTTGATGTAACTTTCCTGGACAGAGGTTTGCATAGTGGCCTAGCTCCTTGCATTTGAAACATGTGATAAGGTTGAGGTGGCTTCTCTGGACAATATGATGCATAATGTCCTAACTCTTTGCAGTGGTTGCACATCACTTGGCTAATATCCTTCCTCATCTTGGGTTTCACTAGCTTTTGTTTGTCTTCTTGGCTCTTCTTCTTTTCTGGGCATTCACTGGCATAGTGTCCCATTTCTTTGCAATTGTAACATTGCAACTGGCTTTTGTCCTTCTTCTTCTTTTTGGGTCTCTCCAAAGCTAGGAGTTCTTCTAGTTCATGCTCTTCATACCTCACCTCAAAGGTGGGAAATCTTTCTCTCTTCTTGGGGCATTGATCTTCATACTCCTTGGATGTATGATCCTTGTCTCCACAAATATTGCAAGCTTGGGTTCCCTCTAGAATAGCATCTTTGTCATCCTTGTTGTCATTAGCTCTTTGGGAAAAGTTTTCTCCCATGTTGATCATTTGAGTAACCAACCCCTACAACAATTGGGATTGAAGTTTCAAAATCCTTTGGATGGCTAGGTATAGTCCATTGTTGTTGGCTAAAAGCTGAGTTGTCATTTGGTTCAACTGATTTTGGGTTGCTATGACTTTTCTCATGTTGTCCTCTTGGTTGTTGTTGTTGTCATCAACTTTGATGTTGGAGTCTCTTGGAGAAGTCATCTGTTTGGGTTGGTTTGGGATTAGAATAGGCAAAAGATTTCTAAGGAAGTAATTCTAATCACACACATCACAATTCACACAAGAAAAGTGCAAGCGATCACAATCAAACATTCTACTCAAACAACAAAGTTCAAGCACATTTTTAGGCAACCAAAAATATTTTTGTTACACCACATAAGTTGGTGGATTTGACTTAAACTAAATATGGTGGTCCATCTATATGGTTCACTTGAATTCATTCTTTCTTTCTTGGTTGATTCTTCTTGCATGAGATCATGGTTTCCTTGGGAAAATTCTTGGTCACAAAAAACTTCAAAGGTGATAATGGTTCCTTCCATGTTGTGTTTCCTTAGTCTTCAAGTCTTGGGCAATTTTTTTTCTTGTCTTACTTGTAGTCCTTAGTGACATCCAAGGTTGAAGTCCTTGGTGAAAATGTTGAAGATGTTGAAGTCATTAGAGTTGAAGATGTTAAAGTCATTAGAGTTGAAGATGTTGAAGTCATTAGAGTTGGTAAAGTCCTTTGCACATGGTGAAGTCTTTGGACATGGGGTAGGCTTTGTCCATCAAGTTTGAAATAGAAGAGATGTAGAATCAAAACCATAATGGTTGAGGAAAGAGTTTACAACATTGTTTGTAAATAAGTTTTGGAACAAATACAACTCCTATTTTTCTAAGGGGTTTTTGTCCAATCCTAGGTTTACAAATCCTACAGGCAACACAATGCTCTGATACCATCTGTAAGGTTCCCAACCTTTAATAAGGTAGAGATCCCTGTGTTTACAATGCTAGTCCCTGGATCAATAGCTAGCATCCACAGTTAAGATGTAATATCATGAAACAAAGGTCATAATACAACTTTATAACCAGGAATAAAATAATTTATTACATCTTACATATCTCATTTGGCTATCTCATTACAATGCAGCAGAATATCACAATAACATGGGGTCCTTCATCTTCAAAGTGCCACAGGCAGACATGTTGGTTGTAGACTTTGTAATCCTAATCAATAAACTTCACTAACATCAAACAAACCTGCAACATAACAAGTTACAGCCACAAGGGTCAATACATTTGAATTGTATTGGCAAGTGATACTATGGTAGTATAGTGGAGTCTATCATCTATATGCATTTTTCAAAGTGGAGTTGAGGCTTGCATTGCTCAAAAATAGATTTTTCCTTAACATCTGAAAATACTAAGTTTTTGCTTGACAAAAATCACCCAAGGCATCTTCCAATCAAAGATTGAAGATCCTTTAACCCTTGTTCAACCACAAGTTTTTACTTAGAAGTTGGAATGATGAGATTCTTGATAGCTTCCATGTCTTGATGCTCAAGTTGTCCATTGCCATGGACTTGGCTAAGTACTTAGATTTTTCCATCTGCAGAGGTTGTGCACTTTCCCCACCAGACTTGGTTTCACCAAGACAGGACCTTTCAGAAGCCTTTCCTTATACCAAATGGACGCGTTCCAACCTATCATCCCACTACCACCAACTGTCCAAATGGCTAAGTTCTAGCAACCTATGTGATCCAGGCAGAGCCCATATTGCCAAGTGGCTGCACTTGAAGCTTCTCAACATTTGACATCTCAAATCTCTTTGTTCCTGGGTGGCCATCCACAAGTGAGACACCAAGTTTTCCCCAGCATATTGGACTTGGTGAAGCCCAAGTTTTCCCCAGCATACTGGACTTGCATGACCACTCAACACAAACCATTCTTTCCATTCCACCCAGGTGATTCATTAACTTAGTTGTTTTATTAAACAAAACTCAAGTCCTCAGACTTAGAAATTTTCCATAGCATGAATATATATTCCACCCTTGTTTTCTATTAGCTAAGCTAAGCATGATAGTAGTAGGAAATCTTAACTTAGGAAATTTCTACTAAGGTTTCATCTACTAGGATTTCCCATAGCATAGTTTATACTTAGCAAAAATTCCATGCAAGTCCTACTTAGAAATATCACTAATGCATAGTGAAAATAATGGAACAAAGTATGAAGCATCACTTGCCTTTTTGGTAGAGAGTATAGGTTCACTTCTTGATCTTTGCAATGTTCACACACTTCAAGTCACTACAATTCAATCAAGCAAACAATATTTCAATCTACCATTCAAGAAAATCATCACATAAAATAATAAACAAAAAAATACATGCAAGCATGCAAAAGATTGTTTTATTTGTAAAAGTGGTTTCTAATGGTTCATAAACATTTGGAAACACCTAATGGTCATTTTATAAAGTGGCAAAGTCATTTGCAAAAGGCTTCACATTAAAAACCATTTTCTAATCCAAGTCATTATTTTATGTGGTTGAAAATGTCTTTAGTAAAGTAGTAGTTCTATAGGGTTCACCAAATACATTTTCAAATCACAAAACTTGGTGTTTTGGGTCAGAGATTTTTAAAATAAAACATTTCCCAAAGGTTTTCTTCCAAAACCATTTGTCATAATTAAACCATATTTTTAGTTGACTAGAATTGGTTTAAATCAAAGAATCATTCTTTTGCAATACCAAATACATTTTTGAAACCACAAAGTGATTCCTAGGGTCAGTAGGTTCAAAACAACCCATTTGCCAAAGATTTTATCCTCAAAATCATTTTAGAATAATTTTTATAACCTAAACAAGCATTCATATGTTTCTGCAAAAACAAACAATTTTCCAGAAGCAAAACACTAAACAAGTTGCATGGTTGTCTAGGGCTTGTCTTTCTGATTCCATTGTTATAAAATTTGCAAATTTTGGACGTGTGGATCAAAAGTTATGTAATTTACAAATTGGAGCATCTAATAGATTAGTTTCTGTTTTAAATCAAAAGGCTGGCCACGTGGTGTGATACTACTGGGCGATACCGGTTCGCGCGGATCAAGCGATGTGAGGCGTTGGATTAAAATAGATCGAGCGGCACAGGATCACTCGTACCCCTTCGTTTAAGTTTCTATCCTATCCCTGCGATCCAAATCCAACGGTTGCTGCGAGCTTGATCTAGAATGAGCGCGTAAGCTGGCATGGCGGCGAATGGTGGTGGTGCTGGCGATGCAGGAAGCAAGAGAGGCTGGGGAGATGCTCACAGTGTTCGCGACATCGTGGGGAAGCTCAAGGCGGTTGTCGTTGCTGAAGGGGCGCACGGGGTTCGTGGCAATTGCTCGCTGTAGTTGAGCTCTCGCTCGGATTCGTCCTGTTGAAGATGATGGCGAAGGCACGGGGCACGCCAGAGAGAAAATAAGATGCGGTTAGATGCGCAGGGTCATGGCGAGCACGCGTGTGTGAAGGAGAAGGAGAGGCGCGGTCAGGTGCTTACCAGAAGTTTCATCGGAGAGGAAACAGACGGTGGCGACGGTGGTCGTCGTCATTGCCGATCCTACAGAGCATGCGCGGGTGAGCTGGTGATACGGGAAGGTCCGCCAGGTGATGGGGATCACGGCTGTGTGCTCGAGGAGGCAAGGGGCGGCAGGATACGGCCGGAATCGAGGGGGAAGCTCGTCGGAGACAGCGGCCGTTGAGACTAAAATTTAGGCAGCCTAGTGGCTCCGGTCGAGTGGGATCTGAGGGGAAGAGAAGAGGAGAGCGTGGCGATTAAGTGAGCGAGGTTACCGTGCGGAATCAACGCTGCAATTATGTGAATTTACTCCAGGATTTGATTGACAGTGAACGGCAGCGAGGAGGAAAGAACGAGTCCTCGGTGGAGACGACGACTGGCAAGTGGGGTCGACCGATCAGTGAGTGAGGGAGTTACGTGGTAGGGTCAGCAAGTCAGCGTCTGCGCGGGTTGATTTACTGGTGTGAATCGTTTTTCTGCGGGAGGGGGAGATGGGCTACTGATGGGCTGGATCGAGCTGGCTGGGTCGCCTTGTTCTCTTTTTTTATACTGCTTTGTTTTTCTTTTTCTATTTCTAATTTCTGTATTGGTTTTGTTTGGCTAATTCAAACACTCCTTTGATTTCGATCCTTTGCCAAAGTTTGTGAATATTTAAATACTTATTATCAGTACATTCTGATGCCAATTTTGGGAATTTATCTTATTCCTTTTTGGGTCTTTTTAATTATTAAAGTAGGTCCTTGTACTATATCAAATAGGTTTTCTATAATGTTTCACACACTATTTAAAATCTTTTAAACCTTTCAAATCTTTTCAGTAGGTTTTGTTTACTAAAAAGGGTGTCAAATAATTCATCTTGAATTATTTGAAAAGTATTTTAATAAGATTTATTAATCATTAAGATTGGGTATTTGTTTTAATTCCAATGGAATTTAATATAGTTTTAATTCCCAAATTTTTATTTGGAGGTTTTTATTTTATTCAAGTTGATTAAACAACTTTTATTCCACTTGGGTGAATTCCAAATATCATTTTCTCATGTAATCTTATTTAGAGATTTGTCTTTATTAAGATAGGGATAGAATGGTTATTGCCATTTTATTTTATTTGGAATATTCTTTATCCTTTTATTTTATTTGGATTGGGATTATAATCATTCCATTTGCTTAATGGATTAGGCCAAGATTTGATTTGGTCTTTAAATATTCTTTATTTAATATTTTTATCTTTGTCTTATAAAATCCATATCTTTTTATTTAGAGGTCCAAACTTGGTGATTCCAATTTGTGAAATCTTATTTATTATTTGTTTATCCTTTTAAATCCTTTTAGGATTAATTGCTCACCATTTGGTATGGGTTTCTAGATAGGTTCTTTAATAGCTTTGGGAATTCAATTTTCTTATCTTATTATATTCATAAGATTTTATTTATGGTTCCAAATTAAGTGAAACCAATTTATATGGCTTTATATTATTTCTATTTGTCTTTCTTGATCATTTGTGAATGTTTGTTGACAAATTTTTATATGGATCAAATCCATAGACTTAGAGATAACTTGGAAATGATTTTTGTTCAATTAGGGTTTAGGGTTTGGATTTTCCAAGTGTTTAAATTTTATACATTCATTGAGGAATGCATTTATCTTGATTTGGATTTTGATGGATTCAAACTTTTACTAAAGTTTGTTCAAGATGGGTTTTTTTTAGTTTCCATTTAGAAACAGAAGTTTCTTTTCACCCTGATTTTCAACAAAAATTTATTTTGTTTATTTATTTTTCACATTACAAGATTTCGAAAATCTTGGGATGTGACACGAGCTATCTCGTCCCTAATGATTTTTCTCCTATCCTTGGTGAAGTGGTGGAGAGGTTGCTTCACTGGCCTTGCATTTGGCTCGACATGCAATAAGTGCTCAGCCAACTTCCTCGGCACACCTGGCAGGTCCTGTATCGACCATGCAAAGATATCCCGATTCTCACAGAGGAAGTTGACGAGCATGCTTTCCTATTTGTCATTTAACCCAGCATCGATAGTGACAGTACAGTCCGAGAAATCAGCATCAATCTGAATCTTCTTGGTCTCTTTTATAACCTGAAAGGCCACACTCCCATGCGATCTACTCATTGCCGACATACCCAGCTGAGCCGACTGTACCAGAGCTACAACATCATGAATT
The DNA here is from genome assembly GCA_023614405.1 of Avena insularis. NCBI lineage: Eukaryota > Viridiplantae > Streptophyta > Magnoliopsida > Poales > Poaceae > Avena > Avena insularis. The sequence continues at coordinate 162,356,139 of CM042695.1, read as the reverse complement.
ATCTTATTCTCCTGGGAAATTACCAATGACTCAGCTAGAGAAGAGCCAACCAAGGCACACTCCATAGAGCGCTTGTAGTTTCCAATAACAGTGATAACACCATTTGGATTCAGCAGTTTCATCCTGAGGTAAGCAATGTGAGTGAAAGCCATGCATTTTTCCAATGCTAGCCTGCCAAGCAAAGAATGGTAACAATTGGTGAGGTCAACTACCTCGAACAATATACTCTCTGTCTAATAGTTCTCCCTGTTGCCGAACAGAACATCAATACATATCTTGCCCATAGAATGACATTATAATCCTGTCACAATGCCATGGAAAGTAGTCTTGGTCGGCTCCAACATGTTCTCCTTGATGCCCATTTTATGCATTGTATCTCGGTACATTATGATGCTGCTGCTTCCACCATCACTCAGGACCTTGGATAACTTGACATTTATGTCGGGCCCAATGATTGTCGGGTTCAACAACAGGGCATATCCTCCTGGGTTCGGCATAAGTTTTGGATGATCCTTTACACTCTAGGTAATCTTCTGATCCGACCAGTACATGAATTTTGGCACTGCTGGCATAATGGCATTTACCTCCATCTGCCGCCGATACCGGCTCTACTTATCAGTTGCCTCGGTCACAAATACCACATAACTATAGTGATGCTCACGATATTCATTCCGGCCTACTTGGCTGGCATTGCCATTTCCTTAGTTAACCAATTGATTGACAACTTCTCCCCTGCCCGAGTTATCATATCTCGGTTATGCATTTAATGCTTGAGTATTTGCTCCTATGAGCGGTGGTGGGGGTGGAGGTGGTAAGTTCCTTAACCTTTCCCTTGCGCTAGAACCAAATTGCACTACCGAAGTTATATGGTTTGCTGGATTAATCGGGTTCGGAGTATGGAAACTGCAAGGTTGATCAAGCATCATCTCATATGTGTACTTTGGCCTATCTTGCCACGCCTTTTTCTGATCACCATATTGTTTCTTGCCATCACTTTTTTGGACCCACGAATGGCTACTACTTTTCTAATGCCGGCTATTGCCGACATTATGATGATCTTGATGCACTTACTGCAACCACTTGGTACGATCCATATCAATAATCGGGCATTTCTTCTCTTCTTTTCCCACGATAATCATTGCATTCATGCCGCCTGGATGACCTGGCCCCATCATACCCCGGATGTTCCATGCTCGGCTCTGCCAACGTAAGCAGTAGCTGAGTCGGATCAACCAAAGCATATGAATCTGTTATCTTGATAGTATTGGCCAAAGTTACTAGCATATCTCTCTACAACCTCTGCCATAGTACACTGGCATGTCAGCAACCTTGGGAAAACCATGCTATGGCTTGCAAATGTAACATCCCAGGATTAGTACCTAGAAATAGAGAGGACACATGTGTGTGCATTTCATTCATGCATAAGAAAATCCGGGAAATTTTTGCGCAAAGCTAAAGGGCTACAGAGTGATCGAGATCTCTCTTGTTCAGGTGGAAACATCGGGATAAGTGCGATAGATTTGGACATGACATCTATTGAATCTTTATGATTTGAGGGTAAGTAATTCAAACATGTATTTGAATTCAAATTTGAATTTAGAAAATTCAATTATAATTAAGTATGAGTGATGCAATAATAATAAATGAATCTGATTATTGCAGAATGTTACATGACCTGGTCATAATAAATAAAGTAACACAAGAATAAGTGGAATTATATTCCATATTCAATATTAGAAAACAAGTAAACTGAAATAATTAAAAGAGAAGAAATGAGTTACAATAATGAAATAAAAAGAATTCTTAATGATTATATGAATGCAAATATTACATTGATCCTTAACAATAATAAAAGAATGAAAAGGAATATTACAAAATGGAATTGAAGTTACAAAGATCAACTTTATTACATAAACAATTTTATAATGTATTTACAATTGTTCAAATAGAAAATGAAGGTGGAAGGGAAATGTCAACACCCGGATTTTTAATCCTAAATGCCTGTTATGCCATACATCGCAATCCCAGGATTACCATTTTGCTGAGACATAACAGATTGGATATCACAGTACATCATCCATTATAAACCATACATAAGGTCTTACAACAAATAAAGGATCACATGATCTGGTCTTAATACAAATCAAGCAGTGGAATAACGTAATAATAACGGTAGCATAGGCGAGGCTCCATATTCATGGTCACAGGAAATTCTGACGATGGGAGATGATCCTAGTTGTCGTAACCTTCCTGCAGTCCATCCTCCTGATAGTCCGCTTCATAGTCTGGCAACGGGAATAGCCAGGGACAAAGCCATGAGTACTCTTTAAGTACTCGCAAACTAATACTAACAAGTGAAGTGGATTTGAGTAAGGATACTAATCTCTAGTTTTTTTTTGCAAAAGGCCAGATTTATCTCTACTGAGTTCAGAAGCAAAGAAAGCTAGTTGAAAGTTTTATAACACCTAAGTGGGAACTTGAGTTTTCATATCACAACCCTGTTGTGGTCAAGTCAAGTCATGAATCATTTCATAAATCATTTTGAAAACATCTGACGACAGAACAGTATGGCCACTCCAACTGTCCATAATCATGGACATGGCTAATCGAATAGTTTGACACTCTGCAGAGGTGGTACACTTTCACCACAACATTCGATAGATCCGTCAGGAATAATCCCGAATTCACCATACTCAGTATGCGGATAATCAATCCTAACCTTTCAATTACACGCCCTAGTATAGGCACCTCTCCTATGAGTTTGGCCTCCCAACCATGACCAACTCTCATCTTGGGAACTGCACAGGTGGACAATTTTCACAAGGCAGCCTCAGCTCAAACCTTGGTCGCAAGGGAACCCATACTAAGGTATATAAATTTGCAGTCAAGCCCTACCCAAATTTGGGGTATTGTGGTTGTACGGTAAAATTAGAATGGTATCGCATCCAGACAACCATCAGTTTTATAAAGGGCTAAGGCTCATACCTTAACATTTTCATCATCAAGAATCATCTGGTGTTCAAGAACACATGTCAAAACATTTAAGTAGAATGACTCATTATTCTAAGGTTTTCATAACCATTTTCACCAAGTATTCCCATCTAAAGTGATCAAGTTTTATGCTTAGCACTAGCATCTACAGGTGGGGGTGAACACTAATGAGGGGTGGTAAACAGGTGTATCTTATCTAAGTTCAATCTCATGCCTCAGGATGACATCAAGATTTATCTAACTTAGGCCAAGTTTTATGCTCTTTATGCTACCTTTAAATATATTTCTAAAATCTACAAGTCACTAAGTAAAATCCAATAGAAAGTTTTGATAAAGAAATAAAATACTAAGCTTGCAAGTAAAACTAGGATTGGGTATCAAGTGGTGTAAGCTTGCAAGTAAAACTTGCATGGTTTAGCTTAGCTTGCTAAGATAGTAGCTTGCTAAGATATTGGTATAAGCTTGCAAGGATTAGCTTGCTAAGTCAAATTGTATAGTGAGGCTTGCCTTCTGCAGAGCAGTGGTTGAAGTTCTCCTCGGCTTCTTCCTCGTAGTATTCTCCTTCCTCCTCATATCCTTGGTCGGTACTAGCGTCTATAAATAATTACGAGGTACACAATCACCAAACAATACTTAACTACTTTTATTTATCACACCAAGGTTTTCACTAGATGATCTAGCATCATCACAAATATTACAATCATCAAAGCACTTCTTTTATTTATTTTATTTTGGAAAAGTAATTTCTACTCATTGAAAGACTACTTAAGATTTAATATTCTCCAACTCAAACATGGGATCATGTTGACACATGTCATCACCACATATTTCAGTACATGGGAATGTGATTTAAAGTGGTGTCACAATTTAATAAGGTTTAACCTTTTTATTTTAATTAAATAAAGTGATTAGAATTGCCTATGAGGCATTATTTTATTACTTGTTCATTATTTCTGCAAGTAAACCTAGATATTTTTATATATTCATAAAGGTCTAGTTAAATGTAATTTTTGAGAGTTGGAATCAACTCAAAAGCTTTTGTGGTTGGATTTTGAAAAATGTTTGAATGCAGAAAATCTTCTGCCTTATTATTTTTACTATAGGTGATCTGTAACTCCAAATGATTTTAATCCAACGAGCTTGGATTAAGAATTTCAGTACCTTTCTAGCAAAATTAGTTTCATGAAATTTGGTTCAGTGAATATACCTTGGTTGATTTTTGAATCTAGGTATAGAACCAAGTTCGAAACTAAATGAATAAACCTAAATTCAAACTACTAGGTCATGCGGGAATGTAAATGGGCTGGCTCACGGTGCATAGCGCGAGGGGTGAGTTTAAGTCGTTGTCCCCACCAGTCGGCAAGACAGGGTGCAAAGCTGCACGGGCAATCTAAACCACACGATCAACATCTAATCGAATCTACCGAGACTTATCGCTCCATCCGCAACTCCGCGAGATGTAACCCTAGCACGGCCGTGGGGATCTATAGGCTCAAAGGGTCGGTGATGGGGGCGAACGACGAAGTCGATGACGGCGAACCTCCTGGTACCGGTGGCTTCTCCTGGGGTGGCTCCAATCACTGGCTCCTTTCTTCCTTCTCCGCGGTAGACTCCGGCAAAATTCTGGCGACTTGCTGCTCGCCTTGCTCGGGAATGAGGTGGGGGTGGTTCTGAGAGAGAGCAGAGTGTGTTGGTGTGAAGAAATCAAACGGGGGTGGCCTCTATTTATAGTGCCAAGAGGGGACCCAAGGGCGTGGGCGGATCTCATCATGGTCGTCGGTACAGTGGGCTAATGGCATGGGCGATGGTAGGGGCGTGTTGTGCTCCCGGCGGCTCAACGACATGGTCGCGAGGCGTGGGGTGGTATGAGATGGTCGGAACGCTACGGTGCTCCGGGCGGGTCCGACGAGAAGTTTAATGGCGCACGGGCTCTCCTGGACGCGAGGCGATGAACGGGCATGTTCTGGCGATTCCTAGGACAGTGGTGATCATGCACGCAAGCATCAAGGGCGCTTGTGGTTCAGGGTCGAGTGAAAAGCGGCGCTATGGCGCGCTCTCGGCATGGCACATAGGCATAGGGTGCGGCGGTTCTAGAGTGGTACATGGGTTGACTGAGCATTGGCGTTGGACAGGGGGTGGCGGTGGACGGTGGTCAATGTCCCAGACAAGGTGGCTAGGCTTGGTGATGCTTCTAGCTTGCTGTCGACAATGGGGTGGCAAGGTGATGCTTGGCCTGCTCACCATTGATGGCAATGGCAAGCTCACAGTAAGCTAAAGCTTGTTAATTGAGCTATATGATCTACTAAGAGGGTGATGTGACCTAGAGAGGGAACAAGTTAGGCCCAAACACTGCTCACAATAGTGTTTGTTGTTTGTTTGATTTGTGTCTGCAAGGTGTTTGATGAAATGGCCGAAAGAGATTTGAATTTGAATTTTTGGTTCAAACTTGGTGGGTGTACTAGTCACATACTAGGTAGTCTCGTTAGTTGTAAAGGTCAAGGTGACTTGGTTGGGTTGGTTTTTGAGAATTGGTGATCTTCACATATGTTAAAGATTCAATTTTGAATTGTCATTTGAATCAAGTTTCCAAATGTTTCTGTAAGTTTGAGAGGTGGGCGTTGGTTCACTTTTACTTGGTCTAGCAAGGGGTGAAAATAAATGGAATAGTTTCTGTTTGAAATATTGGACTAGAAACACTCAAAGTAGCCTAGTGAGCAAGATTGGCAAAAATGACCATTTGCTTGTTTTGTTTGTTTTTATTTTCTCTTGATTTGTTTCTGCTTGGATTTGATTTAGATGATGTTGTTTTCATCTTTAAACCAATCCTTGCTATTTACAACAATCACACAAGTCCATTCATGCATTCATACAATCATCACATACATACATGCATTCATATGATGTTAATTCACAAATTTTTTTGTTAACCCTAATTTTGGTGATTGGAATTTTATAATCATTGTTCATTATTTTTGGGATGTTACAAACCTTCCCTCCTTAAACAAAATATCGTCCCGAGATTTGAGAAAGAAGAAAAAGAAACCTAGGATTTAAAGAGATCGGGAAACTCCATCTTGATATAGTCTTCTCGTTCCCAGGTAGCTTCCTCTCAAAGGTGGTTACTCCACTGAATATTGACAAACTTGATGCTTCGGGTCCTGGTGGTTCTGAAATCTTCCTCCAAAATACGGATGGGTACTTTGGGATACGTCAGGTCATCGTTGATCTCTATGGTGCGGTGATAAATGTTATTGAAAACTTCAGTCTTCTCCGGACTTCTAGGCATTTGCGAAGTTGCGATATATGGAAAACATTGTGCACTACCGACATCTCCTCTGCTAGTTCCAGTTGATATGATACTTCTCCTCGATGATTCAGAATCGAAGGGTCCGATATATCTAGGGGCTAACTTTCCTTTGAGCTGGAAACGTTGCATTCCTTTCAAAGGCGACACTTTGAGATACACAAAATCTCCAATATTGAAGGCAAAGTCTCGATGTCTCTTGTCGGCATAACACTTCTGTCTGGATTGGGCGGTCTTGAGGTGCTCATGAATCTTGTGAACTTTCTCTTCTTCTTCCGGGAGGATGTCAGGTCAAAAAATTAGAATTTCTCCTACTTCCCACCAATTCAAAGGTACGACACTTCCTTCCATACACGAATTCAAATGGGGCCATTTGCAAACTGGCTTGATAACTGTTGTAAGAAAATTCCGTGAAAGGCAGACAATCTTCCCATTTAGATCCATACTCTAGCACACAGGATCTCAACATATCTTCGAGTATTTGATTTACTCATCCGCTTGTCCATCTGTTTGAGGGATATAAGCGGTGCTTAAATCCAATCTTGTTCCTAATCCTTCTTGAACTTTCTTCCAATATCTCGAGGTAAATTGAGTTCCTCGATCCGACATGATGTTCTTGGGGACTCTGTGCAAACTGATGATCCTAGCGATGTACAATTACGCTAGCTTCGAGCTCTAGTAGGTGGTCTTGACAGGTAAGAAATGGGCTAATTTGGACAATCTATCAACTATGACCTAAATAGAGTCATTTCCTCTACTAGAGGTAGGCAAACCGGTGATAAGTCCATTCCAACAGAATCCCATTTCCATTCCGGAATCTGCAATGGTTGCAACAGTCCTGCGGGTCTCTGATGTCCCGCCTTAACTCTCTGACAAATATCACATTTGGCGATGTAGCTTCCAATTTCTCTCTTCATCTTATGCCACCAAAATTTCTCCTTTAAATCTTGATACATCTTCATTCCTCCGGGGTGGATAGAATAAAGAGTATCATGGGCCTCTTTCAAAATAGCTTCCTTCAACTCTGAATCTGCTGGTACACAGAGACGTCCTTTGTACCACAAAACTCCTTCTTCATCTTCGGTGAATCCAGGTACCTTGCCTGTACAGATACGACGTTTGATTCTGTTGATACTAGCATTTCCTTTCTGTGCCTCCTTGATATGACTGATCAAAGTGGGTTGAAGTTCTATGCTAGACAAAAATCCTTCACTTACTAACTCCATTCTGAAATCTTCATACTCCTTGTGCAAACTTGGTTGCTCCTTCAGAATCATGGAGTTCAAGCGGCACAGCAATCTGCTACCACATTGGCTTTACCGGGTGATAGTGAATGTCCAGATCATAGTCCTTGATTAGATCTATCCATATTCTCCGCCTCATATTCAGCTCCTTCTGAGTGAATATATGCTTCAGGCTCTTGTGATCCGAATAAATCTCACAACGGTTTCCCATAAGGTAATGCCTCCATGTCTTCAGGGCTAGAACTACAGCTGCTAGTTCAAGGTCATGGGTAGGATAATTCTGCTCATGCTGCTTCAGTTGTCGGGATAGATAAGATATTACTTTGCCTTCTTGCATCAACACACATCCAAGACCGATCTTGGATGCGTCACAATACACATCAAACGGCTTCGTAATATCCGGCATGATCAAGATTGGGGCTGAAATCAATCTCCTCTTGAGTTCTTGAAAACTCGCTTCACATTTGTCCTTCCATTCAAACTTCTTATCCTTCTTCAACAATTGGGTCATGGTTCTTGTGATACTCGAGAATCCTTCTACCAACTCATATGTAATATCCCACTAATCCGAGAAATGCACGAACTTGGGTTTGAGTGGTTGGGGCTTGCCAATCTTCAACATCCTTCACCTTTCCAGGTCAACGCAATTCTCCTACCGATACGATATGTCCGAGGAATCCTACTTCAGAGCCAGAATTCACATTTGCTAAACTTGGCATACAACTGATACTCCCTAAGGTTCCAAGGATGGTCCTCGATGTAGCTCATGTTCTTCTTCCGATTTGGAATAGATCAGAATGTCATCAATGAAAACAACAACAAACTTATCCAAGAAATCCATAAAATCTTATTCATGACGCTCATGAAATAAGCGGAATTGGTTAATCCAAAAGACATGACATTGTACTCATATAATCCATATCCGTGGTAAAGGCGCCTTTGGAATATCCTCTCATGAATCTTGAGTTGATGATAGATGTTCTAAGATCAATCTTAGAAAACACCTTGGCACCACCAACTGGTCAAACAAGTCTTCTATCTTTGGGAGTGGGTACTTGTCTTGATGGTGACATCATTCAACTTCCAATAATCCGTACACAAACGGTTACCTCCATCTTTCTTATCCAGAAATAAAACAGGTGATCTCCATGGCGATGCACTTGGTTGAATTAGTCCTATCTCCAAAGATAGCATCCAGTTTCTTCTTCAGCTCCACTAGTTCGACGGTTCATACTATAAGGTCTCCGCTATGGGTCTAGTTCTGTGGATTATTTCAATGATAAACTCGATATCCCGCCGACCGGGGCATACCGCAAAACATCCGAAATACATCGTGGTATTCATGTATCATTCTGACTTGGTCAATGGTTGGTTGAGCTAGACTTTGTTGCACTTGAATTGACGGGAAAGGTTTTATACATGCTCATCGATATTCCAAATTGTATTAGTCATGGTGATGGCTTTCTTGGCATAGTCAATTAATCCTTTATGTTTCGACATCCAATCCAGTCCTAGTACTACTTCCAAACCTTTAGTTCCGAGTACTATTAGATTAGCATAAAAAACTATGCCATGGATTCTGATAGGTACGGCCTTGCAAATTTGTCTAGCTTTGGTGGTTGAACTAGGTATTTGAACTATCATAACATGCTTCAATTTGGTGGGTTGAATCTACTAGTGCATGCAAATTTTTCAAGAATAAACGAAAAGTATGCTCAGAATCAAACAACACTCTTGCAAGTACCGAGTTAATATAATATACCCAAGACGACATCCGCGCTTCTTGGGCTTCTTCAAAGATGCATGAGAAAGAGACGGCATGCGGTTGAGTGAATTTTGGGCAAATCTTTCTTCCAGTTGAACACGACGCCGTTGAGTGGGCATTTGCATTGGGGTGCACTAATCTTCTTGGGGCACTCATTCTAATAGTGACCCTTGGTTCCATATTCATAACAAGTCACCCGAGACTTGTCTTTGTCGCAACAGTACAACATTGCTTCCCGCCTCGGGAAGTGTTGGTGTTGGTATATTGTTGTTGTTAAACTTGGGCGGTACGATTGAAATTGCTGGGGTTGCCGGTTGTTGTTGTGATTTCTCCGGCCTTGGGTTTCCTCCACGGTTGGGTTAGGTGACGGTTCATCGGGGTCTATTGGTTCTTGGGGCAAACTCGAGACGGTTAATATAATTTGGGGTATGGTGGGTTCTCGTTGATGCATCATTCTACGCCATATTATCATTGGCTTGGTTGATCTTGCCTTCCATCCGGATTGTCAATCCACTAAGGCTTCAATATCAGCAATGGATATTGATTAACACCGCTTCACATCTCATCATGCACTATTCAAGAATCTCTCCTTCTTCTTGGCTTCAGATCAATCTCATCCGCATACCTATCCAATGACAAAAAAATTCATGGTACTCAACTACATTCATCCTTCCTTGGTTCAGTTCTCTGAATTCAGCTCTCATCCTCTTGATCAAACCCGGTGGCACATGGGTTCTGCTAAACTTGACTTTGAATTCCTCCCAAGTCATCATCTGTCCTCCATTCATGGCGCGAACGCTATTCTACCATGCTCTAGCATCTCCGAACAGATAGTTGGTGTCTAAAAGTACGTTCTCGTTAGCTTCCACTCTTTCAACTTCTAAGTTGTTCTCAATGGTTATAAGTCAATCATCTAAGACTAGTGGATATACAGACATAGTGAAGATTGGTGGTATGGTGTTCTGAAAATTCTTGAGCTTGGATCCATGGTTGTCCTGATTTCCAAGGCCTTGATTGTTGTTGGCCATCTGAGCTATGTGCTGAAGGGTGGCTAGGTTGGCTTGATGTTCGGCTCTTTCAGCTCATGTCGAAACCAACATTTGCAAGATCTGCAACATCGTCCAGTGGATGAATCGCCTCATGAGGCATCTGAAGATTGAGATAGATCATGAGAAAAGAGGGAAATTTCTAAGGTTCAGGGTTTTGTTTTTGAAAAGTTTTCAAAGTTTGACTTAGGTGTTTCTAGCAACTTGCTTTTCATTCATTCATCACACATCATACAACACACACCACAACAAAGAAACATATGGTTTTAAGAACCATTCTAGGAAACTACGATACAGTGGGACCAGATACAACTCACTAACGCTAGTGCTCAAGTGCTACTACTCCTCGGAGTTGGTGTACTCATCATCTTCATCATCATCATCAATGAAGGTGAAGTCATCCTCATCGGTGAAGAAGTCCATGGCCTGATCCTCCAGAAAGTCATCATCATCACTGAGATATGAGTAGGGGTCTCCACGGATGTCTTCCGCATTCTCCCTCTCTCGATCTGGATATCCTCTCGTGATGGTCTCCTCCAAGTCTGTGATCCCGTATGAAGACGGGCAATGATGCGCCCTTCTTGTCGAAATGACGGCATTTAGATCTGCAATCCTTCACCAGCATGGTGGTGGTCCATCCTTCCGGCGCGATGGAGGACTTGTGGTTGGTGCATGAATGGGCATTGTCCAATTCCTTCTACAGTCATACATCATGATGCCGAGGTGATCCACTTGATTCTTCAACTCAGTGATATGGTGCCTCCAAGTGGCTGTCCCATAGCATCACACCTTGGGCAGAACTCAAAGCGGGTACCCTTGATCTGGTTGATACTCTGCCCACACAGACGGGCAAGAGCTTCTTGAATGGCCCTGGCAAGTCAATCTAGCCAGTTGTTCTCTCTGAGGGTGAACTGAATTCCTCCAAGTGGGGGCTTCAATATTTCCTCGAGACTTGCAACAATCAGCCATTGCAATTCCTCTCCTTCCGGATCGTTGAGCTAAGCTCAAGAACTCAAAAGTGCGATGTTCTAGAAGTTCCAAAGCTGGTCCAAGTCACGCCTAAAGATGAGGTCTCCTCCATTCCCAACCGATAGAACTTGCTATACTTCATGTCGATCTATAAAATGTAGGATGTAAATTATTAGAGTGATCATGTGTCAAATTTTATGTAAGTTTGCAAGAATTTTCTAGGAACATGAATTTTATGAAAGAGTCTAAGGATAAGAATGAGAATAAGTTTTCATAAATACTACTTCCTTGGTTTTGAATCTAAGTTTTATTTGATTCAAACGTCCATTCTAACTCGGCTCTCCTATGGTCGATGGCTCGATACTAACTTGTCAACACCGGATTTTTAATCCTAGATGCCCGTTATGCCATACATCGCAATCCTGTGATTACCATTTTGTGAGACATAACAGATTGATATCAAAGAACATCATCCATTACAAACTCAGAATATCCCTAAAATCATGTTTTCAAAGATTTCATATCATGCATGCATATAATTTAGGTTCAAAACTCAAACTCATTTGAAAGAAAACAGAACTTGAGAGCTATGATTTTATGTGATCAACATTAAATCAAATGCTACTTCCAATGAGAAGTTATTTGTTCAAACCAAACCTTGTTGTTTCAGCTTGTTTTGCTAGATTGCTTTTGCTTAAACCAAAATTTACAAAACAAATGTGGATTTAAACCATTTTTAAAAACTTGTTCAAATCAAGTGCTAAGTCACTGTTATTTTGTTTGGATCAATTAGGACCAAGCTAGTACAGAGAGACCATATGTTTTTATGCTCGTAAATTTGAGTGTTGCACTCACAAAAATCCAAAAGGTTTGAATTAATGGCTTTTGAAATCATTTGAAATGATTTCTGAAAATGCAAATGTAAATAGAAAAGGAATAAAGAAATAGGAAAGGTCAGGCCGCGTAATCTAGCCCAACAGGTGAAACCAGCCCACTAAGCCCACCCGGTTTTCTCTCTCTCTCTCACGCCACCACGACCGCCTCTCACCGACTGGGTGGACCTAAGCGCCACGCAGCATCGCTCAAGACTTCATTTATTCTGCCGACACTGGCCACATTCTCATCACTGCCGATTGATGCGGGCTTGATTACGCGTTTCGCGAGATTCTCGCCTCGCCCAGCTATAAGACCCCTCTCCTTGCCGCCATTTCTCACCCAACTTCCTCTCCACGCTACCAGTCGCCTGTAGTTCTGCCCACACCGCAGCAAGAGTACCGACGATCTCCGCATGTATTCGGTAAGCCCCGCCGCCTTGTCGCCTAAGTTTGCTGACCGATCACAACATCCATGCGATCTTCTCATCCTATTGGTGCATGCTAGACCATCTGGAGACTCGCAACGACGACGACCGTAAGTGCCCGACGCTTTCTTCCTCTCCGTGAGAAATCACGGTACGTAATCGAGCGCCTTTTGCTCCCTCCTTGAAACTATCTTGCTCAGAGTGACCTTTGTGCACCCCGATGCTTATTTTGTGCAAGGATGACATGTAGCCCTGCAGCATTGACGTCTGCAGCCACCACGCTGCAGGTAACGACTCGACGAGCTCCAGCGACCACCTCTGCGTGCTCCTTCACGCAACAAAGCCCACCTTGAGCATCAAAGCAGCAAAGTAGCACAAGAAGCCCCTTCTCCTCTCCCGCCAAGAATTTAGGACAACATCGGCGATAACTCGACAGAGCCATTGTCGCTGCCGCTTAATGCTTACCATCTGTGGGTCAATATATTCAGACCGTATGATCTGAATCCAAAGGTGAGATTAGAAGTTGTGCTAAGAGGTACGTAGATTTGAGCCACACGATTAGGTTAGATCCAACGCCCTATTCCAGCGATTCCAGTACGCAAGGCAAAGACCAGCCAAATTAGAAGCCCCTCACAATGGCACTAGTTTCGCTTTAAAATTTGGAATTAGATCTATTAGATGTTTGATTTGTTTAAATCATAACTTTTGAATGCCATGTCCAAATTTGAAAAATTTTATATCAATGGAATCTCGTGAGAGAAAACCTTTCCATCTATGTAATGTGTTTAATGTTTTGCCTCTATTAAAAGGTTGTTTTTGCAGAAACATGTAGGCTTATTTTGTATATATAAATTATTTGGGAAATGATTTATTGTTCAAATAAAGTTTGTTTGGCAAGTTTTGAACTTGTTTATGAATCAGTACTGTGCACTTGTCTTGTTTAGTGTAGAAAATCATCCCATGGGCATTATGCATGCATCCTTACATTTTGCTTGTATTTATTTTATATGTGATTTTGGTGCCATGATTTTATGTGTAGATTTTGGTGCAAATAGTGATTGTCATTGTGAGGATTGTAGCTACTCTCCAAACTACCAAGGCAAGTGGTGCTCATAATTTATTCCTATGTTTGCAAATATGCATTAGAAATATTTTGCTAGTCTTGCATGGATATTTTGATCTATATGCTATGCTTGGGAAATCCTAGTAGTTGTAGAATTAAGTTATAAGCAAATATTTCTAAGTCTTATCAATTCCATGCTTAGATTAGCTAGTAGCAACCAAGGTTGGTTATATATTCATGCTATGATCAAATATTTCAAGTCTTTGGACTATGTTTTGGCTTAATAAAACAACTAAGTGAATGAAACACCTGGGTGGAATGGAAAGAATGGCTCATGTTGAGTGGCTCGTGACAAGGCCTATGTCTATGGTTTACCTTGTGTATCTCTACTTGTGGAAAGCCACCCAGAACAAAGGATTTGAGATGCCATATGTTAAGAAGTCTGCCAGTGCAAAGTAAACACTTGGCAATATGGGCTTTGGCTCTGGATCACATAGGTTGCAATAACTTAGCCATTTGGACAAGCAGTAGGTAGTGGAATGATAGGTTGGAGTGCTGGCCCATCGGTCTAAGGAAGGCTTCAAAGGTCCTGTCTTGGTGAAAATCAAAGTCTTGTGGGGGAAAGTGCACAACCTCGCAGATGGAAGAATCTAAGCACTTAGCCATGTCCATGGTATTGACAACTTGAGCATCAAGACATGGAAGCTATCAAGAATCTCCTCATCCCAATTTCTAAGTAAAAAACTTGTGGGAACAAGGGTGGAAGGTTCACCAATGTCTATTGGTGGTTCCTTGGGAAAGTTTTTTGTCAAAGAAAACTTAGTGTTTAACTAATCAGGCAAACCTATTTTGAGCAAAGTGCTCTGTTACACTTAGCCAAATCAGAATATAGTATCTAGTCCACCAATATTCTACTAAGGTATCACTTGCCAATACTATTCCAATATATTGACCCACCGTGGTCTGTAATTTGTGATGTTGCGGTGTTATTCTGATGATGATTAGAGTCGTTGAGTCTACAATTCCAACATGCTTGGGTGGCAGGCACATGAATATGAAGACTTATTTATCTTATTACTATTTAAACTTGTACTAGGGCCTGTGGCCATGGAGTTGTAAAAGACTATGCTTGTCTCCGGAATGATTGTATTAATGACCTTTGTTTCTCTGTCAGTACTTCATCTAAATCGTGGATGCTAGCATTGATCCGTGGACTAGCATTGCAATCATAGGGATCCTTTTCCTTTATAGCGGGAGGGATCTTACAGATGGTATCGAGAACTGTGTTGCCCTGTAGAGATTATGACCCTAAGATTGGAAACCACTAAGGAAAAAATTTAAGAACTTCCACACTTGTCTTTTCTTCTAGTAAACTTTTCTAATCTTCTTTCTCATCTATATTTGTAGATGAACTCCATCAACGGCTTCTAAGGAGGGGACCACCTATGACTAAGTGACTTTGAATGTGAGACAGAATTCTCAAGGCTCCTCAAGGACCTCAAGGTTGCAAATGGGAATACATGGTGCAAACGCCTGTACAAGGATTTTCCTATGATGGATGAAGGAGTTGAGTATTGGTGTAAGTGCAAACCGTAGGGTTTCGTAGAAAGCATGGAAAACAAAAAATTTCTATCGATGACAAACAAACAAATGTCAAGATCTACTCATCACGGATTGGTAGCAACGAGTTTTATGGAATAACTCACCCTCAAGATTCCAAAGTAGTTTAACGAGAGCGGATTCTTCGCGGGTAGATGAATGGAAGATTTTCCCGATCTCAAGATCGCTAGATTTATTCTTCCTGCTCCGCAGGTTCTTGAAGTCAGCTTCCCAAGTAGTCGGCTCGCACGCTTGGTACCTGATGAAGACCTTTCCTCTCCCTTGTTCCGTCAAGAGAAAATTTAGAGGTTGTAGCACTCTTCCTCATGATTCCAGCAGACAACCATGGTACCTAAAGTAGAGGGAGATCTCGCAGGCTTCTCGCCTGCTTTAAGCTGCAGTATGGTACAGGACTATGAGAGATATCCTCAGCGATCTAGGGCTTGGGACAGCACTGGTGAGGCAGGCTTGGACGGCATGCTTAGGCGGAAGCTAAGCATGGGCACAGCAGGAGGGCCGGGCGGCGCTTTAGGGGCTAGGGGTTTACATGGCGGAGGTTTTTGGTCAGCTGTGAGGGCACTGCCCCGCCTCCTTATATAGGTGGAGGCGGCCACTGGGGGAGGGAGTCCCTCCCCAACTCCCTGGCTTTCCCCAAGGGGGCCGGGAAGGTGGAGGGAGGAATCCTCCCCAACTCCTGCCTCCACCTTCCCTCCACTTCCCAAAATAGCCGCTTGATTCTTTCAAATCAAGGCTTGATTTTCAAACTAGGATTTGATTAAACCTTTATTTTGTTCAGCTGATGACACCTAGTACATGATGCAATCATACCAACTTGATATAACACATCTACAAAAATTCTTCCTCCCGGAAAATATCTTTAACCTTCTAGAACATTCCCCTATTATATCAATCAACCATTCTCCAACCTAAACAGGACTTTCCTTATATGACTATTCTCCTGACCATTCCTGATCTCCTCGTGGATACCTTGATCCCATCCTCGAGACCAACAACATTATGTCTCTTACTCATCATTCCACAATCAAACAACGTCAACTTATGTGTCTCCACGGCTCAGGAATTATGCTGACATGATCGGTGACACTTCCCATCAATAACCAATAGAGGAATATGGAAATTCATATGGTTCTACATATTTCTATCGACATTTCTGGCGATCGAATGAACCACTTACACGATACCAATTTCCTTGTCTCACGAGATAGTTTTACTTGAACCGGGAGGTTATGATCGCTTGCATTCTCGCATACCTAGTTCAACCTCAAGTATCGATAAGTACTCTTTCGCTCCCCGTGATATGTGATCCCCAGAGCTACCATGCTGCAAGCTAATTGGATGAGATTCCACCGAGAGGGCCTGTGAGTATATCTATCTCTGGCCATGGATGGACAACCCCACTCTTGATCCATAACTTCAACCAATACTTCCAACACTTAATGCCACCTTTATAGATGCACTCAAATACGGTGTCTATGTCAAAATATCCACCGTGAAGGTGATATATGATCCATATCGGCTGTTCAGGTTACTATGTATCGTAAAGCATATAGCACCGAACTATTAAATGACTCGATCTTTTATGCTACGCTGACTAGGCATAACCACCATATCATTCTCCTAACGATATGATCTTGTTGTTAATAACATCTCAATGTTCGCGATAGGGAAACCACAATCATTTATTAACCAAATGCTTAGTATTATAAAGTGCCTTTACTAGGGACTCTATTTTAGTTTACAAGAATCACAAGCATTAATGTTTCTGTTAATACTATTATAGCATGAGTGTAAAACATTTACTATAAACACAAAGATATAATAATAACTATATTTATTATTGCCTCAGGCATATCTCCAACAAAGAATCACTTGTATAAAAACAAGGAAGACAACCACAAAGAATCGTGGATTCCGCATTGGTCACCAATTCAAGCAGCCACTACATTCTTTGATTCAAGGATGCAATTTTGGAAGGCCATCAAAGAACTTGGTGATGTAATCAAGTGCGTAATGCTCAAACTCAAAATGACCTAAAGGAAGAGAATAAGACACCTAAGAGTTGGAGGCTACCAACCAAACCTCCTTAAGGGAAGACATTATGTGACTTAGTAATGGAGTCATGTACTAGATGAAGGATGTTTCTGTGAGATGCCTTGTTAACCAACTTGGCAAGTGAGTTGGGATTGCACCTGCACTTTCAAGAAGCACCACCACTTATCATTTTATTTTCCAAATGTTGTTTTGAAAATAAGTTGAACTCTGAATGTTTGTAATGGTTTCATGGCCATGACTTGTAGTGATTTTGATTTCCAAAGTTAAGTATGTGTCACTGCTTTGGTGGATTCATCTCTATGTATGTTGATTCTAACTTTTTCTATCTTATAAATAGATGCCTAATGTTATTATCAGCATGGTTGATGAGTTCAAGGAACTCGCTTAGCACTCGGCCTCATTGAGCTTACTAGTCCGCTCAATTCCCACTTCCTACTAGTTCCATGTCCCGCCTAACTCCCTCTCGACAAATATCACACTTGGCGTATGTAGTTTCTAATTTCTCTCTTCATCTTATGCCACCAAAATTTCTCCTTCAAATTTGGTACATCTTCAGTCTCGGTGGATAGAATAGTATATCATATTCTTTCAAAATAGCCTTCAACTTCCGAATCACCGGTACATGGACGCCCTTTGGTACCACACAAAAACTCCTTCTTCATCTTTGGTGAATCCTCGCATTTTGCTCTATACCGATGCGACGCTTGATTCCGCTGATACTAGCATTTCCTTTCAGGCTCTCCTGATCCGACCGGTCAGCAAATATTCTACATCCAAAAAATCCTTCACTTACTAATTCCATTCTAAAATCTTCCACCCTCAGGTAAACTTGGTCGCTTCCTTAGAATCACATTGGCTTTACCGTGATAGTGAATGTCCGGGGATCATAAACCTGATTATTTATCCATCTTCTCCCGCCATATTCAGCCCTTCGAGAATATATACTTCGTGCTCTTGTGATCCGACCAAATCTCACAACGCTTCCTATAAGGTAATGCCCATGTCTTCGTGAGCTAGAACTACAAATGCTAGTTCAAGGCCGTAGATAATTCTGTCATGCCTGAGGGATAGATAAGATATTACTTTTCCTTCAGTATCAACACACATCCAAGACCACCCTGATAATACACATCAAACGGCTTCAGAATATCCGGTGATGATCACATCAGGCTGAAATCAATCTCTGAGTTCTTGAAACGTCACATTTGTCCTTCCATTCAAACTTCTTATCCTTTCAACAAATGGGCTCATGGTTCTTGTGATACCTTTAACTTTCACCAACTTCAAGTGTAATATCCCACTAATCCGAGAAATGCACGAATCCTTGGCTTGAGTGGTTGGGGCCACAATCTTCAACATCCTTCACCTTCAGGTCAACTACACCTCCTACCGATACGATATGTCCGAGGAATCCTACTTTCAGAGCCAGAATTACATTTTACAACTTGGCATAATCGATACTCCCTAAGGGTTCCAAGGATGGTCGCCGATGTAAAATGGTGTTCTTCTTTCCCGATTTGGAATAGATCAATGTCATCACGAAAACAACGCATAAACTTATCCAGAAATCCATAAAAATCCCTTATTCATGATGCCTATGAAATAAGCTAGAATTGTTAACTAAAAGACATGACATTGTACTCATATAACCCATATCCGTGGTAAAGGCCTTGGAATATCCATATCCGTGGTAAAGGCGTACCAAGGCGTTTTAAATAAAGATCTATTAGATGTTTGATTTTTGTTTAAATCATAACTTTTGAATGCCATCATCTAAATTTGACAAATTTTACATCAATGGAATCGTGAGAAAATCCTTTTCCATCTATGTAATGTGTTTAATGTTTTGCCTTCCGTTAAAAAGGTTGTTTTTGCAGAAACTTGTGTAGCTTATTTTATATATAAATTATTGGGGAAATGATTTATTGTTCAAATAAAGTTTGTTTGGCAAGTTTTGAACTTGTTTACATTTCAAGCATCAGGCACTTGTTCTGCTTAGTGCAGAAGTCATCCCATGGCATTATGCATGCATCCATATTTTTTTTCTTGTATTTATTTAATGTGATTTTTGGTGCTATGATTTTATGTAAGATTTTGGCAAATAGTGACTTGATCAGAGGATTGTAGCTACTCTCCAAACTACTAAGGCAATTAAAGCCTATAATTTATTCCTATGTTTGCAAATATGCATTGTAGTCATTTTGCTAGTCTTGGAATGGATATTTTGATCTATACAAGTGCTTGGGAAATCCTAGTAGTCGTGAGAATTGCTAGAAATATTTCTAAGTCTTATAAATTCCATGCTAGCCTAGCTAGTGTAAACCAAGGTTGTTGCATATCATGCTACATCAAATATTTCTAAGTCTTTGGACTATGTTTGGCTTCTTAATAAAAACAACTAAGTGAATGAAACACCTCGCTGAATGCAAAAGCAATGGCTCAGGTTGAGTGGTTGCACAAGGCTCCATGTCTATGGTTTTCCATCTTGTGTATCTCACTTGTGGAAAGCCACCCAGAACAAAGGGATTTGAGATGCCATGTTAAGAAGCTTCTAGTGCAAATGCATCAGCAACATGGGCTCCGCCTGACCTCATAGGTCAGAATAACTTAGTCATTTGACACAGGTAGGAATGACAGGGTTGGAGCGCCGGGCCCATTTGGTCTAAGGAAGGCTTCAAAGGTCCCACCCAGGAAATTGGTCTTGTGGGGAAATCAAGACAACCTCTCGCAGATAAATAAACTTAAGTACTTATCCATGTCCATGCAGTATTGGACAACTTGAGCATCAAGACATGGAAGCTATCAAGAATCTCCTCATCCCACTCTCTAAGTAAAAATCAGGTCAATAAGGTGAAGGTTCATCAACAACATTGGTGGTTCCTTTGGGAAAGTTTTTGTCAACAAAAACTTAGTGTTTCAACTAATAGGCACAACCTATTTTGAGCAAAGTGCCTAAGCTACATTTAGCCAAATTTCCAGTATCTAGTCCACCAATATTCTACTAGTATAACTTGCCAATACTATTCCGGTAATGTATCGACCCAATCGTGGTCAGAATCTCAGATGTTGCAGTTATTCTCATGATGATTAGAGCTGCGAGTCTACATCAATATGCTTGGCTCGTGGCACATGAAGATGAAGACTTATTTATCTTATTACTTATTTAAATTTTGTACCAGTCTGTGGGCTATGAGCAAAGAATTGTCGCCTCTAGAATGATTGTAATAATGACCTTTGTTTCTGTGGTACTCATCTTAAACTATGGATGCTAGCATTGATCCAGTGGACTAGTATCGCAATCACGGTGGGATCCTTTCCCTTTATAAAGGAGGGATCTTACAAACCATACATAAGGTCTTACAACAAATAAAGGATCACATGATACAGTCTTAATACAAATCAATCAGCGGAATAACGTAATAATAACGGTAGCATAGGCGAGGACCCATCTTCAGGTTCACAGGCAATGCTGACGATGGGACATGATCCTAGTTGTCGTAACCTTCCTGCGGTCCATCCTCCTGATAGTCCTCTTCATAGTCTGGCCACGGGAATAGCCAGGGACAAAGCCATGAGAACTCTTAAATACTCGCAAACTAATACTAACAAGTGAAGTGGTTTTGATTAAGGATACTAAGCTCTAGGTTGTTTTGCAAAAAGCCAGATTTATCTCTACTGAGTTCAGAAGCAAACAAAAGCTAGTTGAAAGTTTTATAACACCTAAGTGGGAACTTGAATTTCATATCACAATCCTGTTATGGTCAAGTCAAGTCATGAATCATTTCATAAGTCATTTTGAAAACATCTGATGACGGAGCAGTACGGCCACTCCAACTGTCCATAACCGTGTTTACGGCTATTCGAATAGTTTGACACTCTGCAGAGGTGGCACACTTTCACCACAATATTCGATACATCCTTCAGGAACAATCCTGAATTCACCATACTCAGTATGCGGATAATCAATCCTAACCTTTCAATTACACGCCCTAGTATAGGCACCTATCCTATGAGTTTGGCCTCCCAACCATGACCATCCGTCATCTTGGGACCTGCATAGGTGGAAAATCTTCACAAGGGAGCCTCAGCTCAAACCTTGGCCGCAAGGGAACCCATACTAAGGTATATAAATTTCCAGTCAAGCCCTACCAGATTTCGTGTATTGTGGTTGTATGGTAAAATTGGAATGGTATCGCATCTAGACGACCATCAGTTTTATAAAGGGCTAAGTCTCACACCTTAATATTTTCATCATCAAAATCATCTGGAGTTCAAGAACACATGTCAAAACATTTCAGTAGAATAACTCATCATCCTCAGGTTTTCATAATCATTTTCACCAAGTATTCCCATCTAAAGTGATCAAGTTTTATGCTTAGCACTAGCATCTACAAGTGGGGTTAAACACTAATGAGGGGTGGTAAACAAGGGTGAATGATCTAAGTTCAATCTCATGCCTCAGGATGACATCAAGATCTATCTAACTTAGGCCAAGTTTTATGCTCTTTATGATACCTTTAAATATCTTTCCAAAATCGAAAAATCACTAAGTAAACTCCAATAGAAAGCTTTGATAAAGAAATAAAATACTAGCTTGCAAGTAAAACTAGGATTGGGTGCCAAGTGGTGTAAGCTTGCAAGTAAAACTTGCATGGTTTAGCTTAGCTTGCTAAGATAGTAGCTTGCTAAGATATTAGTATAAGCTTGCAAGGATTAGCTTGCTAAGTTGCAAGTGTTAGCTTGCCTTCTGCAGAGCAGTGGTTGAAGTTCTCCTCGGCTTCTTCCTCGTAGTATCCTCCTTCCTCCTCGTATCCTTGGTCGGTACTAGCGTCTAGAAATAAATACGAGGTACGCAATCACCAAACAATACTTAACTACTTTTATTTATAACACCAAGGTTTTCACTAGATGATCTAGCATCATCACAAACATTACAATCATCAAAGCACTTGTCTTTCTTATTTTATTTTGGAAAAGTAATTTCTACTCATTGAAAAACTACTTAAGATTTAACATTCTCCAACTAAAACAGGGGATCATGTTGACACATGTCATAACCTCATATTTCAGTGCATGGGAATGTGATTTAAAGTGGTATCACAATTTAATAAGGTTTAACCTTTTTATTTTCAATAAATAAAGTGACTAGAATTTCCTATGAGGCATTCTTTTATTACTTGTTCATTATTTCTGCAAGTAAAACTAGATATTTTTATATATTCAGAAAGGTCTAGTTAAATGTGATTTTTGGGAGCTGGAATCAACTCAAAAGATTTTGTGGTTGAATTTTGGAAAATGTTTGAATGCAGAAAAGCTTCGGCCTTGTTATTTTTACTATAGGTGATCCACAATTCTAAATGGCATGAATCCAAAGGGCTTGGATTAAGAATTCCAGTACCTTTCTAACAAAATTGGTTTCATGCATTTTGGTTTAGTGAATCGACCTAGGTTGAGTTTCGAATCTAGGTACAAAATTAAGTTTGAAACTAAATGAATAAACCTAAATTCAAACTACTGGGTCACGCGGGAATGTAACTGGGCCGGCCCATGGTGTATAGCATGCACGCGGATGGGTTTAAGTGGGTGTCCCCACCAGTCAGCGAGACAGGGGCTGCGAAGTGGTATGGGGCAATCTAAACCATACGATCAACTTCTAATCGAACGGCTGTGACCTATCGTCTCTGTCGAGCAACTCCGGCGAGACAGAACCCTAGCGCGGCAAGTGGGGGTCTACGGGGGCTCACCGGGGCTCAGGCGAGGGTCGGCGATGGGGGCAATCAACGAAGTCGATGACAGTGAACCTCCTGGTACCGGTGGCTTCTCCTGGGGCGGCTCCAATCTCTGGCTCCTCTCTTCCTCCTCCACGACAGACTCCGGCAAAATTCCGGCGACCTGCTACTCGCCTTGCTCCGGGGATGAGGTGGGTTGGTTCTGAGAGATAGGGGAGTGTGTTGGTGTGAAGAAATTGAATGGGGGTGGCCTCTATTTATAGTGCAGCGAGGGGACCGAAGGGCGCGGGTGGAGCTCGTCGTGGTCATCGTCACAGTGGGCTAATGGCATGGGCGACGGTAGCGGCGGTGATGTGCTCCCTAGCGAAGCTCAATGGCTTGGTCGCGAGGCATGGGGCGGTGCGATGCGGTCGGAACGCTGCGGTGCTCTAGACGGGTCCGACGGGAAGTTTAATGGCACACGGGCTCTCCTGGTCACGCGATGACGAACGGGCGTGTCCTGGCGGTTCTTGGGACGGTGGTGATCACGCACGCAAGCAGCGGGGACGGTGCATGGTCTGCGGTCACGTGTCGAGTGCGGCGCTCTGGTTCGCTCTCGGCATGGCATAGAGGCATAGGTCGCGGTGGTTCTAGGGTGGTCCAGGGGCTGTTTGCGCCTTGTCGTTTGAAAGGGGGTGGCGATGGACGGTGGTCAATGTCCCAGACAAGGTTGGCGAGGCTAGGGCTTCTCCTAGCTTGCTGTCGACCATGGGGTGGCAAGGTGAGGCTCAGCATGCTCACCATTGATGGCAATGGAAAGCTCACAGTGATCTAAAGCTGGTTAATTGAGCTAGATGATATACTAATAGCATGTTGTGAGCTAGAGAGGGAAGAAGGTTGGCCAAAACGCTGCTCACTATAGTGTTTTGTGTTTGTAAGGTGTTTGATGAAATGGCCGAAAGAGATTTGAATTTTAATTTTTGGTTCAAACTTGGTGGGTGTACTAGTTACATACTAGGTAGTCTCTGGTTAGTTGGAAAGGTCAAGGTGAATTGGTTTGGTTGGGTTTTGAGAAATGGTGATTTTCACATATGTTAAAGATTCAATTTTGAATTGTCATTTGAATCAAGTTGCCAAATGTTTCTGTAAGTTTGAAATGTGGGCTTTGGTTCACTTTTACTTGGTCTAGCAAGGGGTGCAAAGAAATGGAATTGTTTATCTTTGAAATCTTGGACTATAAACACTCAAAGTGGCCTAGTGAGCAAGATTGGCAAAAATGACCATTTGTTATTTTGTTTGTTTTTGTTTGAAAATCTTGGACTATAAACACTCAAAGGGGTGCAAAGGAATGGAATTGTTTATCTCTTGATTTGTTTCTGTTTGAAAATGTTTTATATGATGTTGTTTTCATCTTTGAACCATTCCTTGCTATTTATAACAATCACACAAGTCAATTTATACATTCATACAATCATCACATACACACATGCATTCGTATGATGTTAATTAATAAAAGTTTTTGTTAACCCTAATTTTGGTGATTGGAATTTGATAATCATTGTTCAATATTTTTGGGATGTTATAAAGAGGGAGGCCGAGGGGGTGCCCGAGGCGGCTGCACCCCACCAGGAACGGGTCAGGCCTAGCCGCGCGGCCAGGGTTTGGGGCCCCCTCAAGGACCACTTCTGTCTCGTCTTCTGGCTCCGTGTTCCCCACGGTAAAATATTGACTTTGGCTTTTGTCCCTTCCAATTCCGAGAATATTCATTTTCTGACTTTTCTGGAACCAAAAACATAAGAAAACGGGCAACTGGCAACGTGGCATCTTGTTAATAGGTTAGTCCCAGAAAACATATAAAAATACCTCAAAGTATAGACAAAACAAAGCAAAGTAGATACTAAACAAGCATGGAACAACAAAAATTATAGATAAGTTTACGACGTATCAGGATGAACGCCATCCAGGGGGTGCACCATGTGCCAAACGTCCTGGTTTGTCTTGTTTATGATTTTACATTGGTAGTGGGTGATATACAAGGGCTACTCGAGCTGGTTTCATATTTTTTTGAGTTTTGATGAATTACCTATTGCCGGGGTTCGGGGGGAGGGCAAAATCGGTAGACCCTCCGGCGCGCGAAGGGACGCGAGGTTTATTGCAACCTTGAACCTAGGCATGTGCCCAGCCTAGGTAACCCATGGGGCACCCCAAAACATTTTTTCCCGAAAATTGAGGGTCATTTCTAGGGTACCTACAGTTAGAAACCACAATTACTTGGGCGTACCTCAGAAAAATACAGTATATGCTTGCACCACGAGATAAGTACCAACCTCCTAGGAATGGCAGTCCACCACGACGTAGCATGCGTGTAAATTGCCTCGGGGCCTTGGGCGCGCTCAATTCTCACACATCCTTTGCAAAATCGCTGTTTTTTCGGAGTCGGTAAATGGAAACTCTGGATTTCTTCATGAAACCCTGGAATCTCTAGTTGGAGAAGTTGCCTAGAATGCCGAGAGGGAGCCAGTGCCGGTTTTGTGCTCAATCTGGGCAGTAGATCCACATTCTGGGTAGTTAGCGAAGGTCTAGGGTTGAAAGCCATGTTAACTCCTACTCGATAGCTATCCGGGGGTGCACCATGTGCCAAAAGTCACGATTTGTCTCGTTTATAATTTTATGTTGGTAGTGGGTGACATATGAGGGCTACTCGAGTTGGTTTCATATTTTTTTAATTTTTGATGAATTTCCTATTGCCGGGGTTTGGGGTTGGGAAAAATCGGCAAACCCGCCGACGTATGCAGGCACACGAGGTCCATTGCAACCTTGAACCTAGGCAAGTGCCCAGCCTAGGTACCCCATGGGGCACCCCAAAATATTTTGTCCCGAAAATTGAGGGACATTTCTAGGCTACCTATAGTTAGAAAGTGCTATTATCGGGGAATAACTCAGGAAAAATACAGTAGATGCTTGCACCATGAGATAAGTACCAACCTCTCGGGAATTGTGGTCTGCCACGATGTAGCATGCGTCTAAATTGCTTCGGGGCCTAGGGCGCCCTTAATTCTCGCACCTCCTTTGCAAAATCGCCGGTTTTTTGGAGTCGGTAAATGGATACTCTGGATTTCTTCATGGAACCCTGGAATATCTTGTTGGATAAGTTGCTTAGAATGCCGAGAGGGATCCAGGTGCCAGGTTTGGTCTCAATCTGCGCAGTGGATCCACGTTCTGGGCAGTGAGGGGGAGGTCTAGGGTTGAAAGCCATGTTAACTCCTACTCGATAGCCATCCGGGGGGTGCACCATGTGCCAAAATTCCCGGTTTGTCTTCTTTCTGATTTTATGTTAGTAGAGGATGACATACAAGGGCTACTCGAGATGGTTTCATATTTTTTAGATTTTTGATGAATTTCCTATTGCCGGGGTTCGGGGGGGGGGGGGGTGGGTGGGAAAAATCGGCAAACCCGCCGGCGCGCGCAGGCACGCAAGGTCCATTGCAACCTTGAACCTAGGCACGTGCCCCACCTAGGTACCCCATGTGGTACCCCAAAACATTTTTTCCCGAAAATTGTGGGCCATTTCAAGGGTACTACAGTTAGAAACCGCAATTACAGGAGTGTACCCAGGAAAAATACAATATATGCTTGCATCACGAGATAGTACCAACCTCCCGGGAATGGAAGTCCGCCACGATGTAGCATGCGTGTAAATTGCCTCGGTGCCTAGGGCGCGCTCAATTCTCGGACCTCCTTTGCAAAATCACCGATTTTTGGAATTGGTAAATGGAAACTCTGGATTTCTTCATGGAACCCTGGAATGTCTAGTCGGAGAAGTTGCTTAGAATGCCGAGAGGGAGCCAGGTGTTGGGTTTGGGCTCAATCTGTGCAGTGGATCCACATTCTTGGCAGTGAGGGGAGGTCGAGGGTTGAAAGCCATGTTAACTCCTACTCGATAGCCATCCGGGGGGTGCACCGTGTGCCAAAAGTCTAGGGTGTCTTGTTTATGATTTTATGTTGGTAGTGGGTGACATACAAGGGCATTCGAGCTAGTTACGTATTTTTTTGATTTTTGATGAATTTCCTATTTCCGGGGTTCGGGGGGGGGGAGGGGGTGGGCAAAATCAGCAAACCCGCTGGCGCGCGCAGGAACCCGTGGTCCATTGAAACCTTGAACCTAGGCACGTGCCCAGCTAGGTACCCCATGGGGAACCCCAAAACATTTTTTTCCTAAAAATTGAGGGCCATTTCTAGGGTACCTAAATTTAGAATCCGAAATTACCGAAGCGTAACTCAGGAAAAATACAGTATATGCTTGCACCACGAGATAAGTTCCAAACTCCCGAGAATTGCGGTCTGCCACGACGTAGCATGCGTGTAAATTGCCTCAGGGCCTAGGGCGTGCTCAATTCTCATACCTCCTTTGCAAAATCGTCGGTTTTTTGGAGTCGGTATCTAGCATCCCAATTTGAGCAACCCTGATTTACTGTCCAAAAAGGCAAAAATCAGGGGGGACAAAAACTTTTCTTATTGCATGTTGTAATGTTTGCTTACTTGTTTGCTTGTGTTCATGCAACTGATTGTGTATTAGGTGATATACTCCTTAGCTCAACACTAGTGTACAAAAGCTATTTTACAAAAGAGATGTCTTGGCTCATCTTTCATATCCTCAAATGTTCTGGCATTTCAAAACCTAAGCCAAGATTGACTTTGACACACAAAAAATACTCTACTAGTTCTATGAACAAAACTATGGAGACCTAAGTATAATCTCCTTATGTTTTCAAGGCAGAACTCCCAACTACTCTTATTCCTAGGTTTTCCAAAACCATTATTAAAACCTTTTCATTCCAATCTTGGTAGAGATACCAAGATGGTCCTTATCTTACTTCAAAGCACAACCAATTCAAAATACCCATCCTTACCCCAAGCTAGGCTTAATGGTAACCTTAGTAGTAGTTGGATAAGTTGATAAGATGAATTGCCTTGATCTGCCGATTGCCTTGTTTGCTTAGGAACAAGAGTGAGCTACTCTAGTAGCTCATACCTTAGGACCCAATCCATGTTTGTGATCATCAATCTCAGACCAAACATCCAAATCTATATCTATCCTAAGCCACCAAAGTGTCCATCTCATCTCCTAATGTAACATCCTAGCATTTAGGAACTAACGAAGGGTAGATTTAGGAATTTGGAATGTTGCATGCATTCATCTGTAAAAATGTGGGTAAAATTTTCGCCAAATAAAAACCTAAAGTGATCAAGGCTTCTTTCATACTTTGAGATTAGGTATAGTCTTGAAGGATTATTGCTATAGACATTGATATGATCTTTATGGACCTATGTGTTTTGGGAAATGAAATTTGAATTCAAAACTTGAGTGTTTGTATTATAATTCAAAAGAATTTTTGAATAATGTTTGAGTATTTGATTTAATTAAGAGTTAACCAATAATAACTAAAACCTTATATAAAGAGAGCAATTAAGAATAAGAATCTCCATTTCATAATTTTATTCAATAAATAAGTTACAAAAATGTAACTTATGAAAATCATCAACCATCTTTACAATAGCAAAAAAATAAACAATAATATTTCTTTATTAATAATAGTACAATCTTTATTACAAAAGAATAAAATAAAGAGTACAAAAAATAAAATAAATTAAAGATTACAATTGAATATGAGAGTTATTACAAGTAACTAACCTATAAAGAAAAATAAAAACGTAAACTAAAGTCTTGATCTTCAAATCTGGTACCTGTAAAATAAATAAAAAACTAAAAGAAAAAAAAAGTTAGGATTAGAATAATTTTACTCTCAGAGTTGACAGTGAAGTGCACTGTTCACTTTTTCATCATTGAGTATTTAAGGGGCAAGTTTCACCAATATGAAAGAATGTATCTTTCATAATTTTAAGCCATAGGTCAAATAAACAGCAAGGAGGGGCAAGTTTCAACAACCAGGTAAAATGTAACCTGATAACAGTAACTCTCAAAATTCAGAACATATCCACAATTGTGCAGCAGGCACACAGGCAACACACACACCAAACTGCATGGTGTGTGCTGTCAGCACCACAACAACAGCACAATCAAACAAAACCATCAGCACAGCCGTGGGAAACTAATCCACACACCATTCCATTGTTCATACACACCAAGAACAGCAACCACCAGCTCAACCAAGCCAAAGCCAAGCTAGATCACACCAAATAAAACCCTGAATGACACCACCAAAATGGTGACATAAGGAGGTGGTAGATCAGGTGGATAGCAAGACCAAGATCAAGCCACCAGAATCAGGAGATGAAGGGCTAGATCAAGGACAACCCAGGAGCTGGGAATACCAGGGGAGCATCAGATCAAGTTAGCACAAGATCAACCACAGTAAACCCCAACATCAAGTGACAATGGTGATTAAAATAGACCATCACATGATTTATCTGTCTAAGATTAGACAAGCATACATGATCTGTCTCTTATTCAAACTCTCAGAAAGCACCCAAGTGGAGTGAATCCATCACTGAGGTTTTAAACACTAAAAGCAATCAGAAAGGTATAAGGATCTAACTAGATCTCAGAAAAATATCATTGACCTAGCTATCAAGCTATATTTCAATTCAAGAATGAATATAACTAAGATTTAAACCTCTAGGCACATCTCTAAGATAAGAGTAGCATCTTAGAATTCAATCTTATGGATCTATATAAGTAATCGAGCCTACCATAATTTTTTCCCAAACTTTGATTCAAGAAACAGTAGCTGGTATCACTACCAGAACCCATTCACGTGAATCAACAAGATAAAGGTTTAATCCCTAAACCTCAGACCAACATCATGGGTCTTAGGGATTTGAGAAAGGAAATTTCTACTTATCTTTAATACCAAACTCATCTTAAGATTGAACCAAACCAAACCCAGAAATAGAATCTATTCTTGTGTGCCACACAAGAATGGTGTCACAAGAACAGTTCTACATTAATCAGGTTAAGCATTCAATCTTCACAGATTCAACCAACCAACTACAAATCATTTTCCTGTCATCACAGGAATCATAATTCAGAAAATCCCTATGTATATCTTCACTATTTGAAACCATTTGATCTCAAACTACATATGAATCCTTAAGCCAACAGTACTAAGACAGTGACTTCATCACACAACACTCACTTTCATTAACCAAGTAATGACAGTGATGAGATAGTAAACCACTATATTTCCCAAGATTGCTTCTACAACAGCTTTATCATCTGACCACATCAAAATTAATCCATACAATCATCTGATAAGCCACTAGCACCACCACAGTTCATTTTAAGTAGCAAGCCACAACTAACAATCATTTAGCATGCTTAGGGACCATAAAAACTTGATCCCAATTCATGAGTTATCTAATCCACAACAGGGCATGAACCCTAAGTAGAACCAACCATCTTAATCAGGATAGGACAATCACCATGAAGGTCACTACCAACATCTATCATAGGATGGTCTAGCACAGAGAGCAAGAGGGGAGAGGAATAACTTATCGAGGGTCCTCGTTGTAGATTAGAAGAGGAAGCAGAGGAGGCAGACGACCATGGCGACATGGGGAGCACCCCAAGGGGGCGCTGCAACCCATGCAACACCACGGCGGCGACCATAGCCACACCTGCGGGCGAGGAGCAACCCCACGACACATGATAGCAGCGGCGGTGTCAGGATCAACGCCAACCCCAAACCCTAGGGTTCGGGACGGCATCGATCTGGTCGCAGGAGGGCTCCAGGTCCAAATCCAATTGGATAGAAGGGTAGAGCGGGGCCGACAACCTCATCCTGCACCACGGCGGCGGCCAGGAAGGTCCACGACGGCGCGAATCATCGGCGCCCGCATCGCTGACCATCGGGTCGGGGAGGAGAAGGAGAGGGGTGAGCTCGAGATAGAAGACAGAGAGTGTTGGGCTGGGTTGGGCCAATACCCCTTCGAAGTGGTTGTTTTTCCTTTGTCCTACTAGGCCACAAGCGCCTAATAAACCCAAATGGACAGCCCAAATCATTTGGAGTGTGTTTTAATAATTGGAAAAGACCAAAATACCCCTGAACTTTAATAAATACTAGAAAATAAAATAAAAGTCCAAAAATTATAAATAAAATATTTTTGGATTCACAATAATCCAAACTATCCAAATAAATTAAGAGATAAAATATTTTTGGATTCACAATATTTTTAGACATATAAATTTTATTAATAATTTTGAAATTTATATATTCCTTATGGAATTTTACAAATTTATTGAAAGTTGATAAAAATAAATAAAAATCACTTTCATTATATAATAATATTGTAGTATTCTAGAAAAATACTAAACAAATATTTAATGTCAATTTTTGGTAATTAATGATAATTCTTAAAAGAATTATTAAATCAAGAAATATTCATATAAATTAAAATAAAATAAAAGAATAAAATATTCAATAAATATTAAGAAAATTAATATTTATAAATTCTTTACTATTAAAAGAATTTTTATAATTTAAATAAATGGGGGAGAATACATATAAAGCTAAATGATGCATTACATTACTTTGCATAATCATTTTGCCTCTTTAAATATTGTCCTTACCGGGCAATAATGATGTTTTTGTAGACATAGAAGATCAAGGTCCAGTGCAAGCATCAGACTTCACTACCTTGCCATCACAAGGCAAGTTCATCACTTGCTCATATCCTTTGAAGAGTCTTTACCAAAGTATTTGCAAATTGTGTGTTATCATATATATATTCCAAAGTAAGAAAATATTTTTTCACAAATAAAGAAATCATAGATGTCATACTAAGTGATGATATAATGGAGCAATAGAACTTAGGGTTCTATTTGCAACAAAAATGATCAATTAGGAACTTAATAACCCCTGACATCAGTGATTCTAACGTCGCATATTACGCGTTAGCCATGAGATTTGGAATGGGACAGAGAAGTCAGATGTATCTTCTTCCTCTCGCATGAAGCCGGATGTGCAGGTCGTGGCTGTTATCCTTGTAGCGTGCATATTAATTGGTAATTCGTACAGGATATGCAGCATATGGGTGGGAACCCTCAATGTCCCATGATAGTTCTGGCATCTAACGGTTTGTACAAACCATTGCCGTAATTCAATATGTGGGCATGGTGTACACCAAGGAGGCATGCGAGGTCACGAAGGGGGCAGTGATTGTCTTGGACCAACTACTGGGCCCCACATCATGGAATTGTGGATGGGAAAGTACGACTGGTTGTGCAACAAGGAGTTGATCTCTCATGGGTAAAGTATCGCACCTCTGTAGAGTGTAAGAATTATAACTTGTTACTCCCTGTTATGGGAAGTGTAACATCCCAAAAATACTAAACTTGAATCATCAAACTCTAATCATCAAATTTAGGGTTAACAAAAACTTTTCTAAATAAAAATATGAAAGCATGCATGTGTGTATGCATTCCAATTTTGATTTCTTTTGAACCACCTTGTTTGTGTGTTTCTTTGCTTGTAAAATGTTGCTTAGGTGAAATAAACATCATCTAAACATTTCCCAAACTTTTCCCAAAGACAAATAAATCAAAACAAAGCTAAATGAGTGAATGGTCATTTTGACCAATTTAACTCCCATGCCTACTTTGGCTGTCCCAAACTTTCAGAACTTAACAAAAAATTGTTTGGATCTTTGCACCCCTTGATTGTACTCATAACAAAGTATCAAGGCCCACTTTGTGATCATCCAGAAACTTTCAAATGCATAGTTTAAATGACAGTTCAAAATTGAATCTTTATCATATGAGAAGATCCCACTTTTTCAAAAACCACTCAAACAAGCTTAACTTTCAAAACCCAAGCATCTGCAGACTCACCAGCACCAACCTAGCACACCCACCAAAAATCTTTTCAAAATTCAAAACTTGAATTCTTGCGGCCATTTCATCAAACACTTTGAAGACACAAATCATCAAAATCTTAAACACTATTGTCAGCAGTGATTGAAGCCTAACTTGTCCCCTCTCTAGCTCACAACCATCTCAGTAGATCATCTAGCAAGTTAAACCAAGCACTAGCCTCACTGTAAGCTGGGCAATGACATTAATGGTGAACAGCCGAAGCCCACCATGCCACCCTAGTGGAGACAGCAAGCTAGGAAGAGATTTAGCCGTGCCAACCTTGTCTGGGAGGCAGCCCACCGTCCACCGCCACTCCCTGTCCCAGCCGCGAGCATTGCCAAACCCTGGAATACACGCACAGACCGCGCCCAGCTCGCCAGCAACCATGCCGAGCATGCGCCAGAGCGCCACGCTCGACCGACGCCCACAGACCGTGCGCCGCCCTCGCCGCGTGCATACATGATTGCCACCAACCCAGGAGACCGCCGGACATCCCCGTTCGCCGCCCCATGCCGCACAGCCACAACTCGCCGTCGAAGACGCCGCCTCTGCCGCGTAGAGCATCGCGCGTTCCAGACCAAACCGCACCGCCCCTACGCGCGCATTAAAGCCGTAGAGCATCACTAGGAGACCACCAAGTGATCGCCACCGCCGGCCATGCCTCTAGCCGCCCGTAGCCATGTCGCCACCGTCGCCTGCCCATCCCGTTCGGTCTCGCCGTCGCGACTATAAATAGAGGCCACCCCTAGCCGAATTGAGCACACCATCTCACTCCCCTCTCCTCACTGATCGTGCCACCCAGTTCCCGAAGCAAGGTGCACAGCACGTCGCCGGAATTTCATCGGGGCCTGCCGCTGCTGGAGAAGAAGGGGGCCAGCGATTGGAGCCGCCCAGGACAAGCTGCCGGTACCAGGAGGTTCGCCGTCGTCGACTTCGTCGTTCGCCCGCCTCGCCTACCCTCGCCTGAGCCCCAATGAGCCCCCGATGACCCCCACCTGCCGTGTTAGGTTTCTGTCTCTCCGGTGTTGCCCAACGTCGACGATGACCCTCAGCCGTTGGATTAGAACCAGATCGAACGCACCACATCGCCCCATACCGCTTTGCACCCCCCTGTCTCACTGACGCATGGGGACATCGACTTAACCAGCCCGCGTAAGCGCTGTGCTTAGCAGGCCGGCCCAGTATCGCTTCCCGCGCAGCCCAGTTATTTGAATTTAACCTTTTTCATTTTATTTCAAACACACTTCTATACCCAGTTTCAAAAATCAACCCAGGTAGATTCAGTGAACCAAATTGAATGAAACCAATTTTATTAGAAAGACCTGGGAATGCTGAATCCAAGCCCGTTGGATTCAATTCATTTGGATCTATAGATCATCCATGGTAAAAATAACAAGGCAGAAGCTTTTCTGCATTCAAACATTTTTCAAATTTAAACCATAATAGCTTTTGAGTTGATTCCAACTCTCAAAAATCACATTTAACCATACCTTTCAGAATATATAAAAATATATAGGTTTACTTACCGAAATAATGACCAAGTAATAAAAAATGCCACATAGGCATTTCTAGCCACTTTAATTAATTAAAATAAAAGAGAAAAACCTTATTAAATTGTGACACCACTTTAAATCACATCCCATGGACTAAAATATGTCGTGATGACATGTGTCAACATGATCCCATATTTGGTTTGGAGAATATTAAATCTTAAGTATTTTTTCAATGAGTGGAAATTACTTTTCTAAAAATAAAAGGAATTAAACCAAGCGTTAATCTTGTAATGTTAGTGATGATGCTAGATAATCTATAGGACCCTTGTGTGTGATGAATGCAAGTAGTTAAGTATTGTTTGGTGATTGTGTACCTCGTATTTATTCATAGACACTAGTACCGACCAAGGATACGAGGAGGAAGGAGGATACTACGAAGAAGAAGCCGAGGAAAACTTCAACCACTGCTCTGCACAAGGCAAGCTAACACTTGCAAGATACTCTACTTTAGCAAGCCTTACTATACAAGTTAACCTTGCAAGCCTAATACTACTAGCTGAATGTGCAAGCTTATACTTGTAATTGGGCAAGCTAATACTTACTTGCTACTATGTCAACTATATGCCTTAAGCATATGTGATCATATCCACTTGATAAACCAATCCTAGTTTTATTTGCAAGCCCTCTACTTTATTTCTTTATCAAAGCTTTAACTTAGAGTTGACTTAAGTGACTTGTAGATTCTAGAAAGATATATTGAAGGTTGCATAAAGAGCATAAAATTTGGCCTAAGCTAGAAAATCTTGATGTCATCCTAAGGCATAAGATTGAACTTAGTGGAAACTCCACTAGTTTACTATCCCCCATTAGTGCTTACCCCCACTTGTAGATGCTAGTGCTAAGCATAAAACTTGATCAACATTAGATGGGAATACTTGGTGAAAATGGTTATGAAAACCTTAGAATGATGGATCATTCTACTGAGATGTTTTGACATGTGTTTCCGAACACCTGATGATTTTGGTGATGAAAATGTTGAGGCATGAGCCTTAGCCCTTTATAAAACTGATGGTTGTCTGGATGCGATACCATTCCAATTTTATCGTACAACCACAATACCCGAAGATTGGGTAGGGCTTGACTAGAAACTTATATACCTTAGTATTAGTTCCCTCACGGCCAAGGTCTGAGATGAGGCTACCTTGTGACGATTATCCACCTGTGTAGTACCCAAGATGACAGTTGGTCATGGTTGGGAGGCCAAACTCACAGGAGAGGTGCTTATACTAGGGTGTGTAATTGAAAGGTTAGGATTGATTATCCGCATACTTAGTATGGTGAATTCAGGATTTGTTCCTGACGGATGTATCGAATATTGTGGTCAAAGTGTACAATCTCTGCAGAGTGTCAAACTATTCGAATAGCCATGTCCGCGGTTATGGACAGTTGGAGTGGCCATACTGTTCCCCCGTCAGATGTTTTCAAAAGACTTGTGAAATGAATTGAGACTTTGACTTGACCACAACAGGGTTGTGATATGAAATACAAGATTCTACTTAGGAGTTATAAAATTGTGACTAGCTTCTCTTGCTTGTCAGCTTAGTAGAGATAAATCTAGCTTTTGCAAAACAACCCTAGAGCCTAGTGTCCTATTATCAAAAACCCCTTTCACTTGCTTGTATTAGTTTGCGAGTACTTAAAGAGTACTCATGGCTTTATCCCTGGCTATTCCCATGGCCAGACTATGAAGAGGAGTACCTGGAGGATGGACCCCAGGAAGGTTACGACAACTAGGATCATCTCCCATCGTCAGCATTGCCTGTGACCCCGAAGATGGAGCTTCGCCTACACTACCGTTATTATTACGTGTTTCCGCTGCTTGAGTTGTATTAAGAACTGGATCATGAGATCCTTATTTGTGTAAGACCTTATGTATGGTTTGTAATGGATGATGTACTGTGGTATCCAAATCTGTTATGTCTCACAAAAATGGTAATCCTGGGATTGCGATGTATGGCATAACAGGCATCTGGGATTAAAAATCCGGGTGTTGACAGGAAGGAGCTACGAACACGGCAAGAAAGGAACTCCATGAACGTTCTGGTCAACCTGTGAAGACTGATGGTCATAGATTTTCAGAATAAAAGCAATCTTTGAAGAAAGATTTACAAAAACTGCATAGTACCAAAGACTTATAGTCCAAGGTGGTAGTTAGAGCATCAAACTTCCTACCTTGCATATAATGAACTTGTTGGGTAACGCTGTTACTCATCCTTTCCTTTGATCCCTTGCTTAGACTCTGAGGATCCCGAAGACGTGCGTATGCAGCTGGATTTCAAGAAGATGTGTTCTACGAGGAGCCTGGCCTATCAGGAGGTGTTGAAGGAGTGGATTACGAAATCCGCTATGGTGTTGATGATAACGAGTCCAACTAAGTATCCTAGTTAGTAGTAACCAACGGCGCCGAGCAGCATGAACTCTATAGAATAAGCTGCTGAGATCAACTCCTAAGTTGGAGTTGCTACTTTTAAATTCCGCTGAAACACCTTATATTTTGGTTTGTAAGTTGAAACCTTTTGAAGTCTTGAACTTCTGGTATTGTAATAATAATAATGTGTGAATGTTTGTAATATGGACCCGCAATATTTCTATTGTACCACTCTAAGGGATGTGATATTTACAGAACGGTGTTCTGTGGATGTCATGTCAACGACTATAGTGTACTACACATGTAGTGGTATGGTGGGTCACCGTACTTGGTATTAGAGCAAACTGCTTTGACCTTAGGTTGGAAACCTAGTAAAGGGTATTACCTGTAGGAGTGTAGCAATGATAAAGAATTCTCTAAAAGTAATATAACGGGTATTCAAATGAGAATATTCCATTATATGTTTTAATGCGATAATGCTTTGTTATGATGCAATATATTATTGGTTACTAATAAAAACTATTTTTTTTGATATACAGAGCTATGGCACCAAAGTTTCCAAAACAGACTTTGGTAAGGAAAGAGGAGACTCTTGATGATTATCAAGGATCATTCACATACCAACTTTGTCAACTTCTAAAGATTTTTAGTTGTCCAACTAGAATTCCAGTGAACACTATAACCTACTATGATGGACAGATGTTATCTAAGTATCGTGTGAATATCCAACTTCCAGAGGAGCTTGGATTATATCACGATCTACCTATAGGTGAAGGTAGGAGTTACTTAGCAGCATATCATGTTGCTGTTGTGGAGGCGATAGCTAATATCCGGGAGCATAAAGCCAAGGAGTTAGAAAGTAGCACATTTTTTGTGATACCTCATGATTCTATAGACTCGGAGCCTATACCGTATCATCTTACGTTGGTTAAGAAGCATCCTAAGTTAGCTTCCAAGTTTATGGATATACCAAACACTTGTTGCGTCTTTATATAAGACACATCAAGTGATTGTCGAAGATAAAAATGACTTGTTAGAAGATCTAACTGATCCGGAAAGGAGGAAGCAGTTAGAAATCCAGTTGGAGAAGGAAGCAAGTAGTAGTAGTGCAACACCTATCTTTAAGGATATACCTATAGATCCTGAATATTTTATACCATATCCTTATTCACCAAGTCCTGAACCTATACATGATCCTACTATGGATATGAGGTATGCAGTACCACGAGGTTTAGAGGATGGTTCTGATTCAGAACTTCCTATTGAGAATTCTGATGGTTGGAGAAGGGGATCATATGAAGGATCTTACGAACACCAGATGTCCACAGATGGTTCTGACAGAAATGTTGGACAATCTAGCTGGATGGGTGCAAGAATTAACCCTAGTAATAGTAGTAGAAATGCCATGTCGATAGACACTTGGGATGAAGAAGAAGATCCTGAGGAGAGAGTGTTTGAATCATCAACATCTTATCAAAACCCAGGGAATATACATTATCCAGTGTTTAACTATCTTGCCCAAAGGAGAACCTAGGAAGCAGTAGGATCTGCGTATCCTGTTGACAACTCAAGGAATGAAGCTCAGGAGATGCAAGCGGGAGACAATGTTGAATATGTTTCTGAAGACTTTTCAGCTGAGCTGGAGGGAGTCAATGCACTCAGGTTGAGTAATGACTCGAGTCCCGACACTTCAGATACTGAGTATATTCCTTCTGGAAGGCCATTTGTTTCACAAACTGTGCGACGAACGACACTTCATCACGGTTGGACATCAGGCATGTATGATGAGTGTAGTTACTACTAGAAGTATGCAACTAGTTAGAAGTATCAATTACCGTGTATTATACCCCAAGAAATAAGATAGTTAGATAAATAAGGTAGGTTCGTGATTATACCTATATGGTATATGTTGTAATGACTTTGTATCATTATGATACTATGTATAATATGTGAAATGCATATTTGGATTTTTTTTGGATCTTCATTGTTTGACTAGTTCTGTGCATAAAGTCGAGCTCAGAACACATGTGCATGATGTAATTATGAGTATTCTCTTTATGTTGCAGGACTAGAGGGTCATGGATACGGGTGTAGAAATCAAAACTAAGAAGCAGCGGATGGAACAAGAGGCCAAGGAGAATGCCGATGCAGATGCAGTAAATCAGGGAGCATTGCCACCACCACTAATGAGGCTGTTAATGGAGCAGAATTTTATGCAGTGTATGCAAATGATGCAAGAGACCCAGAAAAAGTTCATGGAAGAGTTGCTGGGACGAGAAAATCAGAGGGCACCTGAAGGTGGAGGAGTAAGTCTTTCTGACTTACAGAATGCAAGGCCGTTACCTTTTGCATCAGCTCCAGAACCAATGGATGCAGAAGATTGGCTGGCAGATACAGAAAGAAAACTGAAGACTATAGGTTGCAATGATGAGGAGAAATTGAGGTATGCAACTCATCTTCTGACTGGACCTGCAACATCATGGTAGGAGAATCAGTTGGCCATGCAACAACCAGGAAGGGAGTTCACCTTGGAGGAATTCAAGCAGAGATTCCGTTCAAATCATGTTCCAGAGAGTGTTGTGGAGTTGAAGCAGAGAGAATTTGAGGAGCTTCAGCAGGGATATACTAGTGTTATGAAGTATATCCAGGAGTTTAGTCCACTGTCTTGCTATGCTGAGGAGGATGTTAACACCGAAGAGAAGCGGAAGAAGCGTTTTCTGCATGGGTTAAACCCATTTGTGAAAATGCAGCTAAGGTTAGCTAATAAGCAAACTTATCAGTAGTTGCTGGATGCAACCATTACTTTCGAAGATGATTATAAGAATGTCCAAGAGGATAGGAGGAAGAGAGCCAAGAAGGAAACCAAGAGAATTCAGGCAAGTAAACCTAAACCCAATCTGGAGTTCAAACCTCGGAACAAGAACTATGGTAACAAGAACAATAACAAGGTAGTGGTGGAAATCAATCCAATCCTAGAAGGAATGTTATTTGTAACAACTGTGGAATTCTAGGGCATTTCCAGAGGGAATGCAAGAAGCCTGTAGTGATATGTTACGGTTGTGGTCAGAAGGGGCATATCAAGCCCGATTGTCCGAGCAAACCACTAGGAGGTTGGCCTACCAATAGGGAGGAGGACGAACCAGTGGAGGAAATGGACAACCCAATAAAGGAGGAAATAATGGCAAGAACAACAATGGCAAGAGGAACAGACCTACCGGGAAACTGAACTATGCAACCCTCAAGGAGGTGGATAATTCAGAGCATGCAGTGATAGGTACGCTCAATATCCTTACCAATCCTGGCAAAGTTCTATTTGATACTGGTGCAACTACTACATTCATTTCTGAAGAATTCTGTGATAAGATCGGGATTAGAAGGGCAACGTTAGAAAACCCTATGATCGTAGTGACGGCAGGGGGAAATGTGATTGTACGCCACATTAAACAAGATAAAGTTATCTCGATCTGTGGTTGTACATACTTTGCAGACCTTTATGTGATTCCTTTGAAGGGAATTGTAGTAGTGATGGGGATGGACTGGATGATGGAACACGGGGCTCAAATCAATTGTGAGGAGAAAACTGTC
Source organism: Avena insularis (assembly GCA_023614405.1). Lineage (NCBI taxonomy): Eukaryota > Viridiplantae > Streptophyta > Magnoliopsida > Poales > Poaceae > Avena > Avena insularis. The sequence goes on along the minus strand of CM042695.1, from coordinate 162,315,697 downwards.
TCAATCAAAACTCCAAGTGGAGCAAGGATAGTTTACCATTGAACTCGATGAAAGAGGTCAAATTGGAAGATATTCCTATAGTAAATGAATTTCAAGATGTTTTTCCAGTAGAGCTACCGGGAATGCCACCAGATCGGGAGATAGAGTTCACTATTGATCTAATTCCTAGTACATCCCCAATAGCTCAAGAACCATATAATATGGGACCCAAATAGTTAAAAGAACTCAAAGAGCAAATTGATGAGTTAGCCAGAAAAGGATTTATCCAGGAAAGTGTATCTCCATGGGGAACACTAGTAATCTTTGTGGATAAGAGGGATGGTGGAAGAAGGATGTGTGGTGATTATAGAAATCTGAACAATGTTACTATCAAGAATAAGTATCCTTTACCAAGGATTCAAGATTTGTTTGATCAAGTGAAAGGAACCGGAGTATTTTCAAAGATCGACTTAAGATCTGGATACCATCAAATAAAAATCAAACCTGAAGATGTTCCAAAGATAGCATTTGTCTCAAGATATGGACACCATGAATACTTGGTTGTACCATTTGGTTTGACCAATGCACCAGCAATATTCATGAATCTGATGAGCAAAATCTTCATGCCATATCTGGATAAGTTCGTCATAGTTTGTATTGATGATATTCTGATATATTCCAATGATAAGGAAGAGCATGTTGATCATTTGAGAATAGCATTGTAGAAACTAAGGGAACATAAACTTTATGCTAAGTTCAGTAAGTGTGAATTTTGGCTAGATGAGGTAGAATTCCTCGGCCATGTGATCAGTAAATATGGAAGTGCTGTAAATCCATCTAAAGTTCAGTCAGTATTAGAGTGGACTGCACCGACCAATGTGAAGCAAATTCGAGGTTTCTTAGGAATGGTTGGTTATTATCGGAGATTCATTGAAGGTTTGTCCAAAATATCTAGACCAATGAACAAATTGTTAAGAAATAATACACCATTCAATTGGGATGAGAAGTGTGAAGCAAGTTTTCAGGAGTTGAAGACTAGGTTAACCACAACTCCAATCTTAGCAGTTCCTGAAACAGGGAAAGACTTTACAGTATACTGTGATGCATCTAAAGAAGGTTTAGGTTGTGTATTAATGCAAGAACGGAAAGTCATTGCTTATGGTTCAAGACAACTGGAACCACATGAAGTCAACTATCCAACTCATGATTTAGAGTTAGCAGCAGTGATTTTTGCGCTAAAATGATGGAGGCATTTTCTTTATGGAGCCAGATGTGAGTTATACACTGACCATAAAAGTCTCAAATATTTCTTCACTCAAAAGGAATTGAATATGAGACATAAGCGTTGGTTGGAACTAATCAAATATTATGATTTAACAATCAACTATACTCTAGGGAAAGCAAATGTTGTAGCTGATGCTTTAAGCAGAAAGAGTGCAGACATTCAGCCTAGCAATAGGGAGATACCAAAAGAGTTACAAATGGACTTGGAAATATTAGAGCTTCAATTCATTAGAACAGAGGTTCTTGGAGGATTAGCTACTATGCAGGTAGTTGCAGAGCAGGACAGTGATCTTAAGCACGAAATTTTGAGACATCAAGCAGAAGATCCTTTTATTGCTGAGGAAATTCGTAGGATATCTCAAGGGAAAAAATCAATTTTTCGCCTGGGAGATTATGAGTATTTATGGTTTCAAGACCGTCTTTGTGTTCTAGATGTGACTGAGATTCGTGATGTCGTACTCAGAGAAGCACATGAAACACCATATTCTATATATCCAGGAAGTACTAAGATGTATATGTATTTGAAAGAACTATTCTCGTGGAATAACATGAAAAGGGACATTGCTAAATATGTATCAGAATGCCATACTTGCCAAAGGGTTAAGGCTAAACATCAAAGTCCAGCAGGACCATTACAACCTTTGGAAATTCCCGAATGGAAGTGGGAGGAAATAGGTATGAACTTCATCACAGGATTGCCCATGGCACCAAAAAAGGAAGGATATGATATGGGTAATTGTGGACAAACTCACTAAAAGAGAACATTATATTCCGGTAAATTAGAAAGATAATGCCGAGAAGTTAGTAGAAGTTTACATCAAATAGATAGTAAGTAAGCATGGAGTGCCCAAAAAGATCATAACTGATAGGGGATCAGTGTTTACTTCAGCATTTTGGAAGCAATTGCATGAAGCACTTGGTTCCAAGTTAGATTTCAGCACAGCCTATCATCCTGAGACAGGAGGTCAAACTGAAAGAACCAATCAAATACTAAAAGACATTTTAAGAGCTTGTGCATTAGATTTTTGAGGTGCATGGGAAGATCATCTACCATTGGCAGAATTTTCTTATAATAATAGCTATCAGAGTATTCTGAAGGCAGCTCCATATCAGGTTCTATATGGAAGGAAGTGTATATCACCAATATGTTGGTATGAGCCTGGAAGCAACAAAGAATTTGCACCAGACTATATCAAAGAAAGGCAAGATATCATTGATAAGATCAAGGATAGACTGAAAATAGCTCAAAGTAGGCAGAAAAGTTATGCTGATCAAAGTCGAAGATCATGGCATCCAGAAGTGGGAGGTATGGTATATTTGAAAGTAAGTCCAATGAAAGGGGTGAAAAGTTTCGGAGTTAAAGGAAACTTGAGTCCAAGATATATTGGACCATTCAAGATGTTGAGTCAGAACAGAACTATAGCTTATGCTTTAGAGTTACCGTCAAGATTGGCCCAAGTGCATAATGTTTTCTATGTGTCACAACTTCGTAAATGTTTGAAAGTTCAAGATGATGCAATCACACATCAGGAGATAGAACTACAAGCAGACTTGACCTATGTTGAAAAGCCCTGTAAAATTTTGGAAGAAAACTAGAAAAGGTTGAGGAATAGGGCAATCAAATATTGCAAAGTACAGTGGGAACATCAACCTGAAAGGAAAGCCACTTGGGAGAAAGAAGAGGATTTAAGAAAAGCGTATCCAGAACTATTCAGGTACATCTTAACAAACTTTGGGACGAAGTTTAATTTAAGGGGGAAGTATGTAACACCCAACATTTAGGAACTAACGAAGGGTAGATTTAGGAATTTGAAATGTTGCATGCATTCTTCTGTAAAAATGTGGGTAAATTTTTTGCCAAATAAAAACCTAAAGTGTTCAAGGTTTCTTTCATACTTTGAGATTAGGTATAGTCTTGAAGGATGATTGTTATAGACTTTGATATGATCTTTGTGGACTTATGTGTTTTGGGAAATGAAATTTGAATTTAAAACTTGAGTGTGTGTATTATAATTCAAAAGAATTTTTGAATAATGTTTGAGTATTTGATTTAATTAAGAGTTAACCAATAATAACTCAAACCTTATATAAAGAAGCAATTAAGAATAAGAATCTCCATTTCATAATTTTATTCAATAAATAAGTTACAAAAATGTAACTTATGAAAATCATCAACCATCTTTACAATAGCAAATAAATAAAGAATAATATTTCTTTATTAATAATAGTACAATCTTTATTACAAAATAATAAAATAAAGAGTACAAAAAAATAAAATAAATTAAAGATTACAATTGAATATGAGAGATATTACAAGTGACTAACCTATAAAGAAAAATAAAAACCTAAACTAAAGTATTGATCTTCAAATCTGGTACCTACAAAATAAACAAAAACTTAAAAGAAAAAGAAAGTTAGGATTAGAATAATTTTACTCTCAGAGTTGACAGTGAAGTGCACTGTTCACTTTTTCATCATTGCGTATTTAAGGGGCAAGTTTCACCAATATGAAAGAATGTATCTTTCATAATTTTTAAGCCATAAGTCAAATAAGGAGGGGCAAGTTTCACCAACCAGGTAAAATGTAACCTGATAACAGTAACTCTCAAAATTCAGAACATATCCACAATTGTGCAGCAGGCACATAGGCAGCACACACACCAAACCGCATGGTGTGTGCTGTCAGCACCACAACAACAGCACAATCAAATAAAACCATCAGCACAGCCGTGGGAAACCAATCCCCACACCATTCCATTGTTCATACACGCCAAGAACAGCAACCACCAGCTCAACCAAGCCAAAGCCAAGCTAGATCACACCAACCAAAACCCTGAATCACACCACCAAAATGGTGACATAAGGAGGGGTAGATCAGGTGGATAGCAAGACCAAGATAAAGCCACCAGGATCTGGAGATGAAGGGCTAGATCAAGGACAAGACAAGAGCTAGAAATACCAGGGGAGCATCAGATCAAGTTAGCACAAGATCAACCACAGGAAATCCCAACATCAAGTGACAGTGGTGAGTAAAATAGACCATCACATGATCTATCTGTCTAAGATTAGACAAGCATACATGATCTGTCTCTTATTCAAACTCTCAGAAAGCACTCAAGTGGGGTGAATCCATCACTGAGGTTTTAAACACTAAAATAAATCAGAAAGGTATAAGGATCCACCTAGATCTCAGAACAACATTATTGACCTAGCTATCAAGCTATATTTCAATTCAAGAATGAATATAACTAAGATTTAAACCTCTAGGCACATCTCTAATATAAGAGTAGCACTTTAGAATTCAATCTTATGGATCTATATAAGTAATCAAGCCTACCATCATTTTTTCCCAAACTTTGATTCAAGAAACAGTAGCTGGTATCACTACCAGAACCCATTCATGCGAAACAACAAGATAAAGTTTTAATCCCTAAACCGTAGACCAACATCATGGGTCTTAGGGATTTAAGAAAGGAAATTTCTACTGATCTTTAATACCAAACTTGTTGGGAATATGCCCTAGAGGCAATCATGTATGATGAGATTTCCCATTGTATTCATAAAGATATTATGTAGTCCTTGTATAAACATCTGATGTGTATCATTGAGTATGTGATTCGGTTGTGGAACTATGCATTCATGTTGTTTGTACTAAATATCCTTGGTCATTGAGGTTGTGTTGGACACACAACTTAGACCAATGTGAAAGTTGGCTTGATGACTCGGTTCCACTTGTCATGGGCATGGAGATGCTATTCCAACTTACACAGACTCGGCTAAAGAGTTTAGCGAGTCCGATTGACCCATATTGAGGTACAACGAACAAGTTGTCATTTGTATATCTCAATCAATGTAATCCTTAGACCTGAGGTTATTGCATAGTCCGAGTTGAGGATCACCGACTTAGGTTCTGTCAAACGCTGATCCGTAACTGGGCAGTTATAAAGGCAGCGACTGAGAATCAAGCTGTGTGATGTGAATAACCAAGATGGGATTTTGCCCCTCCACTCGGAGAGATATTCTCTGGGCCCTCTCGTGACATATATGATTCGGAAAGCATGGCCATGCACGACTCGGTTAAGTGTTAACCGAGGCGATCGACTAAGAGTTAGTCAGGTGAATCACTTATCTCGGATCGAGAAGAGAGTCGGACTATTTAAGGGATGACAAATACTCGCCTATAGTCTAACAAGGTATATCGTGAGGAAAAAGGGACTCGGACGTAAGTCGCATTGGAAAGGCAAGTCGTCATGACTCTTTGGTACTTGGGAGTCGGCACGTTCTGCTAGGAGCCGCTACCGACTGATCAATTGAGAGTCGGACTCCAATCGTGTCCAAGTAGCCATGAGCCTGCGGGGTCACACACTTAAGAGCTGGAGCAAGTTCGGATTGGATCTGAACCTGTAATATGGTTGGGTTGGACCTAAACTAGATTAGGACTGAGTTAGTGAGTTGGACTCACGGTGACTAGTGTTATATGGGCTTTAGTGAATGGGTCATGCGAGCAGAGCCCATGTTCACTCCCTATATATAGTGGAGCACCGTAACCCAGAAAGGTTAATCGTTGTTCGGTTAGGTCATTCCATGTGTTGGAAACCCTAGCTCCACAGCAGTCCAGCCGCCGCCATGAACCTTGCAGTTCGCCGCCGGCGCTCTTCCTTGTACGTGTGGATACCAGCAGAGGTGCTGTGCGATCAGCACCAGGACGATCGGATCATGAGGACTGTCCTGCATCAACTGACGTGCTTCATCAGTAATCCGCAACTGCGCATCTAGTGGTAAACATCGTGGCCTTCTACCTCAGCTAGATCTTGGGATCACCACGTTAGAGAAAAAAGTTTTGTTTTATCTCTGCGTGGCCCAACAGTGGTATCAGAGCGATAGCTTCTGGTTTTAGGCTCGAGATCTCGCATATGTGATATGCGGTATGCTGTAGATGAGATCTATGTGCTGTTTTGGTGGTTGATCTATGAGATAGATCGGTTTTGTACGAAGTTGATTGGATCAACTGTACTCGGGGAATAGTAGATCTGATTTCCGTGATCATACTACTAAGGTCGTGGAACGACATACCCCTACCGGTCGGCTTCGGCCATTAGGGTAGACTGTGACACGTAAATCCAGAGACGATGATCGAAGATCAAAAAGTTTGATCGAATCAGAAAAATGGTCGGAATCCATGTCCGGATCGTAGATGAGATCTACGTTTTCAGAAAAATCGCTTCGGTAGACGCACCCGCAAGGGCTTCCTTCGAACCCGCCCGCTATCCGCTAAGGGACCGGCTTCGCCCTGTCGTAGCGCCTTAGATGTCGTTGCGAGTTTCACAGCGCCGGTAGATATTGTATCTATGCATAACTTGTTTTTGCAGGAAGTTGTGAATGGTATGGTTCATGTGCATGTGATGTATGTGTGTAATCCATACGTGATCTACGAATCACGGGTTTTTGTCAGCCGGCTGGAGCCTAGGTGCTGTCATTTTATTGTATAACGACCTGCGTGTCGGATTCTCTATGTAATTTACTTTACTAAGCTAGTGTAGCTGTTTGGAGAACCCGGAAGGCATGCAAGGCGTTGTACATGTCGGCGACATGGAGTAAGACGGCAAGTGACAAGAGTTGGCACGAGTCGGATTACAGGCTTTGTGCAGATGGAGATCGCCATGAAGAGAGCCACACCATTTCACATTATAATTGCTTTATTTTGTGTTATTGTTATGTCTCAGTTTTACCTCTATTAGATAGTCGGTAAAATTTAATCCCTCAAAGAAGGTCTAGTCGGTTTTCCCGCCAGTGTTTGCACCATCACAAGTCGGAAATTTTTGGTAGTGGGCTCATAAAATTGAGGTGCTGCCAATTCTTTCCGACTAGGTGGGTTCGAGTCAGACTCTTACTGCAGAAACACTCGGTAAGCTAGACGGGTCTATCACAACGGTTGTGGGACTCGGGGAAAAGTCGGATGGGAGCTGGGGCATGTGATGCCACCCGTCCAACAGGAGTCGCATGAGATGAGATTGACAAGGAGTTGTCTACCTTGATCACTTGGCGGCTAGCGGTGATGCTAAAGCTCACTAGCCGACTTGCTTATTTAGGATCCTGAATCACTAAGCAACCATCGAAGGGGTGTTGGTTCTAGTGGGAGCATAAAATATTAAAATGTTTAATATGCTTGCTCTTTTATGAATACATGTCTTAAGTGTTTTGCATATTTTCTGTTGTAGATCATAGCACCAAGTAGCAGTCACTCTCAGATATCCGGTTTTGCGTTGACAACCATTCTTGAGAAAGATAAACTGAACGACACTAATTTTACCAACTGGTATCGAAATCTGAGAATAGTTCTCAAACAAGAAAAGAAGGACCATGTCCTAGACAACCCACTTCCAGATGAGCCGAATGAGAATGCGAATGTCGCAGCCACCAATGCCTACCGTCGGGCTAAGGATGAGTCCACGGATATTAGCTGTCTTATGCTTGCTCACATGGAACCGGACTTGCAGAAGCAGTTCGAGCATGTTGAGGCCTACGATATGATCGAAAGCCTCAAAAGTATGTTCCAGGCTCAGACGAAGACTGAGAGGTATCAAGTCTCTCAGGCTTTGCTGAGTTTCAAGCTTAAGGATGGTGATCCACTGAGTCCGCATGTGATCAAAATGGTTGGTTACGTGCAGTCTCTGGAGAGGCTTGGCTACCCCATAATCGAAGAGTTCGCTACGGATATAATTCTGAACTCTCTTCCTAGTGCATATGGGAAGTTCATTTCGAACTACCACATGCATGGTATGGATAAGATGCTCACTGAATTACATGGGATGCTCAAGCAGGCAGAGGCGGATCTCAAGAAGGGTGCCAGTCAAGTGTTGATGGTGCAGAATAAGGCTAAGTTCAATAAGAGTTCTTGGACTAAGAAGAAGGCTAAGTCAGGAGGAAAGCAGGCTCCGGACCCGGTCCCAGGCGCTTCCTCAGGGACTAAGCCATCTCCTTCAGCCGGATCCACTTGCTTCTACTGCAAGGCGGATGGCCACTAGAAGAGGAACTGCAGCAAGTACTTGGCCGACAAAGCCAAGAATGGAGGTATGAATTCCGACTCAGGTACACTTGTTTGCAATGTTATAGACATATATCTTGCTGATGCACCTAATAGTTCTTGGGTATATGATACCGGATCAGTTATTCACATCTGCAACTCGTTGCAGGGACTGGTAAGAACTAGGAGCGTAGCAAGAGGCGAGGTTGATATTCGAGTCGGCAACAAAGCAAGAGTTGCTGCGTTGGAAGTCGGCACGATGCAACTTCATTTACCTTCCGGATTCATTATGGAACTAAATAATTGTTATTATGTTCCAGTGCTCAGTCGAAACATTATTTCTGCTTCATGTTTGATGAGGCAAGGCTATGAGTCTGTAACATCCCTAAAATTAAGATTTCAAAGTTTGCATATCATTCATGCATGCATATAGAATTGAGATCAATTTCAAACTCATTTCAGAAAACAGAAGCACATAGTGCTATCATTTTATGTGAGCAAACTTAAATCAAATGGCCATCCCCATTTGAGAGTAAGAGTGTTTTAAACCTAGATTGTTTGTCTCCCTTGTTGATTGGTTTGAGTGTGGAGTTAGAACAAAATTTTACAAAATAGAAATGGTTTCAAAAACCATTTTCAAACATTTGCAAACCAAGTGCAATGTCCCTGTTATTTTGTTTTTCCAAAAATAACCAAGCCAACTCAAAGTGACCACTTGGTTTTATGCCAAGTTTTTGTGACTATTGCACACTGCAAAAATTCCAAAAAGATTTGAATTCAAAAGGAGTTTGAAATCAATTGAAAACCATTCCTGAAATTCATTCTGGAAAAAGAAAAAGGATTAAAGAAAAGAAAAAGGCCAGACGCTCCTATTCTAGCCCAACAGCAAAACCGGCCCAGCTAGCCCACCCGGCCTCCCTCTCTCTCTCTCGCACGCGCAGACGCACCCACGCGATCACTGACGCTCGGACCCCACTCCCTCTCTGCTTATTTCGCTGACAAGCGGGCCCCGTCCATGTCGTCATCGTCTTCCCCAAAATTCCGCGCATGAACTCCGCCGCTGCCCGTTGCTGCTTTGATTCCGCGAGGTAATTGGCATTGAATCAATGAGCGTTTCTTGTCGACCCTCTGCCTATTTAATCCCCTCTCTCTCGCAGCTATTTCCCCTCTACCAATTCCCTCTCCACGCCACCAGGCTGCTCGAAACTCGCCAGACGCCGCCGTTGTCCCGACGATCTCCGACAGCAATTCCGGTGAGTCCTGACCGCCCCTGTGCCCCTGATTCAAACGATTATGCTCAGCATGAGCTCGTGCATCTTCTGACACCCGTCGCTTGCCTGCTCGTGACCCAGGACGCCGTCCCCGTTCGTGCTCAAGAATCGACCGAGCCGCTCAACTCCGCGACCAATTACTGATGAGCGCCCCTTGCCCCCTCTTGCATACTAGGTTGTTCGCCTTCGTCTTGTGCATCTTCTAATCCCTCTGGTTCGTGCTAGGGAGACGCGAAACCTCGGCAACCAACTCGACAGCGACCACCCGACGCCCTGCTCAACTCCGACGAGGATTTCCGGCCGTGCCAGTATGCCCCTGTCCAAGCAAACACCACGTTGAGTTTCCCCGTGACCGTCCGAGTCTGGTAAGCCATGCCACACACCCCAGCCCTTCCTGTATTCACCGGACCATCACCGCCAGTAGCGCCGCCGCCAGCAACCATTTGCGCCGCCCATCCATGGTCACGCGTTTAGCAGCCGTAGGATCTGGATCCAGCGCTCTAGATTAGATCTGCATCGAAGGGGTAAGTGACAATTTGAGCCGCATGTAAGTTAGATCTAACGTTCCATCGCTAGTCGATCCATCCAAGCGTACCGACGAATCGAGCGACAGCGTGGCTAGGGTTTAGTTTAAAAACAGAATTTGAATCAGATTTAGATCCAATTTTGAAATAGCTATAACTTTTGATCCACACGTTAGAATTTGACAAATTTTATACCATTGGAATCAGGGAGACAAGCCCTTTCTGTTTATGCAATGTGTTTAATGTTTAGTCTCTGTTAAAATGATTTTATTTGCAGAAACTTGTTTAGGACTATTTTGAGTATAGAAATTGTTTAGGAAATTATTTTAGTGTCAAATAAACTTGGTTTAGCAAGTTTTTGACTTGTTTATGGTTCAGTACTATGCACTTGCTTGGTTGGGTTTTAAAAATCATTCCTTAGCATCTTGCATGCATGCATATATATTTTTGATTGTATATGTTTTGTATGTGATTGTGGCTATATTTTATGTGTAGATTTTGGTGCTAGTGATTGTGATTGTGAAGAGTGCTACTCTCCCCACTACCAAGGCAAGTGGTACTTCATGAATATTTCCATCCCTATATATTTTATACAAGCATTAGAAATATTTTGCTAAGTCTTGCATGTTATTTTTTGCCAAATGCCATGTTGGGGAAATCCTAAGTAGTTGTAGAATTGCTAGGAAATCTTCTAAGTTAAGTACTATCTATGCCATGCTTAGCCTAGCTAGTAGCAAACAAGGGTTGGTAAAATATACATGCTATGATGAAAATATTTCTAAGTCTATGGACTTAAGTTTTTCTTAATAAAACAACTAAGTCAATGAATCACCTGGGTGGAAAGGGACTTGATTGGTGGTTTTTGGTTGAGTGGTTACACAAGGCCCATGGATATGGTTTACCTTGTGTATCACACTTGTGGTATGCCACCCAGGAACAAAGGGATTTTAGAGGCCAAGTGTTGAGAAGCTTATAGTGCAGCCACTTGGCAATATGGGCTCTGCCTAGATCACATAAGTTGCTAGAACTTAGCCATTTAGACAGTTAGTGGTAGTGGGAATGATAGGTTTGAGCGCGTCCATTTGGTCTAAGGAAAGGCTTCTGAAAGGTCCTGTGTTGGGAAACCAAGTCTGGTGGGGAAAGTGCACAACCTCTGCAGATGGAAAAATCTAAGTACTTAGCCAAGTCCATGGCAATGGACAACTTCAGCATCAAGGCATGGAAGCTATCAAGAATCTCATCACTCCAACTTCTAAGTAAAAACTTGTGGGTGAACAAGGGTGAAGGACCTCAATGTCTATTGATGGTTTCTTGGGAAAAGTTTTGACAAAGAAAAACTTAGTGATTTCAACTAATAGGAAAAACCTATTTTGAGCAAAGCAAGCCAAGCTACACTTAGCCAAATTGCATATAGTAGTATAGTCCACTTAAAAATTTACTAAGGTATCACTTGCCAATACTATTCCAAAGTATTGACCCACTGTGGCTGTAACTTGTGATGTTGCAGGTTACTCTGATGAGGATTAGGTGTCATGAGTCTACACTCAACATGTTTGCCTGTGGGACATGAAGATGAAGACTTATATTTATTTACTTATTCAAAACTCTTGTATTAGGCATGTGGCCTTGAGTTGTAAAAGACTATGTTATCTCTGGAATGGATGTAATAAATGACCTTTGTATCTGTGTACTTCATCTTAAACTGTGGATGCTAGCAATGATCCAGGGACTAGCATTGCAATCACAGGGATCCTTTTCCTTTACAAAGGAGGGATCTTACAGAGTCGAATATCAAGAATAATGGTTGTTCTTTGTATTTGAATGATATGTTTCACGGCTTTGCACCCGTCCAGGACGGGTTATTTATTTTGAATCTTGATGGTGAGTCGGTTTATAACATAAATGTTAAAAGGTTGAAACCAAATGATCTGAATATGACTTACTTTTGGCACTGTCGGCTTGGTCATATAAGTTGGAAACGCATGAAGAAGCTCCATGATGATGGACTCCTAACTTCGTTCGACTTGGAGTCATTCGAGACATGCGAATCTTGCCTACTCGGCAAAATGACCAAGACACCTTTTGCAAATAGTTGCGAAAGGGCATCCGACTTATTGGGACTAGTACATAGTGATGTATGTGGACCAATGAGCACAACAGCCAGGGGTGGTTATGAGTACTTCATTACCTTCACTGATGATTTGAGTAAGTATGGATATATCTACTTGATGAAACATAAGTCGGAAGCCTTTGAAAAGTTCAAAGAATTCCAGAATGAAGCACAGAATCAACTCGGCAAGAAAATAAAGTTTCTTCGGTCGGACCGAGGAGGTGAGTACATGAGCCATGAGTTTGATGACCATCTGAAAAGTTGTGCAATAGTTCCTCAACTTACTCCGCCAGGAACGCCGCAAAGGAACGGTGTTTCGGAAAGGCGGAATCGGACCTTGTTGGACATGGTACGGTCAATGATGAGTCGGACAGATCTGCCTTTATCATTTTGGGGTTATTGTCTAGAAATAGCGGCATTCACGCTAAACAGAGTACCATCAAAATCGGTAGAGAAGACACCGCATGAGATGTGGACAAGCAAAAGGCCGAGTCTGTCTTTTCTTAAGATTTGGGGTTGTGAAGCATTTGTCAAGCGACATCAGTCGGACAAGCTTACGGCCAAGTCGGATAAATGTATTTTCGTAGGGTATCCGAGGGAAACCTTGGGTTACTACTTCTACAACCGAGAAGAGGGCAAAGTGTTTGTCGCTCGGAACGGTGTCTTCCTTGAGAAAGAGTTTCTCAGTCGGGGAGTAAGTGGGAGCACGGTGCAACTCGAAGAAATTCGAGAGGAACCGGCTAGTAGCGAGTCGGCAAAAACCTTGGAGGTTGAGTCGGTCGTGGCAGCTGAGCCGGCAGCAGCACCTGTACTACGAAGATCGGCAAGATTACGAAGTGTTCGTGATGTGTACTGTCAGTGATGAGCCGGCAAATTATTCGGAAGAGATGGTGGGATCTGATTCCGAGTCATGGCTTGGAGCCATGAGATCCGAGATACAGTCCATGGATGAAAATCAAGTTTGGAACTTGGTTGATCTGCGAGACGGTGCAAGACCCGTCGAGTGCAAATGGGTCTTTAAGAAGAAAACTGATATGGATGGAAATGTCTCCGTCTATAAAGCACACCTTGTCGCGAAGGGGTTCCGACAAGTTCAAGGAGTTGATTACGACGAGACTTTCTCGCCCTTAGCGATGCTTAAATCAGTTCGGATCATGTTAGCTATAACAGCCTATTTCGACTATGAGATATGGCATATGGATGTCAAAACGGCTTTCCTTAACGGAAATTTAACCGAGGACGTGTATATGATACAGCCCGAGGGTTTTGTCGATCCGGCTAATGCTGACAAGGTATGCAAACTTCAGAAATCCATTTATGGGTTGAAGCAAGCATCTCGGAGTTGGAATATTCGCTTTGATGAGGTAGTCAAATCGTTTGGCTTCATCAAGAGTGATCATGATTCTTGTTTTACAAGAAGTTTAGTGGGAACAAAGTAAATTTTCTAATCTTATATGTGGATGACATATTACTGATTGGAAATGATGTCCAGATGTTGCAAGAAACCAAAGAATCATTGGAAAGGAGTTTCTCAATGAAAGACTTGGGTGAGGCAACATACATCCTCGGAATCCGGATCTATAGAGATAGATCAAAGAGGCTCATTGGATTGAGTCAGAGTACTTATTTAGACAAAGTGTTGAAGAAGTTCAACATGGAATCGTCTAAGAAGGGGTTCTTACCGATGTCCCATGGTGTAAAACTTAGCAAGACTCAGTGTCCTTCGACAACTGATGAGCGAAGTCGAATGAGTGCGATTCCATATGCTTCTGCAGTCGGATCCATCATGTATGCCATGATTTGTACTAGGCCGGATGTTTCCTATGCTCTAAGTGTTGTGAGCAGATACCAGGCTGATCCTGGAGAGATCCACTGGATAGCGGCTAAAAATATCCAAAAGTATTTGAGAAGGACTAAGGATATGTTCTTGGTTTATGGTGGTGAAGATGAACTCAGTGTAAAGGGTTACACGGATGCGAGTTATCTTACCGACTCTGATGATTCTCGTTCGCAATACGGATACGTGTTTATTATAAACGGAGGTGCTGTGAGTTGGAAGAGTTCCAAGCAAGAGACCGTGCGCTTCACAATGAGGTTGAGTATATTGCGCCGGAGGCAAAGAAAGGAAGCTGTTTGGATGTGGAATTTCCTCATGGATCTTGGTGTGGTTCAGGGCTCGTCCAATCCGTTAGACGTGTATTGTGACAACAATGGTGCTATTGCACAAGCCAAGGAACCTAGACAGCACCAGAAGAACAAGCACATACTCATGCGGTACCACCTGATTCGCCAGTTCGTGGATCAAGGTGATATCAAGTTATGCAAGGTACACACGGATGCAAATATTGTGGATCCGTTGACAAAGCCGTTACCACAGCCAAAGCATGAGGCGCACCTGAGAGCCATGGGCATTATATGCTTAGACATGTGATGTCGGAAGATTGACTCTAGTGCAAGTGGGAGACTGTTGGGAATATGCCCTAGAGGCAATCATGTATGATGAGATTTCCCATTGTATTCATAAAGATATTAAGTAGTCCTTGTATAAACATCTGATGTGTATCATGGAATATGTAATTCGGTTGTGGAACTATGCATTCATGTTGTTTGTACTAAATATCCTTGGTCATTGAGGTTGTGCTGGACACAAACTTAGACCAATGTGAAAGTTGGCTTGATGACTCGGTTCCACTTGTCATGGGCATGGAGATGCTATTCCAACTTACACAGACTCGGCTAAAGAGTTTAGCGAGTCGGATTGACCCATATTGAGGTACAACGAACAAGTTGTCATTTGTATATCTCAATCAATGTAATCCTTAGACCTGAGGTTATTGCATAGTCCGAGTTGAGGATCACCGACTTAGGTTCTGTCAAACGTTGATCCGTAACTGGGTAGTTATAAAGGCAGCGACTGAGAATCAAGCTGTGTGATGTGAATAACCAAGATGGGATTTTGCCCCTCCACTCGGAGAGATATTCTCTGGGCCCTCTCGTGAGATATGATTCGGAAAGCATGGCCATGCACGACTCGGTTAAGTGTTAACCGAGGCGATCGACTAAGAGTTAGTCAGGTGAATCACTTATCTCGGATCGAGAAGAGAGTCGGACTATATAAGGGATGACAAATACTCGCCTATAGTCTAACAAGGTATATCGTGAGGAAAAAGGGACTCGGACGTAAGTCGCATTGGAAAGGCAAGTCGTCATGACTCTTTGGTACTTGGGAGCTCGGACGTTACGCTAGGAGCCGCTACCGACTGATCGATTGAGAGTCGGACTCCAATCGTGTCCAAGTAGCCATGAGCCTGCGGGGTCACACACTTAAGAGCTGGAGCAAGTTCGGATTGGATCTGAACCTATAATCTGGTTGGGTTGGACCTAAACCAGATTAGGACTGAGTTAGTGAGTTGGACTCACGGTGACTAGTGTTATATGGGCTTTAGTGAATGGGTCGCGCGAGCAGAGCCCACGTTCAGTCCCTATATATAGTGGAGCACCGTAACCCAGAAAGGTTAATCGTTGTTCGGTTAGGTCATTCCATGTGTTGGAAACCCTAGCTCCACAGCAGTCCAGCCGTCGTCACAAACCTAGCAGTTCGTCGCCGGCGCTCCTCCTTGTACGTGTGGATACCAGCAGAGGTTTGTGCGATCAGCACCAGGATGATCGGATCGTGAGGACTACACTGCATCAACTGACGCGCTTCATCAGTAATCCGCAACTGCGCATCTAGTGGTAAACCTCGTGGCCTTCTACCTCAGCTAGATCTTGGGATCACCACGTTAGAGAAAAAAGTTTTGTTTCATCTCTGCGTGGCCCAACAAAACTCATCTTAAGCTTGAACCAAACCAAACCCAGAAATAGAATCTAATCTTGTGTGCGACACAAGAATGGTGTCACAAGAACAGTTCTACATTAATCAGGTTAAGCATTCAATCTTCACAGATTCAACCAACCAACTACAAATCATTTTCATGTCATCACAGGAATCATAATTCATAAAATCACTATGTATATCTTCACTATTTGAAACCTATCTCAAACTACATATGAATCCTTAAGCCAACAGTACTAAGACAGTGACTTCATCACACAACACTCACTGTCATTAACCAAGTAATGACAGTGGTGAGATAGTAAACCACTAGATTTCCAAAGTATTGCTTCTACAACAACTTTATCATCTGACCACATCAAAATTAATCCATAGAATCATCTGATAAGCCACTAGCACCACCACAATTCATCTTAAGCAGCAAGCCAGAGCTAACAATCATTTAGCATGCTTAGGGACCATAAAAACTTGATCCCAATTCATCAGTTATCTAATCCACAGCAGGGCATGAACCCTAAGTAGAACCAACCATCTTAATCAGGACAGGACAATCACCAGGAAGGTCACTACCAACATCTAGCATAGGATGGTCTAGCACAGAGAGCAAGAGGGGAGAGGAATAACTTACCGAGGGTCCTCGTTGTAGATTAGAAGAGGAAGCAGAGGAGGCAAACGACCATAGCGGCATGGGGAGCACCCCAAGGGGGCGCTGCAACCCACGCAACACCACGGTGGCAACCATAGCCACGCCTGGGGGCAAGGATCAACCCCACGGCACACGATAACAGCGGTGGGGTCAGGATCAACGCCAACCCCAAACCCTAGGGTTCGGGAAGGCATCGATCTGGTCGCAGGAGGGCTCCAGGTCCAAATCCAATTGGATATAATGGTAGAGCGGGGCTCACAACCTCATCCTGCACCACGGCGGCGGCCAGGAAGGTCCACGACAGCGCGAATCGCCCACGACAGCATCGCTGACCACCGGGTCGAGGGAGGAGAAGGAGAGGGGTGAGCTCGAGAGAGAAGACAGAGAGTGTTGGGCTGGGTTGGGCCAATACCCCTTCGGAGTGGTTGTTTTTCCTTTTTCCCTACTGGGCCACAAGGGCCTAATAAACCCAAATGGCCAGCCCAAATCATTTAGAGTCTGTTTTAATAATTGGAAAAGACCAAAATGCCCCTAAACTTTAATAAATTCTAGAAAATAAAATAAAAGTCCAAAAATTATAAATAAAATATTTTTGGATTCACAATAATCCAAACTATCCATATAAATTAAGAGATAAAATTTTAGACATATAAACTTTATTAAGAATTTTGTAATTTATATATTTCTTATGGAATTTTACAAATTTATTGAAAGTTGATAAAAATAAATAAAAATCACTTTCATTATATAATAATATTGTAGTATTTTAGAAAAATACTAAAAAATATTTAATGTCAATTTTTGGTAATTTATGATAATTCTTAAAAGAATTATTAAATCAATAAAAATTCAAATAAATTAAAATAAAATAAAAGAATACAATATTCAATAAATATTAAGAAAATTAATATTTATAAATTCTTTACTATTAAAAGAATTTTTATAATTTAAATAAATGGGGGAGAATACATATAAAGCTAAATGATGCATTACATTACTTTGCATAATCATTTTTCTTCTTTAAATATTGTCCTTACCGGGAAATAATGATGTTTTTGTAGACATAGAAGCTCAAGGTCTAGTGCAAGCGTCAGACTTCACTACCTTGCCATCACAAGGCAAGTTCATCACTTGCTCATATCCTTTGAAGAGTCTTTACCAAAGTATTTGCAAATTGTGTGTTATCATATATATATTACAAAGTAAGAAAATATTATTTTCACAAATAAATATATCATAGATGTCATCCTAAGTGATGATATAATGGAGCAATAGAACTTAGGGTTCTATTTGCAAAAAAATGATCAATTAGGAACTTAATAACCCCTAACATCAGTGATTCTAGCGCCGTATATTACGCGTTAGCCATGAGATTTGCAATGGGACAGAGAAGTCAAATGTATCTTCTTCCTCTCGCATGAAGCCGGATGTGCAGGTCGTGGCTGTTATCCTCGTAGTGTGCATATTAATTGGTAATTTGTAGAGGATATGCGCAGCATATGGGTGGGAACCCTCAACGTCCCACGATAGTTCTGGCATCTAACAGTTTGTACAAACCATTGCCGTAATTCAATATGTGGGCATGGTGTACACCAAGGAGGGATGCGATATCATGAAGGGGCAGTGATTGGCTTGGACCAACTACTAGGCCTCACATCATGGAATTGTGGATGGGAAAGTACGCCCGGTTGTGCAACAAGGAGTTGATCTCTCAAGGGTAAAGTAATGCATCTCTGCAAAGTGTAATAATTGTAACTTGTTACTCCCTGTTTCGGGAAGGATCTATGAACGCGGCAGGAAAGGAACTTCATAAAAGTTCTGGTCCACCTGTGAAGACTGATGGTCATAGATTTTCAGAATAAAAGCAATCTTTAAAGAAAGATTTACAAAAACTGCATAGTACCAAAGACTTATAGTCCAAGGTGGTAGTTAGAGAATCAAACCTCCTACCTTGCATATAATGAACTTGTTGGGTAACGCTGTTACTCATCCTTTCCTTTGATCCCTTGCTTAAACTCTGAGGATCCCGAAGACTTGCCAATGTATGCAGCTGAATGTCAAGAAGATGTGTTCTACGAGGAGCCTGACCTGTCAGGAGGTGTTGAAGGAGTGGATTACGAAATCCGCTATGGTGTTGATGATAACGAGTCCAACTAAGTATCCTAGTTAGTAGTAACCAACGGAGACGAGCAACATGAACTCTATAGAATAAGCTGCTGAGCTCAACTCCTAAGTTGGAGTTGCTACTTTTAAATTCCGCTGAAACACCTTATATTTTGGTTTGTAAGTTGAAACCTTTTGAAGTCTTGAACTTCTGGTATTGTAATAATAATAATGTGTGAATGTTTGTAATATGGACCCGCAATGTTTCTGTTTTACCACTCTGAGGGATGTGATATTTACAGAACAGTGTTCTGTGGATGTCATGTCAACGACTAGTGTACTACACATGCAGTGGTATGCTGGATCACCGCACCTAATCAATCAACCCAGGGATAATCCCTTTTGATAGCTTCCTACTCAATGAAGACCCAATCCAAGCATGGATCCCATCTATTCAATCTATATCTCAATATCAACCACTTTATGGTAAAGGTAAACCCTTTCCACTCTCTTAATATGTTTCCCACTTGTAATCTAGTATGGATTTCTTATCTAGATTCAATCTTTGGAGCTCTACCTTTTCCAACCTAGGTGCATTCTTGAGAATATACCTGAACAATATTGTAGTACATCTTTAGTACTACCAAATCCCACTCCTGCCCTTGGCTAAAACATTCTGGTTCCCACTCATCCATGATGGTTTTGTAGCCAAGATAATAATCTTTTCTGCGGATCTTATCATCTTGCCTACTTTGGCAGAAGCTCATGTCTATATGCTACCTCCCCTTGACCAACTCTTTGAATGGTTATGATCTACTAACCATGAATTATCAAACCCTACTTCACTTGTTTCCATTGGAACCTTGTGCATCTTAAACCCACCTGGTTTGTATGGCATCATGACAATCTTGCTATGGCAGCCTTATTTTCATCAAAGTTTGCCATCACTCGTACACCACCTCAAATCCGACAAAGCAAAGATCTTGCTTCCATGATCATATATATAACATGTTCTAGCTATCCATATATCCCTTGTATCAAGGTGAGCTCTGAACTGACTAGTCCAACCATGTTTTGGTAGCATGAAAATAACAAAACCCTAGATTCCCAAAAATCTAGTTTCCTCCCATTTCCCCAAAAATACTTCAAAAACCAAGTGGAAAATGATGTATGAATCAAGTATATATCATCTATTTTGGATATAATATTTTGATAAATAATTTCCATAATTTATTGGAGCCTAAAGCTGTTTAATTTCTTTTCTAGCAAAATGCTCCAAACCTTTGTCTATAAAGGCAAGTTTCTTTTTCTCCAAATCACTTGGCCAACTCAAGGAACCTATGATGCCTATATATCATATCCCATCTTTCCAACTCAAAAATAAATATATTTGAGATTCTTTATTATTTATTTTTGCCCTTCCTTTTAAATGGCAGTAATAAGAAATAATTCCTTAAAAATACTTTCCATCTCAATAAATCCCAATAAAATTATCCAATATGTAATATGGTATTTAGGACCATATCACATAAAAAATCAACCTTGTGCAATGTAAAAATATCACATCATCCTCTAGAATCTACTTCTGCCCTTTTTGAATAAATGATTTTAAGTGGACTTCTAAATCATAGAAAAATATGAAATAATTCCTACATGGGTATCTTGACCTCTTATATCTACCAGAATCATTTGCCCATCTTGCCAAGGACAAGTTTTGAGACTTCTTTCATAACCCTTCCTTTTGCCAATTTGAAACCTCTAGTTTGCAAACAACAAAACTTCTCCAAACCAACACCAAACAGGGTCAAGCAAGTATGCACAACACCCCACCTCCCCTCTGGTCGTGTGCATTGTAGAACCACAACCCTCCCCCTTCTTGTGCTTGTTTCTAGTGCTTGAAGAAGGGAGAGAAGGAAATGCCCCTTGGTGACAAATATCTTATTCATTATTACAGCAGCTCCTCCATCCCCCACTGGTCGAGCACCTGGACCCCACCACCTCCCAGCACTGCCCCTATTGCCCAATGCCTGTCCAGCTCCCTCCCTAAGCTCCCCCATGAGCTAAGTCCTCCATGAACACATCTAGCTCGGGTTAAATACCCACAGGACACCCCAGCGCCTCCCTTCGCCCTCATTTGCCCCCTCTACTCCCCACTTACTTCCCCCAGTAACCTCTCTTCCTCCCTTGTCGTGCTCTGCCCATGAGAGAGAGAGAGAATGCCTCGGCCATGGCAAGAAATCGATCCCCGAGCTCCCCTCTCCACTCCTTCCCTTCTACATGTCACCTTACAACATTCCCCTACCCTCTCTTACTCTCCCCTACTGTTTTCCTTACTCAGGATCGAGCCTAGCAGCAACTCCGACGAGATCTCGAGCGTGCTTCGCAGGCGTGCTGGCATGAGCCCTCTCCCCGGCGCCAACCACCCCTCTCTGAGGTCGTCGGAGTGCGCCGCGTCGCCCGCTGCCTTCCCTTCGGCTCACCTGCCCTCTGGTGAGCCCCCGCCTCCGCCACCGATGAAGCTAGGGTTCCCGCCACCAGCGCTCTTTCGCGACGAGGACGAAGAGCCGCGGTCGTTGATCCTCACTAGATCTAACGGCCCGCGAGGCTCGGTACCCCTTCGCGGCCACGGGTCACTGACCGCCGGGTCCCGTGACCGGCTTAAAAAATCCTCAGCGCACGTGTCCACGTCGCGAGCTGGGTCGGCCTGGCGCGATGCCGCCTGGGCCGTTGGCATCCGGCCCACGTCCTCCCTGCCCTTTTCCTTTTCTTTAAAAAAAATTGAGATATGCATTTTGCTGCTCAGTTTAAATCTAAATGAAAATGAAAAATAGCGTAAAAATACTAGATCTAAATTTTATCAGGTCTCTAAGTCTTCTTAATAACACGAAGTACCCTTGCTTACCCAAAATATTGCTTAGATAAATCTTAGAAAATAAAATAGCCAAGTGTGTTCCTTCCACTAACAAATGCTTTAAGAGAGTTTGGTAAATCCAAATGGAACAAACTGGTATTGAAAGGTATTAGCCATACCTTGCATGTCCCCCTGGCCCCACCTAAAATGGCTTCCTAGTGTTCCTCCAGTAAAACTAACAAAATTAGGGCATTTCTGCCTTTAGAAATTTCTCTAGGACAAACCAAATGAGGTAATGACCTAATTACAACTCTATGTACATCTATATACCCATATTTATCAAACCCCAGGAGCCTAAATTTTTTTTAAGCAACTACTGGATCTCTGTGAATTAAACAATCCTATGCATAGTTTATTCACTAATAAAATTACCATATTAGTTCTATACCTGTAAATAGTGTGATTCCAATTTCTACAGAAAGGTATTTCACATACCTAACATGTGTCCTAGTAATCACATCAAAATATTTGGTAGTTTAAATATGATGAAAAAGACAAATCCCATCCAGTACTCTCTTTGGGAATTTCCTGAGGGCATTCTGGTAAATGTTTTGAGGTGATTCCAACACCTCTTGAATCAGTCCACTAAATACTACCTAATAACCCAAGGAAATAATGTTTGGAGCTCCATAATTTGTCTGGTGAATTATTTCCTAAAACTAGAGTTTTATCCACTATAAAAATCATTATAAATCAATGGAAATTGATAAAATAGTGAAACCACTTTTGTTGGATTCATTTTATCAATAGCTATCTGATGGTATCATTTCTATATAGTGGTATCATACCGAACAATCCCTTGGTCAAAAACCCCTCTCTTAGGTAGTTCCTAGACTATAAATCCAAAAGGATCTTCTCCCAATGCCTCCAAATCTTCTACTAATCTCATCAAACCAATCATCCAGCATCTTACTGCCTATTACATTGTATTTATATGTTTCTTGTTGTATGTATTGATGCTTGTATGCAATGTATTGATTGTGGTTTTGTTTGTTTGCATGTATGCTCAATAACGGCGATAGTTGCGATTATGTGACGCCGAGAAGAAGGAAGCATCGGTTTTCTATTATTATTATTGTATTTGGTATTCTGGTATTCTAAAGAAATCACGGGACGTCTCGCTGGTCACAAGCAAGCCACCGTTCCTGAACTCCTATATTATCCTATTGCTTTTTATCAATTGTTTTATTTCTCGTTTATGAACTTCACGACTAAATACATGGTTTGTTTCAATTAAAAAGGCGTGAGTAAATTGGCTCCTCCAAGTTATGGATGAGTGTCCATTAGGAAACCTACACTATTGACACCCATCTTTATCCTTTAGATCGAGGCTAATATGATTAGCATCTTCCCTCTTGGAAACTATGGATTTCCAATAATAAAACTATTTTGGGTTTCACCCTACTACAAAGTTTTCAAAATAAAACCCTTGGAAGGAGGCATCGTTTCTGAGTGGAGGTTTTACTAAATAAGATATGAGGAGGATAAAGAGAAGGTTGATCAAGGGAAAGAGAAAAGGTATGTTCTATGTCTTTACCGGAACAATTTATCCGTGTAACCACACTACCCCAGTCGTTGGGGCTTAACTTGTAGTTTGTGGTATTTAGCCGGGGCTGCTCGTACTCGCTAAAGGGGAGAAATCCCCTGAAATCCGGACTGTCATGGACAAGGTACCGGTGCAACAATTGGGTTTCTCGCGGACGGTATGACTTATTGTATGTACGGAAGGAAGTGGAGTCAAATTACTATATGCCAAACTACGGTTTGGGGAATAGGATTCTACGGAAGGGAGGACTATGGTCGTCGTGCCACATACTTTTGCCGGAGAGAACAACCCAAAAGGAAAATCCGCCGTTGCTAGGGATGGACAAATGAAAAGTTAGGTTTGATTATCCTAACCCCCGTCTACCATGTGTAGCGGGTCGTGGTTGTATCCCGGCGGATGTATTGATTCTTGTGGGTAAAGTGCACAAACTCTACAGAGTCTAATCTATTCGAATAGCCGTGTCCATGTTCAAGGACGGTTGGAAAAGTGATTGCTAGGAGTACCCTTGGGATATATTTGAGATGAATAAAAAGGATGTGACCTGGTCACGATGAAAGATAAGAACGAGTTTGGTTTTGACCAGAGATGGCCGAAGATGTTTTAAAAAGGGGTTTTGCTATAAAACTGTTTCCAAAGTTTTTTAACAAGGATATGGAGATATCCGGGCTTTCAAAAAGGAGGCATATTTTTTCCAAAAGCTCTTTTTCAACAAAGATATAGAGATGCCAACGTTAGGCTTTTCAGAAACCACTATAGTATTGAGTTATCTCGCCACAATCCAATATGCATTATCTTGTTACCTTGTCTTGGTGGTTTGCGAGTACATTCAAAGTACTCACCGACATTGTCCCTGGCTATTTACTTCGCTAGAGTGCAGATGTTAAGAAGTGACGAAGGTGCTAATGTTTATGCGAGCTAGGCCGTTTTCCCAATCAGTTGCATGTAGGTTAAGGCATGACATGGGCTCTGTGCTTTAAGACTTCCGCTAATTGTGTTGTAATTGCCATAATGGACACTTTGTAAGTTTTGTAATTGTTACTTCCTGTATGATGTAATGATACTGGTCGGTTATGCTCATGGCTCACTGATCATGGGAACGTGAAGTGTATGCATAACGGGTATTCTCGGACCATAAATCCGGGGTGCCACAGACTTGGTATCAGAGCCATCCTGACTGTAGGAGACCTTAGTTAGCATGGACGTTAGACAGGACAACCCCTATTTCTAAAAACGCCGACTTTCAAAAACTACCTTCTAAAAAAAGCTTTTCGAAGGATTTCTTATCTTATCTTCTCTGACTTAAACGATTTGAAAATGGATTACTCTATATCTCGTCTACTTCAAATGCTCCATCTTTAAACACAAAGTCCGACTCAAAGACTAATAAGACGGAGATCCCGAAATAAAGAGACCCCAAGACAAGCAAAACAAAGGAGCTACCAATGACGAAAGACACTACAAGATCTCCCTACAAACGGAGTCCTTCATCGCCCCCAAATCGATCAAGTAAGGCATCGACAAAAAATATGGTGAGACCAAAAGTCAGGACCCCGTAACATCTGTACTTAGTAATTAGCATCCCTAAAATAGGATTACCCTTATGGCATGCAGTCACCCCTTAGCACCTACGGTACGCCTTGTTTGCTGGTCATGTGCGTGTATGATGCTTGGAATGTGTTGCTTGTGTGCCTCGGATCACTCGATCCTATTGTATGACCACTGTCAACACCCGGATTTTTAATCCCAGATGCCTGTTATGCCATACATCGCAATCCCAGGATTACCATTTTTGCGAGACATAACAGATTTGGATACCACAATACATCATCCATTACAAACCATATGTAAGGTCTTACATAAATCAGGATCTCATGATCGAGTCCTTAATACAACTCAAGCAGTGGAAATACGTAATAATAAAGGTAGCGTAGGCGAAGATCCATCTTCGGGGTCATAGGCAATGCTGACCATGGGAGATGATCCTAGTTGTCGTAACCTTCCTGGGGTCCATCCTCCAGGTACTCTTCTTCATAGTCTGGCCATGGGAATAGCTAGGGACAAAGCCATGAGTACTCTTTAAGTACTCGCAAACTAATACTAACAAGTGAAGGGGGGTTTTGTAGTAGGATACTAAGCTCTAGGGTTGTTTTGAAAAAAGCCAGATTTACATCTACTAAGTTTAGAAATGAAGAGAGCGAGTTGAAGTTTTATAACACCTAAGTGGGAACTTGTATTTCATATCACAACTTTGTTGTGGTCAAGTCAAAATCTCAATTCATTTCACAAGTCATTTTGAAAACATCTGACGGGAGAACAGTATGGCCATCTAATCGTCCATAATCATGGACGCGGCTATTCGAATAGTTTGACACTCTGCAGAGATTGTACACTTTCACCACACCATTCGATACATCCGTCAGGAACAAATCCTGAATTCACCATACTCAGTATGCGGATAATCAATCCTAACCTTTCGATTACACGCCCTAGTATAGGCACCTCTCCTGTGAGTTTGGCCTCCCAACCATGACCCACGGTCATCTTGGGTACTGCACAGGTGGACAATCTTCACAAGGTAGCCTCAGCTCAGACCTTGGCTGTGAGGGAACTAATACTAAGGTATATAAGTTTCCAGTCAAGCCCTACCCAATTTTCGGGTATTGTGGTTGTACGGTAAAATTGGAATGGTATCGCATCCAGACAACCAGCAGTTTTATAAAGGGCTAAGGCTCATGCCTCAACATTTTCATCACCAAAAATCATCTGGTGTTCAGAAACACATGTCCAAAACATTTCAATAGAATGATCCATCATTCCAAGGTTTTCATAACCATTTTCAACAAGTATTCCCATCTAAAGTTGATCAAGTTTTATGCTTAGCACTAGCATCTACAAGTGGGGGTAGG
Organism: Avena insularis; assembly: GCA_023614405.1. NCBI lineage: Eukaryota > Viridiplantae > Streptophyta > Magnoliopsida > Poales > Poaceae > Avena > Avena insularis. The sequence continues at coordinate 162,289,558 of CM042695.1, read as the reverse complement.
TACTAATGAGGGATGGTAAATTGGTGGAGTTTTACTAAGTTCCATCTCATGCCTTAGGATGACATAAAGATTATCTAGATTAGGCCAAGTTTTATGCTCTTTATGCAACCTTTAATTATCTTTCTAATATCTACAATTTATTCCAGTAAACTCTAGGTAAGAGCTTTGATAAAGAAAATAAAGTATAAAGCTTGCAAGTAAAACTAGGATTGGGTATCATCAAATGTATCTAACCAAGCATGCTTAGTGCATTGCATAGGTTATTTAACTCTCATAATTGCAAGTGATAGCTTGCTTAGGTCAACTTGATTAATAAGGCTTGCCTTGTGCAGAGCAATGGTTGAAGTTCTCCTCGGCATCTTCTTCGTAGTATCCTCCTTCCTCCTCGTATCCTTGGTCGGTACTAGCGTCTATAAATAAATACGAGGTACACAATCACCAAACAATACTTAACTACTTCCAATCATCACACACAAGGGTTCTATAGATGATCTAGCATCATCACTAACATTACAAGATTAAAGCTTGGTTTAATTTCTTTTATTTTTAGAAAAGTAATTTCTACTCATTGAAAAACTACTTAAGATTTAATATTCTCCAAACCAAACATGGGATCATGTTGACACATGTCATCACCACACATTTCAGTACATGGGAATGTGATTTAAAGTGGTGTCATAATTTAATAAGGTTTAACCTTTTATTTTAATTAAATAAAGTGACTAGAAATGCCTATGTGGCATCCTTTTATTACTTGGACATTATTTCTGTAAGTAAACCTATATATTTTTATATATTCTGAAAGGTATGATCAATTGTGATTTTTGAGAGTTGGAATCAACTCAAAATATATTATGGTTTAAACTTGAAAAATGTTTGAATGCAGAAAAGCTTCTACCTTGTTATTTTTACCAAGGTTGATCTATAGATCCAAATGATTTAAATCCAACGGGCTTGGATTAAGCATTTCAATACCTTTCTAAGAAAATTAGTTTTATTCAATTTGGTTCACTGAATCGAGCTAGGTTGATTTTTGAAACTGGGTACAGAACTATGTTTGAGTGAAAATGGAAAAATCCAAATTCAAACGACTGGGCTGCGCGGGAACTGCTAATGGGCCAGCCCAGTGTCACTCCGAGACATGGGTCTCAACTGACAGGGGGTTCCACCAGTCAGTGGTTCTTTAAACGTGAAGTGGTACGGGGCAACGTGGTGTGTTGGATCTAGTTCTAATCCAACGGCTCTGGTTCATCGTCCACGTCGGGAAGCGCCGGCGAGACAGAACCCTAACGTGGCAGGTGGGGGTCGTGGGAGGCTCACCGGGGCTCAGGCGAGGGTCGGCGAGGCGGGCGAACGACGAAGTCGACGACGGCGAACCTCCTGGTACCGACAACTTCTTTTGGGGCGGCTCTAATCGCAGGCTTCCTTCTTCTCCAGCAGCGGCGGGCTCCGGTGAAATTCCAGTGATGCGCTGCTCGCCTTGCTTCGGAACTGAGGCGGGGTGGTTCTGGGTGAGAGGGGAGTGGAATGGTGTCATGAATTCGAGCGGGGGAGGCCTCTATTTATAGTGGAGAGAGGGGACCGACGGGCGCAAGGTGAGATCGTCGTAGTCGATGGCACAGAGGGCTATCGGCGTGGGCGACGGTAGGGGGCGGTGATGTGCTCCCTGGCGAAGCTCAACGACGTGGTGGCGAGGCGTGGGGCGGTGCTGATCGGTCGGAACACTGCGGTGCTCTAAGCGTGCCCGACGGAAGTTTTTATGGCGCACAGCTCCCGTGGTTCGCGCGGCGGCAAACGGGCGTGTCTGCGGGGTTGCTGGGACGGTGGTGACCACGTGTGCACGCGGCGAGGACGGCGCGCGGTTTGTGGGCGTCTGTCGAGCGTGGCACACAGGGCGCGCTCTCGGCATGGTTGCAGAGAAGGTTGGCATGGTCTGTGCGTGTGTTCCAGGGGCTGGCATCGCTCACGGCTGGGACAGGAAGTGGCGGTGGGGTGCTAGCTTGCTCCAGACATGTTGGCTTGGCTTGGTGATTCTCCTAGCTCGCTGTCGACATATGGGTGGCAAGGTGAGGCTCGGCCTGCTCACCATTGATGACAATGGCCAGCTTACAGTGGTGCTAGAGATTAGTTTAGGTTGTTAGATGGTCTAGTAAGGCTAGTGGTTTCCAGAGAGGGAACAAGTTTGTCCCAAAACACTGCACACTATAGTGTTTTGATTTTGTTTGATTTGAACCAGCAAGGTGTTTGATGAAATGGCCGCATGAATTCAAGTTTTGAATTTTGAAAATATTTTTGGTGGGTGTGCTAGGCATGTGCTAGTGAGTTTGTAGATGCTTGGGTTTTGAAAGTTGAGCTTATTTGAGTGGTTTTTGAAAAAGTGGGATCTTCCCATATGAAATAGATTCAATTTTAAACTATCATTTAAAATATGCATTTGAATGTTTCTGGATGATCACAAGGTGGACCTTGATACTTTGTTATGAGTACTATCAAGTGGTGTAAAGATACAAACAAGTTTATGTTAAGTTCTGAAAGTTAAAGATAGCCAAAGTAGGCATGGGAGTTAATTTGGCCAAAGTGACCATTCCCTTATTTTGTTTGTTTTGATTTGTTTGTCTTTGGGAAAAGTGTGGGGATTGTTTAGATGATGTTTATTTCACCTAAGCATCCTTTTACAAGCAAGGAAACACACAATCATGGCAATTCAAAAGAATCCAAATTGGAGTGCATACACACATGCATGCTTTCATATTTTTATTTAGAAAAGTTTTTGTTAATCCTAAATTTTCATGATTAGAGTTTGATGATCCAAGTTTCATATTTTTGGGATGTTACAAACCTTCCCCCCTTAAACAAAATCTCGTCCCGAGATTTGAAAAAGGACGAAAAGATTACCTAGGATTTGAAGAGATCGGGAAACTCTGTCCTGATGTGATCTTCGCGCTCCCAGGTAGCTTCCTCTTCCATGTGGTTGCTCCACTGAATTTTGAGAAACTTGATGCTTCGAGTTCTGGTAGTTCAGAAATCTTCTTCCAAAATACGGATGGGTACTTCAGGATAGGTAAGGTCATCGTTGATCTCTATGGTCCGGTGATCGATATTCTTGAATACTTCAGTCTTCTCTGGGACTTCGAGACACTTGCGAAGTAATGAGATATGGAACACATTGTGCACGGCTGACATATCTTCGGGTAGTTCCAATTGATACGACACTTCTCCTCGACGGTTCAGAATTTTGAAGGGTCCGGTATATCTGGGGGCTAACTTTCCTTTGAGTTGGAAACGCTGCATTCCTTTCAATGGCGACACTTTCAGATATACAAAATCTCCTATGTTGAAGGTGAGGTATCGACGTCTCTTGTTGGCGTAACTCTTCTGTCAGGACTGGGCGGTCTTGAGATGTTCACGAATCTTTTGAACCTTCTCTTCTACTTCTCATAGGATATCGGGTCCGAAAATCTGACTCTCTCCTACTTCCGACCAGTTCAAAGGGGTGAGGCACTTCCTTCCATACATGAATTCAAATGGGGCCATTTGCAAACTAGCTTGATAACTGTTGTTGTATGGAAATTCTACAAACGGAAGACAGTCTTCCCACTTAGATCCATATTTTAACACACATGCTCTCAACATGTCTTCGAGTATTTGATTTACTCGCTCCGTTTGTCCGTCGGTCTGAGGGTGATAAGCGATACTAAAATCTAGGCGGGTTCCTAAACCTTCTTGGACTTTCTTCCAGAATCTCGAGGTAAATTGAGTTCCTCGATCAGATACAATGTTCTTGGGGACTCCATGCAAACTAATGATTCTAGCGATGTATAACTCCGCTAGCTTCAAACTCTGATATGTAGTCTTGACGGTTAAGAAATGGGTGACTTTGGACAATCTGTCCACTATGACCCAAATAGAGTCACTGCCCCTACTAGAAGTAGGCAATCCGGTGATAAAGTCCATTCCAACGGAATCCTATTTCCATTCCGGAATCTGTAATGGTTGCAACAATCCAGCGGGTCTTTGATGTCCTGCCTTGACTCGCTGACATATATCACACTTGGCGATATAGCTTCCGATTTCTCTCTTCATCTTATGCCACCAAAATTGCTCTTTCAAATCTTGATACATCTTAGTTCCTCCGGGGTGGATAGAATAAAGAGTATCATGAGCTTCCTTGAGAATAACTTCTTTCAAATCAGAATCTGCTGGTACACAAAGGCGTCCTTTGTACCACAGAACTCTTTCTTTGTCCTCGGTGAATCCAGGTACTTTGCCTGTACCGATACGACGCTTGATTCCATCGATACTAGCATTTCCTTTTTGCGCCTCTTTGGTCTGGCTGATCAAAGTGGGTTGAAGTTCTATGCTAGCCAAAAATCCTTCACTCACTAATTCCATTCGGAAATCTTCCATCTCTTTGTGCAAACTTGGTTGCTCCTTCAAAATCATGGAGTTCAAGCGGCACGGCAATCTGGTACCACATTGGCTTTACCGGGGTGATAGTGAATGTCCATATCGTAATCCTTAATTGGCTCAATCCATCTTCTCTGCCTCATATTTAGCTCCTTCTGAGTGAATATATACTTCAGGCTCTTGTGATCCGAATAAATCTCACAACGGTTTCCCATTAGGTAGTGCCTCCATGTCTTCAGGGCTAGAACTACGGCTGCGAGTTCGAGGTCATGGGTTGGGTAATTTTGCTCATGTTGTTTCAGTTGTCGAGATAGATAAGATATAACTTTGCCTTCTTGCATTAGCACACATCCTAGACCGATCTTGGATGCATCACAATACACGTCGAAGGGCTTTGTGATATCCGGCATGATTAAGATTGGGGCTGAAATCAATCTCCTCTTGAGTTCTTGAAAACTCGCTTCACATTTATCGGTCCATTCAAACTTCTTGTCCTTCTTCAGCAATTGGGTCATGGGTCTGGCGATACTCGAGAATCCTTCTACGAACTTGCGGTAGTATCCCGCCAATCCGAGAAATGCACGAACTTGGGTTTGAGTGGTTGGGGCTTGCCAATCTTCAACATCTTTCACCTTTGCAGGGTCAATGGCAATTCCTCCGGCTGATACAATGTGACCGAGGAATCCTACCTCCTGTAACCAAAATTCACATTTGCTGAACTTGGCATACAATGAATGCTCTCTAAGGGTTCCAAGAATGGTCCTTATGTGTAGCTCATGTTCTTCTTCTGATTTGGAATAAATCAGAATCTCATCAATGAAAACAACGACAAACTTATCCAGGAAGTCCATAAAAATCTTATTCATGAGATTCATGAAATAAGCGGGGGCATTGGTTAATCCAAAAGACATGACGGTATACTCGTATAATCCATAACGGGTGGTAAAGGCAGTGTTGGGAATATCCTCTGCGCGAATCTTGAGTTGATGATAGCCAGTTCTAAGATCAATCTTAGAAAACACTTTGGCACTGGTCAACTGATCAAACAAATCTTCTATCTTGGGAAAGGGGTACTTGTTCTTGATGGTGACATCATTCAACTTCCGATAATCCGTACACAAACGGTTACCTCCATCCTTCTTGTCCATGAATAAGACAGGTGATCTCCATGGTGACGCACTTGGTTGAATTAATCCAATTTCCAACATGGAATCCAGTTGCTTCTTCAGTTCTGCTAGTTCAGACGGGTTCATACTATAGGGTCTCTGGGCTATGGGTCCTGTTCCGGGGATTAGTTCAATGATAAACTCGATATCCCGATCTGGGGTCATACCGGGCAAAACATCTGGAAATACATCGAGGTATTCACAGACTATCCGGACTTGGTCAATGGTAGGTTGGGCTATACTCTTGTTGCACTTGAATTGACAAGGTAAGGTTTCAGATATATGCTCGGCTGATATTCCGGCTGTACTGGTCATGGTGATGGATTTCTTGGCACAGTCAATCAATCCTTTATGTTTGGACATCCAATCCATTCCTAGTACTACTTCGAAACCTTTAGTTCCAAGTACTATCAGATTAGCATAAAATCTATGCCATGGATTCGGATAGGAACGGCTTTGCAAATTTGCCTAGCTTTGGTGGTTGCACCGGGAATTTGAACGATCATAACATGCTTCAGTTTTGTTGGTTGAATCTTACTAGTGCAGGCAAATTCTTCGGTGACAAATGAATGCGATGCACCCGAATCAAACAACACTCGAGCAAGTACTGAATTAACAGAAAACATACCCAAAGACGACGCCCTGGCGCTTCCTGAGCTTCTTCAGCATGCATGAGAAAAAGACGGCCGTTGCGGTTGAGCGAGTTCCCTGGGGCAAACCTTCTTCCTGGCTGAACACGACGCTGCTGCTGAGCTGGGGCATTTGCATTGGGGGCTGAGGTATTCTTCTTGTTGGGGCACTCGTTGGAGTAGTGACCCTTATTTTCACAGTCATAACAAGTCACTTGCGACTTGTCCTTTGCTGCAACAGGCACAGCATTGCTTCCAGTCCTCGGGGCAGTGTTGGTGTTGGTGGTAGCATTGTTGTTGTTGAACTTGGGTGGGGCACGGTTGAAATTGCTAGAGTTGCCGGGGTTTTTGTGATTTCCTCCGGGCCTAGGGTTTCCACGGTTGGGATAGGTCGGACGGTTCATCGGGGGTCTGTTGGTTCTTGGGGCAAATCCTGGAGATAGGTTGGGGCAATACTTTGGGGTCTGATGGGTTCCTGGTTGATGCATCATGCGAGACTTGCGGTTCTCATTGGCTTGGTTGATCTTTCCTTCCATCTGGAGGGCAAGTCGACCAGGGCTTCAATATCAGCAAAGGGGATATTGAGTAACACAGTCTGCATCTCATCGTGCAGACCATTAAGGAATCTTTCCTTCTTCTTGGCTTCGGTGTCGATCTCATCCGGGGCATGCCTAGCTAATGACAAGAATTTGTCACGGTATTCCACTACGGTCATCCTTCCTAGCTTCAGTTCTATGAATTCATCTCTCATCCTCTTGATCAAACCTGGTGGCACATGGGTTCTGTTGAACTTGACCTTGAATTCCTCCCAGGTCATCATCTGTCCTCTGGTCATCGCACGAACGCTGTTCCACCATGCTCTGGCATCTCCAGCTAGATAGTGGGTGGCGAACAAAACTTTCTCGTTAGCTTCCACTCCGACGACTTCTAGGTTATTTTCCATGGTTTGCAGCCAATCATCGGCATCTAGGGGCTCTTCCGACTTAGTGAAAATAGGTGGGTTGGTGTTCTGGAAATTCTTGAGCTTAGATCCATGGTTGTCCTGATTTCCGTGGCCTTGATTGTTGTGGGCTAGCTGGGCTATCTGTTGCAGGGTGGCTAGGTTGGCTTGACATTTCGCTCTTTCAGCTTCGCGGTCAGAAACCAACATTTGCAGGATCTGCAACATCGGGTCCGGGGATGAACCACTTCCTCCGCGTGGCATCTGAAGATTGAGATAGATCATGAGAAAAGAGGGAAATTTCTAAGGTTCAGGGACTTTGAAAAGTTTAAAAAGTTTGACACAGATTTTCTAGCAACTTGCTTTTCATTCATTCATAGCACCCGATACAAACACACACCACAAAACAAGAAAAATAGATGGTTTTAAGAACCATTCTGGGAACTACGATACAGTGGGACCGAATACTACTCACTACGCTAGTGCTCAGGTGCTACTACTCCCCAGAGTCGGTGTAGTCGCCATCCTCATCATCCTCATCGTCATTATGAAAGCGAAATCATCCTCATCGGTGAAGAAGTCCATGGCCTGATCCTCCAGAAAATCATCATCATCGCTGAGATATGAGTAGGGGTCTCCACGAAAGATCCTCTCTGGCATTCTCCCTTTCCTCCAACTGCATGTCTCTCTCATGGATGGTCTCCTCCAAATCCAAGATACAGTGGCGAAGACGGGCAATGATGCGCTCCTTCTTGTCGAGCTGACAGCGGCGAGACTTGCGATCCTTTGCTAGCATGGCGATGGTCTGATCCTTCGTCTTGATGATGGCAGACTTGTGGTTGGAGTAGTCACGGCAATTATCCAACTCCTGCTGACGATCGTACATCATGAAACTAAGGTGGTCCAACTGAGTCTTCGGCTTGTGGTGGTATGGGGCTTCCAGTGGTTGTCCATTAGCATCACGCCTTGGGCAAAACTCAAAGCGGGTACCCTTGATCTGGTTGATACTCTGCCCACACAGACGGGCAAGAGCTTCCTGCATGGCCCTAGCAAGTCCATCGAGCCATTTGTTCTCTCTTAAGGTGAATTGAATTTCCTCTGCAGTGGGAGGTTCAATCTTTCCTCGGAGACTTGCAACAATTAGCCAAGGCAGATCTTCTCCTCCTTGATCATTGAGCTGAGCTCCGAAGAACTCGGGGTGCGGACGCTCCAGAAGTTCTGAAAGCTGGTCCAAATCCCGCTCAAAGATAAGGTCCCCTCCATTCCCCAACTGATAAAACTTGCTGTACTTCACGTCCATCTATAAGAATATAGGATGAGTAAGTTAGTAGAGTGATCAAGTGTGTCAAATTTTATGTATTTTGCAAGAGTTCTTGAGGAACATGAATTTTCATGAAAGAATCAAAGTGATAAGAATGGGAATAAGTTTTTGTAAATATTTGCTTCCTTTGGTTTTGAAACTAAGTTTTTGATTCAAACCTCCAGTCTAACTAGGGTCTCCTATGGTCAGGATAGCTCTGATACCAACTTGTCAACACCAGGATTTTTAATCCCAGATGCCTGTTATGCCATACATCGCAATCCCAGGATTATCCTTTTTGCGAGACATAACAGATTTGGATACCACAGTACATCATCCATTACAAATCATATATAAGGTCTTACAAAAATCAGGATCTCATGATCCAGTTCTTAATACAACTCAAGCAGCGGAAATACGTAATAATAAAGGTAGCGTAGGCGAAGCTCCATCTTCGGGGTCACATGCAATGCTGACCATGGGAGATGATCCTAGTTGTTGTAACCTTCCTGGGGTCCATCCTCCAGGTACTCCTCTTCATAGTCTGGCCATGGGAATAGCCAGGGACAAAGCCATGAGTACTCTTTAAGTACTCGCAAACTAATACTAAAAATTGAAGGGGGTTTTGTAGTAGGATACTAAGCTCTAGGGTTGTTTTGCAAAAAGCCAGATTTACATCTACTATCTAGCTTAGGCCAAGTTTTATGATATTTATGCAAGCTTTAATTATCTTTCTAATATCTACAATTTATTCTAGTAAACTCTAGGTAAGAGCTTTGATAAAGAAAATAAAGTATAAAGCTTGCAAGTAAAACTAGGATTGGGTATCATCAAATGTATCTAACCAAGCATTCTTAGTGCATTGCATAGGTTATTTAACTCTCATAATTGCAAGTGTTAGCTTGCTTAGGTCCACTTGATTAATAAGGCTTGCATTGTGCAGAGCAGTGGTTGAAGTTCTCCTCGGCTTCTTCTTCGTAGTATCCTCCTTCCTCCTCGTATCTTTGGTCGGTACTAGCGTCTATAAATAAATACGAGGTACACAATCACCAAACAATACTTAACTACTTTCAATCATCACACATAAGGGTTCTATAGATAATCTAGCATCATCACTAACATTACAAGATTAAAGCTTGGTTTAATTTCTTTTATTTTTAGAAAAGTAATTTCTACTCATCGAAAAACTACTTAAGATTTAATATTCTCCAAACCAAACATGGGATCATGTTGACACATGTCATCACCACACATTTTAGTACATGGGAATGTGATTTAAAGTGGTGTCACAATTTAATAAGGTTTAACCTTTTATTTTAATTAAATAAAGTGACTAGAAATGCCTATGTGGCATCCTTTTATTACTTGGACATTATTTCTATAAGTAAACCTATATATTTTTATATATTCTGAAAGGTATGATCAATTTTGATTTTTGAGAGTTGGAATAAACTCAAAAGCTATTATGGTTTAAATTTGAAAAATGTTTGAATGCAGAACAACTTCTGCCTTGTTATTTTTACCAAGGTTGATCTATAGATCCAAATGATTTAAATCCAACGGGCTTGGATTAAGCATTTCAATACCTTTCTAACAAAATTAGTTTCATTCAACTTGGTTCAATGAATCGAGCTGGGTTGATTTTTGAAACTGGGTACAGAACTATGTTTGAGTGAAAATGGAAAAATCCAAATTCAAACGACTGGGCTGCGCGGCAGCTGCTAATGGGCCGGCCCAGTGTCACTCCGCGGCGCGGGGCTCAACTGACAGGGGGTTCCACCAGTCAGTGGTTCTTTAAACGCGAAGCGGTACGGGGCAACATGGTGCATTGGATCTAGTTCTAATCCAACGGCTCTGGTTCATCGTCCACGTCGGGCAGCGACGGCGAGACAGAATCCTAACGCGGCAGGTGGGGGTCGTGGGAGGCTCACCGGGGCTCAGGCGAGGGTCGGCGAGGCGGGCGAACGACAAAGTCGATGACGGTGAACCTACTGGTACCGGAAGCTTCTCCTGGGGCGGCTCCAATCGCTGGCTTCCTTCTTCTCCAGCAGCGGTGGGCTCCGGTGAAATTCCGGCGATGCGCTGCTCACCTTGCTTCGGGAGTGAGGCGGGATAGTTCTGGGTGAGAGTGGAGTGGAATGGTGTGATGAATTCGAGCGGGGGAGGCCTCTATTTATAGTGGCGAGAGGGGACCGACGGGCGCAAGCTGAGCTCGTCGTGGTCGCATTAGGGTTATTAGGCGGGCGTGGGGAGGCGGTGTTGTGCTCCCTGGCGAAGCTCAACGACATGGTGGCGAGGCGTGGGGCGGTGCTGATCGGTCGGAACGCTGAGGTGCTCTGAGCGTGCCCGACGGAAGTTTTTATGGCGCATAGCTCGCGTGGTTCGCGCGGCGGCAAACAGGCATGTCTGCAGGGTTGCTGGGACGGTGGTGATCACGTATGCACGCGGCGTGGGCGGTGCGCGGTCTGTGGGCGTCTGTCGAGCGTGGTGCACGGGGCGCGCTCTCGGCATGGTTGCAGAGAAGGTTGTCATGATCTATGCGTGTGGTCCAGGGGCTGGCATCGCTCGTGGCTGGGACAGGGAGTGGCGGTGGGGTGCTAGCTTGCTCCCAGACATGTTGGCTATTGGTGCTTCTCCTAGCTCGCTGTCGACATGTGGGTGGCAAGGTGAGGCTCGGCCTGCTCACCATTGATGACAATGGCCAGCTTACAGTGGTGCTAGAGATTAGTTTAGGTTGTTAGATGATGTACTAAGGCTAGTGGTGTCCAGAGAGGGAACAAGTTTGGCCCAAAACACTACACACTATAGTGTTTTGATTTTGTTTGATTTGAACCAGCAAGGTGTTTTATGAAATGGCCGCATGAATTCAAGTTTTGAATTTTGAAAATATTTTTGGTGGGTGTGCTAGGCATGTGCTGGTGAGTCTGTAGATGCTTGGGTTTTGAAAGTTGAGCTTCTTTGAGTGGTTTTTGAAAAAGTGGGATCTTCCCATATGAAGTAGATTCAATTTTAAACTGTCATTTAAACTATGTATTTGAATGTTTCTGGATGATCACAAGGTGGGCCTTGATACTTTGTTATGAGTACTATCAAGGGGTGTAAAGATCCAAACAAGTTTCTGTTAAGTTCTGAAAGTTAAAGATAGCCAAAATAGGCATGGGAGTTAATTTGGCCAAAGTGACCATTCCCTTATTTTGTTTGTTTTGATTTATTTGTCTTTGGGAAAAGTGTGGGGATTGTTTAGATGATGTTTATTTCACCTAAGCATCCTTTTACAAGCAAGGAAACACACAATCATGGCAATTCAAAAGAATCCAAATTGGAGTGCATACACACATGCATGCTTTCATATTTTTATTTAGAAAAGTTTTTGTTAATCCTAAATTTTGATGATTAGAGTTTGATGATCCAAGTTTCATATTTTTGGGATGTTACAACCACCTTGTCGGTATCCTGACGCTAAACCTCGTAAACCCATAACTGGAAACCTCTCCTCAACAGGATGGCCACATAACGAAATACACGATAACCCCTACCTGTACCTGGTTCTAATCGCCCCAAAGGAACAACGATCCTATACAACCCTTTGTCAAATCAATAGCAAATTCTTGCCATCCCACAAACGCCCCAAGAATCCGGAAGATAAGGAGGACCGAAGACAAAGAGTCTATTCAGCTATAGTTTCAAAGCAACACAAAGAGTTCAAGTTAAGACCACCCCTCTAAAGCAAAACTACCTCCACCCCTATGAAGGACCAACAAGAAGTGTCGCTAACCGCTAAAACTATCCCAAGATAACCCTTTTGGTTTCGTTAGGTAACCACCATAGCAAGGTAGTCGCAATAAGGCGTCCCTCGAAGACCTCAATTCAAGTTTCACGCCAAAGCTCCAAGACGAAGGATCTAACCCAGCCTCGACAACCCCAAATAAATCTCTAATGTGTCTTTCTACTCAACTCCAGAAGACCGTCTACGAGAAAATAATTCAGAAGATCTCCAATCCAAGAACCTGCTCCAAGCACCCCCTCGAGGATCGTTAGAGGAACAGAAAACATACCTCATCAACAATCTTCAGAAGAGTGCTCGATCCTCCCAACACCCGAGACGTTTAAAATTAATATGACAAGACTACCCGATGCCGCAATACTACTCTCCAAGGAGTAGAAAGCAACCCCAAACATCGAGTCCTCCAAAGACATCACGATGTCCTTTCTCTTCTATATCCGCTAGCAAATCTCTTTAAAAGATCTCCGACTCTGCCAACCCTGAGGAACTACAGTGACCAAAGTTGGTACCCAACCCAAGGACGGCGACAAGATGCAAGAACCCAGCTTGCTAGTATGCTAGTCTGAGATCCCCTCTTCCGTGTTTTACCCATGACGTTGCATCAGACCAAACCCGGAATGACCTCATTCCAAAGGACCTCATTTCCTAGACCTCCGAACTCCAATGGCATCCTCCAACCCATCGGACCCCTAACTAGCTCAGAACTAACTACCCGGAAGCTAGTAGGGCCCTTTCTGATAGACCTTCTAACTCTTGAAGCAGTTCCTACGATGTCGACAGAAGATAACCACCCCGGATGAAAGGTGAAGCGCCATCCCCCAACATTAGCATAAGACTCCAATCAAGAAAGTCGGCGACTCCACCAAAAATCCCTAGTTCTCTCTAAGGGGGAAAGACTGCATCTTTCCCGCCCAAAACCCGATAGACCCCTGGAGTAGAACACTAGTTAGAGTTAAGAGATGACCACCCCCCCAATCTGAATCATTGACCCTGCAAGAAGGACGACATTCGACACTTCTCCAGAACCAGAAGGTACTTCAGGAAAGTCCTCCACTCCAAGGTTGATCGCCCAGCCAACACCCTGGTGTATCAAGACCTTGAAGATAGAAAAGCTGACTACCGTGGCAAAGGAATATAGAAGGCTCAACTAGGCATCTCACCGCAAGAAGAACGGACCCTACCAACGCTAAACCTACCTAGACTCGTCCTAAGGGGAAAAGACTGCGTCTTTTCCACTTGTTCCTTCTAAACCATCCCTTCCGAAGCCCCCGCAGCTGTGATCCCTAACTAACCATGTTAGGATATTTGCAAAACTTGTTAGCGCCCAATAATTTCCACCGCTAAAAATTGTTAAGCGGATGTTATCACCCAACCCTACTCCTCCCTAATCTCGGGACGAGATTATTTTAAGGGGGAAAGGTCTGTAACATCCCAATTTCAGCAACTCTGATTTGCTGTCCAAAAAGGCAAAAATTAGGGGGAACAAAAACTTTTTCTTATGGAATGTTGCAATGTTTGCTTACTTGTTTGCTTGTGTTCATGCAACTCATTGTGTATTAGGTGATATACTCCTTAACTCAACAATAGTTTACAAAATCTATTTTACAAAAGAGATGTCTTGGATCATCTTTCATAATATCAAATATTCTGGCATTTCAAAACCTGAGCCAAGATTGACTTTGACACAACAAAATACTCTACTAGTTCTATTAAAAAAACTATGGAGACCTAAGTATAATCTCCTTATGTTTTCAAGGTAGAACTGCCAGCTACCATTATCCCTAGGTTTTCCAAAACCATTATTAAAACCTTTTCATTCCAATCTTGGTAGAGATACCAAGATGGTCCTTATCTTACTTCAAAGAACAACCAATTCAAAATACCTATCCTTACCCCAATCTAGGCTTGATGGTAACCTTAGTAGTAGTAGTTGGATAAGTTGATAAGATGAATTGCCTTGATCTGCTGATTGCCTTGTTTGCTTAGGAACTAGAGTGAGCTAATCTAGTAGCTCATACCTTCGGACCCAATCCATTTTTGTGATCATCAATCTCAGACCAAACATCCAAATCTGGATCTATCCTAAGCCACCAAAGTGGCCATCTCATCTCCTAATTAGATCAACCCAGGGATAATCCCTTTTGATAGCTTCCTACTCAGTGAAGACCCAATCCAAGCATGGATCCCCTCTATTCAATCTATATATCAATATCAACCACTTGATGGGAAGGATAAACCCTTTCCACTCTCTCAATATGTTTCCCACTTGTAATCTAGTCTAAAACTCTAAATCTGCCAAAATGGCGAAGTCTGGATTTCTTATCTTGATTCAATCTTTGGAGCTCTACCTTTTCCAACCTAGGTGCATTCTTGAGAATGTACCTGAACCATATTGTAGTAAATATTTAGTACTACCAAATACCACTCCTTCCCTTGTCTAATACATTCTTGTTCCCACTCATCCATGATGGTTTGGTAGCCAAGCTAATATTCTTTTCTGCAAATCTCATCATCTTGCCTACTTTGGCAGAAGCTCACGTCTATATGCTACCTCCCCATGACCAACTCTTTGCATGGTTATGATCTACTAAACATGTCTTATCAAACCCTAATTCACTTGTTTCCATTGGAACCTTGTGCATCTTAAACCCACCTGGTTTGTATGGCATCATGACAACCCTACTATGGCAGCCTTATTTTCATCAAAGTTTGCCATCACTCCTACACCACCTCAAATCCGACCAAGACCAACTCTTGATTCCATGATCATCTATATAAAATGTTCTAGCTATCCATATATCCCATCAAGGTGAGATCTGAACTCACTAATCCAACCATGTTTTGGTAGCATGAAAATAACAAAACCCTAGATTCCCAAATATCCAGTTTCCTCCCATTTCCCCAAAAATCCTTCAAAACCCAAGTGGACAATGATGTATGAATAAAGTCTACATCATCTATTTTGGATATAATCTTTTGACAAATAATTTCTGTAATTAGTTGGAACCTAAAGCTATTTAATTTCTTTTCTCGCAAAATCCTCCAAACCTCTGTCTATAAAGGCAAGTTTGTTTTTATCCAAAACACTTGGCCAACTCAAGGCACCTATGATGCCTATATATTATATCCCATCTTTCCAACTCAATAAAAAAATATTTTTGAGATTCTTTATTATTTCTTTTTGCCCTTTCTCTTAAATGGCAGAAACAAGAAATAATTCCTTCAAAAATACTTTCCAATCTCAATAAATCCCAATACATGTTTGTAGTAATATGGTATTTAGGACCATATCACATCAAAAACCAAACTTGTCCAATGTAAAAATATCACATGAGCCTCTAGAATCTACTTCTGCCCTTTTTATAAAAATGGTTTTAAGTGGACTTCTAAATCATAGAAAAATCTGAGATAATTCCTACAAGGGTATTTTGACCTCTTCTATATACCAGAATCATTTACCCATCTTTCCAAGGACAAGTTTTGAGACTTCTTTCATAACCCTTGCTTTTGCCAATTTGAAACCTCTAGTTTGCAAACAATAAAACTTCTCCAAACCAACACAAAACAGGGTTAAGCAAGTATGAACATCACCCCGCCTCCCCTCTGGTCGTGTGCACTATAGCACCACAGCCCCCCTTCTCGTGCTTGTCTCTAGTGCTTGAAGAAGGGAGAGAAGGAAATGCCCCTTGGTGAAAAATATATTATTCATTATTACAGCAACTCCTCCCTTCCCCTCTGGTCGAGCACCTAGACCCCACCACCTCCTAGCTCCACCCCTATTGCCCAATGCCTGGCTATCACCCTCCCCAAGCTCCCCCATGAGCTAAGTCCACCATGAACCCATTTAGCTCGGGTTAAATACCCACAGGCCACCCTAGCGCCTCCCTTCGCCCTCATTCGCCCCCTCTGCTCCCCACTTACTTCCCCCAGCAACCTCTCTTCCTCCCTTGCCTTGCTCTGCCTAGGAGAGAGAAGGGCCCGGCCATGGAAAGAAATCGAGCCCCGAGCTCCCCTCTCCACTCCTCCCCCTCTGCATGACACCTTACAGCATTCCCCTACCCTCTCTTACTCTCCCCTGTTGTTTTCCTTGCTCAGGAACGAGCCTAGCAGCAACTCCGGTGAGATCCCGAGCGTGCTCCATAGGCGTGTTGGCACGAGCCCTCTCCCTGGTGCCAACCACCTCTCTTCCGCCCCTGTCTGAGGTCGTCGGAGCGAGCCGCATCGCCTCCCCTTCGGCTCCCCTGCCCTCTGGTGAGCCCCCACCTCCGCCCCTAACGAAGCTATGGTTCCCGCCGCCGGCACTCTTTCGCGAGGAGGACGACGAGCTGTGATCGTTGATCCTCACTGGATCTAACGGCCCACGAGGCTCGGTACCCCTTCGCAGCCACGGGTCACTGAACGCCGGGTCCTGCGGCCGGCTTCAAAAATCCTCAGCGCGCGCGTCCGCTTTGCGAGCTGGGCCGGCCTGGCGCGGTGCCGCCTGGGCCGTTGGCATCCGGCCCGCGTCCTCCCTGCCCTTTTTCCTTTTATTTTAAAAACATTTTTAGATCTGGATTTTGCTGCTCAGTTTAAATCTAAATGAAAATGAAAAATATCCTAAAAATACTATATCTAAATTTTATCAGGTCTCTAAGTGTTCTTACTAACATGCAGTACCCTTGCTTACCCAAAATATTGCTTAGATAAATCTTAGAAAATAAAATAGCCAAGTATGTTCCTTCCACTAACAAATGCATTCAGAGAGTTTGGTAAATCCAAATGGAATAAATCCAACCGGTACTAAAAGTTATTAGCCATACGTTGCATGTCCCCCTGGCCCCACCTAAAATAGCTTCCTAGTGTTCCTTTAGTAAAACTAACAAAATCAGGGCATTTCTGCCTTTAGAAATTTCTATAGGACAAACCAAATGAGGTAATGACCTAATTATAACTCTATGTACATCTATATACCCATACCTATCAAACCTCAGGAGCCCAAAATTTATTAAGCATCTCCTGTATTTCTGTGAATTAAACAATCCTGTGCATAGTTTATTCACTAATAAAATCACCATATTAGTTCTGTAACTTCAAAAAGTGTGATTCTAATTTATACAGAAAGGAAATTCACATACCTAACATGTGTCCTTCGAATCACATCAAAATATCCTGTAGTTTAAATATGATGAAAAAGACAAATCCCATCTAGGACTTCCTTTGGGAATTTCCTAAAGGCATTCTGGTAATTGTTTTGAGGTGATTCCAACACCTCTTGAATCAGTCCAGTAAATACTATCTAATAATCCAAGGAAATAATGTTTGGATATCCATAATTAGTCTGGTGAATTATTTCCTAAAACTAGTTTTATCCAGTAAAAAATCATTATAAATCAATGGGAATCTATTATATATTAAAAGCACGTGATGGGTTAACCAGAAATTAGATAAATCGCTAGAAAATCCCAGAATAATTAGTAACATCTGGACTTTGATTGGGTGGGCCTTTATCGGTTAACAGAATTACCACCGTTAGATGTTCGTAAACACGTGTGGACCTGGACTTGTAGAAGAAAATCCGTACTAGGGAATCTTTCGGCACGTTACATTACATACCATAACTCCACGTCAAATACGTTTTTTTACCCATGCAGGAAATAGTCGTACCAGGACATGTCTCAGCACAAATCGAACTAAAACATGTTTGATAGATCTGCACATCATGTAACAAGTATCGTACCAACTAAAACATGTTTGATAGATCTGCACATCATGTAACAAGTATCGTACCAACTAAAACATGTTTGATAGATATACACATCATGTAACAAGTATCGTACCAGAACATCTATCGGTACGTCACATACCAGAACTCCAAATCAAACACGTTTTAATAGATCGGTAAGTCACGTGCCAGAACTCCAAATCAAACACGTTTTGTTAGATCTGCCCTTTTGAATATCCTCTAAACTAGTCCTTAAATATCTTATCCTTCAGGCAACTCCTATAATACCTCACGACTTGCAATCGCTATTTACAACTTGCGATTGCTCACCTTGCCTACAACCAGCGACCAGATCCGAAGTTTACTCTCATAGGAAAGAAACTTCCAATTGTACTTCGATATTGTCTTCACACATTCCTGCTACTCGCTCATCATCGGCTTCATCAAATCAGGTTCTGACCTCCATTAGGTATATTCTTCATATGTGCACAATAGCAAGTACTCCTTTTGTTTCAGGTTCTAACCTCCATTAGATATCTTCTTTTCTCCATAAGCTATTCACCTTCATTAATGAATCATGCAAAAAACTACTTTGTTTTGATCTAGACATCCAATCAGCAACGAACCTCCATTAGGTATCTTCTTTTGCACAAAAACAATTATTTGTGCATCAGATTGTTTAGTTCAGCTATGGATCTTGATCATGAATCATCCAACAAAGCTTTTTTATTCGTTCTAGATCTATTATTATCGCCACACATGTTTAGTTATCGTACACTGCATGTTTCATATAAGGATCTTTAATACTACTTATTACTTTGATAACATGTCTAATTCACTGTATACTATATGTATTATCTAATCAATGGAAACGTATTCTACAATTATGCGCAATGGAGTACTCATCTAGAGAGCCCGTACATCTATAACCTAACTGATTGGTAGTCTAATCTATGAAGTTACTTTTTATTCATGTTACACTTGAAAACATTAGAAAGCTAACTATACCTACATTCTTTGTAATATTACTTACTTTTGTAGTTAGTAACATGAATGCTTATCTTTTTAAAGCCTCAGATCATATGGCACCGATGTTGTTGAATGCACTGACTACAAGAAGTGAGGCATGTACAATCAAGGTCAAAGTTTTAAGGCTTTGGGACGCAATTAACTTATCAACCAATGAGCATATTAGCATTGATATGATTTTATCAGATAAGAAGGTAGAATTAGTGCACATCTCTATATATGTGATCTGATTATTCTACCTAATTAATAGCTTGCTAATATTTTCTTTTATGTAGGGAAATACAATCCATGCTTCAATTGTGAACAAACTATCTAGCAAGTTTACAACAAAAATTAAAGAGGACTCCATCTACATATTTAAGTCTTTCAAAGTTTGGGAGTATGAAAATTTTAGACCATTGAAGAACAATCTCAAAATCAATTTCCTTTTTGATAAAATAGTGAAGGAAGTTGTTGAAGACAAGACAAATTTTTTGGATTACTACTTTGAGTTTGCTGATAGTGATACCTTAGAGAGTAGGGTAAATGTTGATAAACAATGTTCAGGTATGTACTTCTGTCTAATGAAACAAAAAAAATTACCAAATAAGTTTAATAAGTATGTGTCTATGTAGATGTGATTGGGTTGCTTACTACGATGGGACCAGTAAAGCAAATACCAAAAAACAAGGGGACAAGATGGGAGAAAATTGCAACCATCCGTGAGATAGAAATCCTTTTACTAGAGTAAGTAATTTAAATTAATGTACCAATTTTAATTTATATACTTTCGAAAAATTCATCACATGGTTAAATTGCTTCAGTGGTGAGAAGATCAGGATCAGCCTATGAGGAGATATTTTAGCAAATATTTTAAATGAAGAGCTCTTGCACAAACAAACAATCGTGATTGTCACGTCGAATTTGGTCAAAAGATTCAATGGTGAGGATTTTATTCTCTTATGTGTACACAATAATACAATGTTACTAATCATCTAACTTTAACCAGGGTTATCTCTACGCACTACAAATGCGTCTAAAGTCTACTTGGACATTGAAATTCCAGAAACAGAACAAATCATCGAGAGGTGTGATATATAAGCATGCAATTACTTATATAAGTTTTAAAATTTTAAAATTTATTTGTTTGTGCTTCAAACTTATTATAGGCATTGTGAAAGAGATGTTTTCCCAAGGATGCTGGAGGTTGATGAAAGCAACAAAGGAACAATTCAAGAGCAAATGTTTTACAACAGAAAAACATTAAAGAAAATTACAGAACTTCGGTTTGGTGATGTAAACAAAAATGTTTGCCACTATCCTTGACCAGCAAGTATATTTAGCATATTATAGTTATGTTTTGTTATCTGAACATTCTGCTCTTATCTGATATTAGGAATTTGTATGTAAATCAAAAGAAACAATAGATGAGATTATAGCGGATAAAGGTTGGTGGTATATATGTCATGCAAACTTTGCTGCAACAAGAAAGGAAAAGAATAACTATATTTGTAATTCATGTAATGAAGTAGCTGAAAATCTAGAACTACGGTAAGTATGGTAACAATATTAGATTTGTATTTAAGTGTTTTATAATTTTTAATACCAGTGAATTACACTATCATATAGGTACCTACTTAAACTAAAGGTGCGCGATGAGACAACAACAACAACATTTGTGATGTTTAATGAGGTAGCACAGAGACTTTTTTGTAGCATAAGTGCATCTACCCTTCTAGATCAAGCTGGATTCACCAACACAATTCCAAATGTTATTCAAGACCTATGTGGTACAACACTGATATTCCGACTGAAGTTGACTTCAAGGAATTTGCAAGAATGCATGGAAAATTATAAAGTGACCTACACTTTTGAACCTAAGGACAAGCTTGAGATGGAATATTTAAACGAGAGAAGTGAAGAGGTAAGCTCATGTACATTTCATACTTTTCAATTGTTTTAAGAAATTATAACAAATATGTTCTTTATAGGGCATACTAGAGAATCAAGGAACGGAAGATTACTCGAATTATGTTATGTGGAAGTCAGATAATGAGGTATTGCGAGTAACAAATGGTTTTACTAGCATAAGTATCCATGTACATTAGTTATATTTTAATATTAATCCAATTTATTACAGGTAAAGTGATCCTCGAAGAATGCAATAGAAGTTGAGAGGAATAATATGTGTGGAAAGGAATATCTAACCAAAAAACTCTGCGAAAGATTAAAAAATTCAGGTCAACCAAATCATCTAACAAATATAAGAGAGAGTCTTCTTCCAAAAATAGAAAAAAAATTATGAAGAAAAGAAAACGCCATGATGATAAGGTACAGTATTGGAAATTATCTATTTGTATATCCATTAACAAAGTTTAACAACTATCTTACATTTGATATCATAAAAATTATATTTTGTATTCTAAATTTTAAGGTGTTGTATCCTACAGGTAAAATTAGAAGAGGAATAAGATGGTGAAATCACCGCTACAGATAATGATTTAAGCTATAAAGATATTAGTACTGAGGTACTCATCTAAGAACAATAGTTTTATTTTTAACATCTCGGACATACAATCTTGGCATTACTATGCCTCAGTTGCACCTCTGCAGACCGGTGTGTAGGTTATTAGCATGCATGTTTTAGTAACAAAAATATAGGTATTTCTTTCTCTTTGTTATTGCAATAGCAATTTTATTTTGTTTTTCCTATAATTCTTACGAGATATTTTCACAGGAATAGGATGTACAGACCAAGAGATTCAAGAAACATGTTAAAAGAGGATGGTCGTAAAAGATCTAAAAAAAGGTGTAGAAGTGAAGAAACAGAACAAAATATGTAAAAGGGATAAAGAAGTTGCAAAGAGACTTCCAGAGGATGAGGTATTTTATTTAAAATAATTTTATATACTATATGTAGTAATTACTTTTTGGGTACGTATCACATAGACATAGAATTATATCATACAGAAACAAGAGGAAGAAAATGATAATATCACCAGCATGAATGTTGATTGCACAGAAGAAAATATGAATGAAGAAAGGGAAGAAAATGGTACAGATGCTGATAGTAATAATGAGGTAGTATGATATAAAAACAGCATATACTATATATATTATATATATAAATTCTTAAACAAAACAATTGTTTGTCTTACAGGTCAAAAAGGAAGGGAGTTATGAAACTGACAATAGAAAGAATGATACTACCAACAAGGATAGGAAAGGGAGTACAAAAAATAAGAAGGTATATCAGAATGACATATAAAATTAATATTTACCATGTTTCAGTAGTAACATTGTTTTATTTATTTTATAGAGAGACGGGAAAAACAAGGTTGAGAACAACGGTATCATAAAAATGACTATGTTGAAGAATGGAATGCGAAAACTACAAGCAAAACGGAGAATAAAAAGATTAGCGACAGAAACAAAAATAAAGAATCAACACGGGGCAAGAAGCTGCTGCAAGTTTTGCATGCCAATGAACATCAAGCGAGGCCAAAAAGGATTAGGAAAGCACCTGAATTTTACACAGGCTAGGAACGAGATAGTACCATGTTATTTACAATAAACTTACAAATATATTCTATATACTCTATATACTTAGTAGTAATTTTCATTGGTAATGCATTTATATTTATTTTATGCTCTACAAGAGCGTGGTTTTTAATTATTACTTCTGATAAGTGAATACAGACTTATCAACTTCTAATTCTGTAAATATTCACCCATTATCATATTTAGCTTGAAATGCAACTTCTTTTTATATTAGTCATACTTTACCATAAATAAATACTCAAAAAACATAAATATGAGGCATTGCTTTCTAACACCAGAGGAAATGCAAAAGGAAGGCATACTTATCTAGAGATTTTTCGACCTTATTAAATTATCACATCCTTACAGTCGTCTTCAGCCCCCTAACAAACAGAAAGGCTCCCTCAACGCAACAACTCTGTCATCACATTTTGCTCACCCTAACAAACTGATTATTAGAAATTTGATGACAAACACTGTTATGACCTGTAAAGATATGAGATCAAAGAATTATAAAACTGCAAAAGTGTCATAAATATATCCAAGAATAAAGTTACGATGAAACATATATAATCAACTAATATGCTTAACCTTCGGACTAATAATAGCGACATAACCTCGGCGTGTGTGCTAGGCCAAGTGCATGTAAGCACTCCGACCAGTACGTACAAACAACAGGATCTGGAAATTAAGAATCAGGTAAAAAGAAGAATGAATAAGGCAATGAATTGTAATCAGACAAAGCTACTCCCTCTAACCCATATTAGTTGACTCAAATTTGTCTATATACCAATGTATTTAGCACCAAAACTTGACTAGATATATCCATATCTAGATGAATCTAAATCAACTAATATGGGTCAGAGGGGGTACTTTAAAGCTAGATGTTCCCTAACCTGGAAGTTCACTGGAGCAGAGACCGTCTGATTCATCGTGTAAGCCCTACTGTTGGTCGCTTGTACCTTTTACTCGCCACTATTAATCTACCGAGGTTCACGTGCAATATGAACTGGAGAAACAGAAATAGGACTTAAAAAGGAGCTGGATTTGGGGAAGATACGGAGAGGGAATAAGGGAAACTCACGAATACCGGGGGTTGAACTCCTCTCTTGGTGTAGTTCCTGCCGTAAGATAGTTGCGGTAGGTCGCCTGGGTCCTCACCATGGAGTACCCTCTCGAATGATATGAATTTTAGGAATACTAATCCGGAAGCAAGTAGCTCAAAGGTGTGGTGGGTGAAGAGCTGAGTGAGAGAGAGAGAGCCAAACAACAAAGCGGTGGTAGTAAATTTTTTTCTCAGGAGAAGCAAACAATTAAGTGGTTTCCCGTACATTTGTGTATGGGCCAGAATATACACCTATAAGCTTCTGCTTCCTAAAACGGTCCATGGCATCCCAAAATAAAAACACACTTGTAAATTAAGGGCCCACGACTAAGTAGGTTAGCTATCGTATCTCTAAAAACATATGGTGAGGTAACAAACTTAGATTTTAAAAAAGAATGAGAGGACGTACGCTAGAAGGAAACAAATAAATTAGGAACACTGTCTCCTATACAAGAGAACTCCGCGCTATTAGAAATTGGCAGATCCAATCCGTGTTCCATAAGTACGAACAAAATCGACGACAGGACAAACACGCCTTCAACTCAAGGTACCACATCAAAATCAAATACTCCCTCCAATACATATTAGTTGACTAAAATTTGTCTAGATTTTGATAAATCTAGACACTATTTAGTATATAGGTTCATCCAAATTTTGACAAATCCAAGTCAACTAATATGGGTCGGAGGGAGTAACTTCTTCTATTGATCTCTATATGTATGTTGTGATCCTCAATTACAATATCATTACAGATTTATGCTTTGATTGACTTACAAGTAACTACAACACTAGGTCAAGAGCTTTGCCTGCAATAAGAAGTCTTGAAGATTCATCGCCTTCAATTCTACAAGCGGAAGAGAGTAATCATCAGGTAAAACATTGACCATGAAAAGAATTCTTGCAAACAACATCAATGGTTTTAAAAACTTTATGACATAACAAAAGGAAATTCAATCTATTCTCGAAAAAAAAAAAGCTTTTGTGTTAAGTTTAGCTTCTGATATGATTAAACCAACATGTACCCACAATATTTAGCATCATAGTTGGAGCTTAACATCCTCTTTTAATATATTTTTATGCATTCATTGTTCAGCTGAAAGAAGCAATGAAAAGAAAAGATGGGCCGCATATCAAAGATTTCGAGAAACATGCCAAGATGGTCAAAGTCAAGCAAATAAGCAAGCCAACAAGGTGATCACTTACCAATCATGAAAATGTACTTAAACTTATTGAATAAACCATCCATACATGGAATTCATTAACGGCGAAAATGCAAGTTTAACTAACCTGGTACCACAAAAAAGGTACAAGTTAGTAATATAGTTAGGATGTGTGTTGGTAGTTTATTTAGACTTTGCCAGATTTAATAATCATTATTAATTAATATATTATTTATGTAAAACCAGAGAAACAACAAGAAGTGCAAGACTAGCAAGGAGAATCAAACTTAAACAAAAGAAAAACAAAGGATGTTTGGTAATAAAAGATGTGTCAGACAATATACCAGAAAAAGAGGCTATGAATGAGGACAGGTAAGCAAATCTTCACAAAATTATTTCTTTGTATTTATTGACAGTCGGTGTAGTTACTTATTTAGAATTAAACTGCTTATCCTTTCAATTCCATGATGCTACTATTAACAGGATATACTAGAAGCAGCAAAATAAGTTTCTTATGCTATGCACATAAACCTTATGAACATATTATAAAATGAATATTTATGTTTCCTAAAATGGGGAAGATCGAATTGTGCTATCTATGTGTTGAAATATGGACAAGATTAAAACGATTACTTAGTTAACTCCATGAATTTGATGTAGAAACATATAATTTTACAAACTTTACTGTACACAAATAGTTCTTATGCTAGGAGCTTGGGATACACATTTAGCTCTCAAATTCTTTAGATTCTCAAATACATGATGACATATCTAAATGCACATGAATAAAACAGGACTAGACCAAAATATGGTTTGTTCAATTGCAACTAAAAAAATAGTGTCTAAATGGAAATTATGTTACGCAGGGCAACATATGCAGCAGAGATAGCTAGACAAGCAAGACTAAATAGGAAAAGAAAAATGCAAAGCAAGAGCAAGAGCAATGCAGGACAATCGCCCAAAAGTAATTTGATAATTAGTCAGACAAGAAAAACTACAAGGTAAGTAGAAAAAATTCAATCAAGATCTACAATTTGGATATTTACTAATATGATATTTCTGTTATGCATGTGTACAGGACTAAAAGTAAAACTAAGAAAACAACATCAAAATCAAGGACAACTAACAGATCACCAGAAATGTAAGTTGTACTCCCTCCGTCCCAAAATAGATGTCTCAGATTTGTCAAAATTTATATGAAAAATAACATTCATTTCAAAAATATAAATGATCCTAACAATCTTTAACAGGATATCGGAAAGGACTGATATGAAAATTTTGAACTTCAGATTACCATCCTGCAAGTGCGAACGATGTGGCGCAATTTTCTGGTATGAAGAAAGAACTAAAGGTAAAGGGAAAACGGCACCAACTTTTGGACTATGCTGCAAACAAGGCAAGGTTGATTTGCCACCTTTAAGAGAGCCACCTGCTTACCTTATGAAGTTGCCAAGGAGAGATAGCGGGAACAGATCAAAAAACTACATGCAGAATATCAGATTGTACAACTCCATGTTTGCTTTCACATCGATGGGAGGAAAGGTAGACAATGAAATAAACAATGGCAGTGGACCTTATGTTTTCAAAATGAGTGGACAAAATTATCACAGGATTGGAACTCTACTACCTGAAGGTGAAGACAAGCCACGTTGGGCACAATTGTACATATATAACACTGATAACGAGGTAAACAAAAGGATTATTGCATCAACATTAGAAGATAAAAGGAAGTCGATAGATCCTCACACTGTTGAAGGCCTTAAAAATATGCTGGATAGAGAAAATATATTAGCAAAAACATTCAGAATGGCAAGGGACAGATTCCAAGAAGGTGACTATGACAATGTGAAATTAAAGCTAATCAGTAAACGACATGCAAATGGAAGACCACATGACATGCCACCTGCAACTGAAGTGCCAGCTCTGATTGTCAATGATAGCACAAAAAATGTAAAAGGACGAGATGTCATTGTTCAGTACAAAAACATGAAGCCGAGAAGAATATCAGAGAACCATCCAAAATTCATGGCTATGCAATATCCTCTACTATTTCCCTACGGAGAAGATGGGTACAGAGAAATATACCTTACATATTGAGAGACGGAAGAAAATTGAAAAGGAAAAATGTCACAATGCTGGAATACTATGCGTATCGTCTACAACAATGTACTAACCAATCGATGCACTTGCTCATGTGTGAAAAGCTTACGTTGCAGTACATTGTGGATGCTCTTGCATGCATTTTGCAGTACAGGCTAGAATGGATCAGAAGAAATCAAGGAACCCTACAGACGGAACTATATGCTGGCTTGCAAGACGCAATAGACAGAGGAGATACAAGGGCTGACCAAGTAGGAAAGAGAATACTACTGCCATCTAGCGTCACAGATAGTCCACGATACAAAGTACAAAACTACCAAGATGCCATGGCAATTTGCAGGTGGGATGGATACCCAGACCTATTTGTGACATTCACATGCAACGCATCTTGGCCAGAGATTCAATCAATGCTGCATGAAGTAGGACAACAAGCATGGGAAAGACCGGATATTGTTGACCGAGTGTTTCACATAAAGCTCAAGGAGTTCATGAGAGACATAAAAGAAAGGGAATACTTCGGAAAAACACTAGCAAGTAATAATATACTGGCTTCATCATCACAACTGCTAATTTCATTCTATAGCAAATGAACTAACATTTTTTTTATAAAATTTGCAGTTATATACACAATAGAGTTCCAGAAAAGAGGCCTCCCGCATGCCCACATAGTCATATTCCTTGACAAGAAGGAAAAAAAACTTAAATATCCAGAACCTTCAGATATAGACAAGATAACCAGTGCTGAGATCCCAGACAAGGAGAACGATCCAGAAGGATATGAAGCTGTTGAAAACTTCATGATGCACGGACCATGCGGTGCAGCCAACACGAATTCACCATGCATGGTCGACAACAGATGTATAAGAAATTTTCCAAAAAAGTTTAACATCAATACAACTATCGATGAAGATGGATACCCAGTATACAGAAGGCGGGATGATGGAAGATACATAGAGAATGGGGGAGTCAAATTGGACAACGGATACGTCGTCCCATACAACAGAAATCTACTGGTAAAGTATCAAGCACATATAAATGTTGAGGTGTGCAACAGATCTCTATCGATTAAATAACTTTTTAAATACATCAATAAAGGTGATGACCAAGCGACGGCACTAACTGAAAATGATGAGATCAATAAATACCTTGAATGCACATATATATCCGGGAACGACGCATGTTGGAGAGTATTTCAGTTCGAGATGCACTACCGAGATCCCTGCGTTGAAAGATTGCCTTTCCACCTGGAGAATGAACAACAGGTCATTTTCTCAGATTCTACAGATTTAACAAAGATCATATGAAAAGAGAGAGTAGGAATCACTAAATTTACACAGTGGATGGAGACAAACAAGATGTGTGAAGAAGCCAGACAACTAACATACGCAGAATTCCCATCTAAATGGGTATGGAATAAGAAACAGACGAAGTGCACCAAAAGGAAGAAAGGAAGATCAGTTGGAAGGATATATTATGCCCATCCA
The DNA here is from genome assembly GCA_023614405.1 of Avena insularis. Taxonomy (NCBI): domain Eukaryota; kingdom Viridiplantae; phylum Streptophyta; class Magnoliopsida; order Poales; family Poaceae; genus Avena; species Avena insularis. Next base: position 162,261,234 of record CM042695.1, on the reverse strand, counting down.
GCAAGCGGCAAAAAATATTACATGCGGATGCTACTCAATGTTGTCAAAGGATGCACTTCGAAGACATAAGAATTGTAAATGGAGTTGTCCACACATCATACAAAGCAGCTTGCGAAGCTCTAGGATTTCTTGATGACGACAAAGAGTGGCTTGAGTGCATCAAAGAGGCGTCCAATTGGGCAACTGGAAACCAGATAAGACAACTTCTCACAACAATCTTATGCCACTGTGAAGTGACAAGTCCTAAGCTTCTTTGGGAATCATGTTGGGAAGTTCTAAGTGAAGACGTAGAGTATAGACAGAGAAAACTATTAAACTATCCTACACTATGTCTGACAGCTTCACAGAAGCAAGGACATGCCTTGGTTGAAATAGAGAAGCTCATGAGACAAGCTGGAAGGACACTTAATGAATATCCAGGAATATAAATTCCAAATTCTTCAGAGATAAATGAACTTGGAAACAGGTTGCTCAACGAAGAGATGAGCTACAACAAGGAGGAGCAAAAGGAAGAGCACTTGAGGATCTTCGGTAATCTAAACTCTGAGCAACTCAATGCATTTGATTCAATAATGGAATCAATCAACAAAAGATTGGGAAAACAATTATTTGTGGATGGATATGGTGGAACAAGAAAGACCTATCTATGGAAGGCAATCACAACAAAAGTGCATTCCGAAGGAAAAATAGTACTAGCAGTAGCATCATGTGGTATTGCAGCGCTTCTTTTACAGGGAGGTAGGACAACTCATTCAAGGTTCCACATCCCACTGATCCTTACAGAAGAGTCAACATGTGACATTAGACAAGGAACACACTTGGCAGAACTTTTAAACAAGACATCACTAATACTATGGGATGAGACTCCAATGGCAAACAAAATATGTTTTGATGCACTGGAAAGAACTCTAAGGGATATATTAAGGCATACAAATGAAAACAGTAGTGAGAGACCATTTGGTGGAATGACAGTGGTTCTAGGAGGGGACTTCCGCCAGTTCTACCAAAGGGAAGAAGACACAACATAGTCACTGCATCCATTAAAAGGTCGTATCTTTGGGAACACTTCCAGATACTGAAACTAAGAAAGAACATGTGACTCAATTGCATGACAAACGATGAAACTGAGAAACAAAAGGTAAAAGAATTTGCAGACTGGATTCTCAATATTGGAGATGGAACAAATACATCAGCAGAAGGTGAAGAACTGATAAATATACCAAGTGACATACTACTGAAAAAAGGAAATGATCCAAAAAATGAAATTGTGGAAAGCATATATCCAAATTTGAAGGAGAGGTATCGCCAACGAGAATTCTTAGAAGAAAGAGCAATATTATGTCCAAGGAACGAAACAGTCCGTGAGATAAATGAATATATAATGGAACAACTAGCAGGTGAAGAGAAAACTTATCTAAGTTGTGACACAGTATGCAAAGCAACAACTCTAAATGGTGAAACAGATATGCTATATCCAATGGAATTTCTAAACAGCTTAACGTACCCTGGAATCCCAAATCATGAGCTAAAACTAAAAGAAGGTCTACCAGTGATGCTACTACGCAATATCAACCAAACTGCCGGGTTATGCAATGGTACAAGGATGACAATTATTCAACTAGGAAGAAGATTCATCGAGGCACAGATAATAACAGGAACTCATGTGGGAGAAAAGGTGTATATTCCAAGAATAATAATGTCGCCAACAGGATCAGTGTGGCCATTCCTCCTAAAAAGGAGACAATATCCAATTTCAGTGTGCTTTGCTATGACAATCAACAAAAGCCAGGGGCAATCTCTGAACAAGGTAGGACTTTATCTACCTAAACAAGTTTTCACACACGGACAACTATATGTAGCATTCTCAAGAGTGACGAGAAGGGACGGTCTGCGGGTAATGGTCAATGACGAAGATAGCAAAGATGATGTTGTCAAGAACATAGTCTACAAAGAAATTTTCTAAAGGTATGGCAAAATGACATACTTTTCGTGTACTATATTACTTTTCTTATATAAATTTACAGGTTCTCACTATATGGCAGGATGGATATGGTCTACTAATCTACCAAAATATAAGAAACGTGCACCAGCTTATGATGTAATTAGTTAGTATTTTCAAAAAAGCTTAAGACAATATTTCTTCCTTACATGCTGGGATATGGTATGCTTATGTTTTCTCACACCAAAATCTATATAATGTGCAATTCTTATTGAATCGAATGTCTAAAACTCTGCTCTCTTTTATATTGCAAATTCACCGGTTAATCAGAACAATGGTCACATCTGCATAGGAAGAAAGGGGCAAACTTAAAAAATGGATGTATATGTGCCATTCATGTGCTTTTGCCCGTACATACATAAATATTCCTGTTGCAAATATTAATGATATAAACAAACACTACTTCATTTTGTTAAATTTGCATGGGGGTAGGGGTAGGGCCTAACACTGCCGATGCCGGTCCCAAGCCCGGAAAAAATGGAGGGGGCATTAAAACAAATTCAAATCTTTCACTAACAAGCACAACCTTAAAATATGTTTTCAAACAGAAAGTTCATCTCAAAGGAATTGAAATGGCCAATTACTAAAATTTGTAAATGGAACATGGTTTACATTAAAAAAATAAATACCAGTACCATATGCAGAACTAGAGTTGGCAGTTAAACATCTGATAGAGAATGACTAAATTATATTTTGATATTTAAACATATGAAATGAGGAAATAAAAAGGGCTGTGTAGATATCTTTTAAATTCGAAAATAACTTAAAGAAAATCTAATCCATCGTGCATGAGGTACTGAAAAAAATTCTTATGCCAAGTAAGATGACCAATGTATATAGAGACCAATGTATAGAGAAGACATCACAATGTAAAGCAGACACTATGATTAGATCGAATAAAAAACAAAAAAATCTATTTGTAATTCCATTGGAGAATCAAAATTATAAATAAACTAAAGGATGGTACCAATTCATGACAGCTTCATCGACGAATCAAAATAACGCCAACCAAAAGGCCCCTATCTTCTCCAAGTAAGACCGCCGGACAAAAAACTCAAAATGCGCTACAGACTAATGCTACAGGCCGGACCTCCTCCATGACCCTCTTCAGCCGGGACCTCCTCCATGACCCTCCTACAGCAGTCCCCCGCGCTCCGTATGTACGGTCCATTTCAGGGCGAGTAGAACGCCAGGGATTTGATTTTGCTGGATTTCTAAGAGTATACGCAAACAGATTTGAGGAAGGAGCGGGACGGAGAAAAATGGAAAAAAATCCAAGGAGCACACAACCAGATTTGAGACTAGCGGTGGATTAGAAAAACAAAGAAGTCAAAAGGTCAGTGATGGGAAATGGGGAACGGGAAAGAAAAGTTAAAAAAATGCAACTACAACCTACAGTCCGATTTAGCACTGTATAGGTAAATTCTAGGCAAAAATTAGGCTAAAATCGGATCCTATTTAATAGTCACACATGCAAAAAATACGCAAAGCTTTGGCTCAAATCAGAGGGAGTAGTGTTTTAAAAAATATAATTAAACACTTAATGCAATGGGAAAAATGCAATTAAACAAAATAATTATTTCTAAAAGTATGTATACTCCTTCTGTTCAGTAATATAAGACGTTTTATATATTTTAAAGTAGATTAGATTCGGACTAAAATGGATGAAACTAAACAATAACACGTGCGTAAATAATCAGAGAGAAGACAAAACTGTTATCCATCAAATCTAAAACCACATATATATATATATATATATATATATATATATATATATATATATATGTAAAAAGGGATCGATACCTCAACCTTAATTGAATATTAATTACTTTCTCTGTTTCAAAATATAAGATGTTTTAGTTTTGTGAAGGAATGTATCTAAACTTCTTTTAGTATGTAGGTTCATTGGAATATGTTTCACACATTAAAAAATTACATCTAATAAAAAAATTATTTTCAAACTTTATTAATTGTTCAAAAACGCTATTATGAATTATAAAAATAATAATAGATCATCAATAAATAAACCTAGCAAGGAAAGATATATTAATAGACCGTCAATGGGTCCCCTGCGTGTATAATGAATTGTCAAAACAATATGTTAATAAGTAAATTTAGCATGGAAAGAAATATTAATAGACCATCAATGGATAGCCTGCGCATGCGGGGGCCACTGTGCTAGATTCATTTTGTTGGATTCATTTTATGAATACCTATCTGATGGTATTATTTTTATATAGTGGTATCATACAAAACAATCCCTTGGTCAAAAACCCCTCTCTTAGGTAGTTCCTAGACTATAAATCCAAAAGGATCTTCTCCCAATGCCTCCAAATCTTCTACTAATCTCATTAAACCAATCATCCAGCATATTACTGCCTATTACATTGTATTTATATGTTGCTTGTTGTATATATTGATGCTTGTATGCAATGTATTGATTGTGGTTTTGTTTGTTTGCATGTATGCTCAATAACGGCGATAGTTGCGATTGTGTGATGCCGAGAAGAAGGAAGCATCGGTTTTCTCTTATTATTATTGTATTCGGTATTCTTGTATTCTAAAGAAAACACGGGAAGTCTCGCTGGTCACAGGCAAGCCACCGTTCCTGAACTCCTATATTATCCTATTGCTTTTTATCAATTGTTTTATTTCTCGTTTATGAACTTCACGACTAAATGCATGGTTTGTTTCAATTAAAAAGGCGTGAGTAAATTGGCTCCTCCAAGTTATGGATGAGTGTCTATTAGGACACCTACACTATTGACACCCATCTTTATCCTTTAGATCGAAGCTAAGATGATTAGCATCTTCCCTCTTGGAAAATATGGATTTCCAATAATAAAACTATTTTGGGTTTCACCCTACTGCAAAGTTTTCAAAATAAAACCCTTGGAAGGAGGCATCGTTTCCAAGTGGAGGTTTTACTAAAGAAGATATAAGGAGTGATATGTCGGAAACGTATCTATAATTTTTTATGCTCCATGCTTGTTTACTATCTACTTTGCTTTCCTTTGTCTACACTTTGAGGTGTTTTTATATCTTTTCTGGAACTAACCTATTAACAAGTTGCCACAGTGCTAGTTGCATGTTTTCTTCTCTTTTTGGTTCCAGAAAGGCAGAAAATCAATATTCTTGGAATTGGATGGGACAAAAGCCAAAGTCAATATTTTACCATGGGCGACAAGAAGTCCAGAGGAGAGACGGAGAGGCGAGCCAGGGCCGCCACACCCCCCTAGGCACGGGTGGGCCCACCCCGCGCCTAGGCAGGGCGTGGGCCCTCTGTCCGCCTCCCAGCCTCGCCTCTTCGCCTATAAGAAGCCCCCGATGCAGAAACCCTAGGCACCGAATCAAAACTCCATGAAACCTTCTGTAGCTTCCGCCACCATCGTCCCTAGATCGGGGGGTTCTGAAGTTCTTCCCGGCACCCTGCCGGAGGGGAGATCTTCCCGGAGGCCTTCTTCTCCGGTATGAAGCGTGAGTAGTTCCACCTTGGACTACAGGTCGATGTAGCAGCTAGATGGTTGTATATCCTCCTTGTGCTTTCATGTATAGATCTTGTGAGCTCCGTTCATGATCAAGATCCAATCTATTTGTAATCATGCATGTTGTGTTTGCGGGGATCCGATGGATATTGAGATTACTATGTCAGATTGATTAATGGTTTTTTCTATTTGATACTATCATGCATGTGTTGTTTGTGATCTTGCATGCTCTCCGTTGTTAGTAGCTATCTTGGCCAAGTAGTTGCTAGTGACTCCAAGAGGGGGTATTTATGCTCGATAGTGGATTCATGCCTCTAGTTTCCAAGGGAAGTGAAAAAAATCTCTTCGGTTGTAGATGTTTTGTTGCCACTAGGGAGAAAACAACGGTCTCTTGTTCATAGAACAAGTGGATTGTTTACCTTACACACTTTGCTTACAGCAGTTGTTTGTTGCTTGCAACTTAATGCTGGAGGGGGTTCGGATGATAACCTGAAGGTGGACTTCTAGTCATAGATGTAGTTGGATGGCGGTCTATGTATATTGTTGTATTGCCCAATCGAATCTCATAGGATCTTTTTGTCTGGTATTGCATTGTTATGCCTTCCTCAGTTCCTGTCAATTGCCCTGCTGTAATTTGTTTACCCTTCATGCCATGTTCTTTATCTAAGGAGAGCACCTCTAGTAAACTATGGACCCCAGTCCAATCTTTACCATTGATACATCCTCCACTGTTACCTGTTTACTTGCTGCAAACCATTACCTTCCACACCATACATTTAATCCTTTGTTACAGCAACATGTGAGATTGACAACCTCACTGTTAGTTGGGGAAAAGTCTTGAGTTTGTGTTGTGAAGGTTTCCATGTTGCTTGCAACGCCTATGTGACGTTTCCTTCCTCCTACTGGTTCGATAACCTCGATTTCTTACTGAGGGAAGACTTGCTGCTGTGTTGCTTCACACCTTGCTCTTGGGGTTCCCAACGGGCTCCACATGAACTGAGCCATCAACAAGTTTTCTGGCGCCATTGCCGGGGAGGCTAAGGACGTCTTCATAAGGGGAGTCATCCTCAACCTTTCTCTTTACTTTGTTTTTAGTTTGCTTGGTTTTGTTAGCCTCTTTTCAAAAACTCCAAAAAAGTTAGTTTAGTTTGGTCTGCTTTCCCTATTCAAAAACACAAAAAAATAGTTCCTGCTCTAGCTGCTGCTATTTTTGAATTGCCCACCTTTGCCAAAATGAACTCTGCTGAGAACACCAAGTTGTGTGACTTCACTAGCACAAACAACAATGATTTCCTTAGCAATTTTCTGGTGCTGGTTCTGATGATCCTGCTGCCCATCTCAATAACTTTGTTGAACTTTGTGAGATGCAAAAGTATAAGGATGTAGATGGAGATATTATTAAGCTCAAGTTGTTTCCTTTCTCCTTGAGAGGGAAAGCTAAAGAGTGGTTGCTATCCTTGCATAGAAATAATATTGATTCTTGGACTAAGTGCAAAGATGCTTTTATTGGAAAGTACTATCCTCCTTCTAAGATTATATCTATGAGAAGTGACATTATGAAATTTAAACAACTTGATAATGAACATGTTGCTCAAGCTTGGGAAAGAATGAAAACTTTGGTTAAGAATTGTCCCACTCATGGACTCACTGCTTGGATGATTATCTAGACTTTTTATGCAGGTTTGAACTTCTCCTCAAGAAATCTGTTGGATTCAGCTGCTGGAGGTACCTTCATGGGCCTCACTTTGGGTGATGCAACAAGGCTCCTTGATAATATGATGGTTAACTACTCTGAATGGCATGTTGAGAGAGCTCCACATGGTAAGAAGGTAAATTCTGTTGAGGAAACTTCCTCTTTGAGTGAAAAGATTGATGTTATTATGGCTATGCTTGTTAATGGGAAAGCTCCTTTAGATCCAAACAATGTTCCCTTCGCCTCTTTGGTTGCTCAAGAAGAGCAAGTTGATGTGAACTTCATTAGAAACAACAATTTCAACAACAATGCCTATAGGAATAATTTTGGTGGTAACAACAATTATAGGCCTTATCCTCCTAATAATGGCAATTCCTATGGAAACTCCTACAACAATGCTAGAAGTGCCCCCTCTGAACTTGAAGTCATGCTCAAAGACTTTATTAGTAAACAAGCTGATTTCAACAAGACTATGGAGGAAAAGCTTTTAACTGTTGAGAAGAATATTTCCTCTTTGTTTGAAGCACAGTCCTCCTTGATTAATAAAATGGCTGCTAAACTTGAAACCATGGAAAGTACCTTTGCTGCTATTCATGCCATAAAAGTTACTATTGATGAAAATGTTAGGCTATTAGCTCAACTTCATGCTAAGTGGGAAAGGGAAGCTTAAATTGAAAGAAACAATAGTGTGTGCACCATCACTAGAATGGATACCACTAAACCACAAGAAGCCCCTATTCCTCCTCCTCCTACAATGCCTAAGCCTAATGAGTCTACTACTAGTGATGCTAAGTTTGATTTTGATATAGATGGTTGCAATATTTCTGAAGTGATTCTGTTCTTGCAAAAACTTGCTAGAAGTCCTGATGCTAGTGATAGCATGTTGCTTTCACCAAACACATTACAGATGCTCTTGTTAAGATTAAGGAAGAGAAGCTAAAACACAAAGCTTCTATTCCTAGGAAAGTAGAAGATAGTTGGGAACCCATTATTAATGTGCAAGTGAATGACTTTGATCTCAAAGCTTCATGCGATCTTGGTTCTAGTGTCTCTATTATGCCTAGGAAGATTTATGAAATTATTGATTTGCCACCTTTAGAAGATTGTTATTTGGATGTTCCACTTGATGATAATGCTAAGAAGAAACTAACGGGGAGTATTAATGATGTTCTCATCATGGTAAACTATTCTTATGTCCCTGTTGCTTTCTATGTTTTGGATGTTGAATACAATGCTTCTTGTCCTATTACTTTGGGAATACCTTTTCTTAGAACAGTTGGTGCCATCATTGGTATGAAGGAAGGAACCATTAAATATCAATTTCCATTCAAGAAAGGTATTGAAAACTTCCCTACGAGGAGAGAGAAGTTGCTTTTTGCTCCTCCTTTGGAAGCAAGGTTTGATGTTAATGCTTCTTCATTTGAAAATACTTGATTTCTTGCTTCTTGTGCCTAACTTAAAGGCGTTAAAGAAAAGTACTTGTTGGGAGATAACCCAAGAGTTTCCTTGAGCCTTGGAAGTTATTACTTCAGTAATAACCTCTCCTTATCCTCTATGTTTGCTTTTTATGCCAATAATGACCTCCAATGAGAGGAAAGTAAGATTTGGGGAGTTGCTGTCCTGAAACAGATTTCTGTCCTCCACCATAAAAAATTTTGAGGAGTCTCTGTCAGTCGGATTGAGCTAAAAAATTATGAATAAATCCCATAGTATGATATCCAAATTTCGTTAGTTCAACACTTTTTTATTTGAGCAACAGAAGATTTTCGAAAAAATCGGTTTCTACCTGCTGGTCTGTTTTGACAGATTTCTGCCATTATTTGCATTTTCTTCTTATTGATTCCTTTTTTTACTTCTCTTTTGGTGAAATGAGATTTTTGAAGGGGTTGCTACAGTATATTGTGTTTTTAGTGAAAAGTTTTGCTGTTTCAAAGCTAAACCATATTATCTTTTGAATACACTAATATTGCTAATGAAGATTGTGTGAAGTTTTTTATGATGGAAAAATTTCAGGTGTTCAGAGAGAATGATGTAATGAGATGAAGAATGGACAAAATATCAAGCTTGGGGATGCCACCCCGGTGTCACCCCAAGAAATATCCAAGAGGTACAAACGTCAAAGCTTGGGGATGCCCAAGGCATCCCCTTCTTCATCAATAAAAAGCTCAGGTCTATCTAGACACTTTGTTTTTATTGTTTCATGCACAGTTGTGTTGTTCTTGGAGCGTCTTAGTTTTCGTTTGGTTTGCTTAGTTGTTTAGTTTGCTTGAATAAAGTAGTTTTGACCCCCGTTCTCGCTGTGTTGTTTCAAATAAGTTTCTTGCTGTTGGAAAGGAGTAGAAAGTTCTTGCTTGAAAGTGCAAGAGGAGCTTGCATTGACTGTGACTTAGACTTTAGCATGACATGCTAGGTGTTGTTTTGAGCTTATGCTTAGTGATTATTGTTGTATAAGGTCTGGTTCCAAACAATTGGGATTGCTTAGTGTTCCTTGAAAGAATCATGTGTTGTTTTAGCATACAAAAGCATACTATTGTGGTATTCTACTTTGATGCTTTGTTTGGGTTCACTTGGCGCATGCTCACACCATGTTATGACTATGAACAAGTTACCATATCCTCTAAGATCATTTAGTCCTTGACTTGTAGTACCACTCTATGCTTTGATTAGTAATGTTTTGTTGCTCTACATGATTATGGCCATTATTGCTCTCTTAGTTGGTTGCTCCCAGTCTTTTGCTAGCCTCCACTTGTATGAGTAATCTCTACTCATGCTTCCAACTCCCAAGAAACCAAGTTATTCCAAAGTGACGACTATAAACTCCTATGCATGGTGTGTTACACCATTCCAAGTATATTCTTGTTTTCACCTATCTTCCAAATTAAAAGTATTTTGTTATGTGAAAACTTAGTGATTAAAGCCCTCACAAACTTGATGGCGCACTTTATATTCTTTGCCCCTAATAAACTTGAACCATTGTGTCATCTATGTCGTATATGCTTGCACTTATACGTTGGAATTAGCAGAACCGTGTTGTCACAGGGAACATTTTCAACATTGCACTTGTACTTTGTACACAGTTGATATCATGCTCTTTTGTCTATGGATGTCACCAGTGTGAAATAAAGAGGGAGCTTGTAATTCCATGGAGTTATGTATTTTGTGTTAGAGAAACGCCTGGGCCGCTAGCCTAAGTCATGCCTAATCATGGTGGAAACTTGCAGCATCACCATAATGAGCTATCTGTGAAGCATCCTCAATAAAAAGCCATGCACATAGTAAATAAAAAGATCGCTGAGATGCTCATTGTCTGCTTGCCTTGTCATTTTGTTTATGGGATAGCTCATGTACCATGTGAAAGGGGTACCCTGTTGGCAGTTCTATATGATACGCATGTACTTATTATGACAAGAACTTACAGGTGACTCAAGTTGAGTAGCATGAGGTGTGGCCCTCATATTCAAGGGACTTGAGATTGCCAACTGATACTTTGTCAAGCATATACTCCATAGTTTGTTCACTTTAACCTTTATCACTTCAAGATGCTTATGATAGGGGCAATGAGGGTTGAAAGCTAACACGTATCATAATTTTTGGAAGCTCTTTTTGAAACTTGAAATCCCTGCTTCCCTTTATGAATGGCCTTTCTTCCACTATTATATTGAGTCTCCACCTTCTACTTTTAGGCATTAAGAGAGCATAGTTATCATTCTTTGTGCAGTGTCCCAAAACTTATTGATTGATGCATATTGTGATATTACTTGTTCTTGTGCTATTTGTATCTAGTCACTCTTATGAACTTTGAAGGTGGCCTATGCATCTATTTGCCACTCCATGAGGGACAAGCTGAATGCCACTATGCCATGTTTTCTGTATGTGAAACAAACAAATGTTTTTCAATGCATGTTATTCATGATATTTGTTTGTAGCCTTTCATGTTGCATGCATTGTTACTATGTCCTATTGTTAGAACTCCATCTTTCATGCACATGTTTAGAGTTCTTTGATCCCAGCTTTCAATGTTTGCAAATGGTTTGATCTTGATTTTGATGGTGCATGTCACCTTAAAAATTATTCTTTTATCACTTACCTACTCTAGGACGAGCAAGAGTTAAGCTTGGGGATGCTTGATACGTCGGAAACATATCTGTAATTTTTGATACTCCATGCTTGTTTACTATCTACTTTGCTTTGCTTTGTCTACATTTTGAGGTGTTTTTATATCTTTTCTGGAACTAACCTATTAACAAGTTGCCACAGTGCTAGTTGCATGTTTTCTTCTATTTTGGTTCTAGAAAGGCAGAAAATCAATATTCTCGGAATTGGACGAGACAAAAGCGAAAGTCAATATTTTACCGTGGGCAACACGAAGTCTAGAGTAGAGACGGAGAGGCGAGCCAGGGCCTCCACACCTTCCTAGGCATGGGTGGGCCCACCCTGCGCCTGGGCAGGGTGTGGGCCCTTTGGCCGCCTCCCAGCCTCGCCTCTTCGCCTATAATAAGCCCTCGATGTAGAAACCCAAGGCACCGGATCAAAACTCGATGAAACCTTTTATAGCCGCTGCCACCATCGTCCCTAGATCGGGGGATCTAAAATTCTTCCTGGCACCCTGCCGGAGGGGAGATCATCTCGGAGGCCTTCTCCGGTATGAAGCGTGAGTAGTTCCACCTTGGACTACGGGTCGATGTAGTAGCTAGATGGTTGTATATCCTCCTTGTGCTTTCATGTATAGATCTTGTGAGCTCCGTTCATGATCAAGATCTAATCTATTTGTAATCATGCATGTTGTGTTTGTAGGGATCTGATGGATATTGAGATTACTATGTCAGATTGATTAATGGTTTTGTCTATTTGATACTATCATGTCTGTGTTGTTTGTGATCTTGCATGCTCTCCGTTGTTAGTAGCTATCTTGGCCAAGTAGTTGCTAGTGACTCCAAGAGGGGGTATTAATGCTCGATAGTGGGTTCATGCCTCTAGTTTCCAAGGGAAGTGACAAAAATCTCTTCGGTTGTAGATGTGTTGTTTCCACTAGGGAGAAACAACGGTCTCTTGTTCATAGAACAAGTGGATTGTGTACCTTACACACTTTGCTTAAAGGAGTTGTTTGTTGCTTGCAACTTAATACTAGAGGGGGTTCGGATGATAACCTGAAGGTGGACTTCTAGTCATAGATGTAGTTGGATGGCGGTCTATGTATATTGTTGTATTGCCCAATCGAATCTCATAGGATCTTTTTGTCTGGTATTGCATTGTTATGCCTTGATCAGTTCCTGTCAATTGCCCTTCTGTAATTTGTTTACCCTTCATGCCATGTTGTTTATCTAAGGAGAGCACCTGTAGTGAACTATGGACCCCGATCCAATCTTTATCATTGATACATCCTCCACTGTTACCTGTTTACTTGCTACAAACCATTACCTTCCACACCATACATTTAATCCTTTGTTACAGCAACCAGTGATATTGACAACCTCACTGTTAGTTGGGGAAAATTCTTGAGTTTGTGTTGTGCAGGTTTCCACATTGCTTGCAACGCCTATGTGACGTTTACTTCCTCCTACTGGTTCGATAACCTCGGTTTCTTACTGAGGGAAGATGTGTTGTTGTGCTGCTTCACACATTGCTCTTGGGGTTCCCAACAGGCTCCACATCAACTGAGCCATCAAGGAGGATAAAGAGAAGGTTGAGCAAGGGAAAGAGAAAAGGTATGTTCTATGCCTTTACCGGAACATATTATCCGTGCAACCACACTACCCCAGTCGCGGACTAATGTTTCTATAAGCTTCTCTACAGGTGAGAGTCCGCAGGTTGTTGGTGAAAGGCGATGGGTGACACCCCATTTGTTTCTATATGAAGAGCCGGTGGTGTTATTTATTATTCTCTCTTATTTACTCTTGAGTCAAATAGGAAACATCGCACTATTAAGAGGGGTGATCTCGATGCGCTCTTTGGGGATGTTCCACATCAAATATACTTCTCCTTATCCACCACCACACACCCTTTCGAAGAAAGAGAGAAACATAGCCCTGAAAAATGAGTCAAAAAGGTGATGTCGCCGGAAATTCTCGGTGCACACAGATATGGCTTACAGAATAGCCTTTCGGTTGTTCGCTGAGAATTTCGGTCTCCGCCAAAAATTCTAGCGTATGGTCCGGTCCACCGGAGCTGTCGCCGGAAATTCCGGCGAGCAACTCGGTCCGACCGGACTTATTGCCGGTTCTGTCGCAGGAACCCCCAAACGGCTCTTTTTCCACCCATACTATATATACCCCTTTCTTCTCCACCATGAGATTAGGCATTTCAGTATAACATCCATTTCTTGAACCTCTCTCTCTCCCCCCCATTGTTGAAACACAAAAGCTTGAGGATCTCCCATTCTACCCAACCAAATCCAAATCCCTTTGGTAGAAAGGAATAGGAGGTCCCAATCTATGTTTCCACCAAGCCAAAGTTCATTCCCCCTTGAGTTCATCGAGTTAGCTTGTTACTCTTGGGTTTGTGGGAAACCCTAGGCGGCTAGGGTCGCTCGTAGGCATTCGGCTGTGATTTGCTCCGTGGAAAGTTTGTGAGGGTTTGGAGACTACCTTAAGGTCTACCACGAGTAAGTGAGCTATTCCTTCGTGGGATAGGCTCGGAGAAGAAGGTGAGCCTTTGTAGCGCGTGAGGAATCCTTCGTGGAACCTCACACCTCTCCAACGTGACGTATCCCCATTCCCAAAGGTGGTGAACACGGGAATACATCTTCGTCTCCGCGTGCTTCGGTTATTCCTCAACCGATCTCTTACTTGTGTTGTTTACCTTGTGATAGCCTTCGAGCTTGAAGTATCTTGTTCATTATATAGGTTGCCTCACCTAGTTTGCATTTAGACTCACTTATATTCCGCAAAGCCTAAAACTTGCAAAAGATTATAAAGAATTTTGTAGAAACCTATTCACCCCCTCTAGGTAAAGCATCTTACACTTTCAATTGGTATCAGAGCCTAGGGCTCTTTTAAGGGCTTTACCGCCTAAGAGAAAAGATGGTTTTCTCCGATGATGAGGAGGAAAATACTTATTCGGTCAAGGAGCTTCGCGAAATCTTAGCTAAGGGTGCCCTTGAAAAGGCCAAGGAGGATTCCGATATCCTTGTTAGAATGAGTTACCTAGAAGGACAACTTAAGGCCATTGGCGATGAGGCTTTTCTTGGTAACCCATTGGTAATACCTCAAGGGAGACCAATGGACACCGAAAAGGATAAGGATGCCGAGTCCGCTCATGAGGGCGGCTCGTTAAAAACTTCCACGCCCCCTAATAAATTCCCTTATGTTTATCCTAAGCAAAAGAACATCATGACTCATATTAATGGTTTGGATCCTGCACCTCATTATGATGGAACTCTTTTCTCTCATTGGAAAGCTTCTATGGAATATCATTTTCGCAGCTGCAGCGTTGATCTTTGGGAGATTGTATCCACCGGTTTCCACCCTCATGACCCCAACAACCTCACTCCGGGAGAGTACTACGACCGTCAACTAAATGCAATGGCTTGTGACAAGATAAGGAGTGCCATCCACCGCACTCTTCATGATCAAGTCAGCGACATCCCCACCGCAAAGGATCTTTGGGATAATATTGTCATTCTCCAAGAGGGAACCTCTCTTATCCAAAAATCCAAGTATGAAGCTGCCAAGTCAGAGATGAACATGTTCATGAACCATGATGGTGAGACTATCGCTGAAGCATACAAGAGACTTGTTGCCCTCCGTGTGAAGATTGGTGGCCTAGGGTGTGATAAGTATGATGATGGATTCAATTTGAATGATGAACTTATCAAGTCCAAGATTTTCTCCATGATCACGGTCACCGATAAGAAGCTTGCCTTGAACTTGCAACTCCTTGATAGAGCTAATCAATTCACTCCTGATGATCTAGTCTCTTATCTAGTTGCCATGGATAACTTGGCAGATGAATGGCAAAAGATCAAGGAGGTAAACCGTTCTATTGGGTCTTCCCAATCTCTAGCGTTAAAGGCCAAGCATGTGCAAGAAGATGTTGCTAGTGATGAATAAAGCGATGTTGATGGAGTTGATGATATGCTATCTCAACCTGCTCTCTTCACCAAGAACATGAAGTTCCGAAGAAGGAGAAGTTCAATGGGATCAAGTGAGAAGAATAGGACGTGCTACAATTGTGATGAGTCGACCCATTTTTCTGACAAGTGTTCATATGAGAAGAGGCTTGACAAGCCTAAGTATGAAGGAGGTGCCAAACCAAGATTGAAGCCCAACCCCATCAATGAAAGATACAAGAGGAACAATAGGCATGATGGCAAGGGCTTCCTAGGTCAAGAATACATATCCGACAAGGAGGAAGAGGATGAAGAGAAAGTGGTTGGAGTGGCCGGCTTGGCCTTTGACAAACCCGAGTCTCTCTTCACCTATGACTACACCAAGGACTACACCGATGACTCTCCTACTCCCAAGGTCACCGCCACTTGCCTCATGGCAAGGAGCTCCAAGGACGAGTCCGACGTGGAGTGTGGGGATAAGGAGAAAGTGGTGGGTGTGACCGGTTTGGCATATGTCGAACCCGGTTCACCTCTCACCTATGACTACTCCAAGGACTACATCAAGAGTTCTCATGTTCCCAAGATCACCGGTTCTTGTCTTATGGCAAGAAGCTCCAAGGTAATTGTCTGTCCTCCATCCCTATCTAGTGTCTTGGATGATCTTGAGAGTGATCGTGATAGTGATAGTGATAGTCATGAATTTGGTGAAGAATATATAAAAGAAATGTATGCTATCATGAAGTCTCTTCCTCCCATTGCTCGTGCTAGAGTCAAGCAATTAATGGAACTTGTTAGCTCACGTGATGAGGCCATTGATAGCTTGGAATCTCATATTGATGATGAGAAACAAAGATTCAATCTTCTTGAGCAAGAGCTTTGTGAGGAAAAGAATACCAATTCTTTTCTCAAATTACAAATTGAAATTTTTGAAATTGATAAAGCAAAAGACATGGACACTATTGATAGGGCTAACTCATTGTCCCAGGAGCTTGATGCCTCAGAGAAAGAGCTTGAAGTTGCTCATGCTTCTCTTACCAAGGACCTTGAGCACCTTGAGAAGGCTAGTTTGCTTGTGAAGCGTGAGCTCATAAAACTTGGAGAGAACCATGATCAACTTCGGGTGTCCTATGAGAAGGCTCTTGGTACATTGAAGGATACAATTATTGTTGAAAATGATTCTTGTACCTCTAACTCTACCTTTGATCAAGCTCACCTCATTGAGGAAAATAAGAAGTTAAAAGAGCAACTTGAGAAAGAGCGTCGTGCACCTACCTCCAAGGGAAAGATCCTAGATGAGATTTTATCCCGTGAAAAGATGAGAATTTCCAAGGAAGGTGTCGGTTTTGATCCAAAGAACAACACGAGCAATGCCATTCCACCAAAGAAGATAACCTTTGTAAAAGAAGGTGACAAGGTAGTTGACCAAGTCAAAAGGAATGTGGTGAATGAATGGGGGAGCCATGAGGGGCAATCCCAATCACAAGTATGCGGGAAGGTCGAATCCTTCCTATTTGCTATGTAAGGGCACTCAAGGATATGTATATGCCAAATATGTTGGCCCTCGAAATGGTTATGCTTATAGGTGGTACTCAATTTGGGTACCTAAGGATCTTGTTGCTAATTCTAGGGGACCCATTACTCAATGGGTTCCTAAATCAAAGAATTGATTTTGTAGGGTTATGCCTCCGGTGGATCAAAATGGGTGTTTGATAGTGGATGCACCAATCACATGACCGG
The DNA here is from genome assembly GCA_023614405.1 of Avena insularis. NCBI lineage: Eukaryota > Viridiplantae > Streptophyta > Magnoliopsida > Poales > Poaceae > Avena > Avena insularis. Next base: position 162,244,273 of record CM042695.1, on the reverse strand, counting down.
AGGTAGAAGTGGGCTTGACCAATTCATTCACGATGTCAACTCAACGTCAAGCATCACTTTTGGAGATAACTCTAAAGGAAAGGTACTAGGTTATGGTAAGTTGGTAATCTCCAAGGTTTTGACTCTAGAGACCTTCTTACATGTTGAAAACCTTGGTTACAACTTGCTTTCAATTAAACATCTTGCGGATGCCGGATATGACTCCTATTTCTCTAGAACTTTTGTGAAGGTCTTTAGGGGTGATGATATCAGCTTGGTTCTCATTGGACACGTGGAAGACAACCTTTATGTGGTCAACCTCTCGAAAGAGAGCCAATCTCTTCCTACATGTCTAATGGCCAAGGCTGACAAGGGATGGCTTGGCATTGTCACCTAGGTCATGTCAACATGAGAAATCTCAATCTACTCCTAAAGGGTGAGCATATTATTGGACTAACCGGTATCTCCTTTGAGAAAGATCGTGTGTGTAGTGCTTGCATTTCAGGAAAGCAAATTGGGAAGCATCATCCTTCTGTTACCAAGGTGGCCACGTCAAGACCATTGGAGCTTCTCCATTTGGATCTCTTCGGGCCATCAACATATGACTCCCTTGGTGGAAGAATATATGGTCTTGTCATTGTTAATGATTACTCAAGGTATACTTGGGTCTTTCTTCTCAAGAAAAAGGATGAGACCTTTAAGGAATTCATGATCTTCGCCAAGCTAGCTCAACGCACTCATGAAGTGGAGATCAAGACCATTAGAACCGACAATGGCACTGAGTTCAAGAACTACACCACGCAATAATTTGTTGAAGATGAGGGGATCAAGCATGAATTCTCAGCTCCTTATACCCCTCAACAAAATGGTGTTGTTGAAAGGAAGAACTTGACAATCATTGAGATGGCAAGAACAATGTTGAGTGAATTCAAGTCCCCTCACAATTTTTGGGGAGAAGCTATTGCTACTACGGTTCACTACACGAACCGGCTCTTCCTCCGAGCTCCCTTTGACATGACTCCATACGATATTCTCACAAGTAAGAAGCCCAATGTCAACTACTTCCGTGTCTTTGGATGCAAGTGCCTCGTCAAGAACAAAAAGGAAAATCTCGGTAAATTCGAATCTAGAACTATAGAGGGTATATTTGTTGGTTATGCGGAAAACTCTCATGCCTATAGATACTACAACAAGACCAATGGTTGTGTTGAAGTATCTTGTGATGTAGAGTTTTTGGAGAATAATGGCCCCCATGAGGGGCAAGTTTCTTCTCGTGATGTAGGAGATGGTGATTCTTCTGAAGTCATCAAGTTGATGGGTATTGGGAACATCTTGCCCACCGAGTCTCACATTCATGTTCAACAAGATGATGGGGGAGAATCAAGCTCAACTAAATAAGAGCCAAGCTCTACCCAAGATGAGCCATCAAATGCATCACAAGATCAACATCTCACTGAAGATGCCATGCAAACCGAAGAACAAGAATCAAGCCCTCAAACCTTTGAGCAGGACCAAGTAGAAGATCAACCTACATCTCAAGGCCAAGCTCAAGATGGTGTCAATGATCAAGGCCCCTCAAAATATGAATTTGTTGATCATGAAGGCACAATTTGGAAGATTAAGGCCGCCTCCATTGCAAGTGGACTTCAAGTCAACAATATCCTTGGAAGCATATCAAGAGGGATTGAGACCCATGCCAGGAAGAAGAACCTCACAAGCTTTTGTGGGCATCATGCTTTTGTGTCCAACTTTGAGACCCTTAAGGTTCATGAGGCTTTGGAGGATCCGGATTGGGTCATTGCCATGCAAGAAGAACTCGAGTGTTTCACCCGCAATGAAGTTTGGTCTCTAGTGGAGAGGCCTAAAGATCATCGCATCAATGTCATTGGGACCAAGTGGGTGTTCAAGAACAAGCAAGATGAGAACGGGGTCGTCACAAGAAACAAAGCAAGGTTAGTGGCGCAAGGGTATGCCCAAATAGAAGGTATTGACTATGAGGACACCTTTGCGCCCATTTCTTGTCTTGAAGCTATTCGTCTCTTGCTTACTTATGCATCTTTCCATAACTTCAAGCTTTATCAAATAGATGTGAAAAGTGCATTTCTTAATGGTCCCTTGAAAGAGGTTTCATATGTAGCTCAATCCCCGGGTTTCGAAAACACACGCTATCCCAACCATGTGTATCTACTCCATAAGGCTCTCTACGGACTAAAGCAAGCTCCTCGTGCTTGGTATGAGCACCTTAGGTATTTTCTACTCATGTATGGGTTTAGCGCGGGTAAGGTCGATTCCACCCTTTTCACCAAATGGGTTAAAGGGGGTGGCTTATTTATTGTTCAAATCTATGTTGATGATATTATCTTTGGTGGAACTAACGAATCTCATAACAAAGCTTTTGCCGAGTTGATGACTATGAAATTTAGGATGCCCATGATGGGGGAGTTGAAGTTCTTTCTAGGCTTCATCATAAAGCAACTTCCTCATGGCACTTTCATCTCTCAAGAGAAATACATTAAGGATATGCTCAATAAGTTCGAGATGGCCAAGGCTAATCCCATGAAGACACCCATGTCACTAAATGGACAACTTGGCCTTGGAGTTGGTGAGAAGGACGTGGATCAAAAGGTATCTCGTTCTATGATTGGTTCCTTGCTCTACCTTTGTGCTTCTAGGCCGGATATCATGTTAAGTGTTGGAATGTGTGCTCGTTTTCAATCTGCTCCCAAGGAGTGCCACTTGATGGCGGTCAAACGGATTTTTAGGTACCTTGTTCTCACTCCTACTCTCGGGCTTTGGTATCCAAAGGGGTCAACCTTTGAGGTTGTTGGCTATTCGGATGCCGATTGGGCAGGTGATAAGGTTGACCGGAAATCAACCTCCGAGGCTTGCCAATTTATTGGCCGGTCATTGGTGAGTTGGTCTTCCAAGAAACAAAACTCCACAGTCCTATCCACCGCCGAAGCCGAATACATATCCGCGGCATCTTGTTGTGCTCAATTGTTATGGATGAGGCAAACCTTGAAAGACTATGGTGTGTCTCTTGGTATGGTGCCTCTTCTATGTGACAATGAAAGCGCAATAAAGATCGCCAACAACCCCGTCCAACATTGCCGCACCAAACATATTGACATTCGCCACCACTTCCTATGTGACCATGTCGTAAATGGTGGTATCAATCTCACTCATGTGGGTACGATGTTCCAATTGGCCGATATCTTCACGAAGCCTTTGGATGAAGCCCGGTTTGTCATGTTGAGGCGAGAACTTGGTATCCTAGATCCCCAAAACTTGGATTGATTTGCTTATTGCACTATATTCTTGCTCTTAACATGCTATGTAGCCTAGTTGTGCAGCACATGTAGGGATGGTCATCTCACCATGTCTTGGTTTGATGCTTACCGATGTGTGCAACATAAATTGATCTCGTGTCATGATATGGGTCCAAGCATCTATCTTTGAGGCGCCATGACATGTGTGCTTAAACATAGGGGGAGAAATCCTCCGCCAAATGGTCGGTTTTGTGTATTGGGTGCATTATTGCTTCAAGCTAAATCCTTTGTCCATGGTTGCTCTTCGTTTTTGTTTCTTCATGACCTTGACATATGGGCAGTGCTCTTTCTGGTCTTCATTTGGATCTTGTGTATATGCTCATACGATTTCTCACAATGTTTCATCTCCAAAACAACAAACAAAAAAATTGCTATCTTCAGAAATTTTCCGGCAATAATTCCGGTTCGCCAGCCTGATGACCGAAAATTCTGGCGACCGCCGAAAATTCCGCAGCAGACCGAAAACCCTTATAGAACATGTTTTGGGTTCTCTGCCGAAAATTTCGGTCGCCACCAGAATTTCCGGTCACCAGTCTGGTTCGCCGATGTTCTCACCAGAAATTCCGGCGTGGGCGTCGGTTTGACCGGATTTATCGCTGAAAAATTTCTGAGGGGGGTATTTATAGCCCGCGCGTGGGGGCGGTTCCATCCTGTTCCTTCTTTCTCCCCCATGCCCACCCCTCCTCCTTGGCTGCCGCCCAAGCTTCCCCACCCCCCCATAGGCCCTTCCCTCCACCCAAATCCCTCCCCACTCCACCAAGTTGTAGATCGGGCCTCTACAAGTCTTCTCACCGAAGGTTTTGCTCTCTCCTTGCCTGCATTGGGAGATCGGGGAGTGCTCTCCCTCTTCTCGTGTGGTGCTTTCCTCGTGCTCATCCGTGGCAAGGGAGGGGGCATGGATTCTTCTTCGGCATCTGTTGGTGGTGAAACCCTAGCCTTCATGGTCACTTGTGCTCCCTTAGTTCTATCTATCCTCCTAGTAGAGTAACTAGGATAGCATCACCCTAGTTTCACCCACTTTTCTCCCTCATGATGTTTTTTGCGCAAGTACTAAGTCATGGATAGTATCACTGTCGATTGCCCTAATTTTTTGGTCCCACGCCCGGTCGAGCCGAAACCGCCGCCGGAATTTTCGGTCATAGTTCCGGTCGACTGACATGCTCGCCAGAAATTCCGGTCGAGCTTTCGGTTCGCCGGAACCATCGCCGATCATTCCGGCGACAGGGTCGGTTCCGCCAGACCTGGAGCCAAAATTTTCTTTCGCCTGTTTTTCTGTCCATGCGCTTGCCCAACCTTCATTCTGTGTTCTTGTGAGCTCTTCTATGGCATACACACTTATTTGCTTTATTTGCCTTGCGTTCTTATGTGCTTCTTTGTAGAGTCTGACCACATCGACTTTGAGCCCGACACTGGCAAAAAGAGAAAGCTTACTATTCAGCGGCCTCCTCCTCCTCGCCTCACTCAGCATCAACTAGAGAAAGATGCTATCATAGGGGGTTCTGGATCTACAAGTGGACAGAAGAAGAAAGCCTCTGCTAGAAGATCCGCTATCAAGGGCAAGTCCAGTCTTGGTCCTACTAAAGAAGAAGTTCCTCCCAACTACACCACTGCTTCGGATATTAATGTGAATCAGTGGCGGGACTTGAGGAGGCAGAATCCGTACCGCTTTCCCAACCGCACTTATCAAGGGGCTGACAAGATGTTCTGGACTGACACTCAGAAGTGCTTTTGGGATGACCTTTACAATGAGCCAACTCGTATGAAGCGGGTTTTCTTTGTTCCTCCCAAGTATCTCAATGAGGACCACTATGCTCATTACCTCCCTTATATATTTCGAGCATGTGGATGTGGCCCTGAAGCAGATGGATGTCTTTGATATTGCTACTATCAAGGTCAAGCTAATGCCAGATCTCATTCGCCAGTTCTTCTGCACTGCTTACTTTCACACTGATGAGGCTCACACTGTCACTTGGATGACCAGCACCAAGCCGTACTTGGCTTCGTTTGATGCTTTCTGCCATGCCCTGGGTTACCCTCCTGACCATGTATTTGGCTTCTGCATTCATTTTGAGAAGGCCTTCAGTGACAACCAGCTCCTTTTCTGCTATCCCAGTGATCCCAGCCATCAACCTCCCAGCTTGTTAGGGATGTACTACTACTACATGGTGCTTGCTCGGTTCTTCCGCTACAATCTTGTGAGCAAAGCTGGTGAAGCTGTTGATGTTTGCGGTCACCACAAGAATCTGCTGTACTACTGTGAGCCTCATCGCCTCCGGAAGATCAATGTGTGTGATTTCATCTACTGTGAGATTCAGCGGTCTATTGAGAAGCGCATGACTCCCAATTTCTGTCAGTATGTTCAGCGTCTGATTGAGGCCACCGTTCCTGTAGCTGCTATCCCCAAAGGTCCATATGAAGATATGGAGGATTTCAGCTTACCTCGTCGGGGCTATCATGTGGATCTCCCTCAGATGATGTCGTCTGAACGCTGGACCAAGCTTGCTCATGATCCTCTATCTGCTAGTGGCTCGCGCTCCCGTAGGGACCTTCCCCATGTTCTTCCTTGCAAGAAAGGTCTTGCCCGGTTCTTCAAAAGCTTGTGGGATATGTGTCGCTCCTCCTATGATGTTGCCCATCGTAGTTTGGAGCTCAGTCAGGAGAACACACGGCAGCACAATGTGTCGGGGGGATAACCCCCGGGTGGGGAAATCCAGGCATAAGTAGGCCGGCTCCAGAAGATGCAGGCCGCCTGGCCTCCAAGAAATACAACTCTAACCGTCTGGAAAGCAAGCCCGGTTGGGCTTATAACCTTCCCGGCTGGCCCGTCTAGCCGGTGGCCAGAAGAACCGGCCGGGTGGCCGTTCCCACCCGGCTCACCTCGGATTCGATGGAGAGCACGGAAGGACTGACGCTCCATGCGGGGTATGCTTCTGGCTCTCCCTCGTCACCAAGGAAGCTGGCATGCCATCATGACCAGCGCTACCCGACGAAGATAAAGCAAGACGGTCGGCTGGCCTAGCGAAAGCGGTCTGGGTGACCGTTAAAGCAAGGGTGACGCCCCAAAGGAAGCCTGAGTGACCACTAAAGAGAAGGATGATGCTAAAAGAAGGGCGAAATGGGTCCTGGCCCACCGGCTGGGCCGTGCAGCCGGCCCTGCCCTGTAAACCCATATCCAAACAGTAAACCCTAGGACCCAATCTGTAATCTGCCCCCAGACCAGTATATAAGGGAGGGCAGAGCCAGGGTTCTAGGTAGGTGAAAATAGTAGAAGAAGAGAAGTGTTAGCATCTAGCTCCCATCTTCGTCTAGCCATCGATAGTAGCTAAGGAAACAGCTCAAGGAGCACTTGTACCGAGCATCGAGCTCCCACACATAGTTCATCTTGCAGGAGTAGGGGTGTTACCTCGCCAAGAGGGCCTCGAACCTGGGTACGTCCCTATGTCTGCAGTGCACCATGCCCAACCCGTTGCATGAGCCACCGAATGCATCCGTGTGTCCCTTCTTTGCCATCCCCGATAGCTCTGTCGTGTTCCAAACCATGACAGTTGGCGCCCACCATGGGGCACAGCGCTTCGGCTAGGATCATCTTCCGCACGGGACTTCCGCTCATCGACGGCGAACGCGTGGCCTCTGGCCTCGTGCTCATGCTCGGTGCCTTCGACTGTGTCATCGACAATGCAGCGTGTTTTGCTGGGAACGCTCGCAGGGAGGGTTTGCATCAAAGTCATGATGGTGAACGCTCGCGAAAACCATCGGCAGCCTCAAGAACATCGTGCAGGAGGAGAGAACTCCGCGCCTGAACCGGAGCAAGACCCACTCACCGCCTCCATCCAGCACCTGCATGCTCCGGTCGTCATCGAGACGGATCTAGCGACTGTGGAGGCAGCACTCGAAGCTACACGCCAGAAGCTCCTGGAAGAAGCCACCAAGGTCGCGGCTAATCAGCGTCGGCTGAATGCCACCGTGCATGAGTACAACGCAGCCCATGGCTTCGTCAGAAAGATCCAGCACCGAGGGCGTGACCTGGCGTCAGAACTGGATCGCGCCGCTGACTCACATGCAGGTGTGGCGCGACCCATCTACAGCACTCCCGCCAACAACATGAGGGCGGCCGAGGCGGCGGCCGCGGAGCTAAAGCACCTGGAGGGCGAGGAACTTCATCGCCAGCAGGAGTGTGTGCAGCTCCTCGTGGCTACTGCTAACAAGTAGTAGGCCGAGGGCGTCCCCAGCCAGGTGGGAAACTCCCGCGACATCGTCGTCCGCAAAGGCGCAGACCAAACGGCGCACGGAGGAAGCAAGCATCAACATGCCTCTTCTCCAGGAGGGGTTGGGCAAAAAAGGCGCCCGCGTGGCGAATCTAGCAACCGCGGTCGTCACAACCGTGACGCCGCTGCCTCCAGCGTTAGTCGCGCAGGCAGAGTCTCCTAGGGGAAAAAGACACGAGCACCAGAGGGGGAAGAGGACGTGAACAACGACCCACCCGCGTCGTGTTTGAAGGGTCGGCTCGGTCCCCGAGAGCCAACTGATGCGCGGGAGCGCATCGACCTCCTGGTGAGGTCACGCACCTTGGAGGAGGAAAGTCCGGCTGGCCCAAAGGGTTTGGGCTTGCGCATCCGGAACGAGCCGTTTCCGAAAGTATTTTCGCTCCCAAGAGACATGCCAAAGTACAACGGAACCGTCAAGACTAAGGATTGGTTGGTCGATTACACCACTGCGATGGGAATCACCAATGGCAACCTCCGCTTGGCCATACGCTACGTCCCCCTCATGCTCGTTGACTCGGCGAGAACGTGGCTCAACAGCCTCCCCGACAACAGCATCAACGCGTGGCTGGACTTCGAAGAGGCGTTCATCCACAACTTCACCGAAACATACAAGCGATCGGGTCGACCTCACGAGCTCGCCCTCTGCATGCAAGGCAAGGACGAGTCGGACCGCGCCTACCTCACCCGGTGGACCAGCATGCACAATTCGTGCGAAGGGGTGTGTGAGCACCGGGCAATAGACTTCTTCACCAACGGATGCCATGACGACACCATGCTGAAGCATAAACTCAGCCGGGCAGACCTGCAAACCATGGCTCAGGTCATGGCCATCGCAGACAAGTATGCCATCGCGGATGCGGCAATGAAGAAGCCCATCGTGGTGGACGACCAGGGCCAAATCGTCACGGACAAGCAGGTGGAGCGTCGCTAGCCGGGCGACCATCATCCCAGGCGGCACGGTCACGACAACCGCCGCGGCAAGAGAAAAGACGACCAACCGGATAGCCGGTATGGTACCAAGCAGGTAGCCGCGGTGCATGAGGATCCAACTGTAGGAGTTAGTCGGAGGCAGAGGCCGGATGACAGGCCACCTCGGCCTAAGTATACCATTGAGTCCATGCTCGATGGGCCATGCAAGTTTCACAGCGACGTCAACAAGCCCGCGAACCACATGACGCGCCAGTGCAGCTGGACAAAGAAAATGGCCGAAGCCGGTGGACTCCCACCACCACCTCCACCGCCAGCCGGAGGCCCACCGGATAACAGGGAACACCGCAACCGCCGCGAGGGTGATGAAGATGGTTACCCATGGCAGGTGGGTAATTACCACATATTCCTGGCGGATCCGGAAATGAAGCACGCCAAGCGGAGACGTGAGGCGGAGGTGAACGCAATCGTCCCGCCCGTCCCCCAGTACCTACACTGGTCCGATCAGGCGATCACCTGGGGCAAGGAGGATCAGCCGGCCGTGTTACCAAGCCCTAGTAGCTACACGCTGGTCCTGGACCCCATCATCATGTCCAAGAAGCATTCATGCCGCTTCTCTCGAGTGCTGATCAACGGAGGGAGCAGCATCAACCTCCTTTACCGGAGCAGCCTCGAGAGGCTGGGCATCAATGAATCCCAGCTGGAACCTTCAAGCACTTCGTTCCATGGAGCAGTACCGGGACCGTCACACTCCCCAATCATCAAGATCCGGCTAGACGTCATCTTCGGTAGCGAGAAAAACTTCCGCTGCGGGCCAATTTGGTTCGAGGTCGTGAACCTCTCCAGTGCCTACCACGCCATACTAGGGCGCCCAGCTCTAACAAAGTTCATGGGAGTGCCACACTATGCATACCTCAAGATGAAGCTGCCGGGCCCAAAGGGAGTGATCATCGTTGATGGATGCTACAAGCGTTCGATCGATTGCGCCTCAGACGGCTCCAAGGTGGCCGAAGCAATGATCATCGCTGAAGAGAAGCGCGTCATAATGCAGAACATGGCGGCTTTGCAGAAGGACATGCCGGATGGAGAGCCAAACTGGCTGGAGAATCGCAGTTCAAGCCCTCGCAGGGGACAAGGAAGATCCTGCTGAGCGAGGAAGACCCAAGCAAGTTCGTCCTGGTCGGAGACGGCCTGGACAGCAAATAGGAAAGCGCGCTCGTCGATTTCCTCCATGAGAATCGGGACATTTTCGCATGGTGCACCAAAGACATGCCAGGTGTACTGAGGGAACTCGCCGAGCAATCCCTTCATGTTCGACCGGACGCGAAGCCAGTCAAACAATCTTTATGCCGCTTCGCAGAGGAAAAGAGAAGAACCATTGGTGAGGAGATCACCCGGCTGCTCGCGGCCGGCTTCATCATGGAATTTTTCCACCTGGAATGGCTCGCCAACCTAGTGCTGGTGCTGAAGAAGAACAAGACATGGCGCATGTGCATCGACTACACCAGTCTCAACAAGGCTTGCCCCAAGGATCCTTTTGCCCTGATGCGAATTGATCAGGTCATTGACTCCACCGCCGGGTGTGATTTGTTGTCTTTTTTGGACGCTTACTCGGGCTACCACCAGATCAAGCTCAATTTAACTGATCAAATAAAGACATCATTCATAACCCCGTATGGGGCATACTGCTACACCACCATGCCCTTCGGATTGAAGAACGCAGGCGCAAACTATCAGTGCTGCATGCAGAAATGCCTACAGACGCAGATTGGAAAGAACGTACACGCCTATGTCGACGACGTCGTCATCAAGACCAAGGAACAGCGCACGCTCCTTGAGGATCTGAAGGAAACATTTGACAACCTCCGCCGTTTCCAGATCAAGATGAACCTGAAAAAGTGCGTGTTCGGCGTCCCAGCCGGCAAGCTCCTGGGCTTCCTCTTCTTCGAGCGTGGAATCGAGGCGAACCCGGAGAAGATCGGAGCCATCGAGCGCATGGAGCTGCCATAGAACCTGCACGACGTACAAAAGTTCACCGGGTACCTCGCTTCACTTAGCCGGTTCGTTAGCCGTTTGGGAGAAAAGGCCCTCCCCCTGTACCAGCTGATGAAGAAGACATACAGATTCGTCTGGACAGCTCAGGCGGATGAAGCTTTCCGAGACCTCAAGAGCATGCTCACCTCGCCACCCGTCTTGGCGGCGCCAGCCGCAAAGGAGCCCATGCTGATGTACATCGCTGCCACAAATAGAGTGGTCAGCGTGGTACTGGTTGTCGAGCGACCAGAGGAACGAAAAGCTCAGATGGTCCAGCGCCCCGTATACTACCTGAGTGAGGTGCTCTCGCTATCCAAGCAGAACTACCCTCACTACCAGAAGCTGGTGTACGGCGTGTACATGGCCGCCAAGAAGCTCAAGCACTACTTCCAGGAACATTCCATCAGGGTGGTAGCATTGGCCCACTCGCAGAGATCATCAGCAGCAAAGAAGCCACAGGCCGCATGGTGAAATGGGCCATCGAGCTCATTGCGCACAACATCCAATAGGAGCCGCGCACAACAATCAAGTCGCAAGCATTGGCTGATTTCATCGTTGATTGGGCAGAAACGCAATACATGCCCCCAGTGCCGGACTCAACTTACTGGAAGCTACACTTCGACGGGTCGAAAATGAGAGGAGGACTCGAAGTCAGAATCGTGATAACCTCACCCAAAGGCGACCGGCTGGAATACGTTCTCCAGATCCACTTCAAAGCTTCCAACAACGTCGCCGACTACGAAGCGCTCATCCATGGGCTCAAAATGGCCAAGCAGATAGGCATTCAGAGGGTCTTGTGCTTCGGAGATTTGGACTTGGTGGTGCAACAAGTATCTGGCGAATGGGACGCCAGGGACGCGAACATGGCCCTCTATCGCTTCTTCGTCCAACAGCTGTGCGCTTGCTTCGAAGGATGTGAGTTTCACCATGTACACAGAGCCAACAACGAAGCCACTGACGCTTTGGCCAGGGTCGGGTAAACAAGACAAGCCATACCGCCTGGAGTCTCTCTCGAGCACCTGCGCAAGTCCTCCATCACTCCCTCACCAGAGTCTGACTCCATCGTACTTGACGCGGATCCAGGAGCAACCGGTGCCGCGCCGCATCCGGGGACTGCCACACCGCACCCGGGGACTGCTTCACCGCACCTGTGGACTGCCCCGCCGAATCCAGAAACTACCTCGACGCCGCCCACGGTCGACATCAGCACCCCTCCATCCGGCAGACCGCCCGATGCCCCGAAGTCGGCCGTCCGCGAGGAGATCAAGCTCATCATACAGACGATGCAAACCATACGGGAGACGCCCGACAGGGTGAAGCCGTTCATGGATTTCCTGGCCAAGGGTGAACTCCCAACAGAAGAGGTGGCAGCACGACAAGTGCGACGAAGGGCAAGCGCCTACACCATCATCAACAACGAGCTATACAAGCGCAGCGTCGGAGGCATCTACCAGCGATCCGTCAGTCGGGAGGAAGGAGCCAAGCTTCTAACGGACATACACCGGGGCGAGTGCGGCCACCATGCCTCGTCAAGGGTGATAGCAGCCAAGGCCCTTCGGCACGGTTTCTATTGGCCGACGACGCTGAAGGACGCTGAAGAAATAGTCAAGACATGCAGTGGCTGCCAGCGATTCAGCCAGTTGAAGCACACGCCGTCTGTGGCTCTCAAGACAATACCGATCAACTGGCCGTTTGCAGTCTGGGGCCTGGACATGGTTGGGCCATTCAAGACAGCTCCATCCGGCATGACGCACCTGCTCGTCGTCGTGGATAAGTTCACCAAGTGGATCGAGGCGAAGCCAATCAAGAAGCTGGATGGAGCGACGGTGATCAAGTTCTTCATAGACATCATCATCTGGTTCGGCTACCCTCACAGCATCATCACTGACAATGGAACCAACTTCGCGAAAGGAGTCTTCTCTCATTTCTGTGGGGAAAAAGGGATCCGCCTGGATCTGGCATCGGTCGCACATGCACAGTCCAACAGACAATGCAAGCGCGCTAATGGTTTGGTGCTAGCTGGAATCAAGCCGAGGCTCATCGAACCGCTCGTCAGGTCACCTGGGTGCTGGATAGAGGAGCTTCCAGCAGTGCTCTGGAGCCTACGCACCACACCCAATCGCTCAACCGGCTTCACGCCGTTCTTCCTCGTCTATGGGGCAGAAGCCATTCTCCCCACAGACATCCAGTTCGATGCACCTCGCAAGCAGCTCTACACGGAGCAGGAAGCCAAGAAGGCAAGGAAGGACAGCGTGGACTTGCTCGAGGAGTCACGTGAGTTGGCTCTGTCCAGATCAACAATTTACCAACAAGACCTGCGCCGATACCACGCCAGCCGGATCCGGCCCACCTCTTTCCGTGAAGGAGACCTGGTGTTGCGCCTGATACAGAGCACCAAAGGAATGCACAAGCTGTCCCCGCCATGGCAAGGACCATTCATCGTCAGCCGAGCACTCCACAACAATTCGTACTATCTGATCGACACACAACAGTCGATGAAGAACAAGGCAGATCGCTCAGACGAGGAGACGGAGCGCCCATGGAATGCCAGCCTGCTTTGCCCATTTTACACTTAGAAAAGTGTATGTATCTTCCCTTTTTTATGTAACAAGTGAACAAGAATGAGATCCCTAGCGCGGCGCTAAGGACTTTGTCCCAATTCTACGCACCATCTGCATTTTCATACCGGCTGGCCTAGGCCCCACGATTTCTACAGACGGCATAATGTTGCATGCGGCGCATAGAGTAGCCTCTTCGGTTCCGGCTTCAGTATGCACGGCGGCTGTTGACCCGGCAAGAGCAAAAACTCAAAGCGCACGTGGCAAGAAGATGCCGGCGTAGAAATCAAGGGCATCCAGGCGAAATGGTTGCGCCCTACAAAAGTTAAGCCAACAACAGCGAACCAAAGTATCGCAAGGCACTTCAACATAGAAACTCCTTCGGTCCCGGCTGCAGACCGCAACCCGGCTGATGGCCGGCAAGTAAAAATGCTAGAAGGGCCAATACTCGCTGAGAAAAGGCGAGTTGCTCGCGGCCTAACTCGAAGGGGAGCCTGTCTATTTTTTCTCCTATGATAATTACCAACTCATGCATGAGCATATGCACAAGAAAACTAACCCAAAGCAATGCTTTTTCTTGCACGACCCGAGTCGCAGTTGGCAGGAAACAAGGTGGCCCGAACCTCGGGGAATACACCCAGTGGACGCGCTCCCGCGCACCCACAAACTCAAGTCAAGGTAGCCAAAAGAGCTTCGCCCCGGCCGGCTACCCCAGCCGGCCTGAACCTCGGGGACTACACCTAGTTGACGCGCTCCCGCGCACCCACAAACTCAAGTCAAAGTATCCAAAAGAGCTTCGCCCCGGCTGGCTACCCCAGCCGGCCTGAACCTCGGGGACTACACCCAGTGGACGGGCTCCCGCGCACCCACAAAAACAAAGTCAAGACAGCAAAAAGTGCTCGAACCCGGGTGGCTATCCCAGCGGGCGCGAGCATAAAAGACCGCAAATGACGAAGACACAAACAAAGATTAGCAAAAGGCACCAAGCCATAAAACGGAGCACGAAGTCTCTGCACAGATTAAAAGGTTGGCGACAGAAGTCAGCCGAAGTGTAGCACATTAGAGTAGCAATTTTCACAAATACACCCGGCATCCCGGGGATCAAGAGTCAGGAGCTTGCGAAGTAGAAGAAGCTAGATCAGCAGGGGCGGCACCGGCGTCAGTGGAAGGAGTCTGGCTGCTGGAGGCTTCGTCAATGGGATTCCAAGGCACCGGCTCCTAGTGGAACGGCCGTGGGTCTCCGGGGGCGCTGAAGTTGCGCTCCAGGTCCACGTAGGTGCCAATCTTCACCCCGCAGGCTTGGAGCGCAGGAATGCTCTCATGAAGACCCTCGTAAGTTGTCCCAAGGTGGAAGCCGCGGTCGACCATGCTCAGGTCGACACCAGGATACCATGACTTCACCATCGCAAGCGCCATCTCCGCCCCGCCTCGAGCAGCCCACTCCTTGTGCACGTCCAGCACGTCGATGCCCTTGGACAGCGCCACGGCCAGGCTGGCCATGTCATGCACGACCAGACCCATGTCCGGCCAGATGTAGTGGAAAAGATCATTGCCAACGGCATGCAAGCCGTTGCTCTCCTCCGCCACCACCTTGACCAAGTCGAGGGCGGTCAGGTCACGACCAACCTCCTCCATCGGCAGCTTCTCCGTGGCCATCTCGGTCGCCTCAGGATAGTGAGATGCAGCCGGACACAAAGCAGAATAAACCGACAAGATCGAGCAAGTCACGACACAACGGAAGAGAGTAGTTGAAAAACTTACTGATAAGCATCTCTGAGATGTTCTGGAGGTGCTGATTGAGCTCCTCCTCCCTGTGGCGAAGAGACTAGATTGTCCCCTCCTGCTGGTTGCAGATCGTCTCAAAGTTCTTCAGCTCCTCTGCCCGGATATCAGCCGTCTTCTTTCCCCGCTCCACACTAACCTCAAGCTGGTGTTTGGCCGCGGCAAGTTGATCAAAATGCGCTTGTCGCGCCTTGTCGACTCTTCCAGCCGGGCAACCTCAGCCTTGAGGCGTTCCAACTCCTTATCCTTGTCCTAGATCATGGCTGTAGGAGGATACCCGATGGTCAACAAAAAATGGGAAAAGGGAGCCAATTGCCAAGACAGATCTGAAGAAGCAATCTTATGGCCAAGGTCCCGGGTGTTCTTCACAGACTCCATAAACGCTTTCTGCAGCAAGAAAGCAAATGAGAAACAGAGGAGCAAACCATATGAAAGAGCGGAAAAACTATGAAGGGCAATGACTTACCTCCATCAAAATAGACAATTTTTTGGCCTCGCCAAGGCCCTGTTCCATTCCCTCAACCAGGTGGCAAACCTGGCTGAGTGCGACGGGCGCCGAGCCAGAGAGCTGGGCAAGGATTGCAGCCGGCGTAAGCACAGCCGGAGCTAGCCTCGAGCCAGTGACGATAACCTCGTCATCATCGGCAGCTGCACCCTAAGGCACAGCTACGACCAACTCCCTCCTAGCCGGCTGACCGCCATCCGGCTGGCCGACATCTGCCGCAGCCGCCTGCGCGGCCCCTGCTCCCTCCGTCACCACCGTAATGACAGGCCTGGCGGAACTGCTTGGAGCATCGCTCCAAGCCGGGTTCACGTCAGCCTTTAGGAGAGGGAGGGGTCTTCGGGTCCTGCGCAGCCGCAAACAGCTGGCCCAACCGCGAAGACGCAGGGGCCTGGTGCAGTAGCCCCGTGGTCGGAGAGCCCTCAGGCTCCCTGGGCGGAGAGAGCACGGCTGATGCAGCTGGGCTGGTAGCAACCAGGCCAGCCGCAGCCGCCGCGGGTGCAGCCGGCGACCTCGCCACCTCTTCAATCGGCGGAGGAGGTGGAGGAGGCATGACGGCGGCACCTCCGTCGCCAAGCACCATGGCCTCGCTGCAAAGAACAAAGAGTCAAAAGGAGAACCCAGCAAAACCGCAGAGTGGCAAGCAAGGGCAAGAGAGACACTAACCCGGCGACGGAGGGTGGAGCAACAACCTGACGCCCTCGGCGCGTCTTTTTCGTCTCAACTAGAGCGAGAACAACAACAGGTGCCGCCCTCTTTCCCCGGGCTCTCGCCGTGGGTCTTTCTCAGGCACCCTCCTCATCGGTGACATCGATTGTGGCACAAGCAAAGAGTAAAGACCATAACCTCAAGAACAAAGGTGAAAGAAAAAGCTGCTGACAGCAACCTACCATGAGGATCCGAGGGGCCGTCATCCGCCTGGACGGGAAACCCTTCGGGTTCCGTCTGGGGGTACATCTTCGGTTTCCTGTCCTCCAAGAAGGACGGAAGCGGGAAGTCACCCATGCCATCCACGGCCAACTGCGCCATGAACAACTAATCAAAAAGGGGGGCATAAGGCACCCAAGGAAAGCTGGCAAATACAAGAAGCGAGGTGCAAAGCAACCAGAGAAAAACTTACTGACGGCGGCAGGCGGCCGCGATGGTACGGGGGGGCAGGAGTATGCCCAGTTGGCCTCGATGTGGAACTTGGAGATCATGGAAATCCAGTTCTGCAGGTCCTGGATGGGCACATCCTTCCGCGACGTCCTCGTCGGATCGTCCGCAGTATATATATATGGCACATCTTGTGCGACCGCTTCTGCAGCGGAAGCACGCGACGCACCATCCACGACAAGGTGATGTCCCAGGCGGCGAGCCTCTCCGTCCCCACCATCGTCTCCAGCCAGGCGGCCATCCAGTCAAGGTCCGCCACCGCGCCCATGCTCTTCATCGTCTAGGCCCTCTGCGACGAAGGAACGTCGGTGAAGGGCAGAAGGCAGATCCAGTCAATCGCCATGGCATTGCTCACATATAAGTATGTGCGCTGCCATAGCTTGATGGTGTCGGGGATCTCGAACCGCGGCATCGGCAAGAAAGACCGCGGGTAGATGGCGCAGCAGCCCGTCTTCGTTAGCGGTCCACCCTTGGTGATGTTCTGGGCCTTGAAGTGGAATAACTTTGAAAGTTCGCCACCTCGGGCCACACCCCAAGATACGACTCATAGCAGGCCGCAAAGTGCGACAGCTGCGCCATGGCGTTGGCGCCAAAGTGGTGAAGCTGGAGGTCGAAGAAGCCGAAGAGCTGGAGGAGGAATGGGCTGACGGGGAGGCCGAAGCCGCGCGCGAAGTACGCGAGGAAGATGACGCACTCCTCCGGCCTAGGGTTCGGCACCCTCTCCCCTCTGGCGCAAGCCGGTGCTTCACAAGAAATGACGAGGGAAGAAACCTCCCCCGCCGATACTTGTTGATGAGCTCATCAGTCATGAAGGACCCGCACCAACCGCCGCGTTGCTCTGGCAGCATCTCGAAAGAGGAGGAGGCCGTGGTTGGCGAAAAAAAGGTGGCCGGCGGCGATAGGGAGAGGGCGCGCAAGAACAAGGAACGCAAGGGCACGAGGAGAAGACGAGCCGGAGGATGGACAAGTGTGAGAACCGATCCCCTCGGAGCCCTATTTATCCCCTCAAGCGGCAACGTCGCCCCTTCGGCTTCTGCACGACACGTGGCGTCACAGTGCCACAGCTGCGCGATGCTTCGGCTCCAGATCCCTTGCACCGTCGTGGTTGCCACAGAAGATCCCCGAGCTTCAGCGGGAGGCGAGGCGTGCGCCCTTGCCCCGAGGAAACACTGCAGCAAGTTTGCATGCGCAGTTGCCAAAAACTAACGCAGCGACGCGGAAGTCAAACTGACGCGACGTGTGCTAGAGCCACAGGCATCGGTGACGGCATCAATAACGTCATCTAGCCAAACATTTCGTCTTCAGCTCTGCCAGCCGGTACCTGCCTTCGTTGTTTACACCTAGTGGACGGCCATCGATTCCGCAGCCGGTTAACTCCAGCCGGAAAGAAAAAGCAAAATCCGCTGCTGGAGAAAGTAAAGCAACCTCTTAGGAAAGGAAGGAGAACGGAAGATCTTGCCCATCGGCCAAGCCCATACATGCTCGGAGACTAGTGTCGGGGGGATAACCCCTGGGTGGGGAAAGCCAGGCATAAGTAGGCCGGCTCCAGAAGATGCAGGACGCCTGGCCTCCAAGAAATACAACTCTAACCGTCTGGCAAGCAAGCCCAGCTGGGCTTATAACCTTCCCGGTTGGCCCGTCTAGCCGGTGGCCAGAAGAACCGGCCGGGTGGCCGTTCCCACCCGGCTCACCTCGAATTCGATGGAGAGCACGGAAGGACTGACGCTCCGTGCTAGGTACGCTTCTGGCTCTCCCTCGTCACCAAGGAAGCTGGCATGCCGTCATGACCAGCGCTACCCGACGAAGATAAAGCAAGACGGTCGGCTGGCCTGGCGAAAGCGGTCCAGGTGACCGTTAAAGCAAGGATGATGCCCCAAAGGAATCCTGAGTGATAACTAAAGAGAAGGATGATGCTAAAAGAAGGGCAGAATGGGTCCTGGCCCACCGGCTGGGCCTGCAGCTGGCCCAACCCTGTAAACCCATATCCAAACAGTAAACCCTAGGACCCAATCTGTAATCTACCCCCCCAGACCAGTATATAAGGGAGGGGAGAGCTAGGGTTCTAGCTTGGTGAAAACAGTAGAAGAAGAGAAGTGTTAGCATCTAGCTCCCATCTTCCTCTAGCCATTGATAGTAGCTAAGGAAGCAGCTCAAGGAGCACTTGTACCGAGCATCGAGCTCCCACACATAGTTCATCTTGCAGGAGTAGGGGTGTTACCTCGCCAAGAGGGCCCTGAACCTGGGTATGTCCCTGTGTCTACAATGCATCGTGCCCAACCCGTTGTGTGAGCCACCGAATGCATCCGTGTGTCCGTTCTTTGCCATCCTCGATGGCTCTGTCATGTTCCACACCATGACACAATGCTGTCTTGACAGAGCATGGTCGACCAGTGCCAGACTTGGGCAATGCTTTCGCTCATGTCCCTTATGTCAACTTTGAGAAACCCCCATTGGATGAGGACATGTTTAGGGGTTTTGATCCATCTATGTTCCCCGGGTTTGCCACTTCCAGTTCCTCTCAGCGCCGTGCTACATCTATAGGCAATGACGATGATGGTGAGGACGAGGACGAAGAGGAGGGTGACGATGAAGAAGAAGAGGAGGAAGAAGACTATGATGATGATGATGACTATGAGGACAACTTTGGTGGCTAGATCGGTCTCTTCGTTGTTTCTTCCTTTTTGGTCTCGATGCCAAAGGGGGAGAAAGAGTAGATTCGCTTCTTTCATGACTTGCCTTTTGCACAAGCCCTACTTTGTTCGTTTGTCTTACATGGGCTTGTGCTTTTTATTTTCTTTATCGAACTATTTGTGTGTGTGTTTGGACAACTTTGTAGTCCTCTTATTGTACCTAGATTTCCTATCACTATGTGCTTGCTATTATGTGCTAGATCTAATCGTATCATAATATCTGTTTTGACTCTAGCTCGGTTTGTCATCGTTAACCAAAAAGGGGGAGATTGAAAGGGCAAATAGCCCTTATCTAGTGTTTTGGTTAACTATGACATCGAGGCTAGAGAGAGGACTAATGTTTCTATTAGCTTCTCTACAGGTGAGAGTCCGCAGGTTGTTGGTGAAAGGCGATGGGTGACCCCCCATTTGGTTCTATATGAAGAGCCGGTGGTGTTATTTATTATTCACTCTTATTTACTCTTGAGTCAAATAGGAAACATCGCACTATTAAGAGGGGTGATCTCGATGCGCTCTTTGGGGATGTTCCACATCAAATATACTTCTCCTTATCCACCACCACACACCCTTTCTAAGAAAGAGAGAAAGATAGCCTTGAAAAATGAGTCAAAAAGGGCTTCTGCGAAATCGGCAAAAGCGTCGGCGGCGCCGGTGCTGTCGCAGGAATTTCTGGTCGCCGCTGGAAATTCTCGGTGCACACCAATATGGCTTACAGAATAACCTTTCGTTTGTTCGCTAATAATTTCGGTCGCCGCCAAAAATTCCGGTCCAGTATGGTCAGCGACCAACTTGGTCCGACCGGACTTATTGCCGGTTCTATCACAGGAACCCCCAAACGGCTCTTTTTCCACCCATACTATATATACCCCTTTCTTCTCAACCATGAGATTAGGCATTTCAGTATAACATCCATTTCTTGAAGCTCCCTCTCTCCCCCATTGTTGAAACACAAAAGCTTGAGGATCTCCCATTCTACCCAACCAAATCCAAATCCCTTTGGTAGAAAGGAAGAGGAGGTCTCGATCTATGTTTCCACCAAGCCAAAGTTCATCCCCCCTTGAGTTCATCGAGTTAGCTTGTTACTCGTGGGTTTGTGGGAAACCCTAGGCGGCTAGGGTCGCCCGGAGGAATTCGGCTTGTGATTTGCTCCGTGGAAAGTTTGTGAGGGTTTGGAGACTACCTTAAGGTCTACCACGAGTAAGTGAGCTATTCCTTCGTGGGATAGGATCAAAGAAGAAGGTGAGCCTTTGTGGCGCGTGAGGAATCCTTCGTGGAACCTCACACCTCTCCAACGTGACATAGTCCCCTTCCCAAAGGTGGTGAACACGGGAATACATCTTCGTCTCCGCGTGCTTCGGTTATTCCTTAACCGATCTCTTACTTGTGTTGTTTACCTTGTGATAGCCTTCGAGCTTGAAGTATCTTGTTCATCATCTAGGTTGCCTCACCTAGTTTGCATTTAGGCTCACTTATATTCCGCAAAGCCTAAAACTTGCAAAAGATTATAAAGAATTTTGTAGAAACCTATTCACCCCCTCTAGGTTAACCATCTTACACTTTCAGTGGTGTTTAGTCGGGGCTGCTCAGACTCGCTAAAGGGGAGAAAACCCCTGAAATCCATACTCTCATGGACAAGGTACCGGTGCAACAATTGGGTCTCTCGCAGACGGTATGACTTATTGTATGTACGGAAGGAAGTGGAGTCAAATTACTATATGCCAAACTACGGTTTGGGGAATAGGCTTGTACGGAAGGGAGTGCTATGTCCATCGTGCCACATACTCGTGTCGGAGAGAACAACCCAAAAGGAAAAGCCGCCGTTGCTAGGGATGGACAAATGAAAAGTTAGGTTTGATTATCCGAACCCCCGTCTACCGTGTGTAGCAGGTCGTGGTTGTATCCCAACGGATGTATTGATTCTTGTGGGTAAAGTGCACAAACTCTGCAGAGTCTAATATATTCGAATAGTCATGTCCACGGTCAAGGACGGTTGGAAAGGTCACTGCTAGGAGTACCCTTGGGATATGTTTGAGACGAATAAAAAGGATGTGACGTGGTCACGAGGAAAGATAAGAACGAGTTTGGTTTGACCAGAGATGGTCGAAGATGTTTTAAAAGGGGTTTTGCTATCAAACTGTTTCCAAAGTTTTTTAACAAGGATATGGAGATATCCGAACTATCAAAAAGGAGGCATATTTTTTCCAAAAGCTCTTTTTCAACAAAGATATAGAGATGCCAATGTTAGGCTTTTCCCAGTCAGTCGCCTATAGGTTAAGTCATGAAATGGGCTCTGCGCTTGAAGACATCCGCTACTTGTGTTGTAATTGCCATAATGGACACTTTGTAAGTTTTGTAATCGTTACTTTCTGGATGATGTAATGATACTGGTCAGTTATGCTCACAGCTCACTGATCATGGGAACGTGAAGTGTATGCATAACGGGTATTCTCGGACCGTAAATCCGGGGTGCCACACGGTAAATGGAAACTCTGGATTTCTTCATGGAACCCTAGAATCTCTAGTTGGAGAAGTTGCTTAGAATGCCGAGAGGGATCCAGGTGTCGTGTTTGGGCTCAATCCGCGTAGTGGATCCACATTCTGGGAAGTTAGGGGGATGTCGAGGGTTGAAAGCCATGTTAACTCCTACTCGATATCCATCCGGGGGGTTTGCCTTGTGCCTAAAGTACGGGTTTGTCTTGTTTATGATTTTATGTTGGTAGTGGGGGCATACAAGGGCTACTCGAGCTGGTTTCATATTTTTTTGTTTTTTGATAGATTTCCTACTGCCGGGGTTCGGGGGGCCAAATCGGCAAACTCTTCGGCGCGCGCATGCATGCGAGGTCCACTGCAACCTTGAAACTAGGCACGTGCCCAGCCTAGGTACCCCATGGGGAACCCCAAAACATTTTTTACCAAAAATTGAGGGCCATTTCTAGGGTACCTACATTTAGAAACCCGCAATTACCGGAGCGTAACTCAGGAAAATACAATATATGCTTGCACCACGAGATGATACCAAGCTCTCGAGAATGGCGGTCCGCCATGAGGTATCATGCGTGTAAATCGCCTCGGGGCCTAGGGCATGCTCAATTCTCGCACCTCCTTAACAAAATCACCGGTTTTTCGGAGCCGGTTAATGGAATCTCTGGATTTCTTCATGGAACCCTTGAATATCTAGTTGGAGAAGTTGCTTAGAATGCCGAGAGGGAGCCAGGTGCCAGGTTTGGGCTCAATTCGTGTAGTGGATCCACGTTCTGGGCAGTGAGATGGAGGTCTAGGGTTGAAAGCCATGTTAACTCCTACTCGATAGCCATCCGAGGGGTGCACCATGTGCCAAAATTCCCGGTTTGTCTTGTTTATGATTTTATGTTAGAAGTGGGTGACATACAAGGGCTACTCGAGCTGGATTCATATTTTTATATTTTTAATGAATTTCCTATTGTCAGGGTTAGGGGTGGGCAAAATCGGCAAACCCGCTGGCACGCGCAGGCACGCGAGGTCCATTGCAACCTTGAACCTAGGCACATGCGCAGCCTAGGTACCACATGGGGCACCCTAAACCATTTTTTCCCGAAAATTGATGGCCATTTCAAGGGTAATATAGTTATAAACCACAATTACAGGAGTGTAACTCAGGAAGGAAAAATACAGTATATGCTTGCACCACAAGATAAGTACCAACCTCCCGGGAATGGCGGTCTGCCACGACGTAGTGATGACCGCAAGTGCACAGATCATTTGTAGCTAGTTTCAAAATAAAGATATCGATCCCACTGGGAGCAGGAGTCTGAAGTCTAATAACTCTTGAAATAAATACTAAAATAGAAATGCTAAGTAACAAGATAAAATACGAGTGTTGTGTAAAAATGGTGTTTTGGGGTTTTTGTTATAAGAGAACAATGAGTAAAGTATACAAAACTGAATACAGAAAATAAATATCACGTATGTAAAAGAGATTTGAAACTTCAGTGGGAAAAAGCGTTCTCAGGGAGTAGTGGATACACCTCTAGCATTTATAAAGGGCTAAGGTAAAGATTATTATCATGAACGTTCTCAACTATGTATGTGTGGGAGGAACTCCGTATTTTGACAAATAGGTAGCAACCACTACTCACATCATCCTCATAACCATAAAAGGCTGCAATCAACATCAATTGAATTACCGTGTTATTAAAGGACTTGATCCCATAGGACGTATCCCATGGCATGGATAGTGTTTTGTGAGTTTCCTCGATTCCCAAGTTGATACGTAAGGAGTGCCAACGACTTTATAGTCACTGTAAGTGCTAACACACCTCCTTCTACCAACAAGTAGTTCCCTCCATCAAGTCCCCACAAGAGGCAAATATTGAGAGGTCGACTTCTCCCAACATCAAGATGAAGACAATCTAACATATGGTCATAGTGATGAATATCATAATAAACTTTATCTTATTTCAATCTCATACTAGGGTTTCTCCATATCCCGAAGAACTAATGATCTACTTAGACATGGAGGCAATCAACATCATTGCAAAGACAATGGAATCTATCATAGATGAATAGTACTTGTATAAATCCACAACGAGTATGGAAATTACAACAAGATCTAGACAAGATGTAGATGGGATGGATGGAGATGGTAGTGATGTAGCGGTTGATGATGAAGATCAATGCCTTAGCCTCATGGATCTGCGTAAGGCGAAGATGGATCACCAGTGGATGAGTTACCCCTACAGATCCCTTCTAGACGTGAGGTTTCAGTGATTTCTGGGTGTTATGTATGTCGTCTATCCGATCCAGTTGCACGGAATTAAACTATTTGAGGAGGCGGTGTCGGCGCCAACTATATGGCGGGAACTATATGACCGTAAAAGTTCCTCCCACCATATAGTTGGTCGTTAAACCCACTGTATCCTCCAATTGCTTCGGGTTTTCTTCTGGTGTTATTAATATTCCCAAATAAGCAATTTATGTTGTTTTTGGATCCTTTTCACTCCAATATAACTGGTACAAGAATTGTGTCTATCGTATCCATCATCTGTCCTAATCCAGGTGAAAATAAACATAAAAGGTGCATGCGAACGCCGTAAAATACCAAGATACTACTACTACAATGGAAAATAATAATATAAAACATGATGCAAATATGCACTCATCAACTTCCCCAAGTTTAAACTCTTGCTCATCCTGAGCAAGTTTATCTTAAATGATGTGATCCTCATATTCATGAAGCTGAGTCGATAAAATAAATGAGGCAGTTGCAGCATGTATTTATCGTATAGGATACATAGGAATAAGTTCATGAATAGTACCTTACTTGAACATCCAAATAATATTAGCAGGCTTCCACACCTTAGCAATTAACAGGTCACAAAAGATTACTCTCAACATGATTTAAAAGTATTCGGTTCGACCGAATGAGTTAGAGAGGTAGTCCCAAGTGTTTTCGGATTAACATAGTCACTTGGGATTCAAAATCTCAAACGTTTCTTTGTCCTACTACAATATAGTGGTATATGCCTATTTGTTCTTTGCACATTCACTCTTTTTATTTTTATTTCTTTTCTTATTTCATTATATATATATATGCTCACACTTTTGTTTAAGTGCTATGCAAAGGAGCTAGCCATACATTCCACTTCATGTAGGAATTCAAAGTTTAACTATCTCAATTACCAAATTCCAAATGTATATGAAGCATCTTTCATATCTTGAATATTCTGCCTCGTCTTGTTCTCACTCTAATTTGATAGAACTTTTAGTTTTCCTTTGTTCAAGGTTTTTCTTTTTCAATTTAACTAATTAGATAATTTCTCCTTTTTGTAAATCAAACCATTGACTTATAACATATTGATCAAATTATCTTTGTATGTTCCATTAATACCAAAGGTGTGGAAGACTCCTATTGCTATCATTAAGTTCAAGTAAAATTATACTCAATCTATTCATATATCCAATAAGACAAACTCAAACTCAATAATGCTCCGTATATTATAATAAACTCTGAAGTTCATAAAAGGGATCGACTATTCCTGAAGGGAATCTAATGATTTAATCTTATTGCTCAACTCGAACTAATTCAAAAACTAGAATATTAATAGAAACTTATGAGATATATTACAAGGTCTTAAATATCTTCCAAACTTGGAATCAAGCTAGGCGGGATCAAATAATCCCTCACAATTATTTGATACCGTGGTTTATTGTAGATCACTGTGGCACCATGGCACATGGCATCTTCTCTTCATTTGACAGCCTGAAACAGAGGGATTGATTGACATCTTCCAGTTATTTGATACACAACTCGTAGAAAATATTATTCTGATCAAGCACTTTCACTTGTTCATTAATGAGTTCATTGTTGCTTTGGAGGTTTTGTATCGCCATAAGACTCATAGAAAAACCTCCTTCAGTGGTCTGCTTGATATCTTCATCAAGTTTATCAAGATAAAATCGCAGCCACCGAAGATGCTTCAGTGTCCCTGGCGCCAACTTATCCAACTCTGCGATCTTCCACTCAAGAGATTTCAACTCCCTCTTCTGGCATCCATGGTCGGCGTCAAAAAGCTCCCTAGGGACACCCTTGATCTCCTTGTCCTACTTGCTATTGCTCCTAACCTCCATAGGGGCTCCTCTTCTTGGCTTCCTGTCCCTTGGTTGCTTGATACGTTGGAAACATATCTATAATTTTTGATGTTCCATGCTTGTTTAGTATCTACTTTTCTTTACTTGTCCACACTTTAAGGTGCTTTTTACATGTTTTCTGGTGCTAACCTATTAACAAGTTGCAACAGTGCCAGATGCCTGTTTTCTGCTGTTTTTGGTTTCAGAAAAGTTAGTAAAGAAATATTCTCAGAATTGGACGGGAAAAACATCAAAGTCAATTAGTTTCCGTGGGGAACAAGAAGTCCAGAGGAAAGCCGGAGTGGACGGCCAGGGGGGCCCGACCCACCCCAGGCGCGGGGGTAGGTGGGCCCGAGCCTGGCTAGGATTTGGTGGCCCTGGCTTCCTCCCGGTCTCGCTCATTCGCCTATAAGAAGCCCCCGATGCAAAAACCTTGAGCACCCGATCAGAAATCCACGAAACCGTTTGTAGACGCCGCCACCATCGTCCCTAGATCGGGGGATCTGAAGTTCTTCCCGGCACCCTGCCAAAGGGGAGATCATCCCGGAGGCCTTCTCTCCGGTATGATTTGTGAGTAGTTCCACCTTGGACTATGGGTTCATGTAGTAGCTAGATGGTTGTATCTCCTCCTTTGTGCTTTCATGTATAGATCTTGTGAGCTCCATTCATGATCAAGATCTAATCTATTTGTAATCATGCATGCTGTGTTTGCGGCGATCCGATGGATATTGAGACTATTATGTTGGTTTGATTAATGGTTTTATCTTTATGATTCTATCATGTCTATGTTGTTTGTGATCTTGCATGCTCTCCGTTGTTAGTAGCTATCTTGGCCAAGTAGTTGCTAGTGACTCCAAGAGGGGGTATTTATGCTCGATAGTGGGTTCATGCCTCTAGTTTCCAAGGGAAGTGACAGAAATCTCTTCGGTTGTAGATGTGTTGTTGCTACTAGGGAGAAAACAATGGTCTCTTGTTCATGGAACATGTGGATTGTTTACCTTACACACTTTGCTTAAAGCAGTTGTCTGTTGCTTGCAACTTAATACTGGAGGGGGTTCGGATGATAACCTGAAGGTGGAATTCTAGTCATAGATGCAGTTGGATGACGTTCTATGTATATTGTTGTATTGTCCAATCAGCTTCATAGGATCTTGTAAGATCCCTCCCTTTGTAAAGGTAAGGATCCCTGAGATTGCAATGCTAGTTCCTTGATCAATGCTAGCATCCACAGTTTAAGATGAAGTACACAGAAACAAAGGTCATTATTACATATCATTCCAGAGACAAACATAGTCTTTTACAAACTCCATGGCCGCAGGCCTAATACAAGAGTTCAAATATATAATAAGATAAATAAGTCTTCATCTTCATGTGCCATAGGCAAGCATGTTGAGTGTAGACTCATAACCCCTAATCATCATCAGAATAACCTGCAACATCACAAGTTACAGCCACAGTGGGTCAATACATTGGAATAGTATTGGCAAGTGATACCTTAGAATAATATTAGTAGTCTAGATACTATATGCATTTTGGCTAAGTGTAGCTTAGGCTTGCTTTGCTCAAAATAGGATTTACCTATCAGTTGAAAACACTAAGTTTTTCTTTGACAAAACTCTCCCAAGGAACTACCAATAGAAATTGGTGAACCTTTACCCTTGTTCAACCACAAGTTTTAACTTAGAAATTGGGATGAGGAGATTCTTGATAGCTTCCATGTCTTGATGCTCAAGTTGTCCAATACTAGGGACATGGCTAAGTACTTAGATTCTTCCATCTGCAGAGGTTGTGCACTTTCCCCACAAGACTTGATTTTCACCAAGACAGGACCTTTCAGAAGACTTCCCTTAGACCAAATGGACGCGCTCCAACCTATCATCCCACTACCACCAACTGTCCAAATGGCTAAGTTATTGCAACCTATATGATCCAGGAAGAGCCCATAATGCCATGTGGCTGCACTAGAAGCTTCTTAACATTTGGCATCTCAAATCCCTTTGTTCCTGGGTGGATTTCCATAAGTGAGATACACAAGGTAAGCCATAAAAATGGGCCTTGTGTAACCACTCAACATAAACCATTCTTTCCATTCCACCCAGGTGTTTCATTCACTTAGTTGTTTTATTAAGCAAAAACATAAGTCCAAAGACTTAGAGACATTTTCACATAACATGAATATATAACCACCCATGGTTGCTACTAGCTAGGCTAAGCATGGTAATGGTAAGCATCTTAACTTAGAAATTTCTAGCAATTCTACAACTACTAGGATTTCCCAAGCATAGCATATAGATCAAAATATTCATGCAAGTCCTATACAAAATATTTCTAGTGCATAGTTGAAAAACATAGGAATAAAATCATGAAGCACCACTTGCCTTGGTAGTTTGGGGAGTAGCAACAATCTTCACAATCACAATCACTATTTGCACCAAAATCTACACATAAAATAATGGCACAAAATTACATACACAATATATACAAGCAAAATACATGAATGTATGCAAAATGCCATGTGATGATTTTCTACACTAAAAAATACAAGTACACAGTACTGAATCATAAACAAGTCCAAAATAAGCCAAATAAACTTTAATTGAATAACATAACATTTTTCAAATAATTACTATGCACAAATTATGCCTACAAATGTTTCTGTAAAAACAACCATTTTTAAAGAGGCAAAACATTAAACACATTGCATAAGCAGAAAGGATTTTCTCTCCTGATTCCAATGATATAAAATTTGTCAAATTTGGACGTGGGAATCAAAAGTTATGAATTTCTCAAGTTTAAACATCTAATAGATCTAAATTCTGTTTTTAAAACAAAGGGCTAGCCACGCGGCACTCTCTGATTGGTTGATACCGATTCGCGCGAATTGACTAACATGGACCGTCAGATCTAACTTAGATCGCATGGCCAGATCTGTTCCGTACCCCTTCGTTTAAGTGATCTATCTAACACGTTGGATCTAGATCCAACGGTTCGCGATCAATCGACCAAAGCCTGGCAGCGCTAGCGGCGGCGAGTGGCGGTGGCGGCTCTGTCAGAGACATTGCCGACGATTTAGGTCGCGCGGGAGAGGGTGAGTTGGCTTACCGAGTTCGCCATGTGCTGATGATGCTCAAGGTAGGCTTCGTTGGCGAAGGGGCGCACCATGGATGTCGTTGGAGCTCGTCGGAGTCGTGCGCGGCGTCGGGTGCTTGCATACAACGACGTTGCCGAGGTTCTGCATCGCCCTAGCACGAGTCAGTGGCATTAGGGGGTGCGCAAGGTCACGGTGAGCAAGATGGTTTCAAGGAGAAGACAAGGGGCGCTCGATTCATACCGCTATTGCTCATCGGATGAGCGGCGGCTCTGGTGGTTGCGGACGTGAACGAAGATGGCGACCTGGGTCACGGCGAGCAAACCAGGGTGTTAGCGATGCACAAGGGCGTGGAGGTCACGCTTCGTTTGAACCGAAGCGAGGGGCGGTCGGAGCTTACGGAATCGCCCGGAGTGGCGGTACGGCGGTGCAAGCAAGATTGTGGGCAGCCTGATGGCGGAAATGGTGCGCCGAGTGAGGGGAAATGAGCGGAGAGGGGAGGGGGTTAAGTAGGCAGGGGGCTCGACAGGAAACGCCTGTAGTTCAATGGCAATTACGCCGCGCGATCAACGCCAGCAACGGCCAGCGGCGACGTGTTCTTCGCGTGATTTGGGGAAGACGACTGTGACGTGGACGGGTCCCAGTAGTCAGCGAGGGGGGGGGGTGGGTTCTGCACGGGTGAGGAAAGACAGAGAGAGGAGTGGCCCGGGTGGGCTGCTTTGCTTGTTGGGCTGGATTGGTGGCACCAGGCCCAGTTGGGTTTTTAAACCTTTTTCTTTTTCTAAATCGATTTTCTCGAATCAATTTCAAATGAATTTAAAAGTATTTGTATTTTAAATCTTTCTGGCCTTTTGTAATGTGAATCCTATATAATTTTGAGTACAAAACCATGCTGCCTTGCTGGACTTGCATGGTCCTTTGAAGATTTTTAAAATAATAATGTCTTAGCACATGGTTTGATGAAGATTTGAAAATGGTTTTAAAACTATATTTGTTTTGGAAATTTGTGTCCAAGCTTTAACACTCAACCAAACCAACATAAGGGCAAACAAAACTTGGTTTAAAACAATTATATTCTCATTTGAGAGTGGCATTAGATCAATGCCTGCTCACATAAAATAATAGCACTCAGTGCTTCTGTTTTATAGAAATGAGTTTTGAAATCGATCCCTAAATGATATGCATGCATGAATGATATGCAATCTTTGAAAACATGATTTTAGGGATGTTACAGATCTTTTTGGCTAGTAATTGCATTGTTATGCCTTGCTCAGTTCCTGTCAATTGCCTCGCTGTAATTTGTTTACCCTTCATGCCATGTTGTTTCTATAAGGAGAGCACCTCTAGTGAACTATGGACCCCGGTCCAATCTTTACCATTGATACATCTTCCACTGTTACATGTTTACTTGCTGCGAACCACCATTACCTTCCACACCATACATCTAATCCTTTGTTACAGCAAACCGGTGAGTTTGACAACTTCACCGATTCGTTGGGGCAAAGTCTTGAGTTTGTGTTTTGCAGGTCTCCACGTTGCTTGCAACACCTGTGTGACGTTTCCTTCCTCCTACTGGTTCGATAATCTCGGTTTCTTACTGAGGGAAACTTGCTACTGTGCTGCTTCATACCTTGCTCTTGGGGTTTCCAACGAAGCGCCCCACGACAATTACTGGGCGCCATCAAGATATTTTCTGGCGCCGTCGCCGGGGAGGCTAAGGGCGTCTTCACTAGGGGAGTCCTTCACTTCCTTTCTCTTTAATTTGTTTTTAGTTTGCTTTGTTTCTTTTGCTTGGTTTTGTTTGCTTATTTCCAAAAAAAAACCAAAAAAATAGTCTAGTTTGGTTTGCTTTCTTTATTCAAAAACACAAAAAAATTAGTTCCTGCTATAGCTACTGCTGTTGTTTTTTGGCTTGCCCACCTTTGCCAAAATGAACTCTACTGAGAACACCAAGTTGTGTGACTTCACTAGCACCAACAACAATGATTTACTAAGCACTCCTATTGCTCCACCTGCTCTGCATGCTACCTTTTATGAAATTAAGCCTGCTTTATTGAATATTGTGATGAGAGAGCAATTTTCTGGTGCTGGTTCTGATGATCCTGCTGCCCATCTTAATAGCTTTGTTGAACTTTGTGAGATGCAAAAGTATAAGGATGTAGATGGAGATATTATTAAGCCCAGGCTTTTTCCTTTCTCCTTGAGGGTAAAAGCTAAAGAATGGTTGCTATCTTTGCCTAAAAATAGTATTGATTCTTAGACTTAGTGCAAAGATGCTTTTATTGCAAAGTACTATCCTCTTGCTAAGATTATTGCTATGAGAAGTGACATTATGAAATTTAAACAACTTGATAGTGAACATGTTGCTCCTTCTTGGGAAAGAATGAAATCTTTGGTTAAAAATTGCCCTACCCATGGACTCACTGCTTGGATGATTATTCAAACTTTTTATGCAGGTTTGAACTTCTCCTCAAGAAACCTGCTGGATTCTACTGCTGGAGGTACCTTCATGGGCCTCAATTTGGGTGCTGCAACAAGGCTCCTTGATAATATGATGGTTAACTACTCTGAATGGCATGTTGAGAGAGATCCACACTGTAAGAAGGTAAATTCTGTTGAGGAAACTTCCTCTTTGAGTGAAAAGATTGATGTTATTATGGCTATGCTTGTTAATGGGAATGCTCCTCTAGATCCTAATAGTTTTCCCTTAGCCTCTTTGGTTGCTCAAGAAGAGCAAGTTGATGTGAACTTCATTAGAAACAATAATTTCAACAACAGTTCCTATAGGAATAATTTTGGTAGCAACAACAATTATAGGCCTTATCCTCCTAGTGGAAATGTTTATCATAGTATACCTGAAATGCCTAGTGAAGAAAGGATTCTAGAAGTAGAGAGATCCACTAAGAATTTTATGCAGATGCAATATGAACAAAATAAGATTTTCACTAAAACTATGGAGGAACAGTCTATCATCTTGAAAAACATTAGTGATCAGCTTGAGAATCTGAATAGGGAAATTCCTAGTCTAGAGTTAAAAAAATTGAGTGCTGAGAAAAATATATCCTCTTTGTCTGAAGCTCAAACTTCCTTGGTTAATAAAATGGCTGCTAAACCTGAAACTATGGAAAACACCTTTGCTACTGCTCATGCCATACAAGTTACTATTGATGAAAATGTTAGGCTGTTAGCTCAACTTCATGCTAAGTGGGAAAGGGAAGCTGAAATTGATAGAAACAATAGTGTGTGCACTATCACCACTAAACCACAAGTAGCCTCTATTCCTCCTCCTACTATGCCTAACACTAGTGATGCTAAGTTTGAATTTGATATTGATGGTTGCAATATTTCTGAAGTGATTATGTTCCTACAAAAGCTTGCTACAAGTCCTGATGCTAGTGATATGCATGTTGCCTTTAACAAACACATTACAGATGCTCTTGTTAAGATTAAGGAAGAGAAGCTAAAACACAAGGCTTATATTCGTAGGAAAGTAGAAGATAGTTGGGAACCCATTATTAATATGCAAGTGAATGACTTTGATTTCAAAGCTTCATGTGATCTTGGTTCTAGTGTCTCTATTATGCCTAGGAAGATTTATGAAATGCTTGATTTGCCGGGATTAGAAGATTGTTATTTGGATGTCCCACTCAATGATAATGCTAAGAAGAAACTCATGGGGAGTATTAATAATTTTCTCATTATTGTTAGCAATGCTTATGTACCTGTTGATTTCTATGTTTTGGATGTTGAATACAATGCTTCTTGTACTATTACTTTGGGAAGACCTTTTCTTAGAACAGTTGGTGCCATCATTGATATGAAAGAAGGCACAATCAAATATCATTTTCCATTCAAGAAAGGTATTTAACACTTCCCTATGATAAGAGAGAAGTTTCTTTTTGCTCCTCCTTTGAAAGAAAGGTTTGATGTTAATGCTTCTTCATTTGAAAATACTTGATTCTTCTTGCTTCTTGTGCCTAACTTAAAGGCGTTAAAGAAAAGTACTTGTTAGGAGATCACCCAAGAGTTTTCTTGAGTCTTGAAAGTTATTACTTCTGTAATAACCTCTCCTTATCCTTTTTTGTTTGCTTTTTGTGCCAAGAATGACCTCTAATGAGAGGGAAGTAAGATTTGGGGAGTTGCTGTCCCGAAACAGATTTATGTCCTCCACCAAAAATATTAGTGAGGAGGCTCTGTAACTCGGATTGAGCTCAAAAGTTACGAATAAATCCCCCAGTATGTTAGATAACTTTCGTTAGTTCAGCACTTTTTGATTTGAGCAATAGAAGATGTTCGAAAAAATTCATTTCTACCTTCTGGTCTGTTTTGACAGATTTCTGCCATTATTTGCATTTGCTTCTTATTGATTCCTTTTTGAGCTCTCTTTAGGTAAATTGAGTTTCTTTGAAGGAGTTACTACAGTAGCTTGTGTTTTTAGTGAAAAGCCTAGCTGTTCCAAAGCTTTTCCATTGGTCTAATATCTTTTTAATACACTAATGTTGCTAATGAAGATTGTGTGATGTATATGAAGGAAAAAATTTAGGTGTAGAGAGAGAATGATGCAATGAGATGAATAATGGACAAAAGATCAAGCTTGGTAATTCCACCATGGTGTCACCCCAAGAAATATCCAAGAGGTACAAGCGTCAAAGCTTGGGGATGCCCAAGGCATCCTCTTCTTCATCAATAAAAAGCTCAGGTCTGTCTAGACACTTCGTTTTTATTGTTTCATGCACAGTTGTGTTGTTCTTGGAGCGTCTTAGTTTTCGTTTACTTTTCTTAGTTTTTTTAGTTTTCTTTAGTAGTTTGGACCCCCCATTCTCGCTGTGTTGTTTTCAAATAAGGTTGCTTGGTGTTTGGAAAGGAGTAGTAAGTTCTTGCTTGAAGCGCAAGAGGAGCTTGCATTGACTGTGACTTAGACTTTAGCATGACATGCTAGGTGTTGTTTTAGCATTATGCTTAGTGATTATTGTTGTAGCATGTCTTGTTCCAAACAATTGGGATTGTTTAGTGTTCCTTGAAGAAATTATGCATTGTTTTAGCATGCAAAAGCATAGTATTGTGGTATTCTCTTTTGATGTTTTTCTTAGGTTGATTTGGCACATGCTCACACCATGTTATGACTATGACAAGTCACCATTAGCCTCTATGATCATTTAGTCCTTGAATTTTAGTACCACTCCTTGCTTTGATTAGTTTGCTTTGTTGCATTGCATAATTATGGCCATTATTGCTCTCTTAGTTGGTTGCTCCCAGTCTTTTGCTAGCCTCCACTTGTATGAGTAAGTTCTACTCATGCCTCCAACTCCCAAGAAACCAAGTTATTCCAAAGTGTCCACTATAAATTCCTATGCATGGTGTGCTACACCATTCCAAGTATATTCTTGTTTTCATATATTTTCCAATTAAAAACTATTTTGTTATGTGAAAACTTAGTGATTAAAGCCCTCACGAACTTCATGGCACACTTTATTATTTGCCCCTAATAAACTTGAACCATTGTGACAACTTTGTTTTATATGCTTGCACTTATAAGTTGGAATTAGCAGAACCGTGCTGTCACGGGGAACGTTTTCAACATTGCACTTGTACCTTGTTGTACTCAGTTGATATCATGTTCTTTTGTCTATGGATGTCACGGGTGTGAAATAAAGAGGGAACTTGTAAGTCCATGGAGTTTGTATCCTGTGTTAAAGCAACGCTTAGGCCACTAGCCTAAGCCATGCCTAATCATGGTGGAAACTTGCAGCATCACCATAGTGACATCTATTAAGCATTCTTCTTATAAAAAAAGAGACACATTGAGAAAAGAGGAAAGATAGAAAAAAGCACCATATTCCCATGGTACATAAGAAGAATTGCTGAGATGCTCATTATCTGCTTGCCTTGTCATTTTGGTTATGGGAAAGCTCCTGTACCATGTGCAAGGGGTACCCCGTTGGCGGTTCTCAGTGATATGCAAATACTTACAGTGACAAGAACTTACCTGGACCCAAAGTTGAGTATGCATGAGGTGTGGCCCTCATATTCAAGGGGCATGAGATTGCCAACTTATACTTCGTCAAGCATATACTCCAGCTTTGCCACTTTAACATTAACCACTTCAAGATGCTTATGATAGGGGCAATGAGGGCTGAAAGCTAACTAGTGCCAAAAAATTTGGTTGCTCTTTTTGAAACTTGTAATCCCTGTTTCCTTTACAAAAAGGCCTTTCTTCCACCATTATTGAGTCTCCACCTTCTACCTTTAGGCACCATTAAGAGAGCATAGTTGTCATTCTGTGTGTTGTGTTCCAAAGCTTATTAGTTGATGCATATTGTGTTATTACTTGCTCTTGTGCTATTTGTTTCTAGTCACCCTTGTGAACTTTGCAGGTGTCCTATGCATTATATTGCTACTCTATGAGGGACAAGCTGATTGCCACATGCTATGTTTTCTTCATGTGAAACAAACAAACGTTTTTCAATGCATATTATCCATGATATTTGTTTGTAGCTTGCCATGTTGCATGCATAGTTACTATGTCCTATTGTTAGAACTCCATCTTTCATGCACATGTTTAGAGTTCTTTGATCCCAGCTTTTAATGCTTGCAAATGGTTGGATCTTTATTGTGAGGGTGCATGTCACCTCAAAAATTATTCTGTTTATCACTTACCTTCTCGAGGTCGATCAGGAGTTAAGCTTGGGGATGCTGATACGTTAGAAACGTATCTATAATTTTTGATGTTCCATGCTTGTTTAGTATCTACTTTACTTTACTAGTACACACTTTGAGGTGCTTTTTACCTGTTTTCTAGTACTAACCTATTAACAAGTTGCAACAGTGCCAGATGCATGTTTTCTGCTGTTTTTGGTTTCAGAAAAGTTAGTAAAGAAATATTCTCGGAATTGGACGGGACAAACGTCAAAGTCAATTACTTTCCGTGGGGAACAAGAAGTCCAGAGGAGAGCCGGAGTGGACGGCCAGGGGGCAGACCCACCCCAGGCGCGGGGGCAGGTGGGCCCGTGCCTGGCTAGGGTTTGGTGGCCCTGGACGCCTCCCGGTCTCGCCCCTTCGCCTATAAGAAGCCCCCGATGCAGAAACCCTGAGCACCCAATCAGAAATCCACAAAACCGTATGTAGACGCCGCCACCATCGTCCCTAGATCGGGGGGATCTGAAGTTCTTCTTGGCACCCTGTCGGAGGGGAGATCATCCCGGAGGCCTTCTCTTCGGTATGATTCGTGAGTAGTTCCACCTTGGACTATGGGTCCATGTAGTAGCTAGATGGTTGTATCTCCTCCTTTGTGCTTTCATGTATAGATCTTGTGAGCTCCGTTCATGACCAAGATCTAATCTATTTGTAATCATGCATGTTGGGTTTGTAGGGATCCGATGGATATTGAGATTATTATGTTGGTTTGATTAATGGTTTTATCTTTATGATTCTATCATGTCTGTGTCGTTGTGATCTTGCATGCTCTCCGTTGTTAGTAGCTATCTTGGCCAAGTAGTTACTAGTGACTCCAAGAGGGGGTATTTATGCTCGATAGTGGGTTCATGCCTCTAGTTTCCAAGGGAAGTGAAAGAAATCTCTTCGGTTGTAGATGTGATGTTGCTATTAGGGAGAAAACAACGGTCTCTTGTTCATGGAACATGTGGACTGTTTACCTTACACACTTTGCTTAAAGCAGTTGTCTATTGCTTGCAACTTAATACTGGAGGGGGTTCGGATGATAACCTGAAGGTTGACTTCTAGTCATAGATGCAGTTGGATGACGGTCTATGTATATTGCTGTATTTCCCAATTAGCTTCATAGGATCTTTCTGGCTAGTAATTGCATTGTTATGCCTTGATCAGTTCCTGTCAATTGCCTCACTGTAATTTGTTTACCCTTCATGCCATGTTGTTTATCTAAGGAGAGCACCTCTAGTGAACTATGGACCCCGGTCCAATCTTTACCATTGATACATATTCCACTGTTACCTGTTTACTTGCTGCAAACCACCATTACCTTCCACACCATATGTTTAATCCTTTGTTACAGCAAACCGGTGAGTTTGACAACCTCACTGATTCGTTGGGGCAAAGTCTTGAGTTTGTGTTGTGTAGGTCTCCGTGTTGCTTGCAACACCTGTGTGACGTTTCCTTCCTCCTACCAGTTTGATAACCTCGATTTCTTACTGAGGGAAACTTGCTATTGTGCTGCTTCATACCTTGCTCTTGGGGTTTCCAACGAAGCGTCCCACGACAAGTACTGGGCGCCATCATTGCTCTATGGTGACGTGTCCTCTCGTAGGAATAAGAGGTAGATTGGTTCCTGGTGATTGTGATTAGAGAGTGGCACAATGGCAGTATATAAGAGGGGTTAAAGGTCGATAAAACTCACGAGAAACACCAAATTCATGCCCAAGAAAAGAATCCTAATAGAATAGGAAAAGAAATCATGATTTTGGAGGAGTCCTGCCGCGTAACGACCAACTATACGATTGCGGCCCATATAGCTCTGGCCGTATAGTTGGTTCCAGGCAGATATTTCCAAATATCTCGAGTCCAGGTTGGTTAGATTACCGACTAGGAACTGACAAAACGTTTTTTTAGATGAATAAATTAGAACGAAAAAGGGTCGATTATACAAAAGCTTTCATAACCAACTATACGGAGGGAGATTTTTCTTCGGCCGTATAGTTGCACCTGTATAGTTACTAGACACCGAAAAATATTTCGCAAGAGGGTGCAGTACCTTTAACGACAAACTATACGGCGGGAGATTTTTCTCCAGCCGTATAATTGCGTGTGTATAGTTACAAAAAACCCTCAAAAACTTCAGAAAAACAAAAGGAATTCAAAGGCAAAAAAATTAGAAGTAAAACTGTGAAGACAAAGCACTTATTAGAGGAAGAAAACTTACCTTCCACTTACCGTTTATTTAGTCGGGAGTGACAAGGTCCTCCAACAAGGACTTCTTCTTTTTGGGAGGAGTTGACCTTAGTTCATCTAATAATTCTTGAAAACGGAAATCACCAGGACTAAAGTTCCTCTCAATAAGATTGGTGTCTTGCTGGGCAAATATGGACGCTGCATCCAACATCTTTATTTCTTGCCTCTTCATAATCTGTAACTCAAATTCTTGAAGTAAAAGGATCCAACGGATCAGTCTTGGCTTATGATTTTTCCTATCAAGTATTTATTTTAAGCCATCACGATCTGTATGGACTCTTACTTTTGCATCAACTATATAATAACGAAATTTATCGCAAGATAAAAATACAGCAAAAGGTTCTTTTTCTTCCTTAGGATAATTCTTTTGAGAACTATTGAGAGTTCTACAAGCATGATGTATAATATTAAATCTGCGACATATATGTTGTCCCAGAGTTACTCCTACAGTATCATCACTAGCTTCACATATTAAATCAGAAGTCATATCCCATATAGGTTGTTTAATGATGGGAGCACGAGATAAAGCATGTTAAAGTTTATCGAACACAATAAGGCAGTTATCATCAAAATTAAATCTTACTCCCTTTTGCAATAGATTCGTTAAAGGTTTAGAAATTCCAGAAAAATTCCTAATGAACCTTCTATAAAAACCCACTTGACCAAGAAAACTTCTTATACCTTTTATGTCCCTTGGTTGTGGCATTCTCTCTATTGCTTCAAATTTATCCCTATCTACTTTAATACCCTTACCATATACCTTATGTCCAAGGACTATGCCTTCTTTGACCATAAAATGGCACTTCTCACAGTTTAGAACAAGATTGGTTTCTTCACAATGCTGCAAAAATCTTTTGAGATTATCCAAGCAACTAGTAAACGAAATTCCATAGACAGAATCATCCATAAATACTTCCATTATTAGTTCTATAAAACCTGCAAAAATAGCAGTCATGCATCTTTGAAAAGTAGGTGGAGCATTACATAAACCAAAAGGCATGCGTCGGTAAGCATGTAAACCATAAGGACTAATGAAAGTTGTTTTAAGTTGGTCATCAGGATGAACAACTATTTGGGAAAAACTAGAGTATCGGTCCAAGTAGAAAAAATGAGTGTGGTTTGCTAACCTCTCTAAAGTTTGATCTATGAACGGTAAAGGATAGTGATCTTTCCTGGTTTCTTTAGTCAATTTTCTAAAATCTATGCACATCTATGTCCAACAATAGTTCTATTAGGTATCAATTCATTGTTTTCATTAGGAACAACAGTAAAACCGCCCTTCTTAGGAACACAATGAACCGAGCTTACCCATTCACTTTCTTTTATAGGATAAATTATACCTACATCCAGTAGGCATACTATTTCTTTTCTTACCACTTCATTCATTTCAGGCTTCAGCCTTATATTAAATTCTGCAACTGGTTTGGCACCTTCCTCCATGAATATTCAATGGACGGTTATCATGGGACTAATGCCCTTCAAATCATCCATTGATTACCCAAAGTCCTTTTGATGCTCCTTTAGTACCTTCATGAGTTCTTCTTCTTCATCCCCTGAAAGTTCAACACTAATAATAGGGAATTTATTAGTATTGTCCAAAAATCTCTATTTAAGATTATCTGGTAAAGTTTTTAATACTGGGGGTGGTAGTTCTTCATCCCCTCTCTTTTCTGGCTCTTCGAAAGCCTCATCAGTTGGAGGCCCTAATATGGGAAGTGAATCGAATTCATTTTATAATTCTTCTAGGGGCCTATCCTCCATAATTATTTCTTCACAATTTGAGTCTTCATTTATTTCTTCTTCTTGATTACCGAATAATAGAGCTGCCATCTCCTCAATAGTTTTTTCTTTCTCTTCTTCTTGTATATGTAGAGGTTTTTCTTTAAATTTGGAAAGTGGAATTCTTTTTGCGCTTCCCCAAGCTTAAGAGACACAATCTCCTTTTTGAAATCAACTGTGGCACCTACATCGCTCCAAAATTTTCTTCCAAATATAATTGGGCAAAGAGTGTCAGCTGGCATGTCAACAACTACAAAATCAATAAGAACATTTTTATTGCCAATCATGATAGTTGCATCTTCAATTACTCCCATTAGAATTCTAAGATTTTTATTGGCTAACATGATTGTCATATCAGTATTTTCTATTGTAGCCGGTACTATTTCTTCTTTTATTTCTAAATGAAAATCATAATATGTAACATTAACTGCGGTGCCAATATCACATAGGCCATAATGCGAGGTTTCTTTAAATATGCAGGGAAGAATAGGCTTACCTACACCATTTACCTTAGTTTTACCTTCAACCAATATGGAAGTCTCTTCATCAAGTTCAACTATGTTACAATGTGCATACATAGACATAATTGCTTCCTAGGTTACCTCTTCATCTTTTGTTTAATCCAGATGTCCTTCAACTTCTGGCACACTTTCCTCTTCCTTATTCTCCTGTACTACTTTGACCTGTTCACATTCTAAAATATGATTCTTTGCAGTGTTAGGGAAAGGTATCTCATACATTGGTTCTAGGGAGGACATTGTTGCTTTAACTTCTCTTTTATTTTCAGGTTCGGGTGGTGGATCATACTTTTCCGGACCCTCTTTTGGAGCTTTAATGTGTTATGTAAAAGCTTTAACAACTTGCAACACAAGATCTGAATCTAAATAAAGTTCTTTAGATAATTCATTAAAATGACCATTCTTATTATAGTCACGAATATAATCATAATCTATTTTTGTGCCTCCTTCACTTCCTAGACCAAAATTCCATGAAGTTATATGATCGTGAATTCTATTAAGTAAAGTCTAGGCTTTAGTTATGGGTAGATTCATAAAAGCTCCTCTTTGCAAGAGTCTAGATAGGTTCAATTAAATCGCCATAAAATATATCCAATAAATACCATTCAGGCAAATCATGATGAGGACATTGACTAAGTAAATCTAAAAATCTTATATAAGCTCTTACTAGTCCTTCATTAGGATGGTTCCTCCAAGTCATTATAAAACACCTGATTCCAAAGGATTTTGATAAAGGATAATACTTTGCTAGAAACTCACAAGCTAAATTATCCCAGGTAGTAGAGGCTTCTGGGGTAAACATCTATACCATGAGAGAGATGTGCTAGTAAAAGTTTGAC
Source organism: Avena insularis (assembly GCA_023614405.1). Classification (NCBI taxonomy): domain Eukaryota; kingdom Viridiplantae; phylum Streptophyta; class Magnoliopsida; order Poales; family Poaceae; genus Avena; species Avena insularis. The sequence continues at coordinate 162,203,300 of CM042695.1, read as the reverse complement.
TAAAGAGTTTAACCCTTACCTCATTAGCAGCATACCCCGGTAATTGGAAAGTGCCACATATATCTTTGAAACATGCAATATGCTCATATGGATCAGGATCTTCTTCATATCCAGTAAATTTCTTCTTGTGTAGAATACCAAGTAGTAGAGGATTTATTTCAAACCCTCTTGTCTTCTGGTTAGAGTTGTCTCTTTTATTAATATCATAGGGCTTCCCAAAGTGGATGAGTGGGTTAGCACTAGTCATGTGCTCAAACTCCATCATGTTGGTGGAAACCTGAACTCAAAACAAAACTTAACAAAACTAAAATAAATAGGCAAAAACTAAAAGACCTACAGCGCTTAGATCCTTGGCAATGGTGCCAAAAAATAGCTTGATGACTGCAAGTGCATAGATCATTTATATCTAGTTTCGAAATAAAGATATCGATCCCACAGGGAGAAGGAGTCTGAAGTCTAATAACTCTTGAAATAAATACTAAATAGAAATGCTAAGTAAAGTTCTAACTAACAAGATAAAATACGAGTGTTGTGTAAAAATGGTGTTTTTGGGTTTTCGGTATAAGAGAAAAATGAGTAAAGTAAACAAAACTGAATACAGAAAATAAATATCACATATGTAAAAGAGATTTGAAACTTCAGTGGGAAAAAGCGTTCTCAGGGAATAGAGGATACACCTCTAGCATTTATAAAGGGCTAAGGTAAAGATTATTATCATGAACGTTCTCAACTATGTATGTGTGGGAGGAACTCCGTATTTGGACAAATAGGCAGCAACCACTGTTCACATCATCCTCATAACCACAACAGACATCAATCAACATCAATTGAATTACCTCTCTATTAAGGGACTTGATCACGTAGGACGTATTCAATGGCATGGATAGTGTTTTGTGAGTTTCCTCGATTCCCAAGTTGATACATAAGGAGTGCCAATAGCTTTATACTCACTAAAAGTGCTAACACACCTCCTTCTACTAACAAGTCGTTCCCTCCATGAAGTCCCCACAAGAGGCAAATATTGAGAGGTCGACTTCTCCCGATATCAAGATAAAGACAATCTAACACATTGTCACATCGATGAATATCATAATAAACTTTATCTTATTTCAGTATCATACTAGGGTTTCTCCATCTTCCCAAGAACTAATGATCTACTTAGACATGGAGGCAATCGACATCATGGAAAGACAATGGAATCTATCATAGATGAATAGTACTTGTATAAATCCACAACGAGTATGGAAATTACAACAAGATCTAGACAAGATATAGATGGGATGGATGGAGATGGTGGTGATGCAGTGGTTGATGATGAAAATTGATGCCTTAGCCTCCTGGATCTGCGTAGGGCAAAGATGGATCCCCGGTGGATGAGTTCCCCATCCAAATCCCTTCTGGAGGTGAGGTTTCGGTCATTTATGGGTGTTCTATATGTCGTCTCTCCGATCCAGTTGCACGAGGTGAAACCATTTGAGGAGGCGGTGTCGGCGCCAATTATACGGCGGGAACTATACGGTCGGAAAATTTCCTCCCACCGTACAGTTGGTCGTTAAACCCACTATATCCTCCAATTGCTTTGGATTTTCTTCTAGTGTTATTTATATTTCCCAAATAATAAATTTACGTTGTTTTGGCTCCTTTTCACTCCAATATAACTGGTCCAAGAATTGTATCCATCATCTGACCCGATCCTGGTGAAAATAAACATAAAAGATGCACATGAACGCCGTAAAATACCAAGATCCTACTACTACAATGCAAAATAATAATATAAAACATGATGCAGATATGCACTCATCATGTAGCATGCGTGTAAATTGCCTCGGGGCCTAGGGCGCGCTCAATTCTCGCACCTCCTTTGCAAAATCGCCGGTTTTTCGGATCTGGTAATGGAAACTCTGGATTTCTTCATGCCACCCTGGAATCTCTAGTTGGAGAAGTTGCTTAGAATGCCGAGAGGGAGCTAGTGCCAGGTTTGGGCTCAATCCGCGCAGTGGATCCATGTTCTGGGCAGTGAGGGGGAGGTCTAGGGTTGAAAGCCATGTTAATCCCTACTCTATAGCCATCCGGGGGGTGCACCATGTGCCAAAAGTCCTGGTTTGTCTTTTTTATGATTTTATGTTGGTAGTAGGTGACATACAAGGGCTACTAGAGTTGGTTTCATATTTTTTTGTTTTTTTGATGAATTTCCTATTGCCGGGGTTTGGGGGAGTGGGCAAAATTGGCAAACTCGTCGGCGTGCACAGGAACACGAGGTCCATTGCAACCTTGAATCTAGGCACATGCCCAGCCTAGGTACCCCATGGGGCACCCCAAAACATTTTTCCCTAAATTTGAGGGCCATTTCTAGGGTATCTACAGTTAGAAATCGCAATTATCGGGGTGTAGCTCAGGGAAAATATAGTATATGCTTGCACCACGAGATAAGTACCAACCTCCCAGGAATGGCGGTCTGCCATGAGGTAGCATGCGTGTAAATTATCTCGGGGCCTAGGGCGCGCTCAATTCTTGCACCTCCTTTGCAAAATCACCGGGTTTTCGGAGTCGGTAAATGGAAACTCTGGATTTCTTCATGGAACCCTAGAATCTGTAGTTGGAGAAGTTGCTTAGAATGCCGAGAGAGAGATAGGTGTCGGGTTTGGTCTCAGTCCGCGTAGTGGATCCATGTTCTGGGCAGTGAGGGGGAGGTCTAGTGTGTGTGTTGTGTCTAGGGTTGATATGAAAATGGTAGTACTCGGTTTTCTCCCTCTCACAATAACTCGCCCTCACTTTAGTTGGTATGCCCTGATTGGTCGATACGGTTGTCACGTGGATCATACCCACCCAACGTTGATCTTCTATGATCTAACGGGCAAGATAGCCGATACGTCCAAAACGTATCTACTTTCCCGAACACGTTTACTATTGTTTCTCCTCTAAACTTGTGTGATTTGGATACAATTAACACAGACTAACGCTGTTTTCAGCAGAATTACCTTGGTGTCTAGTTTTTGTACAGAAAATCAACTATTAGGAAAAATCCTGGAAAATATGCCAAAAATCCTATTTTACCAGTAGACTCACGGAGCCAGAATACGAGACGGAGTGGGGCTCTGAGGGAGCCACACCACCCTGCCGCGCGGGCTGGGCCTGGCCGCGCCTAGAGAGGGTGTGGCCGCCTCAGGCACTCCCTCGGCCTCCCTCTTTGCCTATAAGTTGCCTTCTGACCTAAAAACTCAGGGGGGTTCGATGTTTTTCAAGAAAGAGTTCCGCTGCGCCGCCACCACCAGAAACCGCGACTCGGAACCACAAACTCTATTCTGGCACCCTGCCGGGACAGGGAATTTGGAGAGGATCATCGCCATCATCATCGACAACGCCTCTCCATTAACCATCCATGTTTCCCCCATCCATGAGTGAGTAATCCCCCGCTATAGGCTATGGGGATGGTAGGGATTGGATGAGTTCTATAATGTAATCGAATAAGATTGTTAGGGCACAATGCCTAGTATCTCTATTAGTGCTATTTGACTTTGTTGCAACTTTTTGTGCTTAATGCTTGTCACTAGGGCCCGAGTGCCATGATCTCAGATATGAACTTATTATTGATTCATTTTGATAGTATTGTTTGTGATCTTATCTGCAAGTTGTGTACACATATCATTGTCTGTATCCAAAGGCCCCGAAGTGACAGAAATTGGGACAGCCGGAGGGGATGGCTGTGATGTGAGGATCACATGTGTTCACAGAGTGTTAATGCTTTGCTACGATGCTCTATTAAAAGGAGCACCTTAATTGGCAGTAGATTCTCTTGAGGCCCCGCAGCAAAGGGCTGGCAGGATAAAAGATGTTGTGCAAGTTCTCATTGCGAGCACGTATGACTATATATGGAGCACATGCCTGTGTTTGTTTAGTACTTGGATTCTTATTCTTATTTATCTGTAATTGCCCTAGATCTTGAAGTTACATGTTTAGACTTGTCCATGCAATGCCCGTCCATCCATCCCTATGCCTTCGGAGCTCATACCCTACTGTTTGCTACTACCATTACTATTGCTCTTGTTTTACTACTGATGTTACTTTGCTATTGCTACTACAAAACTGTTGCTACTGATAAACTACTATGAGCAAGATTATTTCTAGGTGCAGCTGCATTGACAACTCAGTTGTTAAGGCTTATAAGTATTCTTTGGCTCCCCTTGTGTCGAATCAATAAATTGGGTAATACTACCCTCGAAGACTGTTGCGATCCCCTATACTTGTGGGTCATCAAGACTATTTTCTGGCGTTGTTGCCGGGGAGCTTAGCTTTATTTGTAAGTTCACTTGGATCTATTATTGTTCACTGCTACTCCTTTCATCATCGGGAAGTCTCGTGATGGAAAGTTTCCTATTTTACCACCCACTACAAGAAGAGGTACAGTCCTAAACATATTTGTTGCTCTTGATTCACCGTCTGTTATAAGTAAGCTTGTTACACCACCACCACATACACATACTACACACACTGCTACTACTGATGAATCTGAAATTGCTTCTGATACTCATGATGTTACTTCTACTGTTCTTGATGCGAGTGGTTCATTAGGTCCTTCCCTAGATGCTACAATTTCTAGAACTATTTTGGGAAACACTGAAACTCCTAGTGAAGACAGTATTACACCTGTTAGCTCACCTAAGTGTAGAGAGAGATATGATATTAGCGATGGTTACATTGAAATGACTAATGAATTTATTGAAGAGTACCAAAACACACATGGTTCTAGTGATATTAAGAGTCTCCACGAGAGATGTACCATTATTTCTAAGCTGTCTTCTGATGCTCAGTTTGCTACTTCTCCCATAGATATTAAAGATAAAAATTATGATTTCTCTCTTGATTTATCCTATTTAGACATTGTTGAGAAAAAACTTTTTGTGGGACTGAGAATGAAAGTGCTGTGGCACATATGAATGAGCTTTCCACTATGAGTGCCTTATTCTCTGATGATTTTAAGATGAGAAAGTACTTTGTTACAAATATCTTCCCTTTTTCACTAAAAGGAGAAGATAAAGCTTGGTTTAATAGATTACCTCATGTATCCATTGATAGCCCTGATTGCTTGATTGCTTCTTTCTTCCAGAAATATTTTCCTCCTAGTGCTAGACATGCTGCTTTGTAGAAACTTTTTTATTTTAAACATGGAGAAGAAGAGAAATTGCCTGAGTCATGGACAAAGTTCTGTGCCTTGATTCATGCACATCCTAGATGTCCATTGCCTAAATATGAGGTTCTTGATATTTATTATAATGGACTAACTGATGATTCTAGGACATACCTAGATAGTTTTGCTGATTGTGTTTTTAGGAAAAGAACTCCTACAGATATTGAAGAATTAATGGCTAAAATAAGAAAGCATTATGATGATTGGACTTCAGCTGGTCTAAATACACTTGAACCTACTACTCCTGAACCAGTTGTGCCTGAACCAACTCCAACACCAACACCAAGGAAGAGTGGAGTGATTGCATTAAATGATGAAGTGATGAAAGAAGCTAAGAAATGTCTAAAGGAGAAAGGTATTAGAGCTAAAGATGTGAAGAATCTACCTCCTATAGAAGAATTATGTAAGCCAATTCCCCTCGCATCTACTATTGAAGTACACTCTCTCCAATACTATGATGAAGGTGATATTCCCTATGGTAAACCTCCTGATCAATGCTTAGAGGAACTTGACATCTTTATTGTTAAACAAGGTAATTTTAATAAACAAGTTCAGAATCATTTATTGGAAAACTCTAGAGCTATTAATGAGTTGAAAGATATTGTGGAAAGAACTGCTAATGATGTTAAAATGCTTTGTAAACACTTTCAAATGTTTCAAAGTCAAATTGATCAACTTGATAAGGTACAAAAAGATATGCTAGTTAATGCTTCAAGAGATAAACATGCTTATGGAATTAGAACTAGGAGTGGTGTAGTGACTCAAGATCCTTTATATCCTGAAGGACACCTGACATGGATATGCCCTACGGGTACCCGATGTTAGCATACTTGGTCCAGCCCGACGGAAGGCCCACTCGACGACCTGCTAGGGTCCAGGACGCCCAAGACATTTCGGCTGCACGAAGCACATATGGACACGGACTCCAAAGCGCACAAGACAAGGATACCTCAAGACTAGAGTTTGAATACAACTTGTAACCTACTCGTATTGGCACCCGAAACCTAGCCTCCCCATATATAAAGGCTAGGAGGGTCCAACGAGGAGGGCACGACTACACACACGACTACACACACGACTACACACACGATTACACACACGACCTACACACGCCATAACCTCCGATAGACTAGACCACAATAGATCTACAGATCTACAGAACTCGACTCATACTTTCGCACACACATCCACGCCAGATCGAATCTGTGCACCCTGTAACCTTCGGTTCCGCCGTAATCAAAGAGCAGACAAGCAGGAGTAGGGTTTTCCCTCCAGGGGCCTGAACCTGGGTAAATCTCGTGTCCCCTGATTGCTTGTCTGTTAACCGTGCCACGATCTCCAGCATCCCCATCTTCTCCAAAACCTAAGTCCATAACAATGGGCATTGACGAGATTAAACCTCGTCAATTGGCGCCGTCTGTGGGAATTGGGGCTGCTGATTGTGCGGTCGTGACGGTTCCGACCCGATCGATCTACAACTCCACGGCGACTTCACCGCCCACTCGCCGGATACCATGAAGGATTTCGAGCCCGTAGGCGACGGACTCGAAATCTTGTTCGGGAGCTTTTGCTTCCAGGTGGGACAAACCGGCACCCTCCGCCTCCCTGAGCGGGTGCCCGTGCCGTCAATCAGGCCCGCTTCGTGGGCTCCACACCCCGTGCTACGCACGTCACCATCAACAGATGAGTTCTACAGCAGCAGCTGCTGCAACTCCGATCTGTGCGATCCATCTTCGGATGAAGGGACCTACGGTTCCGGATCCGAAAGTTGCGGCAGCAGCCGACCAATCTGCGAACGCTATCTATGCACCGCAGTCATCCAAGGCGACGAGGAAACGCCTAACCCGCCGCCCAACCGAAATGGCGAAAACGGCGAAAACATCGACCTGTTGTGGCTTTCGGCTGCGGTGACCCGATGTGGTCTTCGACTCGGGGTCTCCGTCGACATCAGTAACCCGATGCGGCTTTCGGCTGCGATGACCCGATACATCTTTAGGATGCCGGTAATCTTCGGATGCGGAGCTCTCTACCACCATCAACTTTGGAAACCCGTCGCCGCTATGATTGTGATTCGCCGCGTCGACCACGTCCGCGTGCAACCTGCTACCGCCTTGACTCCATCCACGACAACTACCAACAAAGCTAAGTTTCCCTCTACTTAGAGCTAATTTCTTCTTTAACTCACACTCGAAACACTCGGGGGCTGCACCCTCTTCGAGTAACCTAATGTGCCATCGGCTCCACGCACTCGAGCACCTCGAACGCGACAGCCCGAGTAGCTGATTCCGCCTGATCGTCGAATCCTTGAACTCCGAGTGCCTCGGCAAGGTACTGAGACTAAGGGTAATCAGGCTAACGAAAAGGCCTAGCATACAGTGCAAAAGTGTCTGACTCGATCGGCACCAGAATCTTATTGTACAAGCCGACAGGCAAATATTATTTACAAGATACAAGTACTTCACAATTTTTTATATTTTATGCAGCTTACAAGGATGTCGACTATGTCGAGCTATTCTATCGGGTCCTCCAACAAGAGTCGACAAAACAGCTGGCTACGCCATACACTCAAGACCCGAGTCGAGTCCCTCCTCGGATGGTTGCATCGCTTGATGCTACAAAGGCGCAGCGCTGGTCGTGCACCCGATAGAAGCAACGACGTCGACTTCATCCGCAACGTCGAGTCCTTCCGGCTAAACGTCGCACGACTCCGCCACGTCAACTCCGACTGCATCATTGATTCTTGGCTCCTTATGCATGAGACACGGACTCGATGCACTTCCGGGTCAGTGGTTTCTCCTCGCATGAGTCTCCATTCGAGTCTGCGACTCGACTAGACACTCGGGGGCTACTCCTATCAGGAGCGCTGGTAGCGTACCCGACGTAGTTCCGGGTCAGCGGTACGCCCACGAGATTTCCTACTATAACTGCACGATACAAGACTCGAGTCTCTGCCCGAGTCTACGACTCCGCCAGACACTCGGAGGCTACTCCAAACTAGAGCGATGGTCGCGCACACACAAGATCTTCGAGTCCTACGCCAAGTCTACGACTCCACTACGGACTCGGGGGCTACTCCCATAGGGAGGATTGATTCAAGCATCCGAAAAAAAAAATTTGTGTCCTACGGACCTGAAGCAAACAACGGCTGAATTAAAGTCTCTCCTCGAGTCTACGACTCGAACAGACACTCGGGGGCTACTCCCATAGGGAGCGCTGGTCGCGCACCCTATAGTCCATTGTGTTGACTACGTCCATGATGTCGATTCCTTTACAACAGCCGAACAAATTCAGTTGACCCGATGAACTTCCGGGTGAAGTGCTTCGCACTCGACACAACTTTCGACTCCGACATCCAAATACAAGGTTCAAGACAACTAAGTCTCGACCCGAATCTATGTTTCGGATGGACACTTGGGGGCTACTGACATGGATATGCCCTACGGGTACCCGATGTTAGCATACTTGGTCCAGCCCGACGGAAGGCCCACTCGACGACCTGCCAGGGTCCAGGACGCCCAAGACATTTCGGCTGCACGAAGCACATATGGACACGGACTCCAAAGCGCACAAGACAAGGATACCTCAAGACTAGAGTTTGAATACAACTTGTAACCTACTCGTATTGGCACCTGAGACCTAGCCTCCCCATATATAAAGGCTAGGAGGGTCCAACGAGGAGGGCACGACTACACACACGACTACACACACGACCTACACACGCCATAACCTCCGATAGACTAGACCACAATAGACCTATAGATCTACAGAACTCGACTCATACTTTTGCACACGCATCCACGCCAGATCGAATCTGCGCACCCTGTAACCTTCGGTTCCGCCGTAATCAAAGAGCAGACAAGCAGGAGTAGGGTTTTCCCTCCGGGGGCCTGAACCTGGGTAAATCTCGTGTCCCCTGATTGCTTGTCTGTTAACCGTACCACGATCTCTAGCATCCCCATCTTCTCCAAAACCCAAGTCCATAACAATGGGCATTGACGAGATTAAACCTCGTCAACACCCTAAAATAATTGAGCAGGATTCTCAACAAGGTGAAAGTAGTGGTAGTCCTCATAAGAGAAAGAAAAAGAAACACAAAATAGTTGAGGAACCACCTCAACCTGCTGTAGATCCTAATAGTATATCTGTCTCTGATGCTGAAACTGAGAGTGGTAATAATAACAATGACGCTCCTGATAAGGAAGAAGTTGAGGAAGAACCTGAGAAGCACACTAATAACACTAGGTACACTAAAGAAGATTTTATTGCTAATAAACATGGTAGAGAAAGAGAACCTTGGGTGCCAAAACCTATGCCTTTTCCCAATAAGAAACACAAGTCAAAGGAGGAAGAACACTACAAAAAGTTTTGTGAGTGGATGAAACCTTTATTTTTGCAAATTCCTTTGACTAATGCTATTAAGTTGCCTCCTTATTCAAAGTATATGAAGGATATTGTCTCTAATAAAAGGAAGATTCCTAATGAGGAAATTTCTACTTTACTTGCTAATTATTCCTTCAATGGTAAGATTCCAAAGAAACTTGGTGATCCAGGTAAATCTACTATTCCTTGCTCTATTAAGAATAATTATGTTAGAAATGCTTTGTGTGATTTGGGAGCTGGAGTTAGTGTTATGCCTTTTTCTCTCTACAAGAGACTCCAGCAAGAAAAGTTGATACCAATTGATATATCTTTGCAAATGGATGATAAGTCTACTACTATTCCTGTTGGTATATGTGAGGATGTTCCTATTCAAGTGGCTCATAATTGATGGGTTTTAACTGATTTTTTTATGCTTGAGATGCCTGAAGATGATTATATGTCCATTATTCTTGGGAGACCATTTATTAATACTGCAGGTGCTGTCATCAATTGTAATCAAGGAAAAATAACTTTTAATATTAATGACAAAGAGCATACTATTTATTTACCAAGAAGATTGATAAGAGCTATGGCCTGAATTCCATTGAAAATATTAAGAGCATCAAAGTTGGAGAAATATATTGTCCCATTCCACAAGAATGTTTTGAAACTATTATGATTGGGACTATTGCCATCAAGTTTGAGGTAACATAATCATTTAGTGAAATGCAAAGTTTTGTTTCATATAAGATTGTTTTGGTAACAAGACTTGATCAACCTTATTAACAAAGGGATTTAATGAACAAAACAATGCTTTCACAATGGTTATACTTGCTCACTTTTATTTTTCTCCTTCCTAGACTTTGCTCTCCCTCTTGTAGCTTTAGTTTTGGTAGTTGTTTGCTTGTTAGAGTGTCTTAGAACTTCTGTAGTTTTGGTATTGGTTTGCTTTTTGCTTCTTCTAAAAAATCTTTTTCTGCGAGAAAATCAATTTTCATAACCTAAAAATTGGCCAAAAATAAAGTTTCCCAAAAAATTCTAGAAATTCCATATTAAAATTTTCCTTGAAAAAAGGGGCGGAGGGACACCTGGAATGGCCCAGGGAGACCCACCAGGCCAGCACACCCCCTGGTGGCGTGGCCAGCCCCAGGTGGCGCCTGGCCTAGGTGTGGCCCCACCTGTGGCCCTCCAAAGTGTCTTCTTCAAGCCACTTCTTTATCTCTCCCGAAAACACCGAAAAACTTTCTCAAGCTCGAGTTCCTGATGTTCTTGCTCCCAATTTTTGATCTCCTTGCTCAGTCCATCTTTGCTGCTGATTTTTGGAGGGTTTGCTCTCCGGTATGTACCTCCTTCGCTTATCCAATTAGATTTTTGATTGGTAGATTGTACCTTGAGTATTTTGCTGCTATAGGTGACAGGTTGTGTGAGCTTGCATGCTTGTTCTATGCTTAGAGATTTCATTTTGATGCATGTTTAGCCCTCTAGCAAGTTCCTATAGTAGTTCCTCATCATTTATCAACTTGGAAATTACTTGGTTTGATGTTTTTCTAAAAATTTTAGAAAAGAAGATGAGTGCATACCAACTGCATCAACATGATTTGATGGTACCTGAGCCAATGAAAGTACATCATGAGTAAGAGGTCTTCCCTTCAATATATCCATGCCCTAAATTTATGAGAGCCGCGGGGATCTTCCAGGATTTCCAAACTATGATTACTAATGTAGGGTTGGAACACTTTGTTGAAGAGGTACCATATCAATATGTTAAGCTAACCATGGCTATGGTGCAGGACTTACGGTTTATTTGGTCCTTGTCTAACCCCATGGTCCATTATAAAATTTACAATATAGCTGTCGACCTGCCTTTTGCTGATTTTTGTGCATCTATTAGAGTGCCACAATGGGGCTCTTGTGAGAAGATCAGAGAGAGGCCTAAGCCACTTTTGGAGTTATATGCTGAAATTTGCCAAGGTTGTGACTTCTCAAAGGAAAGTGGTAAAATTCGGAACATTCAGTTCCCATCCATTAGATATTTTTCCTATTTCATTACCAAGTGTGTTCTTGCTAGAAATACTGCTAGAAAGTTATCTTCATTTGATCTAGCTTTTATCTTAGCTGCATTGAATAGGGATAGATCTTATAACCTAGGTGCTTTGATAGCTTACCGTCTTACCACTAACCGCGAGAAGGGTGGAATTTGTGGAGGTCTCATTGCCTCTAGGTTGCTAGATTTCCATGGTTTAGAGCCTCACCATTCAGATTATCGGTTCCCCATAGAGAGACTCGATCTCGATTCCATGGTTCAGCATAATTTTGTTTCTTCTTGGGCTACTATGAGAGATTTACCGTATGAGATATCCTTTGTCAAGCATGGTTGGAGAGGGGGTAGGACTGATAAAGAAGTCTATTTGCCTTCACCTGCTTTGTTTAATTTTGATAACAGGCAAGGATGGTCGCTCACGGAGGAAGAGTTTGACACATACGTGGCGGAGCTCTCCCAGTAAGAGGGGAATGTTGGAGAGGATGCCGAAGATGATTCGGTTTAGCCCTCCAACATGGGGGAGTCTTCATACCAGCATCCTTCCTATGATTGGAGCGCGTCTTCTTCTTCATCGTGAGGGCCTGATTATGATCATTCCTATGATGACCCACCAGCTTGGGGTTCCTACCCGTGCTATTGAGCCCCACTTAGGCCAAAAGCCTATGCTTGGGGGAGTTCTTTGTAGGGTTCAATAGTCCTTAGTGGAGTTTGGTTTCATGTTATTATTCAAGCCACACAAGTGAAGGGAAATAATGAAGATTAAGACAACTTGAGGTGTGGTAAGAGGATGGTAATGAACTCTATTTGTTTTCATTTTTGTACATATACTCATCATTGTGGGCATGCTTAGTCTGTTCATGTAAGGTGTATGTTATTTGTGGATGCTTAGTAGTTCTTGCTCTCTTATGATTAGCTCCAGCTTGTTAATAGTTTGTAGCATGTCATATGAATGTTTGCTTGCATTGTTTATTCATAACTTGGTATGATATTGTGGTATCCTCCTCTGAATGTTTCATTTGAATCGACTTGGCACATGCTCGCACATGCATATGACTGAACAATAGTCAGTAAGCCTCGATGATTTATTTTGCCTCAGAGTTCTTGTATCACTTTCATGCCATAATTAGTCATTTTTTGTTGCAAGCATGACTATGACAGTTATTGCTCTCTCGTTTGTTGCTCCCTCTCTATTGCTAGCCTTCACTTGCACTGAGTATGAGCTCTACTCGTGTTTCCAACTCCCCAAAGCCAATATTGTCAAAAGTGTCCAGCATACCTACCTACTAGCATCATTTGCTATTCCGTGCATATTTATTATGCCTTGTTTTCTTCCAAATAAAATGTTTGCTTGTTATGGGAAAGTTAGTTAGTAAAGCTCTCACGAACTTGATGGCACACTTTATTTCTTGCACTTAATAAACCTGAACCGTTGTGACTGTCCATGAAAGTTATATGCTTGCAAATTATAGGCTCGGAGTTAGCAGAACCGTGCTATCACGGGGAACGCTTTCAACACCTATAAATATATACCCAGTTGATATCATGCTCTTTTGTTTGCGGATGTCGACAGTGTGAAATAAAAGGGGAGCTTGTAAGTCCATGGAGTTATGTATGTGTGTTAGAGAAATGCCTGGGACGCTAGCCTAAGCCATGCCTAATCATGGTGGAAACTTGCAGCATCACCATAAAAACATCTATGAAGCATTCTTCTTATAAAAAAAGAGATAGAGATTGAGAAAAAGAAAAAAAGACATATTGAAAAGAGGAAAGAGAGAAAAAGGCACCATTTTCCCATGGTAAATAAGAAGATTGCTGAGATGATCATTGTCTGCTTGCCTTGTCATTTTGATTATGGGATAGCTCCTGTATCATGTGCAAGGGGTACCCCGTTGGCGGTTCTCTATGATACACATGCATTTACTATGACAAGAACTTACCGGTAACTAAAGGTGAGTAGCATGAGAAGCGGCCCTCGTACTCAAGGGACATGAGATTTCCAGTTTATGGTTTGTCAAGCATATAACTCATAGTGGACCTCACTTTCACCTTAACCATTAAAGATGCCTATGATAGGGGCAATGAGAGCTCAAATCTAATGAGTACCATACTTTCAGCATTTGGAAGCCTTTCAAACTTTTCAAAACCTTTTCACTTCCTTGTTGAGTCACCACTTATTCTATGAGCACCTTCTTGAGAGCATAGTTGTCATTCTTAGTGTAATGTGCTTGTCTCAAAACTTGGTTAATTATGTAATGACTTTGATGATTGTATCTTTGATATCTTTACTTCTAGTCTTCACTTGAACTTTAGAGGTGCCTTGGCATTTATGTTGTGCTCTACAAACAAAGGCAAGCGAGATACCACTCTAGCATACCTTCTTATGAGCATTGCAATATTGCTTATGTTTATGTTTCATGCTACTTATTATTATTGAGTTGGCATCTCTTCATAGCTTGCAATAATTATTCAGTAGACTTAGTTGCATACTCCTTATTTATAATTGTCTAAGTATCTACTCCTGTGCTGAGAATATTTCCATCATATGAAGCAAATATGTTCGTGAAAGTTCTTTTATTGCACTCAGTTTTCAACTGAATTGCTTGAGGACAAGCAATAAGCTAAGTTTGGGGGAGTTGATACGTCCAAAACGTATCTACTTTCCCGAACAACTTTGCTATTGTTTCTCCTCTAAACTTGTGTGATTTGGATACAACTAACACGGACTAACGCTGTTTTCAGCAGAATTACTTTGGTGTCTAGTTTTTGTGCAGAAAATCAACTATCAGGAAAAATCCCGAAAAATATGCCAAAAATCCTATTTCACCAGAAGACTCACGGAGCCAGAATACGAGATGAGTGGGGCTCTAAGGGGCCCACACCCCCCTGCCGCGCGGGCTGGGCCTGGCCGCGCCTAGAGGGGTGTGGCCGCCTCAGGCACTCCCTCGGCCTCCCTCTTTGCCTATAAGTTGCCTTCTGACCTAAAAACTCAGGGGGGTTCGACGTTTTTCGAGAAAGAGTTCCGCTGCGCCGCCACCACCAGAAACCGTGATTCGGAACCAGAAACTCCGTTCTGGCACCCTGCCGGGATGGGGAATTTGGACAGGATCATCGCCATCATCATCTCCAATGCCTCTCCATCAACCATCCATGTTTCCCCCATCCATGAGTGAGTAATCCCCCGCTATAGGTTATGGGGATGGTAGGGATTGGATGAGTTCTATAATGTAATTGAATAAGATTGTTAGGGAACAGTGCCTAGTATCTGTATGGTGTCCACATGTGTTTTTCTAGTGCAGCGAAGGGGACACATGGCGACACGCTCATCTAACCGGTTGCAACGCGTCCACCATGGCATAAGTATGGTGCACTGTAATGTTGTGTCAGTGGTGGTCGAATGATGCATCCGCTGCACGCATCGTGCCCTTCACATTAGAGCGTGACAACACATGGGTCTGGATAGCCATGCTTTAACCGTTGGGTTTTTAGGCGTCCCTCCTTTTGAACCTTCTATGAGAAGCAATCGATCGAGCCGTAGATTATATAATCCTCCGAGTGGTAATGTCATGCCTATGAAAATCCTACTACTGCTCCAGCTATGAACTGGAACATGCCTCACAGTACGGCACCTGCAATGTCAGTTCTAGCTAGGTCCCATGGCACGAACCGTCCATGTGTCAGCCAGAAGCCGAACAGCAAGCTACCGGGGCACCAGTTGAGCCTCGAGGTGGAGAGCCCCAGGAGGAGACTTAACAATGGCCCATCTTTAAAACCTAATCCTATGCATCATCTCCCTCCCACGCATCGACCCATTCTCCCCGATCTAGAAAAACCCACAAACCTCTCCGTACAGCTCGAGGTTGAACAACCACCTTATCCCTCTGACGCCATGAAGCAAGTGCTTGTAGATGAGTCTTCGGGTGTTACCGCTAGGCTGCCTGCGCCTGCCACGGGCGATGTGGTGCCTCCCATTGCAGATCTAGAGGAGATGCATGCATCCTAGGGCGAGGAGGACGTCCAGTTTGACCCTTATGAGGACTATGTGCTCGTGGATGCAGAAGACTTCGGAGCCCCCGATGAGGGCGAGGAGTTCGACGAGCACATTCCGCTCGTGTACTTAGAGGTACTTTTATTTCTCCATCTTTCTAGTTTACTGTTCATATTTTCTGGTCGTGATGTAGATGTACTAGTACTGAATCTGTTCAAGTACTCCTTATTCTACCGATCATGATCAGATGCACCATACAACCCTCTGCATGCAGAGATTTAGTCTGTTCTGAATTACTCCACATTCTAGATTTAGGAGCGAGCTGTGGGAGACACGCTTAATAAACCTATAAAAATATGTTGTGGTTTTCAAAGTAACTTGAAATGTTTGTTCGAATATCTATGCATGACTGGTAAATGCAATACTGGTTTTTGTGATTTTTTTGAACAAGTAGACTAAGTAAATTTATTTTGTTCATTTCTTTTGCATTTTTTGCACATTACAGGTTGATTCAAGTGAGGTGGACTCTGACAAGGAGTACAGGGATGACAAGAGCCACCATGTCTTGAAGAGTATCAAGAGCAGGGAGGTCCCTTTCTGCACTCTAAGTGGGGAGCTCAGGTGCCCCTTATGTAGCAAAAAAGTCAATCCAAGGATTGACAGCATGATTCCACATGCGGTTGACATCGGTAAAAGCCCCAAGGCTACACATAAGCCAGCGACCAAGGCTAAGCACGCTGCGCATGGAAAATTCCTGAGGGAGTACGTTAGGACCGGCCTTGTATCCCCATCCTTCGAGATCGGGATACGTCGCTCCAAGCCAACCAAGAAGTGACCTTGCTACCTCATACGACACCTAATAATTTCATGTTGTTTCTGCCGTTTCTAAAACATGAGACACTAAGTGGTGTGTTGAACCGAACGCAATGTCTTAGTGTGTGTGTGTGTTGCATACTTGTTTGATCATGCTTGCATAAGATCACCAATAAATTATGTGGAGCATATTGACAATGAAAAATTAATTTACCTCTATGTGCTATCAAGTCACAGTTACATCACGTCAGCACTGCGCACCCACTGCACAGCGGCAACGGGACGGGTGGACTCAGTGGCGTGTTCTCACGGTATTCGTGTCGCCACCCTCACGATCCCCATGCCATTGCCAAGTCGCATGCACACCCTTCCTGCCCGCCACAACCACGCAATCGTAGCCCTGCGATGTCGAAACCGACGGTGCTCGACCGGTCAAACTTGCTTTAGGGTAGGTAAAGACCATAGTGATGGTAAATGTTATTTACCATCCCGGCCCTCCTCACCCCCCCTTTTAACGAAGGGCTTCTAGGCCCCGCAGCCCTATGTTGTGCAGATCCTGTTTGTGCCCTTTGCATGCGGCAGCATCCAGAACTGCCATGCAGCGCCTGGGTTTACTTTCAGTGGCTTGACTTTTCTAAAATTTTGGCCAAACTTTCCATGGCTTGAACTTTCAAAAAAAAAATAGGCCTTAAGCCTTGCAATGGAGGGAGTATTACTGAATATAGCTACCTGAGATTATGGTGGGATCCACAAGATCAGATGCCATTGTACACAAATGGGCACAATCTAAGGACACATTTATAATATAAGATGCTAGAAATCTCGGCACATCATGCTTGGATGTAGTGGCTGATGAACCACAAGTGTAGGGGATCGCAATAGTCTTCGCGGGTAGTATTACCCAATTTATTGATTCGACACAAGGGGAGCCAAAGAATACTTGCAAGCCTTAACAACTGAGTTGTTAGTTCAGCTGCACCTGGAAATAGTTCTTGCTCATAGAAGTTTATCAGTAGCAACAGTTTGTAGTAGCAACAGCAACAATGAAACAGTAGCGGTAACAGTAGGATTCGAGTGCGGTAGGCATAGGGATGGATGGACGGGCGTTGCATGGACGAGTCTAAACATGTAACTTCAAGAACTAGGGCATTGCAGATAAATAATAACAAGCATCCAAGTACTAAAAAATCCTAGGCATGTGCTCCAAATATAGTCATGCGTGCTCGCAATGAGAACTTGCACAACATCTTCTGTCCAGCCAGCCCGTGGCAGCGGGGCCTCTAGGGAACTACTGGCAATTAAGGTGCTCCTTTTAATAGAGCACCGGAGCAAAGCATTAACACTCCGTGAACACATGTGATCCTCACACCATAGCCATCCCCTCCGGTTGTCCCAATTATTGTCACTTTGGGGCATTTGGATCCGGACAATGATATGTGTACATAACTTGCAGATAAGATCATAAAAAATACTATCATAATGATTCAATAATAAGCTCAGATCTGTGATCATGGCACTCGGGCCCTAGTGACAAGCTTTAAGCACAACAAGTTGCAACAAAGTCAAATAGCACTAATAGAGATACTAGGCACTATGCCCCTAACAGATCTTATTTGATTACATGATAGAACTCATCCAATCCCTACCATCCCCAAGCCTACAGCGGGGGGTTACTCACTCATGGATGAGGGAAACATTGATGGTTGATGGAGAGGTGTTGGAGATGACGATGGCGATGATCCTCCCCAAATTCCCAGTCCCGGCAGGGTGCCAGAACGGAGTTTCGGGATCTGAATCTTGGTTTCTCGTGGCAGCGGCAGAGCGGAATTCTTTCTGGAAAACTATCGAACCCTCCTCTGTTTTTATGTCATAAGGCAACTTATAGGCGCGGAGGGAGGCCGAGGAGTTGCCTGGGGTGGCCAAACCTCCCCCAGGCGCGGGGTCAGTGGGCCCACGCCTGCGGTGGGTCTGGGCCCCCCAGGCCTCCCCTTTGTCTCCCCTTCTGGCTTCGTGGATCTGGTGAAATATAATTTTTGGCATATTTTCCGGGATATTTCCTAATAGTTCATTTTCTGCACAAAAACAAGACACCAAGGTAATTCTGCTGAAAATAGCGTCAGTCCATGTTAGTTGTATCCAAATCACACAAGTTTAGAGAAAAAACAATAGCAAAGTGTTCAAGAAAGTAGACACGTTTTGGACGTATCAACTCCCCCCAAGCTTAGCTTATTGCTTGTCTTCAAGCAATTCGGTTGAAAACTAAGTGCGATAAAAGAACTTTCACGAACACTTTGCTTCATATGATTTAAATATTCTCAGCACAGGAGTAGATGCTTGGATAATTCATAATAAAGAGTATGCAACTAAGTCTACTCAATAGTTATTGCAAGCTATGGCGAGAAACCAACTCAATAATAATAAGTAGCATGGAACATAAACATAAGCAACATTGCAATGCTCATAATAAGGTATGATAGAGTGGTATCTCGCTTGCCTTTGTTTGAAGATCACAATATAAATGCTGAGGCACCTCTGAAGTTCATATGAAGATTAGAGATAAAGATATCAGAGATACATGCATCAAAGTCATGACATAATTAACCAAGTTTTGGAACAAACACAAGAATGAAAACTATGCTCTCAAGAAGGTGCTCATAGAATGAGTGGTGACTCAACAAAATTGTGAAAACAGTTTTTGTGAAGGTTTGAAAGGCTTCCTAATGCTGAAAGGAAGGTACTCATTAGCTTTGAGCTCTCATTGCCCCTTTCATTGGCATCTTCATGTGGTTAAGGTGAAAGTGAGGTCCACTCTGAATCATATGCTTGACAGACCATAGACTGGAAATCCCAAGTCCCTTGAGTATGAGGGTCGCTCCGCATGCTACTCAACTTTGGTCACCTGAAAGTTCTTGTCATTGTAAATACATGCATATCATCGAGAACCGCCAACGGGGCACCCCTTGCACATGGTACATGAGCTTTCCCATAACCAAAATGACAAGGCAAGCAGACAATGAGCATCTCAACAATCTTTTTATTTACCATATGCATAGCTTTTTATTGAGGATGATTCATAGATGCTTATTATAGTGATGTTGCAAGTTTCCACCATGATTAGGCATGGCTTAGGCTAGCGGCCCAGGCTTTTCTCTAACACAATGTATAAACTCCATGAACTAACAACTTCCCCTTTTATTTCACATCGTCAACATCCATAAACAAAAGAGCAAAGTATCAACTGGATAGAATTATCCAAAAAGTGTTGAAAGCGTTCCCCGTGACATCACGGTTCTGCTAACTCCCAGTATATAATAACCAAGCATATAACTTTCATGGACTAGTCACAATGGTTCAGGATTATTAAGCGCAAGGAATAAAGTGTGCCATCAAGTTCGTGAGAGCTTTAGTAACTAAGTTTCTCAAAACAGACAAACATTTTATTTTGGAAGAAAACACGGCATATTGAATATGCGCTGAAGTAGCAAATGACGCTAATAGATAGATATGGTGGACACAGCTGGCAATATTGGTTTTGGGGAGTTGGAAGCACAGGTAGAGCACATACTCAGTGCAAGTGAAGGCTAGTAATAGAGAGGGAGCGACAAACCAGAGAGCAATAACTGTCATAATCATGCTTGCAACAAAATAGGACTAATTATGGCATGAAAGTGATACAAGAACTCTGAGGCAAAATAAATCATCGAGGCTTACTGACTATTGATTAGTCATATGCATGCGTGAGCATGTGCCAAGTCGATTCACATGAACAGTCAGAGGAGGATACCACAATATCATACCGAAGTATGGATAAAACAATGCAAGCAAACATTCATATGACATGCTACAAACTATTAGCAAGCTGGAGCTAATCATAGACAAGCAAGAACTACTGAGCATCTATAATGACATACACCTTACACAAACAAGCTAAGCATGCTCACAATGATGAGTATATGTACAAAAATGAAACAAATAGAGTTCATTACCAGCCTCTTACCACACCTCAAGTTGTCTTAATCTTCATTATTGCCCTTCACTTGTGTGACTTGAATAATTAACATGAAAACCAATACCCACTGAGGACGGCTGAACCCTACAAATAACTCACAAAACCAAAGAAGAAGAACAAATATTTTTGGTGTTTTTGATTTTTTTAGAAACAAGCAAACAGAGAAAAACCAAACAGAAACAAAGCAAACCAAATAAAGAAAAATTGTTTTCAGTTTTTTCTTTTAAGGCAAACCAAAGAAAAGAAACAAACCAAGAGAAACAACGAAAATATTTTTGGGTTTTTGAGAAAGCAGCAACAAGAACCAAAAATAAAGTGAAACAATGGATATACAAAGAACTGACCGAACATGATATATAGATGAGTGTGATGTCGGTGTACCTCCCCCCAAGCTTAGGATTTTGGCCTAAGTGGGGCTCAATCCCATGGTGCCCAAGTAGATGCACCTCCATAGTATGTCGAGGAAGCTCCCTCGTCCTGGTACGATCTCGAGGCCTCCCCTATGTAGTGTATAGCAGGGTCATAAGCGGGCGCTCCCCCCTGATAGTGCCCGTGGAAGTTAAGAGAACGCAGCAAATCATCCATCTCCGCCTTCGAGCGTGACCAAGGTCCCTGAGAAATACTGAACAAAGTGGTTTGGGGTAGAGGGATCTCTCTCTCTTCCCCGTCAGTAAAAAACATTCTATAAACCAAGTTCTCAAGAGTAGATCTAGAGGTGACAAAGTGGTGTGCCTTCATGGCAGCAAGATCAAGTCTCTGAGGAGCCAAAACTGTATCATGGGGATCAACAACAATGTCCAATGTAGCAGCGATACGAGTAGCAATAATTCCCCCATAAATGGGTCCCCTAGCAGCTAAACGGCGAGCAATGAGGGAACCAAGATTATACTTATCCTCACTATAGAGCGCAGCAGCTAAGAAGGCCAATTGATAGTTGGATATATTGCTAGTGTTCTCCCTACCAAGAACACTGGTGGTAAGATAGTAGGTGAAGTACTTGATGGCTGGAAGTTGAATGTTCTTTATCTTCCCTCGTTGAGCTCTGCGGTCATCATCATTGGTTATTCCTCGGTATAGTTCCAACAAATCAGCGGGAAGAGCTGTAATCTTCTTTGATGACCCATTTGTACCAAGTCCCAGGGCCTTGCAAAATTTCTTCAAAGGCATAGAATGAGCCCTGCTATAAAGTCTGAAAGACACAGAAGGATTGAACAAACTATTGGTGAAGGAGAAACTCTCCACAAACGTTTTAGTAAGTGAAGCATATTGTGCACTCTCATCCTGCATGAAACTTGTTAGACCAGCCCTCTCAATCAAAGCCATGAAATCATTAAGAATCCCAGCAGCTCGCAAGAAAGTTTGATAAGGAAAGGTGGAGGGGTGAGCATCCCCTTCATCTCCCTCGTCACCAAACCGTGGAGTGATGATATCCTCATTGTATGAGGGTCTGGAGCTGGTAGATGACCTTGGGAGCCTTGCCCTTCTAGGTGCATCACTCTAAAAAATGTCACCAAAGGTGTGATGGTCCATGACTTCCCTTTGCTGAAATTTTAAACAACCATCAAACCAAGTGATTTCTAAGTTGATAAATGATGAGCAACTACTATAGGAACTTGCTAGAGGAATACACATGCATCAAAACAAAGTTTCTAAGCATAGAACAAGCATGCAGGCTCAAACAATCTGTCACCTACAGTAGCAAAATACTCAAGATACAATCTACCAATCACAAATCTAATTGGACAAGTGGAGGAGGCACATACCAAGGAGCAAACCCTCCAAAAATCAGCACTTGAGATGGGCTGAACAAGGAGATCGAAAATCACGAGCAAGAACAGCAAGAACTCGAGCTTGAGAAAGTTTTCTGGTGTTTTTCGGGAGAGAGAAAGAAGGTGGCTTTGTGGAGGCAGCCTGGAGGGGCCCAGGTGGGCCAGACCCCCCTAGGTGCCACCACTAGGTAAGCCACACCTACCATGGGTGTGGGGCCTAGGGGTGGCCCCTGGGTCATCTCAGGTGCAACTCTGCCCCTTTTTTCGAGGAAAAAAATATTTTGAATTTTCTAGGATTTTTTGGGAAACTTTATTTTTGGCTAATTTTCAGGGTATGAAAATTGATTTTCTCGCAGAAACAGTTTTACAGAAGTAGCAAAAGCAAACCAAAAGCCAAAC
The DNA here is from genome assembly GCA_023614405.1 of Avena insularis. Classification (NCBI taxonomy): domain Eukaryota; kingdom Viridiplantae; phylum Streptophyta; class Magnoliopsida; order Poales; family Poaceae; genus Avena; species Avena insularis. Next base: position 162,180,740 of record CM042695.1, on the reverse strand, counting down.
TACAGGAGCTCTAAGAAACTCAAACAAGCAAACAACTAGCAAAACTAAAGCTAAAGCAAAGACTAGGAAGGATAAAGGGAAAAAAGAAAGCAAGTATAACCATAGTGGAAACATTATTTTGTTCATTAAAATCCTTTTGTTAACAAGGTTGATCAAGTCTTGTTACCAAAATAATCTTATATGAAACAAAACTTTGCATTCCACATGGTGATTATGTTACCTCATACTTGATAGCAATGGTCCCAATCATAATAGTTTCAAAATTTTCTTGTGGAATGGGACAATATATTTCTCCAACCTTTATGCCTTCAATATTTTCAATAGAATTCAGGCAATAGCTTCTAACAACCTTCTTAGGGAAATAGACGGTGTGCTCTTTGTCATTAATATTGAATGTTACTTTCCCTTGATTGCAATTGATGACATCACCTGCAGTATTAAGAAAAGGTCTCCCAAGAATAATAGACATATTATCATCTTCAGGCATTTCAAGCACAACAAAATCAGTTAAGACCATGCAATTATGAGCAACTTGAATAGGAACATCCTCACATATACCAACAAGGACAGTAGTTGACTTATCAGCCATTTGCAAAGATATATCAGTTGGTATCAACTTTTCTAGCTGGAGTCTCTTATAGAGAGAAAAAGGCATAACACTAACTCTAGCTCCCCAATCACATAAAGCAGTTCTAACATAATTATTCTTAATGGAGCAAGGAATAGTTGGTATACCTGGATCACCAAGTTTCTTTGGAACCTTACCATTGAAGGAGTAATTAGCAAGTAGAGTAGAAATCTCCTCATTAGGAATCTTCCTTTATTAGAGACAATATCCTTCATATACTTTGAATAAGGAGGCAACTTAATAGCATCAGTCAAAGGAATTTGCAAAAATAAAGGCTTCATCCACTCACAAAACTTGTTGTAGTGTTCTTCCTCCTTTGACTTGTGTTTCTTACCTGGAAAAGGCATAGGTTTATGCACCCAAGGTTCTCTCTCTTTACCATGTTTATTAGCAATAAAATCTTCCTTTGTGTACCTAGTGTTTTTAGTGTGTTTCTCATGTTCTTCCTCAACTTCCTCCTTATCAGGAGACTCATTATTATTACCATTCTCAGTTTCAGCATCAGAGACAGATATACTATTAGGGTCTACAGCAGGTTCAAGTGGTTCCTCAACTTTCTTATGTTTCTTTTTCTTCCTCTTATGAGGGCTACCACTATCCTCACCTTGTTGGGAATCCTGCTCTATTCTTTTAGGGTGTCCTTTAGGATATAAAGGATCTTGAGTAGCTGCACCACTCCTAGTTCCAATTCCATAAGCATGTTTATTTCCTAAAGCATTAACTAGCATATCCTTTTGCACCTTAGCAAGTTGATAAAGTTGGGTTTGAACCATTTGAAAGTATTTACAAAGCATTTTAATATCATTAGAAGTTCTTTCCACAATATCTTTCAACTCATGGATAGCTCTAGAGTTTTCCAATAAATGATTCTGAACTTGTTTATTAAAATTACCTTGTTTAACAATAAATGTGTCAAGTTGCTCTAAGCATTGTCAGGAGGCTTACCATAAGGAATATCACCTTCATTAAATTGGAGAGACTGTACCTCAATAGTAGATGAGTGGGGAATTGGCTTACATAATTCTTCTATAGGAGGTAGATTCTTCACATCTTCAACTCTAATACCTTTCTCCTTTAGACACATTTTAGCTTCCTTCATCATTTAATGAAATAACTCCCCTCTTCTTTGTTGTTGGTGCTGGATCTGGTTCAGGAACAACTGGTTCAGGAGTAATACGCTCAGGTGTATTCAGCTCAGTTGAAGTCCAATCATAATAATTCTTGCTTATCTTGTTCATTAATTCTTCAGCATATGTAGGAGTCCTTTTCCTGAAAACACAATCAGCAAAGCTATTTAGGTAGGTCCTAGAATCATCAGTTAGTCCATTATAATAAATATCAAGAAGCTCATTCTGAGGTAATGGACATCCAGGATATGCATGAATCAAGGAACAGAATCTTTTCCATGACTCATGCAATTTCTCTTCTTCTCCCTGTTTAAAATCAAAAAGTTTCTGCAAAGCAGCATGTCTAGCACTGGGAGGAAAATATTTATGGAAGAAAGAAGCAATCAAGCAATCAGGGCTATCAATGGAACCAGGTGGTAATATATTAAACCAAGCCCTAGCTTCTACTTTTAGTGAAAAGGGAAGATCTTAGCAACAAAGTACTTGCGCATTTTAAAATCATTAGAGAACAAATCACTCATAGTAGAAAGCTCATTCATATGAGCCTCGGCACTCTCATTTTCAGTGCCACAAAAAGGTTCTTTCTCAACAATATCTAAATAAGTTAAATCAAGAGAGAAATCATAATCTTTATCTTTAATATCTATGGGAGAGGTGGCAAACTTAGGATCATAGGACTTATTGGGCATAATAGTACATCTAGCAAGGAGACTCTTAATAGCACTAGCACCATGTGTGTTTCGGCACTCTTCAACAAATTCATTAGTGAACTCTATGTAACCATCATTAATATCAAAACTCTCAATAGATTCAGGTGAGCTAACAGGTGTAATAGTGTCTTCACTAGGAGTTTCGGTATTTCCTAGACTAGCCATAGTAGCATCTAGAAAAGGACCTAATGAACCACTTGCATCAAGCATAGTAGAAGTAACATCAAGAGCATCAAAAGCAGTTTCAGATTCAGCAGTAGTAGCAGTGTGTGTAGCATCAGCATGTGGTGGTGGTGTGACAAGCTTACTTATAACAGACGGTGAATCAAGAGCAACAGAGGTGTTTAAGACTATACCTCTTCTTGTAGTGGATGGTAAAATAGGGAACTTTCCATCACGATACTTCCCCATGATGAAAGGAGTAGCAGTGAACAATAATAGATCCAAGTGAACTTACAAATAAAGCTATGCTCCCCGGCAACGGCGCCAGAAAATAGTCTTGATGACCCACAAGTGTAGGGGATCGCAACAGTCTTCGTGGGTAGTATTACCCAATTTATTGTTTCGACACAAGGGGAGCCAAAGAATACTTGCAAGCCTTAACAATTGAGTTGTCAGTTCAGCTGCACCTGGAAATAGTTCTTGCTCACAGAAGTTTATCAGTAGCAACAGTTTGTAGTAGCAACAGCAAAGAAACAACAACAGCAACAGTGAAACAGTAGCAGTAACGATAGCGATGTGATGAGGATTCGAAAAGGTAGGCATAGGTATGGATGGACGGGCGTTGCATGGACGAGTCTAAACATGTAACTTCAAGAACTAGGGCATTGCAGATAATAATAACAAGCATCCAAGTACTAAACAATCCTAGGCATGTGCTCCAAATATAGTCATACGTGCTTGCAATGAGAACTTGCACAACATCTTCTGTCCAGCCAGCCCGTGGCAGCGGGGCCTCTAGGGAACTACTGGCAATTAAGGTGCTAATTTTAATAGAGCACCGGAGGAAAGCATTAACACTCCGTGAACACATGTGATCCTCACACCATAGCCACCCCCTCCGGTTGTCCCAATTATTGTCACTTTGGGGCCTTTGGATCCAGACAATGATATGTACACAACTTGAAGATAAGATCATAAACAATACTATCATAATGATTCAATAATAAGCTCAGATCTAAGATCATGGCACTCGGGCCCTAGTGACAAGCGTTAAGCACAACAAGTTGCAACAAAGTCAAATAGCACTAATAGAGATACTAGGCATTATGCCCCTAACAGATCTTATTCGATTACATGATAGAACTCATCCAATCCCTACCATCCCCAAGCCTACAACAGGGGATTACTCACTCATGAATGAGGGAAACAATGATGGTTGATGGAGAGGCGTTGGCAATGACGATGGTGATGATCCTCCCCAAATTCCCCGTCCCGGCAGGGTGCCAGAACGGAGTTTCTAGATCCGAATCTTGGTTTCTCGTGGCGGAGGCGAAGCGGAACTCTTCCTGGAAAACTATTGAACCCCCCTATGTTTTTAGGTCAGAAGGCAACTTATAGGCACGGAGGGAGGCCAAGGAGCTGCCTTGGGTGGCCAAACCTCCCCCAGGCGCGGGGTCAACTTATAATCACCATATCCCTAATGATTATATCATTCTATCTAGCCATTATGGTTTCAAAATTTTAAAAAATTCACCCTCAAACTCAAAAACATGCTTTCATTTGTCAAGCAAGTACCAAAACTACAATTTGTAACCTTCTAGTTGCTTGTATGGTTGTACATCACATTGGGATCACATAACATCAGTTGTACTTTTTAGATGCTTTCACAATCTCTCGAAAGACTCTGCTCAACCCTGGTTTGACCAAACCTTGTAAATTTCGTAATAAATTGAGAAATTCTCTTGGAAAACGTCAAATTTGTTCATTGTGTGGAAAATATATTGAATAGAAATGACAAACTTTCGAAAAAAATGTCCCCCTAGCAGTCCACTCTGAAATGTAGGGTAGTTAGGTCAACGATTATGTCCGACTACTCGAAAGAGCAACTCGTGTACCATGTTTTCATCTACCTTTCTTCAAATAGAATCAAATTTGGCACAAGAGGGTATCACCATATTCTTAATGATGGTAGCATTGTATCTAGGAATTTTGGTTTGAAAATTTCAAAAAATTCACCCTCAAACTCAAAAGGGGCTTTCATTTGTGAAGCAAATACCAAAACTACAATTTGAAACCTTCTAGTTGCATGCTTGTGTGGTTTTACATCACATTGGGATCACAGAAGAGCAATTGTACTTTTTAGATGCTTTTACCAAACCACAATGATCCACATGACCACACACACTCAAGTAGATGTGGTGATGCAACTTCTGTCACACTGGTGCATCATTCCATGTGGCAGCTGCATTCTAGTGGCTTTCTGAAGATTTATGACCAGGGTTTGACACATGGAGTCCCTAGAGTCATTTTCATATGTTCTTTTCAAAACCACAATGATCCACACGACCACACACACTATAATGAATGTGGTGATGCAACTTCTATCACACCGGTGCATCATTCCATGTGGCAGCTGCATTCGAGTGGCTTTCTGGGAATTTATGACCATGGTTTGACACATGGAGTCCATAGATCCATTTCATGTGTTCTTTTACAAACCACCTTGATCCACATGACCACACACACTCCAATGGATGTGGTGATGCAACTTCTATCATACTAGTGCATCATTCCATGTGGCAGTTGCATTCTATGGACTTTCTAGTGATTTCTAGCCATGGTTTGATACATGGTGTCCCTAGAGTCATATCATTTGTTCTTTACCAAACCACAATGATCCACATGACCACACACAGTCAAGTTGATGTGGGGATACAATTTCTGTCACATCGGTGGATCATTTCATGTGGCGGTTGCATTCTAGGGGCTTATGTACACTCCACACGACCACATGTACACTCCAATGGATGTGTTGATGTAGCTTCTGTCACACTGGTGCATCATTCCATATTTCCATGTGGCAGTTTGTAACACCCCCAGAATCGACCCTATGCAAGTCTCAGCGATTCCCGCCAAACCCACATAGAAACGATTCAAAGCTGCCCACTAGGCACTTTCGTGCGGGTGGAAAACAAAGTAATACCATTACACAATAGTCCACGATGGAACCCACAGAACAGATATATACAACAATGACTCAAAGAGTCAAGAATACAGATATACAATACAAAGATTGAAATCACCTTTAAAACGATACAGCGTACGAGTACGGACAAGATGCAAATTGAGCTAAGAGCCCTGAAGAATAACCAATGGCGTCCATAACCCTTCCCAGGCCAAGCCGGAAGGGTAACCCTACTAACGACATTGTTCTCAAAACCTGCTTAACAAAAGGGGTGCCGACAAAGGGAGAAGGAAAAAGAGAGCGGTCAAGATCGAGGCCAAGACACGAGACTAGAATTGGTCCTCGCCACATAGGTATGGTGGATCAAGCGGCAAGAGATGCACTAAACAACCTATAGAGACTCAATACAACGGGCGGCTATCAGATAGGGATAAGAAATACCTATTCGGTTCCAACCTGAAACTATCATCATGCATACCCATCCTGGTATTTCCCCCTTCAGACCAAACGACGAAGTCAACCGAGGAACTCACATAGTTGGCAGTTTTATTCATTCTGTTATAGTTGCGGCAATTACTAGTCAGATATAGATAACATGAGTCATCCTGATATAATAAGCAGTGGGCAGTTTTAGTTAACCATTCCGTTGTAGTTGTAGTACTTACTAGTCAGATACATATAGCATGAGGCATCCCCAAAACCCAGCAGTTGTTGGTACTTTAATTTAGCCATTCTGTTGTAGTTGCAATACTTACTAGTCAGATACAATGGTAACAGGTGACAGCCCAAACCAGCAGTTGTTGGCACATTTATTTAGCCATTCCATTATAGTGAAGCTGATTACTAGTCATTATAAAGTCAAATTTATAGCACTACTTTAGTTATAGTTGTCTATGATCGAGATTTCAGAAAGTTTTACCCTGCAGGGGGCACAAATAGCAACACACGCACGATCAACCTCGAGAAAAACCAATAAAAACCCAACGAGGCATCACGATAGAGCAATTGCAAGATTCATATAAATTTCAGGGGGCCACCCCACCAAGCTACCCGCGACAAAGTTGGCCGGCTCCGAGACGGACCCAGAGGTTTGTGTCGATGGCTGTAAACGACTGGGAACCCGAAAGTGTGACTGGGCTTGTCGATACCGCATAAACGTATCACAATTCCTAAACAGTACAGCGCCCACGCAAGAATTGTAAATAAAGCAGTAAAGCATGGCATAAGTACAGGATAGTAATAAAGCCCCAAACTACTTTGTGGCCCCAAGAAATAAATATGACTCAAGCTCTGGCTAGGGGGATTCATGATCCCACATGCGGATAGTGCGAATATTCAAAGAACAGGTATCAAGTACTCGGGGTCCTACGGGACACAAGTGGACGGTTAAAAACCAAATAACATATATTGCCCACATGTGCCTCTGCATTATTTACATACTTCAATTTTAGTTATTAAACGGTAATTAAAGTTATAATCATCTCCAACATTAAATATAAGGCATTACTCCAACAACTGTTGAAAGAACATGTTGGGCCCCCATGTGTGGTTTTGGTAATTAATGACAATCTTTATGGACTAATGTGTGTATTAAGTTATACTTGTAGGATTTGTCCATTGGCATCGCTTGGAGCATGTGTTGGCTTCAAGGTCGATGAAATGAAAAGAAGATATGTTGGGCAAGCTCAATATGCGAGGTCGATGATGAGGAATTAAGAAAGGTGTTCCACCTTGAGAAGGGCAAGATCGTCTACATCGAGCTCAAGTGGAATGCTCAAGTCAAAGGTATAATCTTGATAGGTTTTCCCTTTTACCGGTCTCTTGTTGTGTGTAGGAGACCGGGTTTAGGATAGATAACCGTACTATCAAGAGGGGCTCTCGTATGAGTAATTTGGTCACATCGTTCGGAGAGAGCTCAAACCTTTGCATACTTGCATCATCGTTTTTGGTTGTTATTTGGCCTTGTCCATGTGAGGATATAGAGCTTGTGGTAATCTCCATAACAAGCTCTTGTTCATCAAAATCGGATCTCCCATATATAACTTGTTGCGATTTTGATTTATGTGGCATTTCGGTTTCTCACCAAGTGAGGTATTTCACATTATTCTACTTGATCATTTCTCACTTGGTGATAATCAATATTTCCAGCACAATTTGAATCGGGCCAATCGGAGCTTTCAGTCAAAAGTTATTGCCGTTTGAATATTTGCATGTAAGTCTATTTTTTCGGGCCGAAGTAGTATCATTGACGGGCTGATTACCGCCCGGGCCTAAAAACGGCCGTTTTCTTTCTGTCTCGCCAGGTACCTTTTTGCGGTAGTACCGGCCAGCCCGGTAGTACCGCCCGGATGGGCCGGTACTACCGGCCGGCCCAGTTTTTTTGGCCCAGATATTTTTCTAGATCCAGATCTGCTCGCTCGTGTCCGCCTCGCATCGCGTGCCGCTGCGTTGACCAACTGCTGCTGCGTTGGGCCCGCCCGCTTCATTGCCGCTGGCTCTCTCTCTCACGCTGCGCGCGCCACCGCTGTCGCTGCCGCTTCATTGCCACGGCTCACATGGCGTCGCTTCGCTTTGCTGGCCCAGCTGCGATGCTGTTGCCACTGCTGCTTCACAAGCTCATGCCGCCACTGCCCAGCACTGTGCTCATTGCTGCCACTGGCTGGCCCCACTGTCATTGTGTTTTTGCCTTTCCCTGTAATGGTGCGGGTTTTTAAGTCCTGCCAGGTGGTACCACTGCGACCACTGCAGGGCTCGTACTAACCGGGCCGAATCTTTGCCTCTTTAAATAGCCTTGACCTTTTTTCATTTAGAGTGACTTCTTTCTCCTCCTTTTGTCTAGGCTTTCCCCTATTTGCCTTACTCTTTGAGCTTGATTTCTACTCACCCCTCCATTGATTCTTGCATATATTTGAGGGGTAGCTGGAGGAGATCTAGACCCACGTTTTGACCTAACCGATTCATCTCTTTGTGAGTGCATCTTTGGGGATCTAGATTTTGGGGGATTTTATGTCTCTCTTTGATTCCTCCTCTCTTGTTCCCCCAATAGCTTTAGCAGCTTTTGTTGGAACTTGAGAGTGAGGGATTTGAGCATCTTTGTGGTGTTCTTGCCATTTGCATTTGGTGCATCGGTTTGAGTTCTCCTCGGAGGATTTGGTTTGAGTTGCTCATTGGAGATTGTCCCTCTTTGGTTCTTGGAACCCTAGATGGTTTGTGGCCTTGGTGGCATTGTGGCCTTTTGTGGCATTTGTTGGGAGCCTACAATTAAGTTGTGGAGAAGTGCCCCAACCTTGTGAGAGGTTCCGGTTGCCACCGACAAGTGCACCGATAGTGGAAGCGTGGATCCATCCCATTGGGGCGAGATTCACCGGAGAATAAGGGAGGCCTTTTGTGGCGTTGGTGGTTTGATACCACCCCCTCTCCAAACGATACGTACTCCATGTTGGGAGGAACTCGGTAAAATATTGGTGTCCCCGCATGCCTCGGTTATCTCTATACCCGAGCTCTTTACTTATGCACTTTACATTGTGATAGCCTTCATGCTTGAAGAAATATATATCATTCTATCACTTTGTTGCTTGTATTGTTTAGCATAAGTTGTTGGTGCACATAGGTGAACCTTAGTTGTTCTAGGTTGTGCTTAACAAAGTAAACACTAGTTTTATTCCGCCTTTGTTGAGCCACTCTAGGAAAAGTTTTAATCGCCTATTCACCCCCCTCTAGGCGACATCCGTATCCTTTCAACTGTGGAACATCGACGGCGCGACGCAACACCTGCGCAAGCAACTACGACTCGCAAGGCTGACTATCTACCAAACAACAGGTAATAGGATGTGTCCAAGGCAATTTAATGGCTGCAAGGGATATCACGGGTACGAAAACTAGAGCATCGCATCATAGATAGCAATAGATCAATAGGTGGAAATAAAGACTATAAAGTAAGATAGGTAGAAAGGGGAGAATGCTCGCCTGAAAACATTGCTGAAGGTTCATCCGAAGATCGGGTCAACACTCGCATCAACTCATCGGCCTAATCCGTGAAGAAGCAAAACACTAGAAGAAACACCGGATGCACTATTTAATACTACGACAGAAGATCGGGCATGATGCATGTATGATGTATGACATGGCAAAGATGCGATGCAATTAGGCAAAATTAAGCGGAACCGGGGTCCCGACAATTAATTATTAAGTTCATGTTGTTGAGATACCCCACAATTTAAATATTGTCTTAACAAGTCAAAACATGGCATCGGTTCGCTACACAAATTTAATTGAAGCCAACATAGGACTAGAAAAGCCCGCATATGGACTCCATATTTAATTATAAGGTGAATCGACATAAGTCCCCCAAACCCCACAATATGTATGCAACATGAACAATTAAATATGCAACAATTTATATAGTTGGCAATTTATAAAAAATAGGGGTCTCAAATAGGGGTCACACTTGGGGGCTCGGCGATCTTGGTCTCCAAGAATTCGGGTTTGGGCTCCGGGGAGGAGACCTTGGCGTTCCGTGTAGATGACCTTCGGATTCGGGGTCTTTGGTTTCCTGTCGGCGGCCTTGTAGATGGTTGTCTGGCTCGATGTCGATCTTATCGGGTGGCTCCGCTTTCAGAGCATCGGCATCAGTCTGGTAACAACGCTAGGTAGAACTCGACGGGCACCTCTTATACCACATTTGCAGGCATATCAACACCACTACACCCATCCTTCAACACTCCATCTGTGTACATACATACCACAACATCACACCAAAACGAGGCATCAACTGAATGTCACTTAAGACGAGAAGTTGCTGAACCCGGCGTCCATGGTCGATCGCGGGCACAACAGAGAGGCACGCACGCGCGGCCATGCAAGAGTTCCTGGGAACCGAAGACTGGGGGCCCAGGGCAGCGGAAGACGATGGCCAGGCATCGAGGAGGCGCCGGCGGGTTGTGGTCGAGCTGAGGACAACCGACGTGGAAGCAGATCCGACGGCAGGTCGAGCTCGGGGACGGCAGAGGCAGACGGGGAAGCCCGGGCTCAGGCGCGGCCGGGGACGGGCGAAGCCGGCAACGCAGAGGAGGCGGAGAGGCACCGGCGACGCGGGCGAGGAGGCGTAGGCGCTTGCGGAGGCGCGTGTGCAGGGAAACTGGCAGCGGCGGGCTGGCTCCTCGGCAGCCGCGGGTGCGAGGCCATAGGCGAGAGGGCGCGGACACCGACGCTGCAGAGGAGAATCGACAGCGACGGAGGAGGTCGGGCAGAGGACGGCAGGGTCCCGCGGCGGCGGTAGAGAGCAGAGAGGAGGGCGTGTAGGTGAGCTCGACCCTGGGAGGCCGGCAGCACGCTACAGAGGGCGCCGGAGGGAAGGAAGGCGATGGCCAGACACGAGGCGGCTCTGGTACCTGACAGAGAGGAGGCGGAGAGGAGGTCACGAAGGCTGGTCGCAGCGAAAGCGCGCGCGGCGGCGACGGACGAGACGGGTGAGCGAGACAAGCGGAGAGAAGAGGGAAGCGGCCCGGTGCATGGTCAGAGGCGGCGGCGGCGCCTGTGGGAGGAAGGAAGAACGTGTGAGGGAGGGAGATGCGAGCGGGGTGCGTGGCACGATGCGGCAGGTGGGGCCCGGCCCGGGTTGGGTGGATCGATCAGGAGGACAGGCGCGTGCAGAACGTGTCGAGGAGCTAGGGATCGAACAGGAAAGGGGAGACCGCAGGATGGGGCCGGTTTGCTACAGGGTGGATGTGGGGATGGGTAGCAATGCAGGGACTAGGTGCTGGGTCGTGTGTGGCGTGCGTGCGTGAGTGTGTGTTTTGGGTTTGAAAGTAGGTGGGGTTTAGGGTTGGAGAGGGATTGGGGTTAGGGTTTGGTGGCTGGTGGCTACCGGGCATTTGGGGCTAGCCTGCGGCTGCCTTTCTCAGATAAAATATTTATGTTTAATATTTTTCCTATTTTATTTACGAGGCTTTTTATAAATAATTTTAGACAAAATAAAATATTCGGAAAAGACCGAGATTTCAATTTGAAATAGAGAAAGGGATAATTAGAAAACAATATAGGCTTTTGGAGAATAGGTTTAGTCAACCACATGCATGATGATGTCATGATGATGCGTAACATACAAACAACCGCGATTTTCTAGTACTGGTTTTACCCGGGATGCTACACAGTTGCATTGCTAGTGATGATCTTACATGGTGACGCTAGCGCTGGATGAAATTGGTTCTGCGTCACTTGCATACAGTGGAATCGAGATCCGCCATGCACGATTCAAGTCAAACGTACTCACGTTTTCACGTGCTGACCTTCACTCGCTGATAGGTGGGACCTTACATTTTCCCTCACGATTAATTTTTTCACTTCCTTTAGACGGTCCCCGTGCCCACCCTCGCTAATTACGGCCCCCTTTCTTGCTTTCCACGCGGACGAGACATGTGTATGCGCAATTAAATTGCATGGTAGGATTTTACACATGATAAGTAGTAATGCAGAGCACATGAGCTAAGGTGACGCAATGAACAAGACTAAACGACCGATAGCTTGATTGGCGTGACATCACAAGACACATATATCCTCGTTATTACTTTTTTAAATAAGTGCTCCTTTTAAATATCTGTTTACTCAAAAAGTGGAACGGCCGCCGCTATGCGTCTTCACAAGTACACCTGAATCGCACCGACGGTTCCAGCATATCCCCTGTTTCGAAGAAATCCCTCTTCTTCTTCCTCTTGTCCTCTGTCTTCTGCTTTCCATCTGTTGTTTTTTCTGTCTTCTTCTTGCCGTTGCCACGCTTCTCCACAAGGACGTCTGAATCACAGCGACGGTTCCAGCATTTCTTGTTTCCCTGAAAGCCTTCTTCTTACTCCTATCCTCTATATTCTGCATCCCATCTGTTGTTCTTTCTGTCTACTCTATGTCTCCATGGAAGGTTACACTTGAGAGAAAAGCTTCACTACCCATGGCAATACAAAGATATATGTTCGTCTATACCAACGAGGATGATATAGTTGTGCAAGTCCTGAGGATGTACGAGAAATGGATTGAGAAAGACTGAAGATAAGTTTGTCGGATTGGACCTCGAGTAAAAAAAAAAAAAAAAAAAGGAAACGTAGAGTACGAAAACAATGTCCGTCGTCGTTAAACTGGCAAGGAGGAAACACGTCCTTGTTCATCGCCGGCTCTGCATCGCGCCCGCCGCCGGCTCCACACGGTGCTCGGCCTGGGAGGGTCGTCTCTTCCCCTCCTCCCTCGATCCAACCTGCCGCCACCAAGCCGCCCGGATCCACCATCACGCCATGAAATCCACCCTCTCCCGCGCCACCCCGTCCCCTTCCAGCGCTTTCCTGGCCCGACCCGTCCATCTCAATCCGCAATAGGCCGCCTCCACTGCCCAAAAGTTCATGCCAGCGGATCAAGTTGAGGCAGCGGCGGTGGGCGGCACGGACGGTGGCAATGGGTAGCGGCAGCGTTGGGTAGGTAGGCAGGGGTCGGCTGGAAGGAAGGCTCATCACCCTGTTGTACGTCGGGCGCCTACACCTACGCCGTCAGCTCGATTTCTACCATCTCTTCGAGGTGTTGGGGCGAGGCAGATGAGGGCTCCGGGGAGGGGAACATCAAGTAGCCCCGCATGAGCTCCCCGTGGAGATATGGTTTGACAACCTCGTGGGGCGACCTCCGGTGGAGGGGAACTTGCGGTGAAAATAGCTGAGGCGGGATCTTGCAGGTCGGCAATCGAGAGGGAGCTCATAACTTGCTTTGAGAGGAACGACATGTTTGCAGACGCCTTGCACATGGCATGTGGATGAGACGCTGATGGTCAAGATGGTGTCTACTTCTCCAACTTCTCATGCCTTCCATCCAAGGTAAATACACGAGTGCAGATTGACTCTTTTGTTTGTGAATTTTAGTAGCGATGCAACTGAAATACAGTAAAATTTTGAGTGCCTAAGTGTGGACATGTCAATGTAGGTGGATCCTGGCCACCAGTGGATCGATCCTTCAACATGTTGTGCATTGCGAGAGGGTGGCGGTGCTGTTCAGACTTCAGAGTAGCGGTGGCTTTGAGATCATGGCCGGCTGCGGGGTAGTGTCGGGGATAGCTCGGTGTTCCTCCCAGAATTACTCCCATTGTGCAAGGTACTGAAACCGAGTGTGTTTTATCAGGTTGTTATGTGCCTGGACATGATGAGCTGCTACTGGAGCTTGCCCTGCTCCATATTTTTCTTCTTAGCTCCATGGTATGGTGTGTAATTTAAATTGCCATGGTGTTCCTGTTGCTTCCTCTAGGATGGAACTGACGCTAGATGCAATTGACAGTGTGTATGATATGATTCCTTGCTGAACTTTGTATTGAGGAATTGGCCTTCGGCTCTTGCTGCTCTATGCATTGGTATGAATTGGACTAAATTACAAAGTGTAAATTGGTAGAGCCAAGTGGATCAAATTATCAAATCTTTTCATGGATAACTATGTTCACAATTGCACTGTTTTGGTCTCACCACTCTTTGTCCCGTAAAAAGGAATTTGAGTAGTGAATTTTGAGAACTAAAATAATATGCAGTAAAGTTTTTCCATAGCATCGGATATATTTACTATATTAATACAAAACAGAAGCGGATTTACTTAGAGAACTATATAAGTAGACATATAAGGAGGCATTTTTTCAGCCCATGCTATGTTGGAGGAGAAAATAAGAAAATGTTAAAGTATTGCTAGCATCTTAATAAAAAATTGAGCAACATTACAAGTATGCACTATTACATGTCAGCCAATGGTTTGCAATCTAAATTTCTTAGGCATTGTAATCAAAATTCTTAGGCATGCTTATGTTCACTGAAGATTTGATAGAGCGTGTGGGTATTTGTTTCTCCCGGTGCAACGCACGGACACTTTCGCTAGTATATTAAAAGTATATTACGGGCTAACCAGAAAAAAGAGAAATCAGCTAGAAATTTCCAAAAAATCAGAAACATCCGACCATTTATTTAATATATTAATAAATTTTAACCGTTAGATTAGATTAACTGAAAATTACCCACCATTGCCATTATAATAACATATCTGGTATTCCCCTCCCCGTCTCTTTTGTTTTGTTTCTTTCCCCAATGCGCCGCCATATTGAGGTTCCCTGACGTCGCAACTAAACTTGGGGGCCTCAAATCTAGATGTCTTGATCCATGGATGCATGCATCACCAAATAGGAGTGCACAAGGAGGCAATGGCAAGATCGGACGTGACAACCGTCGGCCACGAGGAGACCTGACACTGGTCAAAGAGTTTCCAAGGAGTATCTCTTGATGCAATGGCAAGATCGGAGATCACAACAATGGCGTCCATGAGGAAAAACCAGATCCTGGTCAAGGAGGAAATAGCTCTTGTATCGATTACTCCAGCATGGACGCCGGCACCACGGACAAAATTACCATCTCTCATGTTCAGTCGGAAGCCCATTGCATGTGGACGGATTCTAATTCTGCATGTACGGCACCTGTTTCCAGAAGGAAGATCAATCAAAGATGCACATGAGAGCGCTGTGTGGGGCTTTATGAATCAGATCGGCACTTTTTATCTGCCTGATTGTCCCATGATGCACATCGATTTGCCAACATGCTTCCTAGACGGCTGCACGTCCAACTTCCCTGCATCACCAGGTCAATATTAATACTGCAGATGCGCATCGATTTGGCAAGTGCCACAGGTCCTAACAAAATAAGCAGCGGAGGCAGGGGTGTCAACAACTCAACACCAAGAATTTGACTGATCAATACATACACCGTTGGCAAGATGATGACAGCCTCACTTTATCTGTTCCCGTTGGCATATTCCATTACCTTTCTCCTCTACAGTACGGTTGTCATGGGAATTCCATCATGTGTGCACGTATCCAACAATATCCTGATATGATTTTTTAGGCGGTGTTTCTTTTATCCCTTTTTTATCTGGTGGACAACCCATTTGCAAAAAATACCATTTGGAGTAGTCCTTTCACCCCCTCGAGGTTAGTCTGTTTTGAAGGAAAATACGATTTAACCTTTGATTACTTTCATGGCAATACTTATGTTCTAAATGCTTATTTGTTATATCAGAGATACCCAATATCAGCAAAAGTTGATTGCTTCTTCGAACAGTCTGAAGTTTGTTTGTTCCCCCATCTCACCCTACCTAAGCTGAATTTGAACTAAATAGACGGTTGTTTACTCATTATATATCTTACTGCATCATAAAAATGGCAAGGAAATAAGAAGGCTGGAGGTTATAGAGTGGTTCTGGAGGTATCTGTTATGTTCATAGAGGTTAGTGCAAAGTAGAGCATTGATATATTCATAAATATTAGTATGTAAATCCTGGTACGATGAAGTGCTATGTTGCTGACCTAATTTACTGATGAAACTCACTGACTTACCCTTGGATATCTTGATGAGCTCAAGGACCATCAGGGATCTGAACTAAAGGAGTTCAACAATATATGTTTAGCTAAGGAAAGAGACCGGTTCAAGAGTTTAAATTTTTGTTTCCATCATGACATACTGCCATACTCCCTTCGTTCTAAATATAAGATATTTTAACCTTTTCTAAAACACATGTATCTAGACGTCTTTTAGTGCGTAGGTTTTGGAGAAAACTAAGAACCTACACACTAAAAGTTGTCTAGATACATGTGGTTCCGAAAACGTCCTATATTTTTGGAACGGATAGAGTATTTCATAAATAATATGTTTCCTATATAATTCGGTAACAAATCTCAGGGAATGCCACGTGTAGCTATGCTGAAACCTGAAAGTTTCGTTCATTCTCTTCCCTGACGTTCAATGCTTACTCCATCATAGTTGCTGCGTTATGCAATACCAGGCTGTATTGTGAGCTTTCATGTGTCAAAATCTAGAAGTGTGATATCCTGGTAGAGGTTATGCATTTTCTTATGATTTAGTAGCTTGACTTCTGACAGATGCATTGGTAAGACTACTGTATGTTTTCTCGTAAATTAAGAAAACAGTGGTGAGTAGCATTTAAATATACACATTAATCGGTTCGTTGACAATAATCACAACATGTCATTCGGTGAAGCAAATGACCCTTTCTATGCTAGAACGACAAAACACCTGATTCTAAAGTGGCATGCGAACATCTAGCTGTATGTAAATTTTATTTTTATTGTACTGCAACATGTCATCTCAAGTAAGATAGAGGAGCAATACTGGCTCTGATTGTGAAGTTTCGTCTATGGTTATATTATTCGGTTTCTTTGGTGAGGTTTACCGGTGTTTCCGTAGAGATGTAGTAGTTGGCAGTTTAAGGCCGATACTGAACAATTCCACATGCAACTGAAAATTACTGCTCCGTCAAACTGAATTTTCTGGCCTAATTACAGCTGCTATGAAGTGCTTTCTTACTTTTTATTTTGGTCATGCATGCTAAAATGAGTAGCCACCTTATTTTTTCGGAATGAGGATGGTCAAGGCATAAACATTTTTGTTTCTTTGGTATTGATGTATTTCTTTCAATGAGACTCGAACATAATGACAAGGCTACAACATATATTGATGTTCTTATAAAAGACTTCTCCCCGGCTCTCCAGCTGAGACCATAGGAAATTAGTAGATTCCATGCTAGCTCTTCCTGTAGCTTGACATATGACTGGTACATTGTTATTTAACTATAGGCTGCAAGGTAAAGGTCGTTCCCCGAAAGGAAAGAATGCTAGGATGAGCACTTATTGCTTATTATTATGGTCAATGCATGAGGGCCTCTTGTGGTTTAATAATAAACTAGCTACAATATGATTTACATCGTACTTAAGAAATGCTGGACTAAAATGCATATCATCTACTCTTGGATTCAGAATATCACTTTTGAACTATTATATATCATCTCCATCTCTCTGAAAGAAAGTAGTTAATAAGTAGGAATAAAAGTAAGTTAACTTTTTAAAGAAAAAAATTTAAACCTCTATTATGGATCTCTGCCAGATAAAGCGTTGCACAAAACATCAAGGTTCAGGTTAGGCCTTCTATATTCTATAATAATATAAATTTATCTACCTTTTACATTGTAGCCACAAAATATGTCTTCCTTGGAGGAAATACTGTGATGGTATATTAAATTAAACATAGTTTTTTTTTGCGAAAACGCAACAGTCTGTTGCGTTTCATTTCATTGGATAGGTAGAACGGGTTTTTGTTACAACCACCTCGAGAGAGGGGGGCGGGGGTAAATACAAAACTCAATGAACATCCCAAGTCGTCGGGAGCAAAACGCGCAGCCCTTTGGCGCCGGCCCTAACCCAAAGCTCGGCCTCCTCTCTAATGCTAGCGGAAAGGCGCTGCCGCGAAGGCTGGACGTGGTCGAAGACGCAACTGTTCCGATGCTTCCAGATCATCCAGGGCGTGAGGAGGGTAATCGTAGCGAACCCCTTGCGCATGGGCTTGGGCAGTGACTGGTGCACCGCGAGCCACCAATCGAGTAGGGAGTGCTCGTCGCGGGGCGGCGCGCAGGGCAGTCTAAGCCACGAGAGTGTGTCGTGCCAGATCTGCCGCGAGAAGGGGCACTCCATGAATAAATGGTGCAAGGACTCGGGCAGCTGATCACAGAGCAGGCATCTGGGGTGGTGCTGCAGCCCGCGGCGCGCAAGTCTGTCGGCCGTCCAGCAACGGTTTTGCACTGCGAGCCAGTGGAAGAATCTGACGCGCGGCAGGGCCCAGGTCTTCCAGATGAGCCTCCAGCACTGGGATAGGAGGGCTCCGTGGAACATGGCTTCATAACAGGATTTGGCAGTGTAAGAGCCGTCCCCAGTCCACCTCCAGATAAGGCGATCGGGCTCCTGAGTGAGCACCGTGTTGCCAACCCGCTGCCAAAGGCATAGGTATTGGCCTATCTCGTGGATGCCGACCACGCCATGGATGTCTCTGGCCCAGGCGTTAGCGTTGAGCCCCTCGGCGACAGTCCTGGTTTTGCTGCGCCTCTTGGGAATGCAAGCGTAAAGCTGAGGCGCGATCTCGCTGATGGCACGACCATCAATCCAGCGGTCCTCCCAGAAGAGGGCAGTCTGCCCGTTGCCCACAAGCATGGTGGTGGAAGCAAAGAATATGGCGCGCTCGGTGGGGGAGGGATGGAGCTTAAGTCCTGTCCAGGCACGGCCGTTGTCAGTGCGGGAGTACCAAAGCCATCTGAGCCTGAGCGAGATGCCCGTCTTCTCTAAGTCACGGACACCAAGCCCGCCCATCGAGAGCGGCCGGAAACTCTCATTTTCATGTCTTTTCTTCATTTATCTGAAGTGAATGTTACATCTTTTATGTTATCACAACAAAGTAAATCCAATATCAAATCATACTAGACATAATGGTAAGCATCCAAATATGTGGTGAAGAAAAATCGAATATTCAGAAATAAATGAGTTGTGTGTAAACTGCTCAGTTTTACGTACCAATTTATTGATTCAACTAAATTTAGCTAAGCTGGTGCAACTAAAGACATACCCATACCTATATAACTTTGTGGATTAATCATACACTTTGTACTCTAAATTTATAAGTTGCATCTAAATTTATTTAAGCATATAGATGTTGACACACACCAAGTCTCTGGTAAAGATAATAAAACAATGCTCTTCATACCAATTAAATTATGGACCGATGCTCTTGATACCAATATGGATCCTATCTTCCCTTTACGTACTTGATTGGATTTGAGTTAATTTATCTGCATTTAAATATCTATAGTTCAGTTTTCATATTATTTTTACCACAAATATGGTGAACAGAGCGGCGGAGAGGGGGATTTTTATGGTGGAGGGAGGCCTCTAGAGTCCCTCGCAAGGACGAACCAGGAGGTAGACTTCAGATCGCGTATGACCTGGTGTCGTGTGTCGGTGAGCTTCCATTGTTTCCTGTTCTTATTAGCAATTCAACGGAACCAGGGAATAAATATTCCATGAAGAAACTTGATTGTATAACTAGAAATGTCTGCTCATGAAATAATTTTATTCTTTGGTATAGTTTTTAACCTGGAAACTATCTCTACAAAATATATATAGTATCTATTTAGTACAATTTAATCTACAAACAACATAATAACTATCTTAATTTTATTGTGTTCGACTATTCTCATGAATTTTAGAGTATAAATCATCACTATGCTAGTTATTATTATATACTAAAAGTATATAATGGGTTCACCAGAAAAAAAAAGAAATATACTAGAAATTCCCATAAAAATCAGAAACATCTGACCGTCAATTTACTACCTCATCAAACCAGAGCCAATAGATTATAGAAATAATTTATTGACAATAGAGTTTAAAGAAATTACCCACCAATGCAATGCTTAATTTTTCCCGTACCTTTTTAATCTTATTAGATCAGTCGGCAAGGTTGTATCCTCTCCAAGTCTCCATCCGCACGCCATCGCCATGTTCTCGAAGGGTGCGATCAACATGTAGGTCCTTCTCCATGAATTTGATCTGCTCCTCTTATGTGTTGTCGGGATCCTAATGTTGAACTTGATCTGCTTGTGTGTCGTTAGGGATTCTCATACTCAGCTTTGCGCCCACGTCCTGATCTAGAGCTGCCAAATACGTCCCGATCTAGAGCTGGCAAGTCCGTGGATTTGGCTGATCGGGTCGAGCAAGTAGTGTAGCACTGGTGGCCAGACGATCCATACGAGATGGACGATCATCTCTCATATGTCGTCAGGGATCCTCATGCTTAGCTCTCTGCATCCACGTCCTGATCTAGAGCTGTCAAGTCTTCGGATCGAGCTGATCAGGTTGACCAAGAAGTCCAGTACCGGCGGCCAGACGATCCCGGTAACTGGTGGCCATACGATCCCAACAACTGGCGGCTGGAGACCATCTCTTGCACAAGAGTAAAATTCACCGTAGGTATCTAAACTTGACACCCTTTTTCAATACGATCACCGACCTTAAGAATACGTAACTTACGGTCACTAAATACGGTGATTGTTTTGTTACGGTCACTTGACCGCCGTACAACGGTGTATTCGCTGACATGGCACCAAGTGGACCCCATATGTCAGCCGACTCAGCCCCTTATCATGCATAGGGACTATTTTACAGTAATAAAAACAACATGGCTAAATTAAAAATGGCAAATCGATAAGGGCCATCCCAACCGCCACCTCCAACCCGTCATAGGATCCCACCTCTCCGCCGCCGGTGGCCCGAGGCAGGGAGAATGCCCGCAGCTGCTTCCACCCCCTCACCGCGCGCTGCTCTTGCTCCTCTCCGGCGAACCTCCACGTGGGCCCTGCCGGATGCGACGAATTGGGAGATGGGCAACCGCTGGCAGTGACGAATCATGTAGTGGGGGAGTGGCCAGAGGCGACGAATAGGGCGGCAGGGGAACAGGGGAGTGGCCGGATGAGATGAATCGAGCGACGGGCGAACATCCGGAGGCGACGAATTGGGCGACGGGCCGCCGTCTGCGGTGACGAATCAGGTAACATAGGAGCCATAGGATGGTAGGGAGGTGACCCGCGGCGTGGCCGTGAGGAACGCCAATAGCACCGGCTGCTCGCACACCAACGGCTCCAACAGCGGAGGTGGTGGGCATGAGCTTGCTCGAGGGAGACTCGATCGCCGACCTTGGACCTAGGTTGTACGGCGGCAGGACTGAAGCAGGGCGGAAGGACGCGGTTAGCCAGGCCGGAGCGGAGGTGGGGTAGCGATGGGACAAGACGAAGTGGGAGCCGGAGCTGCGGCGGCATGGGCTGGAGCAGGGATCGGGGTCGGCCGGAGCACAGCGGCCATACGCGGCCAACGCAGGGGCTCCTATGTTCTTGGAGTGTGTGGGTTAATCCCACTCCGTTAGCAGGAGGGTGCCAGTCTTTGCTAATTGATTTTCTGAATATGGTGTTTGCAAAGAGTCTGCCAAATGGGCCTAGAAGCATATGCTAAACAACTTTAGTCTAAGGGCTTTTTTGCATAATTTTTTATTGTTAGACTGGTCAAAGTATGCCACGTCAGCAAATACATGGCTATACAGATGCTTAAGTGACTATAATGAAACAGCCACCGTATTCGGTGACCGTAAATCACGTATTTCTAAGGTCGATGACCATATCGAAAAAGAGTGCCAAGTTTAGATACCTACGCTGAATTTTACTCCTTGCACAATAACGTGGCTTGTGCCCCAAACGACAAACAAGTACAGGCAATCTGGTATTGTAGGCTTGCGTTTTTCTGCATCTGATCCTCACGTTCAGCTTTGCATGCGCATTATGATGTAGAGCTTAGTTCTAGCTCCGAGTGTTAGGTTGCTCTTCCGCGTTCGGCCCAACGGCCCAAACGCTTTGGTCTCGCGCCCTGATCGGGGGCGCCCAACGTGGCAATCGTTGGTGGGTCCCCATCGCACAGCGCAATATAAAGAGGTGCACTAGTAGAAAACAGGCCATCCGTTCGCGCCCTCTCAGAACATTAGTCCCGGTTGCGCCACCAACCGGACTAATGCTGGCACGCGTCCCGGTTCGAGCGGGCACGGGGCCCGGAGGCATGCGTCCCAGTTGGTAACGGGGCATACGTCCGGTTGGAGCCACCAACCGGGACTAAAGGTTTGGCCACAGCCACGTGGCGTGGCACACACCTTTAGTCCCGGTTGGTGGCTCCAACCAGGACGTATGCTCCCGCCCTCTATAAATGCAACGCCCTAGCCCTCTCTGCCTCCACTCTGTTTTTTCTCTTGGTGGAAGGTGCGAGGGGTGTGCTACTTTTTTCTTCCTATGCATGCATTCAATGTGTTTGATGAAATGTTTGAGTGAATAATCCCGTTCAATTTCTCATAGAACAAAAATATAGAAGGTGTCCGAGACGCACTTGAGATTTTTTCTTTTTATTTTCCCCGATCGAGGTTAGCAATCTTATCTTTTCTCTGTCATTGATACAATGCATGTGTCGATGTGAATTGGTCATTTTACTATTTATGATGTCCTGTTTTTTGATAAACTTACTTATATGATGCAGATGAACGGTCGGGAATGGATGTACGGTGACGGTAGCGTAGCGGTATATGAAAGGCGTGGATAAATTTATCGATGTGGCTACGGCAAACAAAGAGAATGGTTTTATACGTTGTCCATGTGTTCAATGTCGGAACAACAAGGAGTACTCTTCCTCGAAAATCATTCGCGGCCACCTGATTATGAAAGGTTTCATGCCCAACTATAATTGCTGGACCAAGCACGGGGAAAGAGGGGTTATGATGGAAGATGGTGAAGAAGAAGATGATGATAACACCTATCATCATATGTTTCCTGAATACAGTAATACTGCAATGGAAGACAATGGAGAGGAAGGAGGTGAAGAACGGGCATCAGATGAGCCGGCTGATGAACTTGGTAGGGTCATTTCTGATGCAAAGCGTGACTGTGAAACAGAAAATGAGAAGTTGAAGTTAGAGGACATGTTAGAAGATCACAAGAAATTGTTGTACCCAAATTGTGAAGATGGGAGCACAAAGCTCGGTACCACACTGGAATTGTTTCGATAGAAGGCAGAGTGTGGTCTAACTGACTACTCATTTAAAAAGATGCTGAAAGTAATGAAGCCGAAGTTTCCAAAACATAACGAACTTCCCGAGAGTACCTACGAAGCAAAGAAAACTCTCTGTCTTCTAGGATTAGATGTGCAAAAGATACATGCATGCATTAATGACTGCATCCTCTACCGCGGTAAGGAGTATGAGAATTTAGATAAATGCCCGGTATGCAATGCATTGCGGTATAAGATCAGACGAGATGACCCTGGTGATGTTGAGGGAGAGCCCCTCCGGAAGAGGGTTCCTGCTAAGGTTATGTGGTATGCTCCTATAATACCAAGGTTGAAACGCATGTTCAGAAACAAAGAGCATGCCAGGTTGTTGCGATGGCACAAAGAAGACCGTAAGAAACACGGGAAGTTGAGACACACTGCTGATGGGTCACAGTGGAGAAAAATCGAGAGAGACTTCCCAGACTTTGCAGGTGACGCAAGGAACTTATGGTTTGGTCTAAGTACGGATGGCATGAATCCTTTTGGGGAGCAGAGCTGCAGTCGCAGCACCTGGCCCGTGACTCTATGTATCTACAACCTGCCTCCTTGGTTGTGCATGAAGCGTAACTTCATTATGATGCCAGTGCTCATCCAAGGCCCGAAGCAACCGGGCAACAACATTGATGTGTACCTTAGGCCATTAGTTGAAGAACTCTTACAGTTGTGGGGCAAACCAGGTGTACATGCGTGGGATGAGAACAAACAGGAGCCATTTGATCTACGAGGGTTGTTATTCGTAACCATCAATGATTGGCCTGCTCTTAGTAACCTTCGTGACGTATGGGATATAAGGCATGCACACACTGTTTAGATAAGATTGAAGGTACATATTTGCATAAATGCAAGAAGGTTATGTACCTGGCGAATCGACGATTTCTTCCGACCAATCATCCCGTAAGAAAGAAAGGCAAGCATTTCAAAGGTGAGGCAGATCACTGGAAGAAGCCTGAACTCCCTGCTGGTGATAATGTATTTGGTATGGTCAAGGACATAGAAGTAATCTTTGGAAAGGGTCCCGGCGGTCAATCAGTTCCGAACGACGTCGCTACAGGACACGCACCCATGTGGAAGAAGAAATCTATATTTTGGGAGCTGCCATATTGGAAAGTCCTGCGTGTCCTCTCTTCAATCGAAGTGATGCATGTGACGAAGAATCTTTGCGTGAACCTGCTAGGATTCCTAGGCGTGTATGGGAAGACAAAAGATACACCAGAAGCACGGGAGGACCAACAAATTATGAAAGACCCAAAGAACATGCATACACATAACAAGACGGATAAAGGGCGTCACTTAAGTCAAGGCTATGCTCTTACCAAAGCGAGAAGGAAATCTTTTTGAAGTCCTTTACAGTATCAAGGTGCCGTCGGGCTTCTCATCTAATATAAAGGGGATAATAAATATGGCAGAGAAAAAGTTCCAAAACCTGAAGTCTCATGACTGTCACGTGATTATGACGCAGTTGCTTCCGATTGCATTGAGGGGGCTTCTACCGGAAAATGTTCGAGTACCCATTATGAAGCTGCGTGCATTCCTCAATGCAATATCTCAGAAGGTAATCAATCCAGATATTCTGCCAAGGTTACAGAAGGATGTGGTACAATGTCTTGTTAGTTTTGAGTTGGTGTTCCCACCATCCTTCTTCAATATTACGAAGCATCTCCTGGTTCACCTAGTGGAAGAGATTGCCATTCTCGGTCCAGTATTTCTGCACAATATGTTCCCCTTTGAGAGGTTCATGGGAGTCTTAAAGAAATATGTTCATAACCGTGCTAGACCAGAAGGAAGCATCTCCAAGGGATATGGAACAGAGGAGGTCATTGAGTTTTGTGTTGACTTTATTCCTGACCTTAAGCCGATTAGTGTTTCTGACTCGCGGCATGAGGGGAGACTAAGTGGAAAAGGCACGCTGGGAAAGAAAGCAATGATATGTAGGGACGGGGATTCTTTCACTAAAGCACACTACACAGTTCTACATAATTCCACCTTGGCAGCTCCGTATATCGAGGAACACAAGAATATTGTACGCTCCAAAAACCCGGGGAAGCCTGAATCATGGATTATAGATGAACACATGAAGTCTTTCGGTGGTTGGATGCGGACACATCTCTTGAATGACACCACTGTTGGAGATCAGCTATACTTGTTGGCCGCGTCACCATCTTCTACTGTATTGAATTTCCAAGGGTACGAAATAAATGGGAATACATTCTACACGATCGCCCAAGATAAAAAGAGCACCAACCAAAATAGTGGTGTCCAATTTGATGCAATAGACGAGAATGGACAAAAGGACACATATTATGGTTACATAGAGGAGATATGGGAACTAGACTATGGAGTCTCTTTTAAGGTCCCTTTGTTTCGCTGCAAATGGGTCAACCTGAATGGGGAAGGGGTAAAGATAGACCAGTTGTACGGAATGACAACAGTGGATCTCAACAATCTTGGTTATAGAGATGAACCATTCGTCCTAGCCAATGATGTGTCTCAGGTTTTCTATGTGAAGGACATGTCCTCCAGACCAAAAAAAGAAAAAATATGCAAACGAATACATCATATGATGAGCCAAACCGTCACATAGTTCTTTCAGGGAAAAAAACATCGTGGGAATCAAGGACAAGACAGACATGTCAGAAGACTATAATAAGTTTAATGAAATTCCGCCCTTCATAGTGAAAACTGACCCAAGCATTCCGTTAAGTAAAGAAGATGCTCCATGGTTACGTCTGAAGCGATCATAAGGAAGGACATATGCCAAGAAGTTCATGCTCATATTATGTAACTCTAGTTCATGTCTTTCGTGGTTTGTGGCTTGACCGAAGGATATCTTTCGCGGTTTGTGGCCTTTAGTCCCGGTTTTATAGTCTCAGTTTTTAATATTAATAAATGTCTTGAGTGTTAGTCCCGTTTTGTGGCTGGACCGGGACTATGAAGAAGTTGTCCCAATTCGTACTTACCATTAAGATCTAATCTCCAAACGCGCGCAGTCACATATTAGGGAGTGCCTTTATGACCGATTTCTTGGAGATGCCGGAGGACTGGGATCCGGCGGCATCTCCCTGAAACTGGTCGTAGTGGTGTCCCTGCTCTCGAAAACCATCTTGCAGGTTGTAACTTCTCTAACTAGATCAATACGCCTCGGAGCTAACTAATTTCACATATTAGGGAGTGCCTCTATGACCAGTTTCTCGAAGATGCCGGAGGACTGGGCTCCGTCGGCATCTCCCTGAAACTGGCCGTAGTGGTGTCCCTCCTCTCGAAAACCATCTTGCAGCTTGTAACTTATCTAACTAGATCAATACGCCTCGGAGCTAACTAATTTCACATATTAGGGAGTGCCTCTATGACCAGTTTCTCGGAGATGCTGGAGGACTGGGCTCCGTCGGCATCTCCCTAAAACTGGCCGTAGTGGTGTCCCTTGTTGGAGATATGCCCTAGAGGCAATAATAAATATAGTTATTATTATATCTTTGTGTTTATGATAAATGTTTACATTCATCTATAATAGTATTAACAAGGAAACATTAATACTTGTGTGACTTGTAAAACTTAAAATTGAAGTCCCTAGTAAAGCCTCTATATAATACTAGCTTGTTGGTTAATAAACAATTGTGGTTTCCCTATCATGAACATTGAGATGTTATTAACAACAAGATCATATCGTTAGGAGAATGATATGGTGGACATACTCCTATAGATAAGCGTAGCATAAAGATCAAGTCATTTTAATAGTTCAATTGCTATATGCTTTCTGATACATAGTAACCTAATTCCTTCGACCATGAGATCATGCATATCACCTTTACCGGATGGATGCTTTGATGACATCAAACACCACACCGTAACTGGGTGGCTATAAAGGTGGCATTGAGTGTTTGGAAAGTATTGGTTGAGACACATGGATCAAGAGTGGGATTTGTCCATCCATATGACGGATAAATATACTCTGGGCCCTCTCGGTGAAATGTCATCCAATTAGCTTGCAAGCATGTGACTGGCTCACAAGGGATCACATATCACGGGAACGAGAAAAGAGTACTTATTGGTAACGAGGTTGAACTAGGTATGTAGAGATACCGACGATCATAACCTCAGATAAGTAAACTATCATAAGACAAAGGGAAATTGGTATCGTATGTAAGTGGTTCATTCGATCGCAAAGTAATCGTAGAAATATGTGGGAGCCATATGAATTTCCAGATTCCTCTATTGGTTATTGATCGGAGAAGTGTCTCGATCATGTCCGCATAATTCACGAACCGTAGGGAGACACACTTAAGGATTCGACGTTGTTTGAGTAGTTATGGAATGATGAGAAAGAGACCGAATGTTGTTCGGAGTCTCGGATAGGATCCGGGATATCACGAGGAGATCCGGAATGGTCCGGAGAATAAGATTCATATAAGGAAAGTCTTGTTTCGGAGTTGGAGAATGGTTCCGGTGTTTTCATCGAGAATGTTCTAGAAGGTTCCGGAATGTCTGGCACTCCGAAGGGGAAGGGTACATGAATATGTTGTATCAAGTTGGTATGATTGCATCATGTACTAGGTGTCATCGCTGAACAAAATAAAGGGTTTAATCAAATCCTAGTTTGAAAAGTCAAACGCCAATTTGAAAGTCAAACGGCTATTTTGGAAAGTGGAGAGGGAGGTGGAAACCGAGTTGGGGAGGAGTTCCTCCCCTCCACCGCCAGCCCACCTCCAAGCCGAGTTGGGGAGGGACTCCCCTCTCCTTGGCCGGCCCCTCCACCTATAAAAGGAGGGGCAGGGCTCCCCTCCTTGACCCCAACACCTCCACCACTAAACCCTAGCCGCCGGCGCCGCCACCTGCTGCCGCCGCCGCCCTAGGGCAAACCGCCTCCGCCTAGCAACCCTAGCCGCCGGCCAAGCCTCCTCCTCGGCGTGTCTAAACCCTAGATCGCCGAGGGCTCTCTCATAGTCCACCATACTCGCTCCGGCTTAAGGCGAAGCCCTGCGAGATCTCCCCTCTACTTCCGGTACCACGCCGTTGTGCTGCCGGAATCGCGAGGAGAGTGCTACAACCTCCGCTGCCTGCTGGAACAAGGGAGAGGAAGGTCTTCGTCAAGTACCGAACGTGTGACCGACTGCGGGAGCGCTGCCGGAACGCAGCGCCGGAAGGATCGTCTACGCGATCTTGAGATTGGGAAGAGTACGACTACATCACCCACGAGAATCCGCTCTCGTTAAACACTTTGGAATCTTCGAGGGTGAGTTATTCCATCGACTCGTTGCTACAATCTAGTAGATAGATATTGGCTTGTTTGTTTGTATGCGATAGAAAATTTTTGTTTTCCATGCTACGAAACCCTACAGTGGTATCAGAGTCGTGTCTATTTGTAGATCTATTGCACGAGTAGAACACAATGGTCATTGTGGGTGTTGATGCTTTTATTGTCGATTGCTTCTTGTGTACTTTGCATCTTGCGGGATGTTGGTATGAAGCGGCCCGGGCTAACCTTACATGACATCATTCATGAGACTTGCTCCACGCTTGACATGCAACTTGTATTGCATAAGTGGCTTTGCGGGTGCCTGTTTCTCCTAGCATAGTTAAGATCCAATTTACAACGGGTGATTAACAATACTAGTATCAATGTTGTGGTTCATGTTCGTAAGTTAGAACGACACTTATTGAAAGCCCCAAACCACGTAAAACATGCAAAGAAAGTAGAGGCGTCTAACTTTGTTTTGGAGGGGTGTGCAATGATGTGATATGGCCATGATTGTGATTATATTTGATGTATGCAATGTTCCTTACTGTAAGTTGGCAACCGGCAGGAGCCATATGGTTGTCTTTAAATTCTTTTAAGACCCGCGTGTCTATTCAAAGTAGTTGTAATAGTTGAAGCCGGTGGACGACAACCATGGAGAAGCGTCATTGACCTTGATGCAATGCCGGTGATGATGGAGATCATGTTCGTGCTTGAAGATGGAGATCGAAAGCACAAAGAAGAAAGGCCATATCATATCACATATTATGAATTGCATGTGATGTTAATCCTTTATGCATCTTGTATTGCTTAGTAGACGACGGTAGCATTATAAGATGATCCCTCATGCACATGAATCTCAAGTCATAAAGTGTTCACCCTTAGTTAGCACCGTTGCTAAAGCTTGTTGTTTCGAAGCACCACGTGATGATCGGGTGTGTTAGATTCCGCAAGTGTATACAACGTGAGCAAGCCATATTTGCTCATGCGGAAGCTAAGGTTTGATCTTGACGAGCCTAGCATGTACAGACATGGTCTTGGACAACGGATCACCGAAAGGTAAAGCATGAATCATATAGTAGATATGATGAACATGTCGATTGTTAGCCATTGAAACTATATCAACTCTCGTGATGATCGGTGTTGATGTGGTGGATTTGGTTCGTGTGATCACTAAAACAATGTGAGGGATATTGTTTTGAGTGGGAGTTCACCTAGATTAATTTAACTATTAATTAGAACTCAATTTGTCATAAACTTAGTCAAAACTATTGCAAATATGTTGTAGATCAATGGCGGCCCCTACCATCAATTTTAATGCGTTCCTAGAGAAAGAAAAGTTGAAAAACAATGGAAGCAACTTCGCAGATTTGTTCCGCAATTTGAGATTGTCCTCACACTGGTAATTTGACCTATGTGCTAGATGCACATGGGTGACCCTTTGCGGTGATCTTTGCCGGAAGTAAAGAATGTTTACCTCGCTCGGAAGACTCGGTACTCCTGATTCGATGTGCTATCTTGTATGGTTTAGAATCGGAGCTTCAGAAAAGGTTTGAGAATTCAGACCCACATGATATTGTCCGTGATCTCAAATTGATCTTTGAGACTCACGCGGCAATTGAGAGCTATGAGGCTTCTGAAAAGTTCTTTAACTGCAAGATGGAAGAGGGCGGCTCCGTCAGTGAGCATGTGCTTAAGATGTCCAGGCACGCATAAACAAACTTCAAAGCTTGGGTATAGTGATTCCTAATGCTTTGGGATTTATCGTGTCCTCCAATCACTACCACCAAGTTACAAGAACTTTGTGATGAACTACAATATGCAAAACATGAACAAGCAGTTGCCAGAACTGTTTGCTATGTTGAAATCTGCAGAAGTGGAGATCAAGAAAGAGCACCAAGTGTTGATGGTCAATAAGACCACCAAATTCAAGAAAGGCAAGTCTAAGCAAAAGGTACACTTCAAGAAGGGTGGTAAGAAAGTTACCGCTGACGAAGAAGACCAGGGCTGGACCTAAGCCTGACATCGAGTGCTTTTTGCAAGGGAGAAGGTCCTTTGGCGGAATTGCCCAAAGTACTTGGCGGATTTGAAGAACGGCAACATCAAGAAGAAAGGTATATCCGATATACATGTTATTGATGTGTATCTCACTAGTACTGTAGTAGTGCACAGGTATTTGATCTTTGGTTCTGCTCATATTTGTAACTCGAAACAGGTGTTGCGAATAAACGGAAGCTAGCGAAGAAGCGAGGTGACGATGCGCGCGTGGAAGCGGATCAAAGGTTGATGTGATCGCGATTCGGCACGCTACCCCTTCATCTACCATCGGGATTAGTTTTATACTTAAATAATTGTTATTTGGTGCTGCGTTAAGCATGAACATTATATCGGGATCTTGTTTATTGAGGCGGTTACTTGTTTAAGTCCGAGAATAATGGTTGTTTGATTTATATGAGTAATATGTTTTATGCACATGCACCTTTGATAGATGGTCTATTCTTATTGAATCTCGATAGTGGAAATACACATATTAATAACATTGAGGCTAAGCGTTTGAAATCGGCGATAACTCGACCTATATGTGGCAATCGTCGTCTTGGTCACATTGGGTGAAGCGTATGAAGAAACTCCATTCGATGGACTTCTCGAATCACTTGATTTGAATCACTTGATAGATCTGAAGCATGTCGATGGGTAAAATGACTAAGACTCCATTTTCTGGTATGATGGAGCGAGCTACGGACTTATTGAAAATCATACATACCGATGTGTGGTCCAATGAGTGTAGCATCGCGGTGGTTATCGTTATGTTCTTACCTTCACGGATGACTTGAGTAGATATGGGTATATCTATTTCATGAAACATAAGTCCGAAACTTTTCGAAGTTTAAGGAATTTTAAAGTGAGGTAGAGAATCAACGTAACAAGAAGATTAAATTTCTACGTTCGATCGTGGAGGTGAATATCTAATTACGAGTTTGGCGAGCATTTGAAGAAATGCGGAATACTTTCACAATTGACACTGCCGGAACACCACACAGTAATGGTGTGTCCGAGCGTCGAATCGAACTCTCTTAGATATGGTTCGTTCTATGATGTCACTTACAGATTTACCGCTATCATTTTGGGGTTATGCATTAGAAACAGCCGCATTCACTTTAAATAGGGCACCATCTAAATCCGTTGAAACGACACCGTATGAATTATGGTTTGGGAAGAAACCTAGATTGTCGTTCCTTAAAGTTTGGGGTTGCGAAGCCTATGTAAAGAAGTTACAGCCGGACAAGCTTGAACCGAAAGCGGAAAAATGCGTCTTCATAGGATACCCGAAGGAAATTATTGGGTATACCTTCTATCATAGATCCGAAGGCAAAATCTTTGTTGCCAAGAATGGATCCTTTCTAGAGAAGGAATTTCTCTCGAAAGAAGTGACTGGAAGGAAAGTAGAACTCGACAAGGTTGTTGAACCTTCTCTCGAAATTGTGAGTAGCGCAGCACCGGAAGAAGTTCCTGTGGTGCCTGCACTAATAAGAGAGGAAGCTAATGATGATGATCATGAAACTTCGGTTGAAGTTGCTACAGAGCCTCGCAGGTCAACGAGAACTCGTACCACTCCAGATTGGTATGATCCCGTTATGAGTGTCATGTTGGTGGACAACACCGATGACCTTGCGACATATGAGGAAGCGATGATGAGCCCAGATTCAACAAATGGCAAGAAGCCATGAAATCCGAGATTGGATCCATGTACGAAAACCAAGTATGGACTTTGGTGGACTTACCGGATGGCCGGAAGGCTGTCGAGAACAAATGGATTTTCAAGAAGAAAACAGATGCTGATAGTAATGTTACTGTCTATAAAGCTCGACTTGTCGCAAAAGGGTTTCGACAAATTCAAGGAGTTGACTACGATGAGACCTTCTCACCAGTAGTGAAGCTAAAATCTGTGAGGATTATGTTAGCAATCGCTGCATATTATGATTATGAGATATGGCAGATGGATGTCAAAACAGCATTCCTCAATGGAGACATTGATGAAGAGTTGTATATGATGCAACCCAAAGGTTTTGTCGATCCTAAAGATGCTAACAAGGTATGCAAACTTCAACGGTCCATCTATGGATTGAAGCAAGCATCCCGAAGTTGGAATCAACGTTTTGATAAGGTGATCAAAAGTTTTGGTTTTATACAAACTTATGGAGAAGCTTGTATTTACAAGAAAGTGAGTGGGAGCTCTATAGCATTCTTAATACTCTATGTAGATGACATATTGTTGATTGGGAATGATGTAGACCTTCTTAATAGTGTCAAGGAATATTTGAATAATAGTTTTTCAATAAAGGATCTTGGCAAAGCAGCTTACATATTAGGCATAAAGTTTTATAGAGATAGATCGAGACGCCTAATATCATTGTCACAAAGTACATATTTGGACAAAGTTCTAAAGAGGTTTGGAATGGAAGATAGCAAGAAAGGGTTCTTGCCCATGTTGCCCAATACGACCTTGAGTAAAACTCAAAGTCCGACATCGGCAGAAGATAGAGAAAGGATGAGTAAGACTCCCTATGCCTCAGCCATAGGATCTCTAATGTATGCCATGCTATGTACTAGACCCGACATTGCATATGCTGTTAGTTTAACTAGCAGATATCAAAGTGATCCAGGAGTGGATCATTGGACAACGGTCAAAAACATCCTTAAATACTTGAGAAGAACGAATGATATGGTTATTTCTTATGGAGGTGATGAACAGCTCGTTGTTAATGGTTACACCGATGCTAGTTGGAACACCGATCCGGATGATTCTAAATCACAATCTGTATACATATTTACTTTGAATGGTGCAGCAGTTAGCTGGAGGAGTGCAAAGCAAAGCATTGTAGCGAGATCTTCAACTGAATCGAAATACATGGCTGCTTCGGAGGCTTCACAAGAAGCGATATGGATGAAATAGTTCATTACAGAGCTGGGTGTGGTTCCTAGTGCGCTGGACCCAATGTCTATCTACTGTGATAACATGGGCGCCATGGCCAATGCGCAAGAACCAACGTCACACAAGAAGCTGAAGCACATCAAGCTACATTTTCACGCTATTCGAGAACATGTCCAAGATGGGGACATATAGATTTGCAAAGTACACACAGATCTGAATGTGGCGGATCCATTGACTAAACCTCTCCCGAGGGCAAAACATGACCAGCACCAAACTGCCATGGGTGTTCGGTATATTACCATGTAATCTAGATTAGATGACTCTAGTGCAAGTGGGAGACTGTTGGAGATATGCCCTAGAGGCAATAATAAATATAGTTATTATTATATCTTTGTGTTTATAATAAATGTTTACATTCATGCTATAATAGTATTAACAAGGAAACATTAATACTTGTGTGATTTGTAAAACTTAAAATTGAAGTCCCTAGTAAAGACTCTATATAATACTAACTTGTTGGTTAATAAATGATTGTGGTTTCCCTATCATGAACATTGAGATGTTATTAACAACAAGATCATATCGTTAGGAGAATGATATGGTGGACATACTCCTATAGATAAGCGTAGCATAAAGATCAAGTCATTTTAATAGTTCAAATGCTATATGCTTTCTGATACATAGTAACCTAATTCCTTCGACCATGAGATCATGCATATCACCTTTACCGGATGGATGCTTTGATGACATCAAACACCACATCGTAACTGGGTGGCTATAAAGGTGGCATTGAGTGTTTGGAAAGTATTGGTTGAGACACATGGATCAAGAGTGGGATTTGTCCATCCATATGACGGATAGATATACTCTGGGCCCTCTCGGTGAAATGTCATCCAATTAGCTTGCAAGCATGTGGCTCTGAGGGATCACATATCACGGGAACGAGAAAAGAGTACTTATCGGTAACGAGGTTGAACTAGGTATGTAGAGATACCGACGATCATAACCTCGGATAAGTAAACTATCGTAAGACAAAGGGAAATTGGTATCGTATGTAAGTGGTTCATTCGATCGCAAAGTAATCGTAGAAATATGTGGGAGCCATATGAATTTTCAGATTCCTCTATTGGTTATTGATCGGAGAAGTGTCTCGATCATGTCCGCATAATTCACGAACCGTAGGGAGACACACTTAAGGATTCGACGTTGTTTGAGTAGTTATGGAATGATGAGAAAGAGACCGAATGTTGTTGTTGGTCTCGGATAGGATCCGGGATATCACGAGGAGATCCGGAATGGTCCGGAGAATAAGATTCATATAAGGAAAGTCTTGTTTCGGAGTTGGAGAATGGTTCCGGTGTTTTCATCGGGAATGTTCTAGAAGGTTCCGGAATGTCTGGCACTCCGAAGGGGAAAGGTACATGAATATGTTGTATGAAGTTGGTATGATTGCATCATGTACTAGGTGTCATCGCTGAACAAAATAAAGGTTTTAATCAAATCCTAGTTTGAAAAAGTCAAACGCCAATTTGAAAGTCAAACGGCTATTTTGGAAAGTGGAGAGGGAGGTGGAAACCGAGTTGGGGAGGAGTTCCTCCCCTCCACCGCCGGCCCACCTCCAAGCCGAGTTGGGGAGGGACTCCCCTCCCCTTGGCCGGCCCCTCCACCTATAAAAGGAGGGGCAGGGCTCCCCTCCTTGACCCCAACACCTCCACCTCTAAACCCTAGCCGCCGGCGCCGCCACCTGCTGCCGCCGCCGCCCTAGGGCAAACTGCCGCCACCGCCTAGCAACCCTAGCCGCCGGCCAAGCCTCAAAAACCCATGCTACGAAACCCTACATCCCTTCTCTCAAAAACCATCTTGGAGATGCCTCAAACTGGCAGGAGGACTGGACTCGCAAGGATGCCTATTTATAGTACAAGCAGCTCGGCATAGTGTCGACACTTACGAAATAATATCGACACTCACCTCTATCATTAGTGCTGTCTCGTGTTTTATCCCGGTTGGTGTCTCCAACCGGGACTACAGGTTGATCTTTAGTCCCTGTTGGTGACACCATCCGGGACAAGGTACATGCCGCACGACATAATGTCGACACTGACCCCTATCATTAGTGCTGCCTGGCCCAGCCTGCCGAAATCGTCCATCCCGGGTAAAAAGGACAAATGTCTGCCGAATCGGCAGGAAGTGGGTCCGGTTTGTACTACAGAGATCCAATGCAAGTTCTAACGATGCTCGTCCCCTATCTTCATGCACACCGGTTCGACCATAGTTAGAAATTCAGATAATTCAAAATGGGCATAATAAATTGAAAAAAATCCGAACAATGAAAATCTTTCGCGTGGTGTCATATTATGTTACATAGTTTAAAGGAAAAATACCAGACTTGGTATATTGATCATGTTTCGAAAAAACCTTCACAAAATGACCTATCATGTTCGAGGTTTCATGGCTTTCGGTCCAAATGACCGATGTTATGTGCTGAATCACGACATAGATTATGATGTTGTACCCATATTATGCATGTGTGTGGACACTGGTATGGAGAACAATGTTGCAGGAGGAAGTTTTCCTTTTTGTCGCACGGAAAAGCCCTTTTCCATTTTCCGAGCGCAAAAAACAGGTCGTTTTGTGAAGTAACCACCAAAATGCCATTTCAGAATGCTACCATCCCATTTTCCTAAAATACTAGACCACCTTACATGGACTATCTCCCATCCGGGACATCTCAAACCTTTTCGTCCATCCCGGGTAAAAAGGACAAATGTCTGCTGAATCGGTAGGAAGTTGGTCCGGTTTGTACTACAGGTACATGATCGATCGCCCGTGATTTTTTGAAAAATCATTTTTAGACTCGCAATATGTGGTTTCTTCAGAGATCCAATGCAAGTTCTAACGATGCTCGTCCCCTATCTTCATGCACACCGGTTTGACCATAGTTAGAAATTCAGATAATTCAAAACGGGCATAATAAATTCAAAAAAAATCCGAACAATGAAAATCCTTCGCGTGGTGTCAAATTATGTTACATAGTTGAAAGGAAAAATATCAGACTTGGTACATTGATCATGTTTCGAAAAAACCTTGACAAAATGACCTATCATGTTCGAGGTTTCATGGCTTTCGGTCCAAATGACCGATGTTATGTGCTGAATCACGGCATAGATTATGATGTTGTGCCCATATTATGCATGTCTGTGGACATTGGTAAGGAGAACAATGTTCCAGGAGGAAGTTTTCCTTTTTGTCACACGGAAAAGCCCTTTTCCATTTTCCGAGCGCAAAAAACAGGTCGTTTTGTGAAGTAACCACCAAAATGCCGTTTCAGAATACTACCGTCCCATTTTCCTAAAATACTAGACCACCTTACATGGACTATCTCCCAACCGGGACATCTCAAACCTTTTCGTCCATCCCGGGTAAAAAGGACAAATGTCTGCCGAATCGGTAGGAAGTGGGTCCGGTTTGTACTACAGGTACATGATCTATCGCCCATGATTTTTTGAAAAAATCATTTTTAGACTTGCAATATGTGGTTTCTTCAGAGATCCAATGCAAGTTCTAACGATGCTCGTCCCATCTTCATGCACACCGGTTCGACCATAGTTAGAAATTCAGATAATTCAAAACGGGCATAATAAATTCAAAAAAAATCCGAACAATGAAAATCCTTCGCGTGGTGTCATATTATGTTACATAGTTGAAAGTAAAAATACCAGAATTGGTATATTGATCATGTTTCGAAAAAACCTTCACAAAATGACCTATCATGTTCGAGGTTTCATGGCTTTCGGTCCAAATGACCAATGTTATATGCTGAATCATGGCATAATTTGTGATGTTGTGCCCATATTATGCATGTGTGTGGACATTGGTATGGAGAACAATGTTGCAGGAGGAAGTTTTCCTTTTTGTCGCACGAAAAAGCCCTTTTCCATTTTCCGAGCACAATAAACGGGTCGTTTGCGAAGTAACCACCAAAATACCGTTTCAGAATACTACCGTGCCATTTTCCTAAAATACTAGACCACCTTACATGGACTATCTCCCAACCGGGACATCTCAAACCTTTTCGTCCATCCCGGGTAAAAAGTACAAATGTCTGTCGAATCGGTAGGAAGTGGGTCCGGTTTGTACTACAGGTACATGATCTATCGCCCGTGATTTTTTGAAAAAATCATTTTTAGACTCGCAATATGTGGTTTCTTCAGAGATCCAATGCAAGTTCTAACGATGCTCGTCCCCTATCTTCATGCACACCGGTTCGACCATAGTTAGAAATTCAGATAATTCAAAACGGGCATAATAAATTCAAAAAAAATCCGAACAATGAAAATCCTTCGCGTTGTGTCATATTTTGTTACATAGTTGAAAGGAAAAATATCAGACTTGGTATATTGATCATGTTTCGAAAAAACCTTCACAAAATGACCTATCATGTTCGAGGTTTCATGGCTTTCGGTCCAAATGACCGATGTTATGTGCTGAATCACGGCATAGTTTGTGATGTTGTGCCCATATTATGCATGTGTGTGGAAATTGGTATGGAGAACAATGTTGCAGGAGGAAGTTTTCCTTTTTGTCGCACGGAAAAGCCCTTTTCCATTTTTCGAACGCAAAAAATGGGTCTTTTGTGAAGTAATCACCAAAATACCGTTTTAGAATGCTACCGTCCAATTTTCCTAAAATACTAGACCACCTTACATGGACTATCTCCCAACCGGGACATCTCAAACCTTTTCGTCCATCCCGGGTAAAAAGGACAAATGTTTGCCGAATCGGTAGGAAGTGGATCCGATTTGTACTACAGGTACATGATCTATCGCCCGTGAATTTTTGAAAAAAATCATTTTTAGACTCGCAATATGTGGTTTCTTCAAAGATCCAATGCAAGTTCTAACGATGCTTGTCCCCTATCTTCATGCACATCGGTTTGACCATAGTTAAAAATTCAGATAATTCAAAACGGGCATAATAAATTCAAAAAAAATCCGAACAATGAAAATCCTTCGCGTGGTTTGAAATTTTGGATCACCCGGTTATTTAAGCTTTGGAAGCAATTAAATTAGTAGAAGGAAGCACATGCGACCCTAGTAGAATACAAGTCCGAGAAGTGCAGCAACATTGGACTCTCTGAAGGACACTCCTTGATAGATAATTTGTGCTTCCAATAGTTGTAAGATATGCTTCTGACGGAATCAAAATTTTCTTTGGACAGAATCAATAGCTGCTTTGATCTTAAAAATAATAGTAACGTTTTGTTTCAAACATATCAAAATTATGCTTCTACCCATTAAATTATTTTCTTTCTTCGTTACTAAAATTTTCTTCGGTTGAGCAACCTGTGTAATATACAAGATGTGCTTCCAAGGAAATAAGTTTTCTACTATTGAATGATTAATTTGCTCCCGAGTAAACATATGTCTCAACTGAAAATTTCACGTGTCTTTTATTATTTAAAATAGGTGCTTCCTACTCTCTCTGTTTTAAAATATAAGATGTTTTAGCTTTGTGAAGCAAATGCATCTAGACTTGTTTTAGTGTCTAGATTCACTCCAAACACGAATGAATCTAGACACTAAAACAAGTCTAGGTACATTATCTTCACAAATCTAAATCATCTTATATTTTGAAACGGAGGGAGTACATGCGAACTAGAACTTCATATCCATTGTACGGTTGCAAGCACATGTTGTCGATTGTTTCTCTCCAACTCCATCCACACGCCGCGTCAATTTTTGCGCTCTGCTAATACAGCTCAGACACAAGCATGTCGCGTATTGTACCCTTGATGGAGCATGGAGCCATGGAGTCTTCCGCTCGTAGCACTGTCGAAGTAGTGAAGTGCGCCTATGGTCGCAGTCAGGAACCTTGTGGACCTCAATGCTAGCTGTGCATGTTCATGACCTTCATGCAAACAAGATATAAGATTAAAACTACAATACTGCTCGAGAACATCAAACAACCTGCAAGTTGCTTGCGATTCATAAGATTATGATTCACTGCTCGAACATGTAAATCATGGCGGTAGAAAGCAGCGGCGACAGCGGGAAGGCATCCTGCGGCGGGGAGAAAGCAATGGAGGCAACGATGCGGCGGTGCGGTTGAAAAAGTAGTCGCGGCAGCGGGTCGGGAGCATGCATCGGGGAGATGCGATATGAGGAAGAAGTAACGGGAGACATAACTAGCGGCTATAATAATGGAATAGGATGGCACTGTGCGGGGTTAACGGACTCGTTTTTTGTTGGACGTGAGAAGCAATAATAGCCCATAGGATGCACTATAAATCTAACGCAGCCAATCAGTCCGATGATTTAATTCTCATCGGACCACGATAGATAGTATTTACCTTCAGTTTATGTCTCTGAGTTCTGCAATGCACTATTCATCTCTACAAATGTAATAACTAACGGTTAATTTATTTTACATCTGGAGGTAACACATTACTAAATATCCATCAGTAGCTAGGAAATATTCTCACGGGGGACCTTTTTGCCTTATACTCCCTCCGTTTCAAAATATAAGATGTTTTAAGTTTATGAAGAGAATATATCTAGACTTGTTTAGTATATAGGTTCACTCATGTTTGGAATGAATCTAGACATTAAAATAAGTCTAGATACATTTGCTTCATAAAGCTAAAACATCTTATATTTTAAAACGGAGGGAGTATATTTCAGTGTGATCTCCCTTTTAGCGATCGTTTTATGTTGGCTCTAGGACGCCTCTAACAAATATCCTTTCGACATTATTAATATTTTGTCTTTGTTTGTAGGCACGTATTTTACAAAGGTACATGAGGATAACATACATGGTTTTATTGGTGACGTAAGCACCTGGATCCTGAACTTTGGACCTGCCGATGAACATCCTTGTCATTCAATTGCTTCCTCACAAGGTATATGAAATAATCACCGTGTCCATTCAAATGATCTTGCATGGTTGCTAGAGACATAAATTTTTCTTTATTTCATGATAATAACATAACTAAGCTCTTATCTAGGGTGTTCGTTGTCCTCTGATTACTCCTAGCAAAGGCAAATACAGATAGTTTCTACTTCTTTCTAACAGATTTTCTGTTGTAACATTTAATTAGCAACAAAGATGTATGTTTTTCTGATCAGGAATAATCTTTATACCATTTAAAAAAGAATTTCGCTGTTCCGTATTCTGCCACTACGTGGCAAAAAACACAGAATTAACCTAAAGTTGAAA
Organism: Avena insularis; assembly: GCA_023614405.1. Classification (NCBI taxonomy): domain Eukaryota; kingdom Viridiplantae; phylum Streptophyta; class Magnoliopsida; order Poales; family Poaceae; genus Avena; species Avena insularis. Next base: position 162,140,249 of record CM042695.1, on the reverse strand, counting down.
AGAAAACACAAAATAACCTGCTTTCAAAAAGATTTCACAATCTAACCTATAAGCTTGGCGCCCTACCAGACGGCTCCATGGTTAGTAGGACGACGCCGTACGGAACGGCGCCATGATGCCCATGACGCTCCAATCAACGACGCCATATATTGGTCCGACATGACGGTCGTCGTGAGGCTCAGACCCACGTCGATAGGATGGCTCCATGGTAGACGGCGCCATGCTATCAAGCATGGCTCCTCGGCCGACGGCACCATACCACTTAGCATTCAACCCAGTCATGCATGTATCACATTATCAGCCCCGTCGATATTAGTGTATTCTGATCCTATTTCGGTGCATGCTCACCTATATATGGCGTTGTGACTACATGAACAGAATGTGACACTCCGGCTTCTTTGGACCAGCGGCTGTCACTTCTGGAAACTTAATAGGATATATGGACTAACCCCACAGACCAACACTAGTCTTTTATGCGCACTTTGTCCTCGCTCGTGCGTACCCGGTACCCACTTTCCGATCGGTCACTCATCCTTAAATTACTCTAGGCTAAATACGCTTAACCTTGAGTTTTTAGATGAGCTTCCGAAAAAAAAATTACAACTTATTGATATAATTATACTATCAATTTTATTAAGCCATGCGCAGAGTTTCACGCGAAAACACTGTACCTATACTACTCGCTTACTTAGGATCACGTAGAACCACCTCAAGCCTGGTCCGACGGATGAGATGCATGCATGCATATGGTACTGTACTCTATGCATGAATCACATGGTACGATCAATCAATACAAACCGAATGCAATTCTTGATTAATAAATTGCACATCACTCGGTCATGATCGAGTAAATATATATAATTGCGTAGTGTACTAATTTGCTAAGAATTATTACTCGGTCATGATCGATTAATATATGCAACCGCCGCCCACCATGGCGGCCGCACGTTAGCGCCGCCGAGAAAGTCCTCGCAAGATCGCCTCTAATGATGCCACCACGACACCTTCTTCTCCCCAAGACCTCGATCTGCGCCATCCTGAAGATGATGGGCCTAGACAGACGCCCTAGGCCCACGGCGTGATGCCACCGCCTGAAGAAACTGCAGGAGCACTCGCCGTCGCCTGGCCGAGGTCGCCACCCGGACCTCCGCCCCCGACCCGCTCCATTGACACCGCCGCAACTGGCCATTCGAAGAAGACCGTCACAGCCGCCACCCCTGTCACCTTAGGTACTAGGGGAGCGCCGCCACCGCGGCCGACGCCGGCGGCAATGGTGGAGGGATGGGATCTAGAGGAGGGAGGTCGGCGGCGGCGGAATCTGGCGGCCCTCCGACGGCGCCTGGGGGTCGCCACAGGAGGATTACTTGAACTTTAATCCTTATTTTTGAATGTATCTATATATTAAAATACATTTAGATACATTCAAATCTAGATAAACCCATATTAGTTATTTTTGAACGGAGCCGGGGAGTACTATACATAACATACTATAATCCGTCTAATACAGTTACGATTATTTATATGTTGCCACATCTACGACTGTACAGGTATGGTATCTGCACCTCGAAACTAGATTAATATGAAGTCGATCGGTCATCTCTGCATGCATGGCAGAGCTAGGGCGAGACCTTGGTATGTACGTACGGTAGTGCAAAGCAAACTGCCATAGTCCGTTCCAGGGAATATGTGCAAAGTAGTATTAGATCATGCATGGCTGGATTGAATGCAAAGTGGTATGGCGCCGTCGACTAAGGAGCCATGCTTGATAGCATGGCGCCGTCTACCATGGATCCATCCTATCGAGGTGGGCCTGAGCCTCACGATGACCGCCACGTCAGACCGATATATGGCGTCGTTGATTGGAGCGTCATAGGCACCATGGCGCCGTTATGGACGGCGTCGTCCTACTGACCATGGAGCCGTCTGGTAGGGTGCCAAGAAACTAGGTTAGATTATGAAATCTTTCTAAAAGCAGGTTATTTTGTGTTTTCTTTTCGTTATTAGGTTAATTCTGTGTTTTTTGCCCCACTACGTCGTCCTTCGTCCAACCTCCGTCCCGCACTCCCGCATCACTGTTTTGGCATTTTAGTCTCTCCCAAATTCACATGTCAACGCAATTCAACCGCATCTGCCTCCGCCATCTCCGCCTCCGCTTTCGCCTTCGTCCAGCCTCCCACGATGACAGTGCCAAATCCGCCTTCTCCCAACGTCCTATGCCGCTATCAGCTTTCGACTTCCTCTCCCTGGTCCCGTCGTTCAAGTACCGCCTTGCTGGTCATCGACATGGAGCACGGACCGGGTGACATCATGGAGCGCCCTCGACACCGCCCGCAAATCCGCCGTCCTCCCCTCCCTTGCTTCCCCACCGCCGTCCTCGATCTCAGCATGCTCGCATCACGAGCGACCCAGTGCTAGGCGCTGATGGAGGTCTCCACAGGATTTGCAGCCACGACCATGGCGTGTTGGAGGGGCTCAACAGCGTCGGCCTCCTCCCGCGGGACAAGGCGGTGAAGATCCAGTTCCCCTTCCTAATCATCCTCCCCCCAATCAAGCCACCAACAAGCCCTCTCCTCCAAGCGCTCTGGTACCTAGAATCGACACACTCTAGGTGCTCACGGTCCCCGGGATCCAGACAACTTCATCCGTGATTCAGATCATGCCGACGTGCTCCCGCCGGATCCATCTTGTGTCCCCCTTGCTCGCTGTGACTCTGTGGCGAAAATGATCCCATGGCTGAGCCCAGTGCCGGTTCCCCGCCTCCATCATCTTGGCCATGAGGCCCAGACTCCCATCTACTCCTCCCACGGCTCCCTCGCCTCCCGCCCCGATCCTGCCGCCCACCACTCCGATTCGTGTCTCTGTAATGTGGGGTCGTCTGATCCCATCCCAGGAGACGAGTGAGGAGGGCCGACATGATTACGGGCATCTCATTGCTACTCAGACAGGAGATCTGACCAAGCCAGGCCCTAGGTTGATTTTGTTTTGCCGGTACTGAAATCCTACCTTGCTCGAATTTTTTTGCTGGTTTGGATCCATTCCTTGCTTGGATTATATTTTTTTGTTGGGGAATCTGTGGATAGCGTGCTTTGATGGCTCTGTTGTAGCGATAGGGTTCATGAATCATGATTCCTTAGTAGATACATCATCTGTTTGTGCTTGATCACATGTGTTTGGTGTAGGCGTTTTGGATGCGTAGGTGTGCTAGGCATAGAACAGTTGCGGACTACATCATTCCTTTTTTGCGGGTAGCTAATACATCATTTTGTAATATATTCAACGAATTCGTAAAATAGTGGTTAGCACTAAGACCAATTGATTAGAGAAAACTGCTAGGAAATCTGTTACAACTCCCATTGAGCCTTGAGCTCTGCTATCTGAAATATAGCGTCAACCACCAGACACAAATACACACATCTTGATCTATGTTCTTTGCGAACTGTTTTTTTAGTTACAACGATTGCGAAACAATGCATGGTGTCCATTATGTTACGCCTACATACACTCAGACATGATCTTGTGCCAAACTAAGAACATATGGCATGAATCACATAATAGGTACTTGGCTTGTTCCTTGGTTTTATGGTGTTTGTTGTGATCAACTTTCTTAGAGGTTAATTAAAGGGGAGTAAGAGGTGTATAATTCTTTTTCTTCTGTTCACTCTTCAGCAGGAATCTTGCAAAATCACTAGAATATTTTGATCACTATTATGTAACCTTGCTTGCTTTTGGGTATACAGATTGAGAACTAGCTGCCGTTATCTGCTATAGGTATGACTTTTTTTATCTTCTGCTATTATCATATATAAATGTAATTTGAAATTGCCTTGATATACAAGCTAATTTACCATTTTCACGTACAAAAATTGCAAACTATACGTAATGAAGTTTATGCTTGCTTAATATTTTTACTTTGCCGGATCTTTATTTATATTTTCTTACTTCTAATGTTTTACATCTATATTGGTCCAAGCATGACATCTGATTTTGATCTCTTTTCTTTGCAAACTCATTTTTTTAGTTAAAACCTCAGTGCTGTGAATGTGTACAGGGTCGCCAAGAAGTTGGATATAAACTTCGCCGGAAGCGTCGGTCGCTGCATACCTGGCTACCTCCCGCCGATCCGGGAAATGGACAAACTCCCGTTCGGCATGTCAGGTCTTCTTTACCCCGATACCAGCGAATGGCCAAACGACCACGATGGCCATGTAAGTTCTAGTATCTTGCTTATTGATTTAGTCATATCATTGATTCATATGTGCTGAACTTTCATCAGAATCCTATGTTCCTTCCGTCGAACATGTTGTCTGCACGCGCAGTTTGAAAAAACTGAACCATTTAAGACTATTCTGTACAGAGGAAGCTCTGCTCGTACATGATATTCTGATATTTTCGTAGTGATATAGTCTTAATTTATGTGATAATTGAGGTGTCAATTTGGATTTAGGTGATATTCTGTTTTCTAAAAAAAATAAAAGAACTAGACGATTTAAGACTATTATGTCCCTAGTTGTTTATGATCACTGTCAGGAGTTTTTTCGGGGGAAGCTCTGCTCCTACTTGATATATTGGGTATTTTCTGGTGACATAGGCACAATTTAGGAGAGAGCTGAGAAGCCATTCATATATAATACTTTTATTTGAGCGCCTAGGTGTCAAATTGTATTTGCAATGGAATCCATGCTAGGTGATTCTACCGACTGACAACAAACTTTGCAGAATATTCATGCAAAACTGATGTTGCTGGATAAGTGGTCGCAATCAGTAGTGGTGAATATCAAGGAGACAGAGGAGACGGAAATGGATGATGACCAGAACTAGGTGGGTGGTAACGACGAGTGGCTGGTCCTTTTAACCAAGGACATGAGTACTTGGACTCTAAAAAATATCTACAGATCGTTGAGACTTACACTGTCATCTTTAGTGGGTGTCGACATTACTGCATTCAACCATGGGTTCCGCCGCCAAACTCTGAATTCGCTTAAAGGTTCAACATGCCAGAACTTGATCTCCTAAACATATAGCTCCCATAGAAGCCTCACCTAGTATGGCAGAATTTTCACTACGACCTCTTAGCGGTGTTCGACAAGGAAATCGCATTCATTAGATGCCCATATGATAATGAATGGATAGTCTTGCGCGACGACCATCTGCGGCCGGAGAAGTATGTCGACACCGTCTTCACCTCCAGCAACTATTCCGACACACAGTAACACATTTACGCGGTCACTGAACCTAGCGATGACATGCGTGTTTGGGAGCCGTTCAACTAGGGTGAGTCATGGTGTCATATAGCATGTAAATTCCCATTCAAAATTCTGCTTACTAACTAAAGGTAACACACAGGTATACACACAGCCCCGGAGAGTGGATGTCATATAGCATGTAAATTCCCATTCAAAATTCACCTTGTTGGCATTGTGCCGAACAAAGTGGATGTGGCCTTGGGGTTAAGAGAGTAAGGCGCCCTGGCTGGTGCGGGTGCGACCACGGCGACGGTGAGCTCGGATTCTAGAGGAGGACACTAGGATCGAAATCTCGTCCTGGTGCCATTCATGGGTGCTGCCTTGGCATGGGTCAAGCTCCAGTTTGGGAGGAGGAGGGCGAGGTCGATCAGGTTCGGCCGGGTACCAGATCTCGCCGCTGAAGGAATTCCCTCACAGCTCCACGCCATGGCGGCGACCACAGATCGCCCCTTTGGGGAAGTAGGCCGTGTCTAAAAGAACGTTTGAACACGAGGGCGCCAACGCTGCAAGTCTACATGGCAGCCATGATGGCATCGACTTAATGGTCAAAAGTGATAGGAGGGGCCCAATTTGACGAGCGTTAGCGAGTTTTCTCGTGTTCAAACGGTTTGTTAAATTCGTGCCGAAAAAGACCCTCTAAGCATTTGGCACGCCAACTCTGGGTATCGCGATCCAATACCGACGAAGTCGGACCCCGCGTTGCCTTGGCGCCTCAACTTTCGGGGCCGCAAGCTAAAAATCTCATAGAAATGGTATTGTTTAAACTACTTAAGGACTTCTTTTAGATATTAAGTGAATTCATTGCTTTTAGAAGAAATGCTAATAAGAATTTTTAATCAGTTAATAATTCTATTACTTATAGTTTTTATAAACAATTATAATCCTTTTGGTAAGTAATACTCCATTCGTCCCAAAGTGTAAGGTGCCTAAGCTTCAGTCAAAAGTCAACATCTTCTAAGTTTGACCCAATTTATATATAAAAATACAAATATCTGCAATATCGAACATATTAGGAAACTATAATTTATGATGAATCTATTGATATTGATTTGATATTGTGGATGTTTATATTTTTACATATAAATTTGGTCAAATTTAGAATATGTTGACTTTTGATTAAAGCTTAGATGCCTTACATTTTGGGACAGAGGGAGTACACACTTATCTTAGAGTCATAATTAGGAAAATGCATGTTAACATGTTTTATGTTTATTTTGACATCATACTAGAATTACTTAAGACTAAGATTATTATTAGACATTCAATAGATAATATTAAAAGTAGCAGTAATTTTATTTATCCTTATATGAATTTTTAATTAAGGAAATAGGTTCAAATTCAAGTTATTAGAATATTAAAATTTTATTTTCCTCCAACATAGATTATTATATTTTTAACATGTAGATATTATTTTTGTGATCATTTTGGTATATTATAAATATTTGTATGATTTATAAATATTGAAATATGATTTTATAAGTTTTATTACTTTTAATAAATAATAAGTATTTCGTTTAGTGATATAACAATACATGATTATAGTTTTAAATTGTAGTTCTTATTTTTATAAGAATTTTGGTACATTATTTATATTTTTCTGATTTAAAATTATTAAATCATGAATTTTCAAAGTCTTATTAATTATAAAATCTTTATTGAACAATTATTATTTAAATAGGCACACAATAATGTATGACAATAAATTTAAATTGTAGATTTTATTTTTTTGTAAATTTTCATATATTAAACATATTTTTATAAATTATAAAACAAAAGTTATTGAATTTGTAATGTTTATTAATTTTCTTTTTTTAAATAGGGAAATACTTTTTAAACCGGTACTAGACCTAGCCATAGTCAGTGTCTAGTGGGGTCTCTGCCACGTCACATGCCACATGGGAATGGACTGGGTCAAATATCGCTAACATGGCCGAGGTGACGTAAGCGTGACATCATGATGACATCATCCGAGGATGATCCTCACAGATCGATGATTGATCGGCCGATTGAGTGCACACGCGGGACTGTGAAGGGGTGTGTTGGAACAAGGAGCTTACGACGAACCTAGTGGTACTAGCGCCACTCATTTTTGGTTAACGGAAGATGGCCGGTGACGAGGCCAAGCAGCGATCGCTATTGATGAACGTGGTGGTGGTGATTCCGGAAGTAATCGAGACATTAGAGGGGTGCTTGAGCTTCAGCAACTCACCAGGAATGCGAGGAAGTGGTCGGCGAAGCGAATCATGGCCTAAATCGATGTGGAACGACGGTGACCGGTGGTGGCAGTGAGGTGTTGATTGGTTCGACAAGGGGTTCTTCGGCTTCTGCGGTCTAGTGAGGGAGAACTAAGACAACGAGGCAAGTTCAACGGTTGATCGGGAAGCCCGGTGATCTCGAGAACGACGTGCTCCGGTGAGACCTGGGGCTAGGGTTTTGGCCTGAGAGGAAATTCGAGAGGAAGAAGGAGATATGGGGTGTAGGGATTCTGCACTGCAGCAAGGACACGTCTTATAGACTCTAGAGAGCGGCGACGCGCATCTTGGCACGGGCGATGGCGGGGCGAGAGCCAGCGAGCTGCTTGCTGCATCGGGGGGTCGACGACGCGACAATGAAGACGACGATTAGATGCGTCGAAAGGGTATGGGCCGATGCTGGGCCGTGCACGGGCCAGGTGGGCTACAGCCGAGCAAGCAAAAAAGAGAGGATTGCGGTGTTGGGAGACAAATAAGATAAGGAAGAGTTGGGCTTCGGGCCAGATCGAGGTTGTTTTGTTTTCTCTCATTTTTTACTCATTCTTTTCTATTTTATGTTTAAGTAAAACCTTTTTAAATAAGAGTTTCTCAAGTTTCTCAAATAAATCTGTGAGACATTTAGAATAGTACATGGATTATTGTAACTAGGGGACCTTTATATTTTCATAAATCATTAATACATGAAAGGTTCTTTTATTAGATGGAATAAATAGGAATTAGGGCTATAGGGTTTTTGATTAATATTTGAAGACCCATCCAACTTTAGGATTTTCATATCAATTTGGATTAGTAGAATTTTAGAGTGTTAAAGTTATGGTGATGGCCATGTAGCCTTTTTATAATGGAATTTATATTTTTGTGCCCCTGATTTGTTAGTTGTACTCGGCTTTTCTCAGCCTCTTAACTTTTCCTCACTTTTGTCCATCTCCTTCTCGGAAACTCATCTAAGAGTTCAAACAGCAATTGCCGCCAGGTTGACCGTTGACTGACATGTGGGGCCGCATGGTGTGGAACCACGTGGGACCGGTTGGTCAGGAACGCGTTATGCTGACGTGTGGGGCCATGCCATCTGGGACTGCGTGGGGTCGGTTTGTTGGGAACGCATTATGGGGGACGTGGTGTGGGACCACGTGGGGCGCGTTTGGTGGTTACGTGCGCCCTATAGCCTAAATTCAAAGTTTTCTTTTTTGTTATTTTTATGATTGTCTTTTTTAAGAGCGCCTTTTCCCCCTCTATCTCGCTAAAAGTTGTATTTTTTTGCCCAAAAATGTAGCGAATCTAGAGCAATTTCTATCTACATTCATTGTTCCTTTTGACCCTCTTTTTTCCCAATCTGGTAGCAAATCTAACCAGAACCATAATACATTCAGTAAACTTAGCAGATGTAGATAAAGCGGCTAATATTGGATATATAGTATGGTACTTAGCGAGGCTCGACAATTAGGCTGCTCAGCACCAGCAGCGGACAAGTTCAACACATACAATACAAACAAAGCTGCTTTACAGCAGCAACATCAAAACACTAGTGGCCCCTCATGGCCTGCACCAAGAGGGCCTCCGCCTCCTCCATCTAGCGCTTCCTCCACTTCTTGCTGCCTAGTCCCTTGACCTTGGGAGCCTTGGGCTTGATCAGGGGCATGCGGCCCTCCTCGATGGCCACCTTCTGGAGGCTGCAGAGGTGAAAACCAAGCGCCTGGTGCTTGACTCTGAAGGATTTGACGTTCACGGACAGGCCGCACGTCTGCACGTCCTCGGCATGCTTCACGAGGGAGTTGAATTTGGTGGCATGTAGCCTCCTGGTGCAGAAGGGGCATCTATAGACTTCTCCAGCGAAGAAGTTGTCGTACTGGTCAGACTTCAACCTCCTTAGCACCTGACGAGTCTTGGTGTCCTTGGACTCGTTGTCGCTGCAGACTTCGCTGCTATCCACCTATTGGAAAAAACAGTAGAGTGCAATAAGGACATGATTGAGATAGCTTGATTATCGGGATTGATTACTTGCATAAATTAACCGATTAAGATCCCCTGATTATTCCCCAATTTCCAAATCTCAAACTAAATCGAATACTGATCCCAACTATAGATCGATGCTAGTACTAACTAGGGAATCCCTTAACTACAACTCGGAGGATAAATAATATAGGATTTAGATATGAATAGGGGATTCAACGAAATACGAGATCTAAAACAAGAAGATTAGCTACTGTAAAAATAACTAGCATCTAACAATTGAAAATACGAAAGCCGAACCCTAATAACACATGATCTAGAATCCAACAATGGGAATGGGGGAAGAACAAATTAAGGGGAGAAAACCCTAGTTACCTCCGACCATGGGTTGGCGATTCTGGTGTCGTAGGGGTTCTTCGGCCTAATGTAATCCTCTTCCCTGTAGGGTTCCCAGCTAAGCGGGATCTGCCGATACCGGCGGGGGCCTCCTCGCCGACGGATACAGCGAAAGCGGGGACAGAGGTCTAGACGGGGACGACGGCTGCCTTCGATTCCTCAAACGGGGCCTATACGGGTACGGGGGCCTCCTCGTAGGCGGCCATGGAGGCGATGATGGACACCACGACGTTCTTCTCCATCGTCGGCATGGTTGGGGTTTTGTTGGGGGTTTGCAGAAGGTGATGGGACAGTGGAGACGATTGCGTGAGTGAGCGAGTGAGTGATTAGTGAGAGTGAGCAGGCCTCTATAAAGGTGAAGGGAGGAGGCGTTTCATTGCATCACCGTGCATCACGTAACCGCGTACGTCACTGCACCGTACATGGCCACATGTGTCAAGCTACCACCCTGTGCACCACGACACGTATACCGTGTGTCACATTTTTTCCCTCGTGTCGTGTTGGAGATATGCCCAAGAGGCAATAATAAAGTATTTATTATTATATCTTTGTGTTTATGATAAATGTTTACATCACATGCTATAATTGTATTAATATGAAACATTAATACTTGTGTGTTTTGTAAACATAAAAGAGTCCCTAGTGAGCCTCTTGTGAAGCTAGCTTATTGATTAATAGATGATCATGGTTTTCTGATCATGGATATCGGATATTATTAATAACAAGATCATATCATTTGAAGAATGATATGATGAACACACACACATAGTAAGCATATAATAAAATCAAGTCATTAAGTTTGATTTGCTACAAGCTTTCAGATACATGGTAACCTAATCCATCGACCATGATATCATGTTAATCACCGTCTCCGGCTGAGTACTTTGATGACATCAAACTCCACTTCCGTAACCGGGTGGTTATAAAGGTGGCATTAGGTATTCTGAAAGTATGTGTTGAAGCGCATGGATCAAGAGTGGGATTTGTCCATCCTAATGACAGATAGATATACTCTGGGCCCTCTCGGTGGAATGTCATCCAATTGGCTTGCAAGCATGTGACTAGGTCACAAGGGATGTCATATCATGGAATGAGTAAAGAGTACTTATCAGTAATAAGGTTGAACTAGGTATGGAGATACTGACGATCGAACCTCGGATAAGTAGAGTATCGCACGACAAAGGGAATTTGTATCGTATGTTAATGGTTCATTCAATCACGAAGTCATCGTTGAATATGTGTGAGCCATTATGGATCTCCAGATCTCGCTATTGGTTATTGATCGGAGAGGTGTCTGGATCATGTCTACATAGTTCGCGAACCGTAGGGTGACACACTTAAAGTTCGATGTTGTTTTAAGTAGATATGGAATATGAGTTTGACACAAAATTTTGTTCGGAGTCTCGGATTGGATCCTGGACATCACGAGGAGATTCATAATGGTCTAGAGAATAAGATTCATATCAGGAAAGTCATTTTCCGGGGTTCGAAAATGTTTCGGTATTTTCACCGGAAGCTTCTATAATGTTCTAGAGGGACCACCAGTGGGTCCACCACCCCGGGAGGGGCCACTTGGGCTGTAGCATGCCGTGGGGGCCCTAGGTCCAGCCGCACCAAGCCCAAAGGGTTAAACCAGCCACTACAAGGAAAAAGGGGAAAACCCTAAAAAGGAAAGAAGGGAAACTTGGGGGGCAAGTTCCCACCTCTCCCTCTTTGCCGCCAAGTTGGGGAAGGACTCGGCCAAGGGATGGGAACCCTTGGATGCACCCCCTCTATATAAAGAGGGGTGGAGGGTGCACCCCTTGTCCCTTGTCCTCAACTCTAGCCGCCACCCATCTCCCTCCTCCATCAACTGCTCCGGCTTAGGCAAAGCCCTGTAGGATTCTTCTCCTCCTCCACCACCACCACGCCGTCATGATGCTGGAATTCCAAGGGGATATACTACCTCCGCTACCCGCTGGAACAGGGATATGAAGGTCTTCATTGACTCCATACGTGTGATCGAGTGCGGAAGCGCTACCGGAACGCGGCGCCGGAAGGATCGTCACCGTGATCTTGAGATCGACAAGTGATCAACTACATCAACCACGAGATCCGATCTCGTTAAACACTTTGGATCTATGAGGGTTAGTTCTCTCCAATCTTGTTGCACCTATCTCATAGATTATATCTTGGCTTTTCCATAGATTGGATCTTTGTGTTATGCGTTCTTGCGGTAGATTTTTTTTGTTTTCCATGCAAGGAACCTTACATGTCTAACCCTGGCGACTTAGTTGTGATCAGTTATACCCTCGAGTGTAACACTGGCAGTTTGGTTGTCCTCAGTTTTTCCCTCCAGTACTAACACTGCCATATGCAATATACTCACTTTTACCCTCCGGTGGCTGGTCAACAGAGAGTCAACGAATGGGTTTTAGCTAGCTAATTGAGTCATTTATGCATAACAAATTCAAAAAGATCAAAACATAGTGCATCTACCCAGGGAATATTATGATGGGACCTTACACCATAATAAATGTATATAAATCAAGTATTAACCTAAATCACCACTTCTCAAATCACCTACTATCTATCAAGGTTCATGGCTTTCTACTCAAGCCTCTTCCTAAAACATCCCTCCCCAAAACAAAGTTTGTTTGAATGAGGCAATAATTGTCAAACTTATGTATATTTGAATTGCAAATAGTTTGATGTATGCCAAGATGTATTTTATTGTATAAAAGAAATTTTCCATTTTTTAAATCTCTTTATATTTTCTATTTGAATCCCTTTATCAGTTTTACCCTAGGTTTTTATGTTCTACTCAGTTTTGTCCTTGGTTTTTAAATTCTACTCAGTTTCCCCCTCTCTCTTAGTCATAAACTCCCACACATGTGCTCATATTGGCTGCTACGCTTTGATTTGTCGAGACAGTTGTCAAACGGATCGTGCCCACCAACCATTGATCCTCTATGATCTAGCGCACAGGATAACTCCTATATCTGTCAGGACGCACCCGTCTATCCATGCAAAAAATAATGAGTTTGCCACCGGTAATTTAACTCCATAAACAAATTATTTTGAATATAATTTTGAGGGAAAGTGTTCAAACGTGTATAATTTTCACATATGCAAGTTTATGCATTACATTCTATGAAAATGATAATCTCTCAAGATGTTCTTAGCATAACATTATCATGTTCCAAGTGCGATTTCATAGTGTTCAAAGGTGTATAATTTTCGTATATGCAAGTTTATGCATTACATTCCACTCTATGAAAATAGGGAGAAAATGATAATGTCTCAAAATTTTGTTAGCACATCATTATCACGTATTAAGTGCGATTTCACAGTGTTCAAACGTTTATAATTTTTGTATACGCAAGTTTATGCATTATATTTAACTCCATGAAAATGATAAATTATCAAGATTTTATTAGCACAACATTATCATGTCCTAAGTGCAATTTCAAACAGTTCAAAGGTGTATAATTTTCATACATGCACGAGGCATAAAGATTTTAGTTTAGGGATCACTTTTCATGCTCTAAAAATGGTAAATTCTCAAGATTTTCTTAGGACAACATTATCAGGTCCAAATTGTAATTTGATAGTGTTCAAGAGTTGTGTCAATTATAAACACTCTTTTACATTAAGAGTTGTATAATTTTTTTAATTTGAAAGTGTTCAAGAGTTGTGTGAATTATAAACACTCTTTTACATTAAGAGTTGTATAATTTTTATAATTTGAACGTGTTCAAGATTTTTTTCAATTATAAACACTCTTTTACATTAAGTTGTATAATTTCTTAAATTTGAAAGTGTTTGTAAGATCCCTCCCTTTATAAAGGTAAGGATCCCTGTGATTGCAATGCTAGTCCCTGAATCAATGCTAGCATCCATATTTTAAGATGAAGTACACAGAAACAAAGGTCATTATTACATATCATTCCAGAGACAAAATAGTCTTTTACAACTCCATGGCCACAGGCCTAATACAAGAGTTCAATTATAAATAAGATAAATAATTCTTCATCTTCATGTGCCACAGGCAAGCATGTTGAGTGTAGACTCATAACCCCTAATCATCATTAGAATAGCCTGCAACATCACAAGTTACAGCCATAGTGGGTCAATACATTGGAATAGTATTGGCAAGTGATACCTTAGTAGAATATTAGCATCTAGATACTACATGCATTTGGCTAAGTGTAGCTTAGGCTTGCTTTGCTCAAAATAGGTTTTTCCTATTAGTTGAAAACACTAAGTTTTTCTTTGACAAAACTTTCCCAAGGATCACTAATAGACATTGGTGTACCTTCACCCTTGTTCAACCACAAGTTTTAACTTAGAAAATTGGGATGAGGAGATTCTTGATAGCTTCCATGTCTTGATGCTCAAGTTGTCCAATACCAGGGACATGGCTAAGTACTTAGATTCTTCCATCTGCAGAGGTTGTGCACTTTCCACACAACACTTGATTTTCACCAAGACAAGACCTTTCAGAAGCCTTCCCTTAGACCAAATAGACGCGATCCAACCTATCATCCCACTACCACCAACTGTCCAAATGGCTAAGTTATTGCAACCTATGTGATCCAGGCAGAGCCCATATTGCCATGTGGCTGCACTAGAAGCTTCTTAACATTTGGCATCTCAAATCCCTTTGTTCCTGGGTGGCTTTCCACAAGTGAGATACACAAGGTAAACCATAGAAATGGGCCTTGTGTAACCACTCAACACAAACCATTCTTTCCATTCCACCCAGGTGTTTCATTCACTTAGTTGTTTTATTAAGCAAAAACACAAGTCCAAGACTTAGAAATATTTCACATAGCATGAATATAATCACCCCTTGTTTGCTAGTAGCTAGGCTAAGCATGGCAATGGTAAGCATCTTAACTTAGAGGAAATTCTAACAATTCTACAACTACTACGATTTCCCAAGCATAGCAATAAGATACTTAGCAAAATATTCATGCAAGTTCTATACAAAATATATCTAATGCATAGGTGAAAATTATAGGAATAAAATCATGAAGTACCACTTGCCTTGGTAGTTTGGGGAGAGCAACAATCTTCACAACCACAATCACTATTTGCACCAAAATCTACACATAAAATAATGGCACCAAAATCACATAACAAAATATGCAAACAAAAATATATGAATGCATGCAAATGCCATGTGATGATTTTTCTACACCAAACAAGACAAGTGCACATCACTGAAATACAAACAAGTTCAAGAAACTCAATTTAAACTTTATTTGATCTTTAAATTTTTTTTCAAACAATTTCTATTACCAAAATAAGCCTACACAAGTTTCTGCAAAAACAACCATTTTTACAGAGGCAAAACATTAAACACTTTACATAAACAGATAGGATTTTCTCTCCTGATTCCAATGATATAAAATTTGTCAAATTTGAACGTGGGGATCAAAAGTTATGAATTTTACAAGTTTGGTTAACTAATAGATCAAATTTCTGTTTTAAATTTAAACTCAGGCCACGCGGCGCTCTCTGATTCGTCGGTACCGCTTCGCGCGGATCAATCAGTGTGGACCGCACAATCTAAATGAAATCGCATGGCCAGATCTGACTCGTACCCCTTCGTTAAGTGATTCTATCTCACGCGTTAGATCTAGATCTAACGGCTCGCGATCAAGCGACCAAGGATTGGCGGCGCTGGCGACGGTGGCACGGCGGCGGCGCTCTGTCAACGATGCTCCGGCGAATACAAGAGGGGTTGGGGTGTGTGGCGTGGCTTACCAAACTCGCAAGGTCACGAGGAAGCTCAACGTGGCAGTAGTTTGTCGAGGGGCGCACGGACGCAGCGGCAGGACCTCGTCGGAGTTGCGGGCGGCGTCGGGTTCGTGCAGACGGCGACGTTGACGACGTTCGGGATCGCCCTAGCACAAGCCAGTGATGTTAGCAGTTGTGCAAGGACACGGCGAATCTGATAGCATGCATGCGAAGTCAAGGGGCGCTCGGATTTTACCTAAATTGCTCGTCGGAGTTGAGCGGTGGCTCTGGCGTTTGCAGGCGTGAACGAAGACGGCGACCTAGGTCACGAGCAGGCAAACTAGGGGTGTCAGCAGATGCACAAGGACACGAGGGTCACGCTCGTTTGAACCAGAAGCAGAGGGGCGGTCAGAGCTCACCGTAATCGCTTGCCGGAGTTCGTCGGGAAGAGGCGGTGCAGTTCGAAATACTGGCAACCTGGTGGCGAGGTGAGCGTCTTTGTGGGAAATGACATGGTGGCGAGGTGATTAAGTAGCCAGGAGGCGAGGGAATTACAGCGGTTCAATGCCAATTAGCGAGAATCAACGTATGCGTTTGGAGAAAGCAGCGTGGCGATAGGTTTCTTGCGAGGTGGAGAAGAAGATGCTGACCTGGCTTGGGCCTAGTGGCAGTGTCAGTGGGGCAGAGCGGGTGCGGGTGAGAGAGAGAGAAGGGGGAACCCAGGTGGGCTGGCTTTTGGGACGTTTCTGTTGTTCGACTAGAAAGGTGGCGCCAGGCCCAGTGCTATTTTCTAATGCCTTTTCTTTTTCTAAATTGATTTTCAGGAATCTTTTTCAAACAAATTCAAAAGTATTTGAATTCCAAACCTTTCTGGACTTTTGCAAAGTGCAACCTTCATATTTTTAGGCATAAAACCAAGCTGTCTTGCTGGACTTGTTTGGTTCCTTTTGAAAATTCAAAATAAACAGTGCCTTAGCACAAGATTTGATAAAGATTTGAAAATGGTTTTAAAACCATATTTGTTTTGGAAATTTTGTCCAAGCTTTAACACTCAACCAAACCAACTTATGAGCAAACAAAATTTGATCTAAAACAATTATTCTCTCACTTGAGAGTGGCATTGGATCAATGCTTACATACATAAAATAATAAGCACTCAGTGCTTCTGTTCCTTTCAAATGTTTTTGAAATTTGAACCCTAAATGAATATGCATGCATGGATGATATGCAAGGCTTTGAAAACATGATTTTAGGGATGTTACAAATCTAACCCCCTTAAGGTGAATCTCGCCCTCGAGATTCAGATTGGCTAGCAAATAGGTGAGGGTGGTCTTTCCGAAGATCATCTTCTCTTTCCCATGTTGCTTCTTCTTCGGAATGATGGTTCCATTGAACTTTGCAGAATTTGATAGTCTTAGTCCGAGTAACTCTTTCTGCAGTCTCAAGAATCTTGATAGGTTTTTCCTCATAAGTGAGGTCACTCTCCAATTGAACCTCCTCCAAAGGTATGGTATCCTTCAAAGAAGTCTCTTCCATCTCTGGATGGCATTTCTTAAGCTGACTTACATGAAACCCATTGTGAACGGCAGGCAATGATTATGGCAATTCAATCTCATAAGCCACTTCTCCTTTACGACACAGAATCTTGAATGGTCCAACATATCTTGGGGCCAATTTACCTTTGACACCAAATCTCTTCACTCCACGAAGTGGTGACACTCTAAGATAAGCTCTATCACCCACTTTATAGGTGAGTTCTCTACGCTTAGGATCTGCGTAGCTCTTCTGTCGGGACTGTGCTATCTTTAATCTGTCCTTAACTAGCTTGACTTTCTCTTCAGCCTCTTTGATTAGTTCTGGTCCGAACAGATTTCTTTCTCCCACACCATTCCATAACAATGGGGTGGTACACTTTCTCCCATAGAGAAATTCAAATGGTGCCATATCAATACTGGCTTGATAGCTGTTATTGTAAGAGAATTTTGCGTAAGGCAGACTTTCATCCCAACTGGCTCCATAGTCTAGGGAACATGCCCTCAACATATCTTCAAGAATCTGGTTGGTCCTTTCTGTTTGTCCATCAGTCTGAGGATGAAAAGCAGTGCTGAATTCCAACCTCGTTACCAATGACTCATGTAGTTTCCTCCAAAAATGTGAACTGAATTGAGTTCCCCTATCAGACACAATACTCTTGGGTACTCCATGCAGACATACAATCTTGCCCATGTATATTTTGGCTAACTTAGCACTTGTATAGGTTGTCTTCACGAGTATGAAATGAGCCATTTTAGTTAGGCGATCCACTACTACCCAAATAGAATCATATCCTGACCCGGTCCTTGGTAGTCCAGTGATGAAATCCATGCCAATCTTGTCCCACTTCCAATCTGGAATAGGTAGTGGTTGTAGCAATCCTGCTGGTTTCTGATGTTCCGCTTTCACTATACTACATACATCACACAAAGCAATATGTTTGGCGATGTCTTTCTTGAGGTTATTCCACCAAAATCTTTCTTTCATATCCATGTACATTTTGGTGTTACCCGGATGAATGGAATATGGTGAGTTATGTGCTTCTTGTAAAATCAGTTTCTGAAGCTCCAGATCTTATGGAACACAGATACGTTTTCCATACCATAAAGTACCCTGTTCGTCTTCATGAAATCCTTTGGCTTTCCCTTTGCCAATCTTTTCCTTAATCTCTTCAATTTCCTTATCTGTCTTTTGGGCTTCTTTGATTTTGTCCAACAAAGTGGGTTGAACATCCAATGACGTGAGATGTCCTTCAGGCACAATCTCCAATTTGAGATCTCTAAATTGGGCACACAGATCATCTGGCAATTCTCCCTTAGTAAGGCCATTCACAAATACCTTACGGCTTAGAGCATCCGCTACAACATTTGCTTTACCGGGGTGGTATTGCAAACTCAAGTCATAGTCCTTGATGAGTTCTAGCCATCTTCTTTGTCTCATGTTGATTTCTTTCTAGGTGAAGATATACTTCATACTTTTGTGATCTGTGAACACTTCACATCGCTTTTCCAAAAGATAATGTCTCCATGTTTTGAGTGCATGGACAACAGAGGCTAACTCTAAATCATGAGTAGGGTAATTTACCTCATGAGTTTTGAGTTGTCTCGAGGCATAAGCCACAACTTTCCCTTCTTGCATTAGCACTTCACCTAATCCATGATGAGATGCATCACAATATACTTGGAAATCCTTCTCCAAATCTGGCAGACATAAGACTGGTGCTGTCACTAGTCTCTTCTTCAATTCTTGGAACCTGAGTTCACATCCTTCAGACCAAGCGAATTTCTTGTCTTTCTTTAGTAACTATGTCATTGGTTTACCTACTTTGGAGAAATTTTCAATGAATCTTCTGTAGTATCCTGCCAAGCCAAGGAAACTACGAACCTCTTTTACTGACTTAGGAGATTCCCATTCGATTCTGGTGACACTTTAGCAGGATCAACTGCCACACCATCTCCTGACACAATGTGTCCAAGAAATCCAACTTCATTTAACCAAAATTCACACTTGCTGAATTTGGCATACAGTTTATGCTCTCTAAGTTTCTCAAGTATCAAGCGCAAATGTCCTTCATGTTGTTCTTTGCTCTTGGAGTAGATCAAAATGTCATCGATGAATATGACAACAAACTTATCAAGGAACTCCATGAACACCTTGTTCATCATATTCATGAAGTACGCTGGTGCATTGGTCAAACCAAATGGCATCACGGTATACTCATATAATCCATACATAGTGGTGAGAGCTGTCTTAGGTATGTCTTGTTCCCTTATTTTGAGCTGGAAATAACCTGATCGAAGATCAATCTTTGAGAACACACAGGCTCCTTCTAACTGGTCAAACAAGTCATTGATTCTAGGCAAAGGGTATTTGTTCTTGATAGTCACCTCATTGAGTGAGCGGTAATCTATGCATAACCTTTGACTTCTATCCTTCTTTTCCACAAACAAAATTGGTGCTCCCCAAGACGAAGAACTTGGTTGGATAAATCCTTTCCGCAACTGTTGTCCAAGTTGTTTCTTGAGTTCTTTCAACTCATCAACTGGCATCTGGTACGGTATCTTCGCATTGGTCCAGATCCTGGTAGCAAATCGATCAGAAATTCCACATCTCTATCTGGTGGCATTCCTGGCAATTCTTCCGGAATCACATCCGGATATTCACTCACAATTGGCATACTGTCTATGCTAACCCCCTTAAGAGAATTAAGCTTACTCCCTTTTGGTTCAAAGTTAGTCTTGAATCTAATCCTTTTGTTTTCTGGAGTGTGACAGTATGGTTGGCACAATCTAGAACTCCCTTGTTCTTGGTCATCCAGTCCATTCCCAATATGACATCCAATCCTTGAGAATTTAGGATTATCAGATTAACGGGAAACTTATACTTCCCAAACTCTATGACTAGATCATGACATCCTGAGTTCACTATCATTTCTCCGCCAGGAGAACTTACTTTTATAGGACACCCAATAGTTTCTACTGGTAGTTCATTTGTTTCAACAAATGCTCTTGATATGAATGAATGAGATGCACCGGTATCAAAGAGAACAAATGCTGGAACAGTATTGAGTTTGAACTTACCAGCAATAGCATCAGGTTCCTCATAGATTTCTTCCACATTGATGTGGTTCACTTGCCCCTTTTGGAAAGGGTTGGGCTTGTTGGGTCCTTCAACTTTCTTTTCTGGGCATTCATTTGCATAATGCCCCATTTTCTTGCACTTGAAACATTCGACCTGACTAAGATCCTTCTTGACAGGCTGGCTTCCACTACCACTTTCACTTCCATTGTGGTGGTTCTTGTATCCACCCTTGTGATTCTTGTACTTGTCATTGTCATGACTACGATGATGTTTGTTGTCATGATGACGGTTGTGGTTGTGGTGGCTGTTGTACTTTCCATGCTTGTGGGATCCAGAACTCCCACTATCATCATAATGGGAACGCTTGTGAGACGATCCCGAGCTGTGCTTGTCAGAGTGTTTCCTCTTTCTACTTTCAACCTGTTTCATCTTGCTCTCCAAGATGGCAGCCTTGTCACAAAGAGACTGATAAGTGGGAACATAGGCCACATATAGCTGCAGGTTCAGTTCATCGTTCAATCCTTCGAGAAACTTCTCTTTCCTCTTAGCATCAGTGTCAACTTCATCCGGTGCATAACGCGCCAGATTGTTGAACTCCTCAATATATTCAGCCATGCTGCGGTGGCGCTGCTTCAAGTTATGAAATTCCTTCTTTTTCAAACTCATCACTCCAGATGAGATGTGAGCAGTACGGAAACCATCTTCAAAGATAGACCATGTCACATCCTCAATGGGAGTGGTGATCTGGAAGTTATCCCACCAAGTAGCTGCTGGTCCTTCCAACAAATGTGCTGCAAACCTGACTTTCTCCTCATCAGTACAACCAACAGTTACCAAATCCTTGTTCACTGAGCGTAGCCAATCATTGGCCACCATGGGATCAGTAGTTCCTGAGAACTTTGCTGGCCTCAGTCTTAGGAATCTGGTGAGCATGTCAAAACCTGGTGGATTGTTCTGATTGTTTTTGTTGTTGTTATTGTTGTTGTTATTGTTGTTGTTCTGATTCTGCATAAAGGTGGTCATCATCTGCATCAACTGTGTCTGAGCTGTCATTAGCTGCTGCATCCTCGTTCGCCGCCCCATGCCTCACAGCCACCGCTCGCCGTCGAAGACGCCGCCTCTGCCGCGCAGAGCATCGCGTGTTCCAGACCATTTGCCACCGCCCCTACGCGCGCATTAAAGCCGTAGAGTATCGCCAGGAGACCACCAAGCGATCGCCACCGCCGGCCATGCCTCTAGCAGCCCGTAGCCATGTCGCCACCGTCGCCTGCCCATCCCGTTCGGTCCCGTCGTCGCGACTATAAACAGAGGCCACCCCCAACCGAATTGAGCACACCATCTCACTGCCCTCTCTTCACTGATCGTGCCACCCCATTCCTGGAGCAAGGCGAGCAGCACTTCGCCGGAATTTCACCGGAGCCTGCCGCTGCTGTAGAAGAAGGGGGCCAGCGATTGGAGCCGCCCCAGGAGAAGCTGCCGGTACCAGGAGGTTCGCCGTCATCGACTTTGCGTTGCTCGCCTCGCCGACCCTCGCCTAAGCCCGGTGAGCCCCAACGACCCCACCTATCGCATTAGGTTTCTATCTCGGCGTTGCCCACGTCGATTTATGACCCTCAATTAGATTAGAACAAGATCCCACGGCTCACATCGCCTGCATCGCTTCGCACCTCGTCTCACCGGCGTGTGGGGACAACCACTTAACCAGCCCGTGGCGCCAGTGCTTAGCAGGACGGCCCAAGATCGCTTCCGCAAGAGCCCGGTTTTGAATTTAACCTTTTCCATTTTATTTCAAACACACTTCTGCACCCAGTTTCAAAAATCAACCCAGGTCGATTCAGTGAACCAAATTGAATGAAACCAATTTTGTTAGAAAGGTCTGGGAATGCTGAATCCAAGCCCGTTGGATTCAAGTCATTTGGATCTATAAATCATCCTTGGTAAAAATAACAAGGCATAAGCTTTTCTGAATTCAAACATTTTTCAAATTTAAACCATAATAGATTTTGAGTTGATTCCAACTCTCAAAAATCACATTTAACCATACCTTTCAGAATATATAAAAATATATAGGTTTACTTACAGAAATAATGACCAAGTAATAAAAGAATGCTACATAGGCATTTCTAGTCACTTATTTAATTAAAATAAAAGGGTAAAACCTTATTAAATTGTGACACCACTTTAAATCACATTCCCGTTGACTAAAATATGTGGTGATGACATGTGTCAACATGATCCCATGTTTGGTTTGGAGAATATTAAATCTTAAGTAGTTTTTCAATGAGTAGAAATTACTTTTCTAAAACTAAAAGGATTTAAACCAAGCTTTAATCTTGTAATGTTAGTGATGATTCTAGATCATCTATAGGAACCCTTTTGCGTGATGATTGCAAGTAGTTAAGTATTGTTTGTTGATTGTGTACCTCGTATTTATTTATAGACGCTAGTACCGACCAAGGATACGAGGAGGAAGGAGGATACTACGAAGAAGAAGCCGAGGAGAACTTCAACCACTTCTCTGCACAAGGCAAGCCTTACTAATCAAGTTGACCTATGCAAGATTATACTTGCAATTATGTAAGCTAACACTTGTAAGATACTCTACTGATGCAAACAAACCCTTACTTGTTACCATGCCCACTATATGCCTTAAGCATATGTGATCATACCCACTTGATACCCCCTCCTAGTTTTAATTGCAAGCTATCTACTTTATTTATTTATCAAAACTATTTCCTTAGAATGTACTTAAGTAACTTGTAGATTCTAGAAAGATATATTTGAAGGTTGCATAAAGAGCATAAAATTTGGCCTAAGCTAGAAAATCTTGATGTCATCCTATGGCATAAGATTGAACTCAGTTGAAACCCCACTTGTTTACCAGCCCTCATTAGTACTCACCCCACTTGTAGATGCTAGTGCTAGCATAAAACTTGATCAACTTTTGATGGGAATACTTGGTGAAAATGGTTATGAAAACCTTAGAATGATGGATCATTCTACTGAGATGTTTTGACATGTGTTTCCGAACACCAGATGATTTTTGGTGATGAAAATGTTGAGGCATGAGCCTTAGCCCTTTATAAAAATGATGGTTGTCTAGATGCGATACCATTCCATTTTTACCGTACAACCACAATACCCGAAGATTGGGTAGGGCTTGAATGGAAACTTATATACCTTAGTATTAGTTCCCTCACGGCCAAGGTTTGAGCTGAGGCGACCTTGTGAAGATTGTCCACCTGTGCAGTACCCAAGATGACAGTTGGTCATGGTTGGGAGGCCAAACTCATAGGAGAGGTGCTGATACTAGGGCGTGTAATTGAAAGGTTAGGATTGATTATCCGCATACTGAGTATGGTGAATTCAGGATTAGTTCCTGACGGATGTATCGAATGTTGTGGTGAAAGTGTACAATCTCTGCAGAGTGTCAAACTATTCGAATAGCCGTGTCCGCGGTTATGGACAGTTGGAGTGGCCATACTGTTCCCCTGTCAGATGTTTTCAAAAAGGACTTGTGAAATGAATTGAGACTTTGACTTGACCACAACAGGGTTGTGACATGAGATATAAGTTCCCACTTAGGTGTTATAACTTCAACTAGCTCTCTTGCTTCTAAACTTAGTAGAGATAAATCTGGCTTCTTGCAAAACAACCCTAGAGCCTAGTGTCCCATTATCAAAAACCCCTTTTACTTGTTAGTATTAGTTTGCGAGTACTTAAAGAGTACTCATGGCTTTGTCCCTGGCTATTCCTGTGGCCAGACTATGAAGAGGAGTACTGTAGCACCCCAGATAAAACCACTATTAGAAAATTGCCTGCTGTTTACTACTTTATGCATCATCATGACATCATGCATATTTTAACCTAAAACTATTTCTCTAAAAGCATCTATTTGTTTTATAAATATCCCTGTCTTTTATTTCAAATAAAACCCTCGGTCCACCTGGATCTTTTGTTTGCCTAAACTATTTTACCAAAAGGATATTAAAACTAAATAAAACTTTTGTTCGGGGAGGCAGTCTGACCGATCAGGCCAAAAGCCCAACCGGGCAGACCACCTACCACCCGGCCCGCCTAAAGCAAACCCAAGATCAAACCCTAGCCTGACCCAACCGCAAACCCTAATCCCCACACCCCTCCCCTGACCAGCCGCCACCCCACATGGTCAAACCACTCACGCCACAACCCCCGTTCCCCGCATCGGGATCCTCCCTCGATCCCTAGCCCACTCACCACCCGATCGAGCCCCACCTGCCCACTATCGACAACCAGGAACTCGCCCTGGATGCCACCCTCTCCGCCTGTGACCCTGACCCCATCCCGCTCATGACGCGGTCAAGCCCACCCACCTCTCGCTCGATCGCCTAAACCCCGTACGCTCTCCTCTCTCCTCCCGCACCTTCCTCCTCCCTCTGCCCATGCCCCGCGGGCCCCTATGACCTCTCTTTCCCCTCCCTACAATCAATGCCACCGGACCCCTCCACCGTCCTCCTCGCCTCCACCCTGGCCAAGCTCGCCGGCATGCTCCTCCTCGCCTCGCTCTCGCCTCCCTCCTGTCCGCGAGAAGAGCCCGACCCACCGAGCTCTACTTGATCTGCGACCAAGCTCCATCGCGCCCCTACCGCATGCCTCCTCACCGCCAGCACCGGCCGCTCAACCACCCCTGCGAGCCCACCCTCTCGGATGGCCGCCTCCTCGCCCGTGCTCGCCCTGACGGCGCCCCCTTCTCTGACCTCCACCATCGGCCTTGCCCCGCCCTCGACGTTCGTCATCCTCACCCCTTCTCTGGCCTCGTCGGCCTAGACCCCGATAGCTTTGCCTCTGCCCACCGGCACCCCCTTCGCGGCAGCCCGTGAAGCCCGTCCTCAATCTCCCCTTGCGCCGTGTCGCTGATTCTTCTCTGCCCCGAGCCGGCCGCCTTCCTCCCTGCTTCGGCGTGGTGCTCGCTAGCCCCAGGTGCCGCGGCTGCAGGTTGTGTCTCCCTCTAGCGCCGACACCGTGTGGTGGTGATGTCTGCCAGAGAAGCTGCTGTCGACGTGCGTGTGTGCTGTTTTTGCGGCCCTCCTGTGCATATGTGTTGTATGGCTACTGGTGGAGCTGGTGTGATGCCAGTACAAATCCCGACGGCCAAGGCTGCGTCCATCTTCATTCAGGATTGTGAGCAACGATGTTGTGCGCACTATAAAACCATCGCCAAGTTCTTCCCAAGAGAAACCTACACCAAGTTTGGGGGCGACAAGATCTTCTCGCCGACAAGACCAATATCAGAGCCTCGAGAGCCCTGACCCGGATCCAAAGCCCGAACCTGAACCCCTCCGAGCCGCCAAGATCTTCGATCCTAGAAGTGAGATCTTCTTTTCCGAGACCCCTATTTCTATGAATGATATAAAATGTTGCATATTAAATTGTACATACTTGCATACATTGTGTGGTCTTGGGGCATTAGGCCGATTCACCTCATAAATAAATATGGGGCCATATGCGGCTTTTCTAGTCTAATATTGGCCTCATTTAAATTTGTGTAGCGAACCGATGACGTGTTTTGCCTTGTTAAGACAACATTTAAATTGCGGGGTATCTAAACAACATGAATCATCTAAATAATTGCCGGGGACCCGGTTTCGGTTAATATTTCCTGATTGCATCGCATCTTTGCCATGTCATACATCATACATGTATCATGCCCGATCTTTTGTCGTAGTATTAAATAGTCCATCCGGTGTTTCTTCTAGTCCTTTGCTTATTCATGGATTAGGCTGTTGAGTTGATGCGAGTGACGCCCGTTCTTCGGATGAATCTTCGACAATGTTTTCAGGCGAGCATTCTCCCCCTTTCTACCTATTTTACTTTTATAGTCTTTATTTCCTCCTGTTGATCTATTTCTATCTGTGTTGCGATGCTCTAGTTTTCGTACCTGTGATATCCCTTGCAGCCTTATATTGCCTTGGACACATCCTATTACCTGTTGTTTGGTAGATATTTGGACTTGCGTGTCGTAGTCGCTTGCTCAAGTGCTGTTGCGTGTCGTCAAGTATCACAGTTGTTGGAAGACTGTCATATCCTTTATGTTGGAGATGATCATGGCTTTAATTACCGTTTAATAATTAAAATTGAAGTAAGTAAATAATGCAGAGGCACAGGTGGGCAATAGATGTTATTTGGTTTTTAACCGTCCACTTGTGTCCCGTAGGACCCCGAGTACTTGATACCTGTTCCTTGAATATTCGCACTATCCGCATGTGGGCCCATGAATCCCCTTAGCATGAGCTTGAGTCATATCTTATTTCTTGGGGCCACAAAGTAGTTTGGGGCTTTATTACTATCCTGTACTTATGCCATGATTATGCCATATTTTACTGCTTTATTTACTATTAGCGTGGGCGCTATGCTTTTGGAACCCGTGCCACGTTTTAGACGACAAGCCCAGTCACACTTTCGGGTTCTCAGTCGTTTACAGCCGTCGTCACAAACCTCTGGGTCCATCTCGAAGCCGGCCAACTTCGTAGCGGGTAGCTTGGTGGGGTGGCCCCCTGAAATTTTATATAAATCTTGCGATTTCTTTGTCGTGATGCCTCGTTTGGTTTTTATTTGATTTTTCCGAGGTTGATCGTGGGTGTGTTGCTATTTGTGCCCCCCTGCAGGGTAAAACTTTCTGAAAGCCGTGTCCGCGGTTATGGACGACTTGGAGCACAGTATCTCAATCATAGACAACTATAACTAAAGTAGTGCGATAAATTTGACTTTATAATGACTAGTAATCAGCTTCACTATAATGGAATGGCTATATAAAAGTGCCAACAATTGCTGGTTTGAGTTGTCACCTGTTACCATTGTATCTGACTAGTAAGTATTGCAACTACAACAGAATGGCTAAATAAAAGTACCAACAACTGCTGGGTTTTGGATGCCTCATGCTATATGTATCTGATTAGTAAGTACTACAACTACAACGGAATGGTTAACTAAAACTGCGCACTGCTTATTATATCAGGATGTCTCATGCTATCTATATCTGACTAGTAATTGCCGCAACTATAACGGAATGAATAAAACTGCTAATTGTGTGAGTTCCTCGGTTGACTTCCTCGTTTGGTCTCGAGGGGGAAATACCAGGATGGGTATGCTTGGTGATAGTTTCAGGTTGGATCCGAATAGGTCTTTCTTATCCCTATCTGATAGCCGCCAGTTGTATTGAGTCTCTATAGGTTGTTTGGTGCATGCTGCGCTGCCACTTCATTCCACCATACCTATGTAGGCGAGGACCGCCGAATTCTAGTCTCGCCGTGTACTGGCCTCAGTACTGACCGCTCTCTTTTTCCTTTGCCCTTTGTCGGCACCCCTTTTGTTTTAGCAGGTTTTGAGATCGACGTCGTTAGCAGGGTTACCCTTCCGGCTTGGCCTAGGCAGGGTTATGGACGCCATTGGTTATTCTTCAAGGCTCTTAGCTCAATTTGCATCTTGTCCGTACTCAGACGCTGTATCATTTTAAAGGTGATTTGGATCTTCGTATTGTATATCTGTATTATTCGTATTGTATATCTATATTCTTGACTCTTTGAGTCATTGTTGTATATATCTGTTCTGTGGGTTCCATCGTGGACTATTGTGTAATGGTATTACTTCGTTTTCCACCCGCACGAAAGTGCCTGGTGGGCACCTTTGAATCGTTTCTATGCGGGTTTGGCAGGAATCGTTGAAACTTGCATAGGGTCGATTCTGAGGGTGTTACAGAGTGGTATCAGAGCTCAGCAGTTACGATACCCCACTGGTCCAGCCTGTAGGATAACCTAGCTAACGGAAGTTGTAGAGTGTCAAAACTATTTTGGAAAATCGGTTGGGTAGATCTGATTCGGTCTGTTTTTACTCCTTACCCCTCTGCTTTTCTCCTCTTACCTTTGCGTGTTTTGAATCTACCCCTTATCTTTTCTTCGAGTCCAGGAATTCTCGTGGTTGGGTTTTCATCGTACCTTCAGGGTTTCGCTTCCTCTTTTTTTAACGGTGCTTCGACATCCAGTCTTCATGCTATCTAAGAAATTTTCATTTGTTGTACCTTTCAATGGACCAAAAATCACTAATTTTTTTTATTTGTATCTTCCGGTGTTTCCAATGCGACGACCTCATATCCATCAGATCCAATAAAGACTCTACATCACTTCTTTGCTTCCGGACCTCGTTTCTCGAGATCTCTAGTCTAAATTCTGAGGGTTGGTTGCATAATCCGTCTGTTCGTGTACAGTGTAATGCTTTGAGTGCGGGATGGAGTCGCGACCATACCACTACTCTTATCATTCTCTTTTGTATATTGAATGGTGGATCGATGCAATTCTTACTCCTTTCATGGAAGTTAGAGGTGGCCTTCGTTGTTTATCCGGAGTGTTCTCTCGACGAACATGATCAACGACCTCTTGTTGGTGCTGTCGCCAATTTCAAGATAGAGAAAGAACCCTTGTTAGTGGTGTCGCGAAGATCTTCACGAAACTCGAAGGATCAGACCGTCGGCCTTCTTCCTCATACCATGAGGCGAATCTCGAGGGCGAGATCCATTGTTAGTGGTGTCGAATTGTAGCACCCCGGATAAAACCACTATTAGAAAATCGCCTGTTGTTTACTACTTTATGCATCATCATGACATCTTGCATATTTTAACCTAAAACTATTTCTCTAAAAGCATCTATTTGTTTTATAAATATCCCTGTCTTTTATTTCAAATAAAACCCTCGGTCCACCTGGATCTTTTGTTTGCCTAAACTATTTTACCAAAAGGACATTAAAACTAAATAAAATAAATAAAACTTTTGTTCGGGGAGGCAGTTCGACCGGTCAGGCCAAAAGCCCAACCGGACAGACCACCTACCACTCGACCCGCATAAACCAAACCCTAGATCAAACCCTAGCCTGACCCAACCGCAAACCCTAATCCCCACACCCCTCCCCTGACCAGCCGCCACCCCACATGGTCAAACCACTCACGCCACAACCCCCACTCCCCGCATCGGGATCCTCCCTCGATCCCTGGCCCACTCACCACCCGATCGAGCCCCACCTGCCCACTATCGACAACCAGGCACTCGCCCTGGATGCCACCCTCCCCGCCTGTGACCCTGACCCCATCCCGCTCATGACTCGGTCAAGCCCACCCACCTCTCGCTCGATCGTCTGAACCCCGTACGCTCTCCTCTCTCCTCCCGCACCTTCCTCCTACCTATGCCCATGCCCCGCGAGCCCCTGTGACCTCTCTTTCCCCTCCCTGCAATCAGCGCCACCGGACCCCTCCGCCGTCCTCCTCGCCTCCACCCTGGCCGAGCTCGCCGGCATGATCCTCCTCTCCTCGCTCTCGCCTCCCTCCTGTCCGCGAGTAGAGCCCGACCCACCGTCCTCTACTTGATCCGCGACCAAGCTCCGTCGCGCCCCTCCCGCACGCCTCCTCACCGCCAGCGCCGACCGTTCAACCGCCCCTGCGAGCCCACCCTCTCGGATGGCCGCCTCCTCGCCCGTGCTCGCCCTGATGGCGCCCCCTTCTCTGACCTCCACCGTCGGCCTTGCCCCGTCCTCAACGTTCGTCGTCCTCGCCCCTTCTCCGGCCTTGTCGGCCTAGACCCTTATGGCTTCGCCTCTGCCCGCCGGCACCCCCTTCACGGCCGCCCGTGAAGCCCGTCCTCAATCTCCCCTTGCACCGTGTCGCTGCTTCTTCTCTGCCCCAAGCCGGCCGCCTTCCTCCCTACTTCGGCGTGGTGCTCGCTAGCCCCAGGTGCCGCGGCTGCAGGTTGTGTCTCCCTCTAGCGCCGACACCGTGTGGTGGTGATGTCTGCCAGAGAAGCTGCTGTGGACGTGCGTGTGTGCTGTTTTTGCGGCCCTCATGTGCGTATGTGTTGTATGGCTACTGGTGGAGCTGGTGTGATGCCAGTACAAATCCCGACGGCCAAGGCTGCGTCCATCTTCGTTCAGGATTGTGAGCAACGATGTTGTGCGCACTATAAAACCATCGCCAAGTTCTTCCCAAGAGAAACCTACACCAAGTTTGGGGGTGACAAGATCTTCTCGCCGACAAGACCAATATCAGAGCCTCGAGAGCCCTGACACGGATCCGAAGCTCGAACCTGAACCCCTCCAAGCCGCCAAGATCTTTGATCCTAGAAGTGTGATCTTCTTTTCTGAGACCCCTATTTCTATGAATGATATACAATGTTGCATATTAAATTGTACATACTTGCATACATTGTGTGGTCTTGGGGCATTAGGCCGATTCACCTCATAAATAAATATGGGGCCATATGTGGCTTTTCTAGTCTAATATTGGCCTCATTTAAATTTGTGTAGCGAACCGATGACGTGTTTTGCCTTGTTAAGACAACATTTAAATTGCGGGGTATCTAAACAACATGAATCATCTAAATAATTATCGGGGCCCCAGTTTCGCTTAATATTGCCTGATTGCATCGCATCTTTGCCATGTCATACATCATACATGCATCATGCCCGATCTTTTGTCGTAGTATTAAATAGTCCATCCGGTGTTTCTTCTAGTGTTTTGCTTCTTCACAGATTAGGCCGTTGAGTTGATGCGAGTGACGCCCGTTCTTCGGATGAATATTCGACAATGTTTTTAGGCGAGCATTCTCCCCCTTTCTACCTATTTTACTTTTATAGTCTTTATTTCCTCCTGTTGATCTATTGCTATCTTTGTTGCGATGCTCTAGTTTTCGTACCCGTGATATCCCTTGCAGCCTTATATTGCCTTGGACACATCCTATTACCTGTTGTTTGGTAGATAGTTGGACTTGCATGTCGTAGTCGCTTGCTCAAGTGCTGTTGCGTGTCGTCAAGTATCACAGTTGTTGGAAGACTGTCGTATGCTTTATGTTGGAGATGATCATGACATTAATTACCGTTTAATAATTAAAATTGAAGTAAGTAAATAATGCAGAGGCACAGGTGGGCAATAGATGTTATTTGGTTTTTAACCGTCCACTTGTGTCCCGTAGGACCCTGAGTACTTGATACCTGTTCCTTGAATATTCGCACTATCCGCATGTGGGCCCATGAATCCCCTTAGCATGAGCTTGAGTCATATCTTATTTCTTGGGGCCACAAAGTAGTTTAGGACTTTATTACTATCCTGTACTTATGCCATGATTATGCCATATTTTACTGCTTTATTTACTATTGCGCGTGGAGCGCCTGTACTCTTTTGGAACCCCGTGCCACATTTTCGCCGTATCGACAAGCCCTGTCACACTTTCGGGTTCCCAGTCATTTACAACCGTCGTCATAAACCTATGGGTCTGTCTCGAAGCTGGCCAACTTCGTAGCGGGTAGCTTGGTGGGGTGCCCCCCTGAAATATTATATGAATCTTGCGATTTCTTTGTCGTGATTCCTCGTTGGGTTTTTATTTGGTTTTTCCGAGGTTTATCGTGCGTGTGTTGCTATTTGTGCCCCTGCAGGGTAAAACTTTCTGAAAGCCGTGTCCGCGGTTATGGACAACTTGGAGCATAGTATCTCGATCATAGACAACTATAACTAAAGTAGTGCGATAAATTTGACTTTATAATGACTAGTAATCAGCTTCACTATAATGGAATGGCTAAATAAAAGTGCCAACAATTGCTGGTTTGAGTTGTCACCTGTTACCATTGTATCTTACTAGTAAGTACTGCAAATACAACGGAATGGCTAAATAAAAGTACTAACAACTGCTGGGTTTGGGATGCCTCATGCTATATGTATCTGATTAGTAAGCACTACAACTACAATGGATTCGTTAACTAAAACTGCCCACTGCTTATTATATCAGGATGTCTCATGCTATCAATATCTGACTAGTAATTGACGCAACTATAACGGAATAAATAAAACTGCTAATTGTGTGAGTTCCTCGGTTGACTTCCTCGTTTGGTCTCGAGGGGGATATACCAGGATGGGTATGCTTGGTGATAGTTTCAGGTTGGATCCGAATAGGTCTTTCTTATCCCTATCTGATAGCCGCCAGTTGTATTGAGTCTCTATAGGTTGTTTGGTGCATGCTGCGCTGCCGCTTCAGTCCACCATACCTATGTAGGCGAGGACCGCCGAATTCTAGTCTCGCAGTGTACTGGCCTCAGTACTGACTGATCTCTTTTTCCTTTGCCCTTTGTCGGCACCCCTTTTGTTTTAGCAGGTTTTGAGATCGACGTCGTTAGCAGGGTTACCCTTCCGGCTTGGCCGAGGCAGGGTTATGGACGCCATTGGTTATTCTTCAGGGCTCTTAGCTCAATTTGCATCTTGTCCGTACTCAGACGCTGTATCATTTTAAAAGTGATTTGGATCTTCGTATTGTATATCTGTATTCTTGACTCTTTGAGTCATTGTTGTATATATCTGTTCTGTGGGTTCCATCGTGGACTATTGTGTAATGGTATTACTTCGTTTTCCACCCGCACGAAAGTGCCTGGTGGGCACCATTGAATCGTTTCTATGCGGGTTTGGCGGGAATCATTGAAACTTGCATAGGGTCAATTATGAGGGTGTTACAACTACCTGGAGGAGGGACCCCAGGAAGGTTACGACAACTAGGATCATCTCCCATCGTTAGCATTGCCTGTGACCCCAAAGATGGAGCTTCACCTATGCTACCGTTATTATTACGTATTCCGCTGCTTGAAGTTGTATTAAGAACTGGATCATGAGATCCCTATTTGTGTAAGACCTTATGTATGGTTTGTAATGGATGATGTACTGTGGTATCCAATTCTGTTATGTCTCGCAAAAATGGTAATCCTGGGATTGCGATGTATGGCATAATAGGCATCTAGGATTAAAAATCCGGGTGTTGACAAGTTGGTATCGGAGCCATCCTGACCATAGGAGACCCTAGTTAGACTGGACGTTTGAATCAAAAACTTAGTTTCAAAACCAAAGAAAGCAAATATTTACAGAAACTTATTCCCATTCTCATCACTTTGATTCTTTCAGAAAAAATCATGTTCCTCTAAAACTTTTGCAAAATACATAAAACTTTGACACACTTGATCACTCTACTAACTTACTCATCCTATATTCTTATAGATGGGCGTGAAGTACAAAAAGTTTTATCAGTTGGGAAATGGAGGAGACCTTATCTTTGAGAGGGATTTGGACCAGTTTTCGGAACTTCTGGAGCGTCCGCACCCCGAGTTCTTCGGAGCTCAGCTCAATGATCAAGGAGAAGATCTGCAGTGGCTAATTATTGCAAGTCTCCGAGGAAAGATTGAACCTCCCACTGCTGAGGGAATTCAGTTTACCTTAAGAGAGAACAACTGGCTCGATGGACTTGCCAGGGCCATGCAGGAAGCTCTTGCCCGTCTGTGTGGGCAGAGTATCAATCAAATCAAGGGAACCCGCTTTGAGTATCAATCAAAGCAAGTTGCTAGAAAATCTGAGTCAAACTTTAAAAACTTTTCAAAGTCCCAGAACCTTAGAAATTTCCCTCTTTTCTCATGATCTATCTCAATCTTCAGATGCCACGCGGAGGAAGTGGTTCATACCCGGACCCAATGTTGCAGATCCTGCAAATGTTGGTCTCTGACCACGAAGCTGAAAGAGCGGAACATCAAGCCAACCTAGCCACCCTGCAACAGATAGCTCAGCTTGCCCAGAACAACCAAGGCCACGGAAATCAGGACAACCATGGATCTAAGCTTCAAGAATTTACAGAATACCAACCCACCTATTTTCACTAAGTCAGAAGAGCCCCTAGACGCCAACGATTGGCTGCAAACCATGGAAAATAACCTAGAAGTCGCCGGAGTAGAAGCAAACGAGAAAGTTTTGTTCGCCACCCACTATCTAGCCGGAGATGCCAGAGCATGGTGGAACAGTGTTCGCGCAATGACCGGAGGCCAGATGATGACTTGGGAGAAATTCAAGGTCAAGTTCAGCAGAACCCATGTACCACCCGGTTTGATCAAGAGGATGAGAGACGAGTTCCGTGAACTGAAGCAAGGAAGGATAACCGTAGTGGAATATCGTGACAAATTCTTGTCATTAGCTAGGTATGCCCCGGATGAGATCGACACTGAAGCCAAGAAGAAAGAAAGATTCTTAAATGGTCTGCACGATGAAATGCAGACAGTGTTAGTCAATATCCCCTTTGCTGATATTGAAGCCCTTGTCGACTCAGCCATCCAGATGGAAGGAAAGATCAACCAAGCTAATGAGAACCGCAAGCGTCGCATGATGCATCAGCCAGGAACCCATCAGACCCCAAAGTATCGCCCTAACCCATCTCCCGGATTTGCCCCGAGAACCAACAGACCCCCGATGAACCGTCCTACCTATCCCAACCGTGGAAACCCTAGACCCGGAGGAAATCACAACAACCCCGACAACTCTAGGAATTTCAACCGTGCCCCACCAAAATTCAACAACAACAATGCTGCCACCAACACCAACACTGCTCCGAGGACTGGAAGCAATGTTGTGCCTGTAGCAGCGAAGGACAAGTCGCAAGTGACATGTTATGACTGTGGAAATAAGGGTCACTACTCCAACGAGTGCCCCAACAAGAAGAATGCCGTAGCCCCCAATGCCAATGCCCCAACGCAGCAGCATCGTGTTCAGCCCGGAAGAAGGTTTGCCCCAGGGAATTCGCTCAACCGCAATGGCCGTCTTTTTCTCATGCATGCTGAAGAAGCTCAGGAAGCGCCAGACGTCGTGCTGGGTATGTTTTCTGTTAAATCAGTACTTGCAAGAGTGTTGTTTGATTCTGGTGCGTCGCATTCATTTGTCACCAAAGAATTTGCATGCACTAGTAAAATTCAACCCACCAAACTGAAGAATGTTAGGATCGTTCAAATTCCCGGTTCAACCACCAAGGCTAGGCAAATTTGCAAAGCCGTCCCTATCCGAATCCATGGCATAGATTTTTATGCTAATCTGATAGTACTCGGAACTAAAGGTCTGGAAGTAGTACTAGGAATGGATTGGATGTCCAAACATAAAGGATTGATTGACTGTGCCAAGAAAGGATTGATCAGTTGACCGGTGCCAAAGTGTTTTCTAAGATTGATCCTAGGACTGGCTATCATCAACTCAAGATTCGCGCAGAGGATATTCCAAAGACTGCCTTTACCACCCGTTATGGATTATACGAGTATACCGTGATGTCTTTTGGATTAACCAATGCCCCCGCTTATTTCATGAATCTCATGAATAAGATTTTTATGGACTTCCTGGATAAGTTTGTCGTTGTTTTCATCGATGACATTCTGATCTATTCCAAATCAGAAGAAGAGCATGAGCTACACCCAAGGACCATTCTTGGAACCCTTAGAGAGCATCAGTTGTATGCCAAGTTTAGCAAATGTGAATTCTGGTTATAGGAGGTAGGATTCCTCGGTCACATTGTATCAGCCGGAGGAATTGCCGTTGACCCCGCAAAAGTGAAAGATGTAGAAGATTGGCAAGCCCCAACCACTCAAACCCAAGTCCGTGCTTTTCTCGGATTGGCGGGATATTACCACAAGTTCGTAGAAGGATTCTCGAGTATCGCCAGACCCATGACCCAATTGTTGAAGAAAGACAAGAAGTTTGAATGGACGGACAAATGTGAAGCGATTTTTCAAGAACTCAAGAGGATATTGATTTCAGCCCCAATCTTGATCATGCCAGATATCACGAAGCCCTTCGACGTGTATTGCGATGCATCCAAGATTGGTCTCGGATGTGTGCTAATGCAAGAAGGCAAAGTTATATCCTATCTATCCCGACAACTGAAGCAACATGAGCAAAATTAACCAACCCATGACCTCGAACTCGCAGCCGTAGTTCTAGCCCTGAAGACATGGAGACATTACCTGATGGGAAATCGTTGTGAGATCTATACGGATCACAAGAGTCTGAAGTATATATTCACCCAGAAGGAGCTGAATATGAGACAGATAAGATGGATTGAGCTAATCAAGGATTACGATCTGGACATTCACTATCACCCTGGTAAATCCAATGTGGTAGCAGATGCCCTTAGCAGATTGCCGTGCCGCTTGAACTCTATGATTTTGAAGGAGCAACCAAGCTTGCACAAAGAGATGGAAGATTTTCGAATAGAATTAGTGAGTGAAGGATTTTTAGCTAGCATAGAACTCCAACCCACTTTGATCAGCCATATCAAAGAGGTGCAGAAAGGAAATGCTAGTATCGACGGAATCAAGCGTCATATTGGTACATGCAAAGTACCCGGATTCACCAAAGATGAAGAAGGAGTTCTGTGGTACAAAGGATGCCTTTGTGTACCATTAGATTCTGAGTTGAACGAAGTTATTCTGAAGGAAGCTCATGATACTCTTTATTCTATCCATCCCGGAGGAACTAAGATGTATCAAGATTTGAAAGAGCAATTTTGGTGGCATAAGATGAAGAGAGAAATCGGAAGCTATATCGCCAAGTGTGATATATGCCAGCGAGTCAAGGCAGGACATCAAAGACCCGCTGGATTGTTGCAACCATTGCAGATTCCAGAGTGGAAATGGGATTCCGTTGGAATGGACTTTGTCACCGGATTGCCTACTTCTAGTAGGGGAAATGACTCTATCTGGGTCATCGTGGACAGATTGTCCAAAGTCGCTCATTTCTTACCCATCAAGACCACATATCAGAGTTTGAAGCTAGCAGAGTTATACATCGCTAGGATAGTTAGTTTGCATGGAGTCCCCAAGAACATCGTATCGGATCGAGGAACTCAGTTTACCTCGAGATTCTGGACGAAAGTCCAAGAAGGTTTAGGAACCCGCCTAGATTTCTGCCGTTTGCAGAATTTTCATACAACAACAGTTATCAGGCTAGTTTGCAAATGGCCCCATTTGAATTCATGTACGGAAGGAAGTGTCGCACCCCTTTGAACTGGTCGGATGTAGGAGAGAGTCAGATCTTCGGACCCGACATCCTACAAGAAGCGGAAGAGAAGGTTCACAAGATTCGTGAGCACCTCAAGACAGCCCAATCCAGACAGAAGAGTTACGCCGACAAGAGACGCCGACAAGTTCCAGAGAAGACCGAAGTGTTCAAGAATATCGATCACCAGACCATAGAGATCAACGATGACCTAACCCATCCTGAAGTACCCATCCGTATTTTGGAAGAAGCTTTCAGAACTACCCGAACCCGAAGCATCCAGTGTCTCAAGATTCAGTGGAGCAACCACACAGAAGAGGAAGCTACCTGGGAGCACAAAGATCACATCAGGACTGAGTTTCTCGATCTCTTCAAATCCTAGGTAATCTTTTTTGTCCTTTTTCAAATCTCGGGACGAGATTTTGATTAAGGGGGAAGGTTTGTAACATCCCAAAAATACTAATCTTGGATCATCAAACTCTAATCATCAAAATTAGGGTTAATAAAAACTTTTCTAAATAAAAATATGAAAGCATGCGTGTGTGTATGCATTCCAATTTGAATTCTTTTGAACCACCTTGCTTGTGTGTTTCTTTGCTTGTAAATGGATGCTTAGGTGAAATAAACATCATCTAAACATTTCCCAAACTTTTCCCATAGACAAATAAATCAAAACAAAGCTAAATGAGTGAATGGTCATTTTGACCAATTTAACTCCCATGCCTACTTTGGCTGTCCCAAACTTTCAGAACTTAACAGAAATTTGTTTGGATCTTTGCACCCCTTGATAGTACTCATAACAAAGTATCAAGGCCCACCTGGTGATCATCCAAAAACATTTGAATGCATAGTTTAAAGGACAGTTCAAAATTGAATCTATATCATATGGGAAGATCCCACTTTTTCAAAAACCACTCAAACAAGCTCAACTTTCAAAACCCAAGCATCTGCAGACTCACCAGCACCAACCTAGCACACCCACCAAAAATCTTTTCAAAATTCAAAACTTGAATTCTTGCGGCCATTTCATCAAACACCTTGCAAATTCAAATCAAACAAAATCCAAACACTATTCTGAGCAGTGATTGGAGCCTAACTTGTTCCCTCTCTGGTTGCAACTAGGCTTTAGTAGATCATCTAGCTCAATTGCAAACCTCTAGCATCACTGTAAGCTGGGCAATGCCATTAATGGTGAACAGCCGAAGCTCACCATGACACCCCAGTGGAGACAACAAGCTAGAGGAAGAACTAGCCGTGCCAACCTTGTCTAGGAGGTAGCCCATGCCTCACCGCCCCCTCTAGACCAGCCCTGCCTCGAAGACATCGACCAGAGCACCCAGGAACGCCGCGCCCGTGCCTCTGTCAACCATGCCGAGCATGCGCCAGAGCGCCACGCTCGACCGACGCCCACAGACCGCGTGCCGCCCTTGCCGCGTGCATACATGATCGCCACCGACCTAGGAGACCGCCAGACATCCCCGTTCGCCGCCCCATGCCTCACAGCCACCGCTCGCCGTCGAAGACGCCGCCTCTGCCGTGCAGAGCATCGCGTGTTCCAGACCGTTTGCCACCGCCCCTACGCGCGCATTAAAGCCGTAGAGCATCGCCAGGAGACCACCAAGCGATCGCCACCACTGGCCATGCCTCTAGCAAACATGTCGCCATGCCATTGCTGCCCATCCCGTTCGGTCCCGTCGTCGCGACTATAAACAGAGGCCACCCCCAGCCGAATTGAGCACACCATCTCACTCCCCTCTCTTCACTGACTGTGCCACCCCATTCCCGGAGCAAGGCGAGTAGCACTTCACCGTAATTTCACCGGAGCCTGCCGCTCCTAGAGAAGAAGGGGGCCAGCGATTGGAGCCTCCCCAGGAGAAGCTGTCGGTACCAGGAGGTTCGCCATCGTTGACTTCGTCGTTCGCCCGCCTCGCCGACCCTCGCCTAAGCCCCGATGAGCCCCCAACGACCCCCACCTGCCGCGTTAGGTTTCTGTCTCGCCGGCGTTGCCCAACGTCGACGATAACCCTCAGCCGTTAGATTAGAACAAGATCCCACGGCTCACATCGCCCCATACCGCTTCGCACCCCCTCGTCTCACTGACGCGTGGGGACATCCACTTAACCAGCCCGCGTAAGCACTGTGCTTAGCAGGCCGGCCCAATATCGCTTCCCGCGCAGCCCAATCGTTTGAATTTAACCTTTTCCATTTTATTTCAAACACACTTCTACACCCAGTTTCAAAAATCAACCCAGGTCGATTCAGTGAACCAAATTTAATGAAACCAATTTTGTTAGAAAGGTCTAGGAATGCTGAATCCAAGACCGTTGGATTCAAGTCATTTGGATATGTAGATCATCCTTGGTAAAAATAACATGGCAGAAGCTTTTCTGCATTCAAACATTTTTCAAATTTAAACCATAATATCTTTTGAGTTGATTCCAACTCTCAAAAATCACATTTAACCATACCTTTCAGAATATATTAAAATATATAGGTTTACTTACATAAATAATTACCAAGTAATAAAAGAATGCTACATAGGCATTTCTAGTCACTTATTTAATTAAAATAAAAGGGTAAAACCTTATTAAATTGTGACACCACTTTAAATCACATTCCCATGAACTAAAATATGTGGTGATGACATGTGTAAACATGATCCCATGTTTGGTTTGGAGAATATTAAATCTTAAGTATTTTTTAATGAGTAGAAATTACTTTTCTAAAAATAAAAGGATTTAAACCAAGCTTTAATCTTGTAATGTTAGTGATGATGCTAGATCATCTATAGGAACCCTTTTGTGTGATGATTGCAAGTAGTTAAGTATTGTTTGGTGATTGTGTACCTCGTATTTATTTATAGACGCTAGTACCGACCAAGGATACGAGGAGGAAGGAGGATACTACGAAGAAGAAGCCGATGAGAACTTCAACCACTGCTCTGCACAAGGCAAGCCTTACTAATCAAGTTGACCTATGCAAGCCCATACTTGCAGGACTTACTAATCAAGTTGACCTATGCAAGCTTATACTTGCAATTATTCAAGCTAACACTCGCAAGATACTCTATTGATGCAAACAAACCCTTACTTGTTACCCTGCCCACTATATGCCTTAAGCATATGTGATCATACCCACTTGATACCCCCTCCTAGTTTAATTGCAAGCTATCTACTTTATTTCTTTATCAAAACTATTTCCTTAGAATGTACTTAAGTAACTTGTAGATTCTAGAAAGATATATTTGAAGGTTGCATAAAGAGCATAAAATTTGGCCTAAGCTAGAAAATCTTGATGTCATCCTATGGCATAAGATTGAACTCAGTTGAAACCCCACTTGTTTACCACCCCTCATTAGTACTCACCCCACTTGTATATGCTAGTGCTAAGCATAAAACTTGATCAACTTTAGATGGGAATACTTGGTGAAAATGGTTATGAAAACCTTAGAATGATGGATCATTCTACTGAGATGTTTTGACATGTGTTTCCAAACACCATATGATTCTTGGTGATGAAAATGTTGAGGCATGAGCCTTAGACCTTTATAAAACTGATGGTTTTCTGGATGCGATACCATTCCAATTTTTATCGTACAACCACAATACCCGAAGATTGGGTAGGGCTTGACTGGAAACTTATATACCTTAATATTAGTTCCCTCACGGCCAAGGTTTGAGATGAGGCTACCTTGTGAAGATTGTCCACCTGTGCAGTACCCAAGATGACAGTTGGTCATG
Source organism: Avena insularis (assembly GCA_023614405.1). NCBI lineage: Eukaryota > Viridiplantae > Streptophyta > Magnoliopsida > Poales > Poaceae > Avena > Avena insularis. The sequence goes on along the minus strand of CM042695.1, from coordinate 162,099,481 downwards.
GTTGGGAGGCCAAACTCACAGGAGAGGTGCTTATACTAGGGCGTGTAATTAAAAGGTTAGGATTGATTATCCGCATACTGAGTATGGTGAATTCATGATTTGTTCCTGACGGATGTATTGAATGTTGTGGTGAAAGTGTACAATCTCTGTAGAGTGTCAAATTATTCGAATAGCCGTGTACGCGGTTATGGACAGTTGGAGTGTCCATACCGTTCCCCCATCAGATGTTTTCAAAAAGGACTTGTGAAATGAATTGAGACTTTGACTTGACCACAACAGGGTTGTGACATGAGATATAAGTTCCCACTTAGGTGTTATAACTTCAACTAGCTCTCTTGCTTCTAAACTTAGTAGAGATAAATCTGGCTTCTTGCAAAACAACCCTAGAGCCTAGTGTCCCATTATCAAAAACCCCTTTTACTTGTTAGTATTAGTTTGCGAGTACTTAAAGAGTACTCATGGCTTTGTCCCTGGCTATTCCCGTGGCCAGACAATGAAGAGGAGTACCTGGAGGAGGGACCTCATGAAGGTTACGACAACTAGGATCATCTCCATCGTTAGCATTGCCTGTGACCCCGAAGATGGAGCTTCGCCTATGCTACCGTTATTATTACGTATTCCGCTGCTTGAAGTTGTATTAAGAACTAGATCATGAGATACCTATTTTTGTAAGACCTTATGTATGGTTTGTAATGGATGATGTACTGTGGTATCCAATTCTGTTATGTCTCGCAAAAATGGTAATCCTGGGATTGCGATGTATGGCATAACATACATCTGGGATTAAAAATCGGGGTGTTGACAAGTTGTTATCAGAGCCATCCTGACCATAGGAGACCCTAGTTAGACTGGACGTTTGAATCAAAAACTTAGTTTCAAAACCAAAGAAAGCAAATATTTACAAAAACTTATTCCCATTCTCATCACTTTGATTCTTTCAGAAAAAATCATGTTCCTCAAAAACTTTTGCAAAATACATAAAACTTTGACACACTTGATCACTCTACTAACTTACTCATCCTATATTCTTATAGATGGACGTGAAGTACAACAAGTTTTATCAGTTGGGAAATGGAGGAGACCTTATCTTTGAGAGGGATTTGGACCAGTTTTCGAAACTTCTGGAGCGTCCGCACCCCGAGTTCTTCGGAGCTCAGCACAATGATCAAGGAGGAGAAGATCTGCAGTGGCTAATTGTTGCAAGTCTCCGAGGAAAGATTGAACCTCCCACTACCGAGGCTGGCTCGATGGACTTGCCAGGACCATGCAGGAAGCTCTTGCCCGTCTGTGTGGGCAGAGTATCAATCAAATCAAGGGAACCCGCTTTGAGTTTTGCCCAAGGCGTGATGCAAATGGACAACCACTGGAAGCCCCATACCACCACGAGCTGAAGACTCAGTTGGACCACCTTAGCTTCATGATGTACGATCGTCAGCAGGAGTTGGATAACTGCCGTGATTACTCCAACCACAAGTCCGCCATCATCAAGACAAAGGATCAAACCAGCTCCATGCTAGCAAAGGATCACAAGTCTCGCCGCCGTCAGCTCGACAAGAAGGAGCGCATCATTTCCCGTCTTCGCCACCGTATCTCATCTTTGGAGGAGACCATCCACGAGAGAGACATGCAGTTGGAAGAAAGGGAGAATGCCGGAGAGGATCTTCGTGGAGACCCCTACTCCTATCTCAGCGATGATGATGATTTTCTGGAGGATCAGGCTATGGATTTCTTCACCGATGAGGATGATTTCGCCTTCATCGATGATGATGAGGATGATGAAGCCACCGATTCCGAGGAGTAGTAGCACTTGAGCACTAGCATAGTGAGTAGTATTTGGTCCCACTGTATCGTAGATTCCAGAATGGTTCTTAAAACCATCTGTTTTCCTTTGTTGTGGTGTGTGTTGTATCGTGTGCTATGAATGAATGAATGAAAAGCAAGTTGCTAGAAAATCTGAGTCAAACTTTAAAAACTTTTCAAAGTCCCAGAACCTTAGAAATTTCCCTCTTTTCTCATGATCTATCTCAATCTTCAGATGCCACGCGGAGGAAGTGGTTCATCCCCGGACCCAATGTTGCAGATCATGCAAATGTTGGTCTCTGACCGCGAAGCTGAAAGAGAGGAACGTCAAGCCAACCTAGCCACCCTACAACAGATATCTCAGCTTGCCCAGAACAACCAAGGCCACGGAAATCAGGACAACCATGGATCTAAGCTCAAGAATTTCCAGAATACCAACCCATCTGTTTTCACTAAGTCAGAAGAGCCCCTAGACACCGACGATTGGCTGCAAACCATGGAAAATAACCTGGAAGTCGCCGGAGTGGAAGCAAACGAGAAAGTTCTGTTCGCCACCCACTATCTAGCCGGAGATGCCAGAGCATGGTGGAACTGTGTTCGCGCAATAACCGGAGGCCAGATGATGACTTGGGAGGAATTCAAGGTCAAGTTTAGCAGAACCCATGTACCACCGGGTTTGATCAAGAGGATGAGAGACGAGTTCCGAGAACTGAAGCAAGGAAGGATGACCGTAGTGGAATATCGTGACAAATTCTTGTCATTAGCTAGGTATGCCCCGAATGAGATCGACACCGAAGCCAAGAAGAAAGAAATATTCTTAAATGGTCTGCATGATGAAATGCAGACAATGTTATTCAATATCCCCTTTGCTGATATTGAAGCCCTTGTCGACTCAGCCATCCAGATGGAAGGAAAGATCAACCAAGCCAATGAGAACCGCAAGCGTCACATGATGCATCAGCCAGGAACCCATCAGACCCCAAAGTACCGCCCTAACCCATCTCCCGGATTTGCCCCGAGAACCAACAGACCCCCGATGAACCGTCCTACCTATCCCAACCGTGGAAACCCTAGACCCGGAGGAAATCACAACAACCCCGGAAACTCTAGCAATTTCAACCGTGCCCCACCAAAGTTCAACAACAACAATGCTGCCACCAACACCAACACTGCCCCGAGGACTGGAAGCAATGTTGTGCCTGTAGCAGCGAAGGAGAAGTCGCAAGTGACTTGTTATGACTGTGGAAATAAGGGTTACTAATCCAACGAGTGCCCCAACAAGAAGAATGCCGCAGCCCCCAATGCCAATGCCCCAGCGCAGCAGCAGCGTCGTGTTCAGCCCGGAAGAAGGTTTGCTCCAGGGAATTCGCTCAACCGCAATGGCCGTCTTTTTCTCATGCATGCTGAAGAAGCTCAGGAAGCGCCCGACGTCGTGCTGGGTATGTTTTCTGTTAATTCAGTACTTGCAAGAGTGTTGTTTGATTCTGGTGCATCGCATTCATTTTTCACCGAAGAATTTGCATACACTAGTAAAATTCAACCCACCAAACTGAAGCATGTTAGGATCGTTCAAATTCCTGGTTCAACCACCAAGGCTAGGCAAATTTGCAAAGCCGTCCCTATCTGAATCCATGGCATAGATTTTTATGCTAATCTGATAGTACTCGAAACTAAAGGTCTAGGAGTAGTACTAGGAATGGATTGGATGTCCAAACATAAAGGATTGATTAACTGTGCCAAGAAAGCCATAACCATGACCAGTACAGCCGGGATATCAGTCGAGCATATATCTGAAACCTTACCTCGTCAATTCAAGTGCAACAAGAGTATAGCCCAACCTACCATTGACCAAGTCCGGATAGTCTGTGAATACCCCGATGTATTTCTAGATGTTTTGCCCAGTATGCCCCTAGATCGGGATATCGAGTTTATCATCGAACTAATCCCCGGAACTGGACCCATAGCCCAGAGACCATATAGTATGAACCCGTCGGAACTAGAGGAACTGAAGAAGCAACTGGATGCCATGTTGGAAATTGGATTGATTCAACCAAGTGCGTCACCCGGGAGATCACCTGTGTTGTTTGTGGACAAGAAAGATGGAGGTAACCGTTTGTGTACGGATTATCGGAAATTGAATGATGTCACCATCAAGAACAAATACCCCTTGCCCAAGATAGAAGATTTGTTTGATCAGTTGACTGGTGCCAAAGTGTTTTCTAAGATTGATCTTAGGACTGGCTATCATCAACTCAAGATTCGTGCAGAGGATATTCCAAAGACTGCCTTTACCACCCGTTATGGATTATACGAGTATACCGTGATGTCTTTTGGATTAACCAATGCCCCCGCTTATTTCATTAATCTCATGAATAAGATTTTTATGGACTTCCTGGATAAGTTTGTCGTTGTTTTCATCGATGACATTCTGATCTGTTCCAAATCAGAAGAAGATCATGAGCTACACCTAAGGACCATTCTTGGAACCCTTAGAGAGCATCAGTTGTATGCCAAGTTTAGCAAATGTGAATTCTGGTTACAGGAGGTAGGATTCCTCGGTCACATTGTATCAGCCAGAGGAATTGCCGTTGACCCCGCAAAAGTGAAAGATGTAGAAGATTGGCAAGCCCCAACCACTCAAACCCAAGTCCATGCTTTTCTCGGATTGGCGGGATATTACGACAAGTTCGTAGAAGGATTCTCGAGTATCGCCAGACCCATGACCCAATTGCTGAAGAAAGATAAGAAGTTGGAATGGACGGACAAATGTGAAGTGATTTTTCAAGAACTCAAGAGGATATTGATTTCAGCCCCAATCTTGATCATGCCGGATATCACGAAGCCCTTCGACGTGTATTGCGATGCATCCAAGATCGGTCTCGGATGTGTGCTAATGCAAGAAGGCAAAGTTATATCCTATCTATCCCGACAACTGAAGCAACATGAGTAAAATTAACCAACCCATGACCTCGAACTCGCAGCCGTAGTTCTAGCCCTGAAGACATGGAGAAATTACCTGATGGGAAATCATTGTGAGATCTATACGGATCACAAGAGTCTGAAGTATATATTCACCCAGAAGGAGCTGAATATGAGACATATAAGATGGATTGAGCTAATCAAGGATTACGATCTGGACATTCACTATCACCCTGGTAAAGCCAATGTGGTAGCAGATGCCCTTAGCAGATTGCCGTGCCGCTTGAACTCTATGATTTTGAAGGAGCAACCAAGCTTGCACAAAGATATGGAAGATTTTAGAATAGAATTAGTGAGTGAAGGATTTTTAGCTAGCATAGAACTCCAACCCACTTTGATCAGCCAGATCAAAGAGGCGTAGAAAGGAAATGCTAGTATAGACGGAATCAAGCGTCGTATTGGTACATGCAAAGTACCCGGATTCACAGAAGACGAAGAAGGAGTTCTGTGGTACAAATGACGCACCTGCTCCGCCATGGTTTCATGGATGGATACACTCGTTGAAAGAAGTTATTCTGAAGGAAGCTCATGATACTCTTTATTCTATCCATCCCGGAAGAACTAAGATGTATCAAGATTTGAAAGAGCAATTTTGGTGGCATAAGATGAAGAGAGAAATCGGAAGCTATATCGCCAAGTGTGATATATGTCAGCGAGTCAAGGCAGGACATCAAAGACCCGCTAGATTGTTGCAACCATTGCAGATTCCGGAATGGAAATGGGATACCGTTGGAACGGACTTTATCACCGCATTGGCTACTTCTAGTAGGGGAAATGACTCTATCTGGGTCATCGTGGACAGATTGTCCAAAGTCGCCCATTTCTTACCCGTCAAGACCACATATCAGAGTTTGAAGCTAGCAGAGTTATACATCGCTAGGATAGTTAGTTTGCATGGAGTCCCCAAGAACATCGTATCGGATCGAGGAACTCAGTTTACCTCGAGATTCTAGAAGAAAGTCCAAGAAGGTTTAGGAACCCGCCTAGATTTCAGCACCGCGTATCACCCTCAGACCGATGGACAAACCGAGCGAGTAAACCAAATACTCGAAGATATGCTGAGAGCATGTGTGTTAGAATATGGATCCAAGTGGGAAGACTTTCTGCCGTTTGCAGAATTTTCATACAACAACAGTTATCAGGCTAGTTTGCAAATGGCCCCATTTGAATTCATGTACGGAAAGAAGTGTCCCACCCCCACTACTAGGAAAACGGCTATAGGTAATCAACACATCCGTGGCTCACATGGTTGAAGTGCCCCACGGCTAAAACAGGCGTGGCTCACCTGTGGGCAGTGCCCTACTAGTAACTAGAATAACCGTGGCGCACATGACTATAGTGCGCCATAGATGTGTGTGGGCCAGGGGCCTGTTGGCCGCACGCCAAACATCTGTAGCGCACTAGGGTCATGTGCGCCATGGTTGTTAGTATCATCTGTGGCGCACATGGGGGGGGGGTGCGCTACGCCTAAGCGCACGCCCCCCTCTACTGTGAAACGGCCACAAACTTCTGTGGCACACTCGACCAAGTGCGCCACTGGGAGTAGGAATATCTGTGGCGCACATGGCCTAGTGCGCCACAGTTGTGTCTACTCCCTGTGGCGCACTAGGTCCGTGTGCGCCACGGATGTGTCGATTTTTTTAGGACAACACTTCATGTGCACATGTGTGACCACACATCCACCACCCCACACTTCACTTTCCCCTTCTTCTTCCTCCTTAGATCTAGTCGGGATCTTCTCCTTCCCACCTCAATTTCTCCACCCATTCACTATTTTTAGCATGTAAAACTTGCTCTGGATGTTACATAAGTAATAGAGGAGGTCTCCGGTCTCTCATCTCCTTCTCCGGTCGACGCGCGCACCTCTCCTTTCCATCTTTTCTCGCGATCGGTCTCTCATCTCGGTAAGTTGTCCATGTAAGGATGTGTTCATGTGTATATGGATGATGTGCTCATATGTATGTAGATGATCGATGCTCATGATGTGTGTATGTGGAGAGGATGGTCATGTGTGTGTGTATATGGAGAGTATCGATGATGCTCATGCATGTGCGTATGGAGAGGATAATGATATGTTCATGTGTGTATGGATCGGTCTCGATCTCTCTCTCTTGTGTTTGTATGTGAACAAGTTGCCATTTGTTTTGCCAAAATGTTGATTCATTTCCATTTTGGCAAGACTTTGGCATTTCGCAAAGGTCCTAATTTTAGGATAGGTCACGCCGAAATTTTCTTTCGACCATTGCATGCATGCATTCATTATGTGGTTCTAATAGACTTCAAAATTGTACCGTGTACACCATGCAGGCAAAAATGGTCCGCATAATGAGCGAAGGCATTGTAGCTAGATTTTTGAAATGTGCGACGGCCGACATGATACGAAATAACAAGACAGATATAAGATGTCCGTGCAGAAGATGCAAACTCAAGCTGGTGATCGACCCGATTCCGAAATCTGCAGCGCACTGCCGCCATGGTTTCATGGATGGATACACTCGTTGGATAAGCGATGGCGTAGATGATGGAGACGGTGAAGGTGGCCAACATGGCGATGATCATCATCACGGCGAACGGGCGAGATGATGAAGAGTCTCTGGAGATGGTGAAGGTGCGGAAGGCACCGGGATGATGATGATCTAGATGCGGAGGAGTAGATGGCGATGGAACAACGTCGGCTGGGTGCGGGACCCTTATGTGCAAGAGCTGCTTCTCAAGCGCATTTAGTAACGCCAGTACGCCGCTAGAGAAAGCCAAGCTTAGCAACTTGAGAAAGACGCGGTTACTCCATTGTATGAAGGATGCAGGCCCGATGATACCGGTTGAATGTAACGCTCAAGGCTATGGAGATGAAGGCAAAGCACAAATTGAGCGACGCAAGCTTCGGCGATATGATGGCATTACAGCACGATCGTCTCCGGAGGAACACATGTCCAACTAGTATCGAGGATGCCAAGAAAATCGTCATCCTCTCGATCTACCGCACGTTAGATATCACGTATGCATCAACGATTGCATCATTTATCGGGGCGAGGACACGGAGAAAACCACATGTCCGGTGTGCGGCGTGAGTCGATACAAGAAAGGGAAGAAAGAACCTCGAAAAGTGGTATGGTACTTTCCTATCACTCCTCGTCTGCAGCGCTATTTCGCGGACCCTAAGGAAGCGAAGCTCATGCGATGGCATGTGGAAAGGAAGAAGCCAGGAGATGATGATGACCCTGAAAAGGATGATCTGCTGACGCACCCTTCAGATGCTAGCGAGTGGAAAGCATTGGACCTCGAATTCCCAGAATTCGGTGGAGATTCGAGGAACATCAGGCTTGGTGCGAGCACCGATGGACTCAATCTGTTCGTAGCGAGCAGACGCAAAGACTTGGCCCGTGTTTGTATGGATGTACAACCTCCTCCATGGTTGTGCATGAAGAAGAAGTACATACAAATGAGTATGCTAATTCAAGGGCGAAACAACCTGGTACCGATATCAATCAGTATCTCGGGCTGTTGAAAGAGGAGCTAGCCACGTTATGGGAATGGAGCCAATACTTACGACGCTGCCGACAAGATTATTTCACTATGAGAGCCGCGTTGGTCACTACAGTGCAAGACTATCCAGGTTGCGGGTATATCTCGGGGCAGGTTATCCAAGGATTCTGCGCATGCGTTAGGTGCATGGATAACACAAGCTATCTCCAACTAGAGAAAGATCCAGGGTCATCGAAAACCGTGTTCATGGCGCACCGGAGGTGGCTCGGCAAGAATGATCCATGGAGAAAACGTGGAGACCTGTTCGATGGCAAATCAGAGACCCGAGGAATCCCAGAGCGTAGGAGCAGCGAAGAAGTGGAAGAGTTGCTGAAAAACTGGAAAGATTGTCCTAAGGCTGGAAAGAAGCGAAAGAGGCAGCAACAAGACAAGCCGCTGATGAAGGTATGGAAAACAAGGTCTGTTTTCTGGGAGTTGCCATACTGGAAGTTTCTCCGCACGCCTCATAGCCTCGACATCATGCATATCACGAAAAACGTGTGCGAGAGTCTGGTCGCCACCATAATCAACATGCCAGATAGGACGAAAGATGGTCCGAAAGCAAGGCACGACCTGATATGCTTGGGTATCCGGAAGGAGCTTCACGGAGGACGCACTACTCCTGATGATCAGGAAGATGACGATGATCATGAGTCGGAGACGACACAAGGTCGTCGGAAGGGTAAAAAGTTCAAGAAGAACAAATATTACTGCCCTCCTTCTTGCTTCACTCTAAGCCGTGATGAGATCAAACAGTTTTCAAGTGCCTTCTAGGAGTCAAATTTCCTTACGGCTACGCTGGCAAGATAAGCGAGATACCTAGACGAGGCGCAGAGGTTCGATGGCATGAAGTCTCACGACGGTGCCGTGCTAATGACGCAGTACTTCTGTCGCACTAAGAGGGTTTATGGACGAGCACTTCCGTGAAACGTTATTTGGGCTATTCAAGTTTTTCGACGTCATCTCTAGGAAGTCGATTGGCTTGAATCAGCTCGGAAGGCTACAGGAGGAGATCGTGGTGATACTATGTGAGCTTGAGGTCTACTTCCCACCCGCATTCTTCGACATTATGGTGCATCTACTGGTCCATGTCGTGGAGGACATCGTACAACTCGGGTCGATGTTCCTCCGCAGCATGATGGCGTTCGAAAGGATGAACGGACACATCAAAGGATACGTTCGCAACAGGTCCCGTCCAGATGGAAGCATAGCCAAGGGCTTTCGGCGAAGAGTGCATCTCTTTCTGCACGAATTATCTAGACATCGAGAACCCTGTCGGTCTTCCCGTCAACAGACACCTTGGCAAGATAGACGGATCTGGTCACCGAGAGGGTCGTCACATACTGCATGCAGACTTCGATTTTCGACGCGCAGACTTTGATCGAGCAAACCTCGTCGCGCTACAGCATTTAGAACTGGTCGATCCTTGGGTACAGAAGCACAAAAGGTTAATCGAGAAGAAGTATAGTGACCGGGGCATACAGAGGACGCAGGGAGAAATAATCAAAGAGCACAACTCAGATTTCACGCGTTGGTTTAGGCAGACGCTCCTTGATAATCCCCACGCCGCATTCTTGACACGGAAAAGATCATATTCACCTTGTCGCAGGGACCGATGCAAAACCTGGTGACCTATCAGGCGTATGATATCAACGGCTACACATTCTACACGGAGGAAAAGGACAACAAGTGTGATTATCAGAACTCAGGCGTAACGTCGGAATTCTACACCGATGACAACGTGAAGGAAAGATTCTACGGAAGAATCGAGGAGATATGGGAGCTCGACTACTGTGGAGAAAAGGTGCCGATGTTCCGTGTCAGATGGGCAAAGAGCGTCGAAAGAGAAGACCGGTATTTCACAACCATGGTTATACCCGAAGCAGCCAAATCCAAGGCCGCCGGTGCAAACGTGGCCGCGAAAAATGAACCGTGGGTACTGGCTACCAAAGTGGACCAATGTTTTTTCAGTACCGACCCGACAAAGCCTAGCCCTGTTGTCGTGAGGAGAGGAAAAATAAACATCATCGGAATGGATGGAGTCGCCAACGAGCAAGACTTCGACCAGTACGGTGATCCAAAGATTGAAGATGACGATGACTACGATGCAGCAACATACATCACAAGAAGAAAAAGGACAACCCTACCCAAAAAAGGTAGCCCGTTCGAAAGAAGAAACATTAAAGTGCCGGGGCTAAATTATTCAACCGCGACAAAGAAGGGAAAAAAGATTGTAAAACGCTAGCTCAAAAAATATTGTAAAAGCGGGTCGAAAAAAAGATTGTAATATTCATGGACAAAGTATTATGAAATTTAGTTATACTTTGAATCATATTTGTAACACTTTTATGACATATATCACTACTTTTGGGCATTTTTGGAATATTTAAAAGTATTTTAAAAACAAAACAAAACTTGTATGGCATAAATCACCACTTTTGGACATTTTTTGGAACATTTAAAAGTATTTTTAAAATAAAAATAAAAAAGTGGAGCACCAGGATTCGAACCTGGGTGCTCATAGTTTAGAATAGAGCTAAGGGGCAGAACCAGTGGGCTATGACAGTACTAGTGCTAACAGAAGGGGTGGCCGCCCTCTTATCTGGTAGTCCAACACACATAGGCGTAGCGCACCCTGGCCAAGTGCGCTACGGTTATCCGTAGCGCACTTGGCCAGGGTGCGCTACGCCTATGTGTGTTGGACGCTAGTCAACCGCGACGCTCCATCTCACAGACACCACACGCACCGCGCCGCTGCATCTCACAATCGCTCTCGAGGCCGCACCGCCACCGCCGCCGCCACCGCCGCGCTGCGCTGCGCTCTCGAGGAGGAGGAGGCCCGCCACCGCGCTGCGCTCTCGAGGAGGAGGAGGCCCGCGCTTGTGGAGGAGGAGGCCGCTGCCGATCCGTGGAGGAGGAGGAGGCCCGCCGCTTGTGGAGGAGGAGGATCGCGCCGCCGCCCGTCGTCGTCCGCCCGTCAGAGGTAGCCCCTCCCCTGTCTCTCCCTCTCTCCCTTTCTCCCTCCCCTGTCTCTCCCTCTCTCCCTCTCTCCCTCTCTCCCCCTCTCTCTCCATGATGGGGGTCTGCCTGTGGGCACAACTTGCTAGGTTGCTAGGTTGCTAGGTTGAAAGAGTCCAGATTGCTAGGTTGAACCAAGGTCTGAACCAAGCCAGATTGCTAGGTTGCTAGGTCTGAACAATGATTTGATGGTGCTTCAAGATTCAGTTAGCAGTCACCCATCTGCTTGTTCAATACTCGGTTGTTCCTGGCCTTCTAGAGTGAGCGCAGACAGGCCGCGAAGCACACTAGTGAAGCCTCCATTTGCATAGTGTCGTAGATTTGGAGATTAATACCTCAACTGTGTTTTATTGTCTTGCAGTATCCCACAGAGCCAAGTATTGATATGATTCATGCGCTAGCTTGCAGTCAAGACCAATGTAATGAATTGTATCTAGAGTAGGGAAGATGTATTGCCTCTAGAGCAGAGCAGATGTCACAGCCAGCATCAGAACACCATGATTTAGTGTCATGTTATCCTTGGTATTGAGGCGCCCTCGCAGTGCTAGCCAGAACAATATACGGTGTTTGGGTGGTATGGCCCTGTTCTTGACCATTTAGCTTGGCACCAACGCATTCCTCTATCATATAAATATGGTAGGTGTTTATAGATGTGTTTGTTTCTCTCTTATCAGGCTCAACATTTGTGTTATACTGTGATGAATCGAGAAAGGCTAGGAACTATGTTAGTTGATGTTCTCCAGTGTCCGAGAGGCGATCATGCAGATCCAACATCCAATTGTTCTGTTGTCTTTGGGATGCATCTATACAACACAGATTTTTGCTAGTGCTAGTGCTGACTAGTGCTAGTGCTAGTACCAGTACCTAGTGCTAGTGCTAGTGCTAGTACTGACTAGTGCTAGTGCTAGTGCTAGTGCTGTTGTAAAACATTGCTAGTGCTGTTGTAAAACTTTGCTAGTGCTGTTGTAAAACTTTGCTAGTGCTAGTGCTAGTACTGACTAGTGCTAGTACTAGTGCTGTTGTAAAACTTTGCTAGTGCTAGTGCTGACTAGTGCTAGTGCTAGTACCAGTACCTAGTGCTAGTGCTAGTGCTAGTACCAGTACCAGTACCTACAGAAGTTAAATTCAGACACAAACTTTGCTAGTGCTAGTGCTAGTACCAGTACCTACAGAAGTTAAATTCAGACACAAGAATGTGCTAGTGCTGACTAATTGTAAAACTTTGCCAAATGACAAGCATTTGCAGAAGTATTTCTTGATTGATGTGATATACAGGAGCTGCTTTAACAACCAATAACCCTTATTGGAGATTATCAAGCAAGAGTTTGTGATGGGTTGTTTCTTAACCAGCATCCTAACATTAGATCTCAACTAGCATCAATAGCTATTACAATGTTTGTGCTTGTGCTTGTATGAAGCACTTTATTATGTCGTGTATGCAGGTTCTTGTATGAAACGAGTCACGATTTTTGCCGGAATGTTGATTAACTTCCGTTTCGGCAGAAATCGGGCACTCCTAGTTTAAGAAAATTAGCAAAGGTCATGCCGGATTTTTCCGTGCATTTAACCAATTATTTGTTTTTTATTAGTGCAAAGATGTGTGACAACGCGATTTGGATGTTCTAAGCGCATCAGCGCTGAAGGAGAACTCAGACCTCCGAATAAACAATTGACATTCTGGGAGGCGGCCCAGCGGCTAGAAGACGATGAAGAATACCATCCCCAGGAGAGCGAGGATGATGAGATGGAAGACATGGAGGAAGAAGCCGAAGGAACGGCGGACAATGAAACCACTGATGGCGGCGAGGGCACAGGGAGTGGTAGCAACCCTCCAAAGAAGAAGAAGAAGAAGCCGAAGGACCGGCGCCCGAACACGGTCGGCACGGTCAGGGAGGAAATTACCGAAGTGAGCCCATCAGGGGTTCCTTTGGAGCCCGCCCTTGTCGTCAAAGGGTACGGTGGGCAAGTGGCAGCGATCACCCGGACAACCATCTCTATCAACACTGAGAATCTCCAGCATAAAGATAATGGCCACTTGCGCACACTCCTCTTCGAGAGCTGCACGCCAGATACAAGTTCCCCGCTAAGTATCAGAACACAAATTATCATGGGAACGAAGTAAACAAATCCGCCCTCACAAAGATGAGCACCGCCCTGGCCAGCTGGAGAACCCGGATAAAGAAGAAGATCTATAAAGAAGGCAAAAGTCTCGAGGAGATCCAGAAGATTGACCCGCAGATCACCGAAGATCAGTTCCGGGAGTTCAAGGAGAGGTGTGAATCCGAAAGAGCCCTGGCCAATAGTAATCGGGGAAAGGTGCTGCAGGCGATGAATATAGGTCATCACCATCTCGGATCTGGTGGATACAGAACCGCGGAGGCCAAATGGAATAAGGAGGACGAAGAGTATAGATCCAAGGGGATAGAAAACCCCTTTGCTATATTCGAACCCGGGCAGGTTCGAAACTTCATCAGGGCCCGTTACCATGTGGACCCAAAAACCAAACAACTCACCACGGATCCTGCGGTAAAGGAATTCGAGGAAATTGTGGTAAGTATAATCTAATTACCGCGGATCAACACGATTGCAATCTAATCGATGATCTAAATGATTCACTGTTACTTCTTCTGCAGGAGGAGGAAATTGTTGCTAGTCATGGATCCCATGGTTCCTCATCCCAGGGGTCGACGGCGGCCACCCGGTGGGATAACCCTTTTAACAGGGCGATGAACCGGGCCAAGAAAATAGAGCCGGTTACGAAGAAGCCGTCGTCGGCTGGCCGTCTGGCCGGCCTCGGGGGTAAGAATTGGGTGGATCATTTTGGTCCACCGCCGAGGACGCATGTGGCGCCGTCGGGAAGGAGCGAGGAGGAAAACCGAGAGGTTCAAGAACTTAAGGCACAAGTGGCGCGGATCCCGCAGATCGTCCAAGACAACCTGGCAATCACCCTCACGTCCTTCTTGCCTACCTTGGTGGAGTCAATAGCAAACTGGAGTGCGGGTGGTCGAGTAGGGCCGTGCCCGATTCCAAGCATGGTCAGCAGCCACTCGAACAACGCGGCACCGACGAATCAGGCGAACTACATGTTCGTGACTCCAGCACCGCTGGCGCCGCAAGTGTTGGTGACTTCCCTGCCATCACCGCGGCGCGGAGTACATGTTGGTGCCCCGCCATCGCCACGGCGGCACCGGAGCTCAAGCACCCGTCGGTAGGGAGAATACACCGCGGCCAGCACGCGCCATCAAGCAGCCCTTCCATCTCTTGCACGCCTGTCAGATGCGTCGACATTAGCCGATCTCGACGCCATCACGGTAAACAAATTGCTTTAATTACCGCCTTTCATGCCATCTATTACTCTTATGGCATCTCACTCTGACGATGCCGTACATGTTTTCCGCAGACGGATGTTCCTTGCACTCTCTTATGCTACGTGAACAACGAGCTGAGGGATGTTGCCAAGGGTACCATCGTTCAACCCTTGCAGCGCACGTTCCACTCAAAGCCGATGCGGAAGCGTGCACATGGTTAAAATTAGTCGGTGCTAAGGGGCTGCGACGACCTGAACCTCCCATTCAACCCCGAAGCGGATGAAGAAGAGTCGTCATCCTCGGTTGCTTCGGCTTATTCTTGCTATGGCCAAAGAGCATGATCCGTTTGGGGACGGCGGGGGCCATCACGCCACAAACAACAGCACCGCCTGTCGTGCCAGCGACAAGCGGTGGCAAGGCCCCCTTACTGCCCTCGCCGTCACCTCCACGCGGTGGGTCGGATGATCATGTTGATGATATGCACATGGAGCAGGATCCGGCTGAGGACGACGAAGACTGGAATGATCACTTCTTCAGCACTCAGTTTGGCAACGAAGAAGACCTAGCTGGTGGCCCCACAGAGAAAGCCACTATCACCAAGCGTCATTTGGTTCTCGAGACGCCTCCAGCTTGCGCCTTCTGAGCCAGCTGATACAACCAACCGACCCTTTATTATAAGCCCGACACACTACATATAGGCGGCGGTGCTCAGATTGCGGTGCCTGCCCGCTCTCCAAAAGGAAAAAAGGGCAGGAAAAGAAAATCTAGCAGCTCGAGCCAGCCGGTGGCGTCAACAACTGCGAATCCGATCAGGTTTCAGGACGGGCCACCAAGACCCGAGGGAATTATGTGGAGGATTCATGTGGCGGGTGAGCCCATGCTACCTAAGAATTTGCGGAAGCTCGCCAGTTCGGAACTGCAGAGTGTGCATGACGGCGTGCTGACGATAGAGAGACGCCTTCTATCGGAGAAAGATCCCTCGCACCCGGTATTCGTGGTTAAGGTGCCACCAGGCTTGGGCTTCATCGACAATGACCTTGCGGATCTGTTCTTCCTGCGGTTCGACGACATCTTCAATATGTTCCACCTATACCCGCTGCACTATACCATGGTCCGTCTGTTTTCTCTCAGCCTGGCCATGCAGATCATTAGAGAGAACACACCGGGCATCGCTATAGTGGACCCCAACTACATGCGTGACGGCTGCTTGGGTTCCCCCGCCGAACGACGTATCGTGGCCTTGTACCTAAAAAGAATCCTCGTGGCGAACAAGACAAAGGAATACATTCTCGTGCCTTACTTTCCCGAGTAAGTCGTTATTCACTCGCCACCGTCGATTGGCTTTATTAGATCATCATCATTCTTTTTCCAACACATTCCATTTGAATTTTTTGCGAGATGAACACTGCCGCTCATCTCCTTATCGCCAAGCATTCCCACGCCACGTATTTCGACTGGGAGTCTAGAAAAGAAGAAAAAACGACAAGATCAAGAAAGTTCTGGATGATGCTCTCACCGCTTTGCCTCGACGGAAGGCACCACCTTCGTGCGTCTGAAGGTCAAGTTCGGCAACGCGTCTTCAACCACGTAACGGAGTTCCCCTGCGTGAAGCAGCCGGAAAATAGTAAGAAGGAAGCCTACTACGCACTCCATCACATGAGGGCATTCCTACTTGACCAGCAAAATTCTACGCTGCCAGATCATCTCAAACAGTGGGCCGAAGCAAAGGCCAAGATGAATGATTCGGATATTAGACAAGAGATGTATCGCATCCAGCAACAGTTTGGGGCAATCATCTTTCGTGATGTCATGACTTCGGGGGGGACCTTCTATGGAGGAAATATCCCGAATAACCGTGACATAGAAGATCGCCTAGAGATGCAGGGTGACTATAGGAAGTTCATGACGAGACAGGGCGTCCTCCCGTTCCCTAAGCCGATCCAGAAGGCTTGATGTTGGCCTAGTTGTAGTTACAAACTATAGATGACCTTTGTTTGTGTGTGTGGACGACAAGTGAACTTATTTTGAATATTATTATATATCAATCAATGCTTGGTTTTTTTGCTTACTCTTTGGTCCTTTGCTCAATTTGGTCCTTCTTTTTTTCCTTACTCT
The DNA here is from genome assembly GCA_023614405.1 of Avena insularis. Taxonomy (NCBI): domain Eukaryota; kingdom Viridiplantae; phylum Streptophyta; class Magnoliopsida; order Poales; family Poaceae; genus Avena; species Avena insularis. The sequence continues at coordinate 162,082,739 of CM042695.1, read as the reverse complement.
TTTTTCGAGAATAATGCCGATGATTGAAATGTCGTGGCACACTATATATGTGAATGTGCTACGATGGGACTGTGAGCCTTGTGATATGCACAAGTCCAGGTCTTGTGCATCCTACTTGGCTCACCGTTCCATCGTAGCATATTCCTGTGTCCAACGACCTATGTATATATATGAGGCATTCTTTTCGAGTTATTTTTGTCTTTTTCGAGAATATGCCGATGATTGAAATGTCGTGGCACAATATATATGTGAATGTGCTATGACGGGATAGTTAGCCTTGTGATATGCACAAGTCCAGGAATTATGCATCCTACTTGGCTAACCGTTCCGTCATAGCATATTCCTGTGTCCAACGACCTAGCTAGTTATATATGAGGCATTCTTTTCGAGCTACTTTGGTCTTTTTCGAGAATAATGCCGATGATTGAAATGTCGTGGCACACTATATATGTGAATGTGCTACAATGGGATTATGCTTGTGCTATGCACAAGTCCAGGTGTGTGCATCCTACTTGGCGTCGGTTCCATCGTAGCATATTCCCTGTCCAACGACCTATGTATATATATGAGGCATGCTTTTGAGTTACTTTGGTCTTTTTCGAGAATACTGCCGATGATTGAAATGTTGTGGCACACTATATGTGAATGTGCTGCGATGGGATTGTTCGCCTTGTGCTATGCACAGGTCCAGGTGTTGTGCATCCTACTTAGCGAACAGTTCCATCGTAGCATATTCCTGTGTCGAACAACCTAGTTATATATGAGGCATGCTTTTTGAGTTACTTTGGTCTTTTTCAAGAATAATACCGATGATTGAAATGTCGTGGCATACTATATGTGAATGTGCTGCGATGGGATTGTCCGCCTTGTGCTATGCATAGGTCCAGGTGTTGTGCATCCTACTTGGCGGACAGTTCCATCAGTATATTCTGTGTCGAACAACCTAGTTATATATGAGGCATGCTTTTTGAGTTTGGTCTTTTTGATTTAGGAGTACTTTCTATAAGTGTATCTTCATATGCGACTTTAATTATATATGTTTTTTTCAATAATCGGTTAATTATTATTGTCAACTTATAGATGACGTGGTACGTCGTGTACAAGGGACGGGTTCCCGGAGTCTACGATGATTGGGAAGACTGCCGGAGACAGGTGCACCGTTTCAGCGGCAATAGCTACAAAGGGTACAACAGTATGGCGGAGGCGGAAGCTAGATACACGCGCTATCTAGCGGGAGTTAGGACAAGGAACCGGATGAAGACCTACACCTTCGTCATGCGGTGATCATGCTTATCTTCTTTGGTTATTTATCCCGCGTTTGTGTCTAGCTAGCTAGTTTAGATGTCTAGGCGAGCTTCCGAGCTCTAACTTGTTTGATCGACACATGTATTCGCATGTCACCAACTACTACTTTGTAACATGATCGAAACAATATAACTTAGACTATGTATTCATGTATGAGACTTATCTATATGTATTTGTTTCAATCTTGTTTTTCATATTGAGTATTTATATATATAATTGTATATCTTGTATCTGTGTGTGTATATCTGCTGTAATATTGTATATAATCTGTATTGCATATAATCTGGCTCGGAAATTAAAAAAAAACAAAAAATACATCTGTGGCGCACATGGTCTACCTTCTGTGGCGCACTACACCTAAAGCGCACTATGGAAGTTTAGTGGCGCACTAGATAGTGCGCCACAGATGATCCCAGGGGTAGCGCACCATCCCAAACTTCTGTGGCGCACTAGGAGGTGCGCTACGCTTATCTCTACACAACCGTGGCGCACTAGGCAGTGCGCCACGGCTGAGAGATAGCCGTAGCGCAAGGCCCGTGGCGCACTACTAGTGCGCCACGGATGGGCATTTTGGGTGCGCCACTAACAGCCTGTTTCCTAGTAGTGCCCTTTGAACTGGTCGGAAGTAGGAGAGAGTCAGATCTTCGAACCTGACATCCTACGAGAAGCGGAAGAGAAGGTTCACAAGATTCGTGAGCACCTCAAGACAGCCCAGTCCAGAAAAAAGAGTTACGCCGACAAGAGACGTCGATACCTTGCCTTCAACATAGGAGATTTTGTTTATCTGAAGGTGTCGCCATTGAAGGGAATGCAACGTTTCCAACTCAAAGGAAAGTTAGCCCCCAGATATATCAGACCCTTCAAGATTCTGAACCGTCGAGGAGAAGTGTCATATCAATTGGAACTATCCGAAGAGATGTCAGCCCTGCACAATGTGTTCCATATCTCATTACTTCGCAAGTGTCTCGAAGTTCCAAAGAAGACCGAAGTGTTCAAGAATATCGATCACCGGACCATAGAGATCAATGATGACCTAACCTATCCTGAAGTACCCATCCGTATTTTGGAAGAAGCTTTTAGAACTACCCAAACCTGAAGCATCAATTGTCTCAAGATTCAGTGGAGCAACCACACAGAAGAGGAAGCTACCTGGAAGCGCGAAGATCACATCAGGACTGATTTCCCGATATCTTCAAATACTAGGTAATCTTTTTCGTCCTTTTTCAAATCTCGGGACGAGATTTAGTTAAGGGGGGAAGGTTTGTAACATCCCAAAAATACTAATCTTGTATCATCAAACTCTAATCATCAAAATTAGGGTTAATAAAAACTTTTCTAAATAAAAATATGAAAGCATGCGTGTGTGTATGCATTCCGATTTGAATTCTTTTGAACCACCTTGCTTGTGTGTTTCTTTGCTTGTAAATGGATGCTTAGGTGAAATAAACATCATCTAAACATTTCCCAAACTTTTCCCATAGACAAATAAATCAAAACAAAGCTAAATGAGTGAATGGTCATTTTGACCAATTTAACTCCCATGCCTACTTTGGTTGTCCCAAACTTTCAGAACTTAATAGAAACTTGTTTAGATCTTTGCACCCCTTGATAGTACTCATAACAAAGTATCAAGGCCCACCTGGTGATCATCCAAAAACATTTGAATGCATAGTTTAAAGGACAGTTCAAAATTGAATCTATATCATATGGGAAGATCCCACTTTTTCAAAAACCACTCAAACAAGCTCAACTTTCAAAACCCAAGCATCTGTAGACTCACCAGCACCAACCTAGCACACCCACCAAAAATCTTTTCAAAATTCAAAACTTGAATTCTTGCGGCCATTTCATCAAACACCTTGCAGATTCAAATCAAAGAAAATCCAAACACTATTGTGACCAGTGATTGGAGCCTAACTTGTTCCCTCTCTGGTTGCAACTAGGCTTTAGTAGATCATCTAGCTCAATTGCAAACCTCTAGCATCACTATAAGCTGGGCAATGCCATTAATGGCGAACAGCCGAAGCTCACCATGCCACCCTAGTGGAGACAACAAGCTAGAGGAAGAACTAGCCGTGCCAACCTTGTCTGGGAGGTAGCCCATGCCTCACCGCCCCCTCTCGACCAGCCCTTCCTCGAAGACATCGACCAGAGCACCCAGGAACGCCGCGCCCGTGCCTCTGTCAACCATGCCGAGCATGCGCCAGAGTGCCATGCTCGACCGACGCCCACACACCGCGCGCCGCCCTCGCCGCGTGCATACATGATCGCCACCGACCCAGGAGACCGTCAGACATCCTCGTTCGCCGCCCCATGCCTCACAGCCACCGCTCGCCGTCGAAGACGCCGCCTCTGCCGCGCAGAGCATCGCGTGTTCCAAACCATTTGCCACCGCCCCTACGTGCGCATTAAAGCCGTAGAGCTTCGCCAGGAGACCACCAAGCAATCGCCACCACCGGCCATGCCTCTAGCAGCCTGTAGCCATGTCGCCACCGTCGCCTGCCCATCCCGTTCGGTCCCGTCATCGCGACTATAAATAGAGGCCACCCCCAGCCGAATTGAGCACAACATCTCACTCCTCTCTCTTCACTGATCGTGCCACCCCATTCCCGGAGCAAGGCGAGCAGCACTTCACCTGAATTTCACCGGAGCCTGCCACTGCTGGAGAAGAAGCGGGCCAGCGATTGGAGCCGCCCTAGGAGAAGCTGCTGGTACCAGGAGGTTCGCCATCATCGACTTCGTCGTTCGCCCGCCTGACCGACCCTCGCCTGAGCCCCGGTGAGCCCCCAACGACCCCCACCTGCCGCGTTAGGTTTCTGTCTCGCCGACGTTGCCCAACATCGACGATGATCCTCAGCCGTTAGATTAGAATAAGATCCCACGGCTCACATCGCCCCATACCGCTTCGCACCCCCTCGTCTCACTGACGCGTGGGGACAGCCACTTAACCAGCTTCAGAAGCGTGGCCTTTGTAGGCCGCCCAAGATCGCTTCCGGCCCAGCCTAGTCGTTTGAATTTAACCTTTTCCATTTTATTTCAAACACACTTCTGCACCCAGTTTCAAAAATCAACCCAGGTCGATTCAGTGAACCAAATTGAATGAAACCAATTTTGTTAGAAAGGTATGGGAATGCTGAATCCAAGCCCGTTGGATTCAAGTCATTTGGATCTGTAGATCATCCTTGGTAAAAATAACAAGGCAGAAGCTTTTCTGCATTCAAACATTTTCAAATTCAAACCATAATAGCTTTTGAGTTGATTCGAACTCTCAAAAATCACATTTAACCATACCTTTTAGAATATATAAACATATATTGGTTTACTTACAGAAATAATGACCAAGTAATAAAAGAATGCTACATAGGCATTTCTAGTCACTTATTTAATTAAAATAAAAGGGTAAAACCTTATTAAATTGTGACAACACTTTAAATCACATTCCCATGGACTAAAATATGTGGTGATGACATGTGTCAACATGATCCCATGTTTGGTTTGGAGAATATTAAATCTTAAGTATTTTTTAATGAGTAGAAATTACTTTTCTAAAAATAAAATGATTTAAACCAAGCTTTAATCTTGTAATGTTAGTGATGATGCTATATCATATATAGGAACCCTTTTGTGTGATGATTGCAAGTAGTTAAGTATTTTTTGGTGATTGTGTACCTCGTATTTATTTATAGACGCTAGTACCGACCAAGGATACGAGGAGGAAGGAGGATACTACGAAGAAGAAGCCGAGGAGAACTTCAACCACTGCTCTGCACAAGGCAAGACTTACTAATCAAGTTGACCTATGCAAGCCCATACTTGCAAGACTTACTAATCAAGTTGTCCTATGCAAGCTTATATTTGCAATTATGCAAGCTAACACTCGCAATATACTCTACTGATGCAAACAAACCCTTACTTGTTACCATGCCCACTATATGCCTTAAGCATATGTGATCATACCCACTTGATACCCCCTCCTAGTTTTAATTGCAAGATTTCTACTTTATTTCTTTATCAAAACTATTTCCTTAGAGTTTTAATTGCAAGCTTTCTACTTTATTCCGCTGCTTGAAGTTGTATTAAGAACTGGATCATGAGATCCCTATTTGTGTAAGACCTTATGTATGGTTTGTAATGGATGATGTACTGTGGTATCCAATTCTGTTGTCTCGCAAAAATGGTAATCCTGGGATTGCGATGTATGGCATAACAGGCATCTGGGATTAAAAATCCGGGTGTTGACAGAAGTGAGTACCTCTAATCTCCCGAGAGTGTCTCCCTAGCAAACGCCCAAGTAAATCCTGCATGACTACCTCTAGGCCTCTCTCCTTGTCATCATGCATGAGCTTGAAAGTGATGGTCTCCGTGGCTGGCTCAGTCTGGCGTCCTGGCTGAGTAACCTTGAAGCCCCAAAGGTCCTTCCTCTCGAACTTGGTGAGGGGAAGCATCATGATGCTAGGAAGCGGAAGACTGAGCACACTAGTGAGCTCAATATGACGAGTGCCAAAACGAGTTCCCTTGAACTCTTCAGCCGTGCTGATAGTAACATTAGGCATCTATTTTATAAGATAGAAAAAGTTAGAATCAACATAGATAGAGAAAATCATAAGACAAAGCTTCACAAGCATATTTTTGGAAATCAAACACACAAGTCATGGCATACATAAATCCATTACAAGCATCCAAGGTTCAACATAACGTAGACAAAATTGGAAAGGAAATGATAAGTGTGGTGGTCCAACTAACGAGGTACGTTACAATCCCATCTCACTTGTCAAGTTGGCTAACAGGGCATCCCTAGAGGAATTCTGTCGATCTTTATCACATGACTCCATTGCTAAGTCTATGATGTCCTCTCTTAAACGTTGGTTGGTAGCCTCTAACTCTTGGGTATGCTTCTTTTATTCCTTGAGATCATTCTGGGTGTTAAACATTCTACACTTGAGTCTATCACCAAGCTCTTTGATGGCCTTCCAAGATGCATCCCTTGCAGAATCAAAGAATGTGGTGTGCCTCACTGAGTTGGTGACCATGCAGAATCCTGATTCTTTGTGGTTGTCTTCCTTGTTTTTGTACAAGTGAAGCTGCATCCACCAGTACTCTACTCCTTCATCCATCACGGGGAATCCTTTGTACACAGCTGCACCATGTATTCCCATGGCAACCATGAGGTCCTTGAGAGCATTGGGGAATTCTGTCTCACACTCGAAAGTCATAGTCATGAGTGGTCCCTTCCTCACGACTTCGTTGATGGAGTTCATCTACAAATAGATATGAGAAAGAAGATTAGAAAAGCTTACGAGAAGAAAAAGACAAGTGTGGAAGTTGTTTAATTTTTTTCCTTAGTGGTTTTTAATCCATTCCTAGGGTCATAATCCTACAGGCAACACAGTGCTCTGATACCATCTGTAAGATCCCTCCCTTTATAAAGGTAAGGATCCCTATGATTGCAATGCTAGTCCCTGGATCAATGCTAGCATCCACAGTTTAAGATGAAGTACACAGAAACAAAGGTCATTATTACAAATCATTCGAGAGACAAAATAGTCTTTTACAACTCCATGGCCACAGGCCTAATACAAGAGTTCAATTATAAATAAGATAAATAAGTCTTCATCTTCATGTTCCACAGGCAAGCATGTTGAGTGAAGACTCATAACCCCTAATCATCATCAGAATAACCTGCAACATCACAAGTTACAGCCACAGTGGGTCAATACATTGGAATAGTATTGGCAAGTGATACCTTAGTAGAATATTAGCATCTAGATACTACATGCATTTGGCTAAGTGTAGCTTAGGCTTGCTTTGCTCAAAATAGGTTTTTCCTATTAGTTGAAAACACTAAGTTTTTTGTTTGACAAAACTTTCCCAAGGATCACCAATAGACATTGGTGGACCTTCACCCTTGTTCAACCACAAGTTTTAACTTAGAAAATTGGGATGAGGAGATTCTTGATAGCTTCCATGTATTGATGCTCAAGTTTTCCAATACCAGGGACATGGCTAAGTACTTAGATTCTTCCATCTATAGAGGTTGTGCACTTTTCCCACAAGACTTGATTTTCACCAAGACAGGACCTTTCAGAAGCCTTCCCTTAGACCAAATGGATGCGTTCCAACCTATCATCCCACTACCACCAACTATCGAAATGGCTAAGTTATTGCAACCTATGTGATCCAGGCAGAGCCCATATTGCCATGTGGCTGCACTAGAAGCTTCTTAACATTTGGCATCTCAAATCCCTTTGTTCCTGGATGGCTTTCCACAAGTGAGATACACAAGGTAAACCATAGAAATGGGCCTTGTGTAACCACTCAACACAAACCATTCTTTCCATTCCACCCAGGTGTTTCATTCACTTAGTTGTTTTATTAAGCAAAAACACAAGTCCAAGACTTAGAAATATTTCACATAGCATGAATATAATCACCCCTTGTTTTCTAGTAGCTAGGCTAATCATGGCAATGGTAAGCATCTTAACTTAGAGGAAATTCTAACAATTCTACAACTACTAGGATTTCCCAAGCATAGCAATAAGATACTTAGCAAAATATTCATGCAAGTTCTATACAAAATATTTCTAATGCATAGGTGAAAATTATAGGAATAAAATCATGAAGCACCACTTTCCTTGGTAGTTTGGGAAGTAGCAACAATCTTCACAACCACAATCACTATTTGCACCAAAATCTACACATAAAATAATGGCACCAAAATCACATAACAAAATATCCAAACAAAAATATATGAATGCATGCAAATTCCATGTGATGATTTTTCTACACCAAACAAGACAAGTGCACAGTACTGAAATACAAACAAGTTCAAGAAACTCAATTTAAACTTTATGTGATCTTTAAAATATTTTTCAAACAATTTCTATAACCAAAATAAGCCTACAAAAGTTTCTGCAAAAGCAACCATTTTTACAGAGGCAAAACATTAAACACTTTGCATAAACAGATAGGATTTTCTCTCCTGATTCTAATGATATAAAATTTGTCAAATTTGAACGTGGGGATCAAAAGTTATGAATTTTACAAGTTTGGTTAACTAATAGATCAAATTTCTGTTTTAAATTTAAACTCAGGCCACGCGGCGCTCTCTGATTCGTCGGTACCTCTTAGCGCGGATCGACCAGTGTGGACCGCACGATCTAAATGAAATCGCACGGCCAGATCTGACTCGTACCCCTTCGTTAAGTGATTCTATCTCACGCGTTAGATCTAGATCTAACGTCTCGCGATCAAGCGACCAAGGATTGGCGGCTGGCGGCAGCGTGGCGCTCGGCTGGCGAATACGAGGCTGAGGATGGTGTGTGGCGTGGCTTACCAGACTCGCAAGGTCACGAGGAAGCTCAACGTGGCAGTAGTTTGTCGAGGGGCGCACGGACGCAGCGGCAGGACCTCGTCGGAGTTCCGGGCGGCGTCGGGTTCGTGCAGACGGCGACATTGACGACGTTCAGGATCACCCTAGCACAAGCCAGTGGTGTTAGCAGTTGCGCAAGGACACGGCAAATCTGATAGCATGCATGCGAAGTCAAGGGGCGCTCGGATTTTTCCTAAATTGCTCGTCGGAGTTGAGCGGCGGCTCTGGCGTTTGCGAGCATGAACGAAGACGGCGACCTAGGTCACGAGCAGGCAAACCAGGGCTGTCAGCAGATGCACAAGGACACGAGGGTCACGCTCGTTTGAACCAGAAGCAGAGGGGCGGTCGGATCTCACCGTAATCGCTTGCCAGAGTTCATCGGGCAGCGGCGGTGCAGTTCGAAATACTAGCAGCCTGGTGGCGAGGTGAGCGTGCTGTGTGGGGGGAAATGACCGCGGTGGCGAGGTGATTAAGTAGCCAGGAGGGGTGAGAGAATTATGCAGAGGTTCAATGCCAATTAAGCGAGGAATGAACACGGCGTTTCCAGAGGAAACAACGGTGGCGACGGGGTCTGCGCGCGTGGGGGTGGAGAAGAAGATGCTGACCTGGATCGGGCCCAGTGGCAGTGTCAGCGGGGCAGAGCAGGTGCGGGTGAGAGAGAGAGAGAAGGGGGAAACCTGGGTGGGCTGGCTTTTGGGCCGTTTGTGCTGTTGGGCTGGAAAGGTGGCGCCAGGCCCAGTGCTGTTTTCTAATGCCTTTTCTTTTTATAAATTGATTTTCAGGAATCTTTTTCAAACAAATTCAAAAGTATTTGAATTCCAAACCTTTCTGGACTTTTGCAAAGTGCAACCTTCATATTTTTAGGCATAAAACCAAGCTGTCTTGCTGGACTTGTTTGGTTCCTTTTGAAAATTCAAAATAAACAGTGCCTTAGCACAAGATTTGATAAAGATTTGAAAATGGTTTTAAAACCATATTTGTTTTGGAAATTTTGTCCAAGATCTAACACTCAACCAAACCAACTTATGATCAAACAAAACTTGATCTAAAACAATTATTCTCTCACTTGAGAGTGGCATTGGATCAATGCTTGCTTACATAAAATAATAAGCACTCAGTGCTTCTGTTCCTTTCAAATGAGTTTGAAATTTGAACCCTAAATGAATATGCATGCATGGATGATATGCAAGGCTTTGAAAACATTATTTTAGGGATGTTATAGTGTTCAAGAGTTGTGTCAATTATAAACACTCTTTTACATTAAGAGTTGTATAATTTTTTTCATTTGAAAGTGTTCAAGAGTTGTGTCAATTATAAACACTCTTTTACATTAAGAGTTTTATAATTTTTTTAATTTGGAAGTTGATGACCCACAAGTATAGGGGGTGTATCGTAGTAATTTCGATAAATAGGAGTGTCAATCCCAACGAGGAGCAGAAGGTGCTAAACAGTGGTATGGAGCAGGAACTCTCTGCAAATACTTAGCAAACAGATTTTTAGGGGTTTTCTGATAAGGCAACAAAACAAAGTGCAAGTAATAAAGAACAAACGCAGAAAGTGGCCCAATCCTTTCTTAGCAAAGGACAAGCCGGTGGAAATACTTATAAAGACCAAACGTTCTCGAGGACACATGGGAATTCTTTCAAGTGCTTTCGCTTCATATAGCTGAGTACTCTTCTTTGGTGTTGTAAGTGTCGTGTGGGTGAACCTTTGCTAATGTACCGACCTTACTTGGACTAATGCATACTTGTGATTAAACCCCCTGCAAACATTCGTAACTACAAGAAAGTAATTAAGATATAAATCTAACCACAGCCTTAAACTCTGAGATCCTACACTCCCTTGTGCAAAGGTGTCCTAACGGGGGTTCAGGTTTCTGTCACTCCGACAACCCCACAATTAGTAGCCATATACACAATGCATTCCCCTAGGCCCATAAATGGTGAAGTATCATGTAGTCGACGTTCACATGACACCACTAGAAGAATAGCACCACAACTTAAATACTAAACCATTGAATAATATCTCAACACAAATCCACTACTAACAACATGACTTCTCCCATGTCCTCAAGAACTAAACGGACTACTCACAAGACATCATATGGATCAAGATCAAACATGATATGGTAATGGATAACAATCTGAACATAAACAATAATCCAATGGTTCCACTCACAAGCATCAACTACAATAGTAATCAACATCGGGAAAGTTCCCCCTAAGAACTATGCAAGTATTCAACACAATTATTACAGCGGGATGGAGTGGTGATGATGGTACTGGTGGAGATGATGGTGTGGATGATGATGATGATCCTGATGAAGCCTAGCTTGATGATGGTGTTGATGGCGACGATCTCCCCTCTTCGGGAAGGAATTCCCCCAGCAGAAATCTGTCTACCAGAGAGGTCTTTCTCTCTCGGTTTTTTCCGCCTCCAGAGGCCGCTGAAATCTATCTGTGGTTGCTCCCCTAGTATTATCGTTCCATAGGGAAGATTTAGGCGAAGGGGCGGAGTCGGGAGCCGGGCAGGTGGGCCCAGGGTAGGCCCACACCTAGGGGGTTGTGGGCCCCCTGCAGCCCCTCTTCGCCTATCCTTCTGGCTTCCTCTGTCTTCTGGAAAAAATATAATTTCCCATATTTTTCTGGTGTTTTCCCGATCTTCGTGAAATTGCATCAAAACGCCTTCCTTTCCATCAGAATCCAAACTCCGGCAGTCCATCCTCCAAGAATCATCCAACATGCAAAAACAGTGGAAAATACATAAGTAATACCTCATAATAAGACATATATCAATGAATAGAGGCAAATTGTGATATAGAATGGTGATGCAAATTGGACGTATCAGAAGTGTTCAAGAGTTGCTGTGGACATGCTTTTACCTCATAGATTTACTTGATTGCAGCAGAGACAATAACTCAATAAACCAATTAAATCATCGGAACGGCTCGCCGGCAGCATTATCCACAGCAAGCGCCCCCCGTCTAATCGGAACATTTTGGTGCGCGGTCTAACCTTCCCTGCGCACGGTTGCCATTGTCATCCTTCATACAGGTCAACTTGATGGCACCATATTGCGTCCAGGATGAACGGGAGGCCAAAGTGAAGCTCGACAAAGGGCTGTCGTCGCCAGAGGAGGGCCACTGTTGCCGGAGAAGAAAAAGAAAGGGGAGGCAATGGCACGGGCGCGGGCGTGGGCGCGTGGCTAGCTCAAAGTCCCATCTTGCAACACCAACCTAAGTAAGATGTGGGTCCGATGCTCACGTGGAAAAGCTGTGGGTCCCATGCTGATCTTGGTAAGTGGAGAGAGGTGTCCACTACGGGAACCGACTGAACACAGCCCCACTTGTCATCATGTAACATCAAGGGTCCACTATGGGACCCGACATAACGTGGCCTCACTTGTTAGCATGTAACGGCGAGGGTCCACTATGGTACCCGACTGAACATGGCCCCACTTATCAGAATGTAATGGAAATGCTGACGGACAACAAGTTTTAGACCGCGTGAGAGTTTTATAGAAGGAGATGGTAAAAAGTGATGAAAAGTTAAGCGGCTGGGGAAACGTGAGTACAACTAAGAAACCAAGGGCACAAAAATAGAAATCCCTTTTATAATTTGCCATATACAACAACCATGGTGATCTTTCTATATTGTGGTTTTTAGCATTCTAATGCATCCATTGAATAGACCTACTTGGTTTTGGAGCTTATATTTATTATTTGGGAATGATCTAATGGATATTTAAAAAATTGGAAAGGTTGTACTACCATATTAAGTGTGGTTGATTCTTGGTAGAAAGTTTATTATATGAAGGTTATATTACCTTGATCTCTAAAATACTTCCTAAATTCTTATTCTCTTTATAGTCTTTGCTAAAGATTTATGGTGAAATAACATTGCCTCAATGATCATAGATGATATTTCAATTTACAGTGAGATATTGAGATTGCCTTCTAATGTGGCTCATGATAAAGAGATAAGATGAATTATCTCCAAGCACACATATCTTTGTTGTTTGAAGTAGCAAGGATGTGCTCAATTGATTGTTTATGGAAAAATATTCCTCCAAGCCATTGTGAAAATATAATGGTTGACCAAGAACATGACATACATATCAATCTTGTTATAAAATTAATGTTGAATGTTTATCAAGAGTTCCTATTTCCTAGTCTTCATAAGCTTGTCTTCAAAATCTAGAATTTCTTTCCTAGATATACTACTTGTTTATATCCATCCTCATGAATTCATGTGATGAGCTTTACTAATTATACTCTTACCAATAATTTATCCTGCTAAATCCATTTGTAAATCCAATGAGCTTTACACTAAATCTCTACATGATTCCTCATAGAGATAACTCTCATATTTAGAATACTTCTTATGAATCCAAGTCCACTTGAATGATTACTCTCTTACTTCATAAATTACTTTGTAATCTCACTTATAAATCTCAGAAGCTTGTCACTAAAGATTTTCATATACTCATCATAGTAATACTTTCGTCACTTATCTACAATTTATGACCTCCAATTCATCAAGTAGTTACTTTTAATTCCATTCATACTCTTCCTTTATCATCCATCACTAATATTACTCCAATAGATGTGTATAGAAATTCCTGCTTTACAACAAGTGTTTACTAATATTTTAGAGGAATAATATTGCTTATATAACTCAATGTTGCTCTAGTATGAGCTTGGTCATACTATCTTAACTCTATTTACCTTCGGTAACTCATACTCCATCTTCACATTATATCATTGTGACTTGCCATGATCACTCTTAAGACAATATAGCTATAATATGGTTTAATCATGTTCTATCCACCAATGTCACTTATACATCATATAATCAATCAGTCTTAGTGTCTTAAGCATGATCATTATAATCTTTTGATCATTTATGGCTTAGGTTTCCAGTTGGCTAATCAAGGCTTTCATAAATACAACATTATAGTTGTATTATAATTATCTTCTCAGCATTTCCATTCGACTAAGAGATATTATTCATTGTCTATGCCTACTTGATCCAATGATATTACTTCTTGGTAACTTATCTTCAAAATTCATCCTTATAATCCTCCTTGTTACCATATATTTATTTATTTATTTCAAATAACTCTTCTGTTCCATTCAAGAGTGAGTTAACTCCACCAACTACCAAGTTTATTTAATTCTCTCCTACTACTCTCATCCTAAAGATGAAAAATCAAACTAGCATAACTACTTATCTCTTCTTACTTGTTTTCTTTCAAGACTTGAGAAGAAACATTATAGTAGGTCAAGAGTTGAAAGATCATCATATGATAGGTTAAGGATTGATAGATCAACAGTTGATCACTCAACATTGATGTTCAACAGATATTGGAATAAGGTTCAATAGAAATGACAAGGATTTGGATGACAAGAAAGATATGTGGTGAAGGTTCTTGACTTGATTTCCTTCCTACTTAATAAGTGATAAGGAATTAGTGTTTAAGAACTACCATGGTGCTCACGGTAGGAATGGATAGGAATAAGATAGATCAAGATTTAGTTTTTGAATTCCTGTTACTTGAGTTATATACTTAACTTGGTATACAAGAGTTGTTATAATGAGACATGATATGATCTCTTAAGGATCTGGTATTAATCATTAAGCAATGTGTTGTAGTTTAGTTCTATTACATTTTATCTACCCTTAGATCAAATCATCTTTACCCAAAATAAGGTTTTAGTAAAGGTCATATTGAAACATATTGCAATTAACTTGATGGTCTATTTTAGCTCCATCAAGTTAAGAGAAGCTTCAATCACTTTGACAAGTTTTATTCAAAAGCGCGATAATTATTCAGATTTTCTATGCATGAATGCAATGCACACACCTGAGCTCAGTTTATTTCTAAGCTCTAATGCTGGGATGTTATAGTCTCTCCCCCTTAAAATAAATGTCGTCCCTGAAGTTTGTACTTTCTTTCGTTTTGGAATGAGGAATTAACTTGAATTGTTCACAACATTTCTGAACTTCATGGTTATCTTAAATGGGAATAATTGTAGTATCCCATATGAAGCTCGTTTCCTTGAATCCTCATCATACTTGACAATCTCCAACTTGTTGTCTCCAACATCCCAAAGTTCCTTTTACTATAATCCCTTAGGCATTTGTCCTTATTATAAAATCCTTAAATTGGAGTCTCTTCTTTGATTCCTTTACCTGACTAGTTCTTCCTAATCCAACTCCTTTACTTCATCATCGAGCTTACTTTTCTATACTATGTATGGTCTAGTAAGTCTCACTAAAATAGGGTTTCAAATTATGTTAGACAATAGTTGTGGCCAAAAGACTAAATTTTTGGTTTGTCATAGTATGGTTTATACTAGTAGTCCTTCCGAAGATTGGTTTTGAACACATTAAGTCCATACCCACCGGAGTTTCTTGTTCCTCTACACATGTCCAATTGGGTGTGCTCTATTCCCTCTTAAGGACCACTTAAGAGGTGTTTCCTTTAGAACTAGTCTATTTGGGTTAAACTATTTTATATTTTTTGATCGTTTTGACTTATCCAATTTTAGTAGATTACTTGACATTTCTTTCATTTCTTAATCATTTCCTTTACTCAGAAAGTGAGATAACAACATTTTACTATTTACTCTCCCCTTGGGGATTTCTAATGGTCTCTAAAGTGCCTGTATAGCAAGCATCAGCTCTAGGATGTTGGTCTTTTTCTATCTTATACTTTATCTATTTAAGGTGTCACAGAAAAACTTACGGTATACCCACACAATTGCGGATTGATACATCCAAAACATATCTACTTTCTCAAACACTTTTGCTATTGTTTCTCCTCTAAACTTGTGTGATTTGGATACAACTAACACGGACTGATGCTGTTTTTAGCAGAATTACCTTGGTGTCTTGTTTTTTTTGCAAAAAAACAACTATCAGGAAAAATCCCGGAAAATATGCCAAAAATTATATTTCACCAGAAGACCCACGGAGCCAGAAGACGGGATGGAGAAGGGGCCTGGGGGGCCCACACCCCTGCTAGGCGCCTAGTTCAGCCATCCTAGGCACCCCCTCGGCCTCCCTCTATGCCTATAAGTTGTCTTTCGACCTAAAAACCGGGGGGAGGGGTCGATAGTTTTCCAAAAAGAGTTATGCTCTGCCGCCGGCACCAGAAACCAAGATTCGGATCCAGAAACTCTGTTCTGGCACCCTGTCGGGACGGGGAATTTGGGGAGAATCATCGCTATTGTCATCACCAACGCATCTCCATCAACCACCGATGTTTCCCTCATCCATGAGTGAGTAATCCCCTGCTATAGGCTTGGGGATGGTAGGGATTAGATGAGTTCTATCATGTAATCGAATAAGATCTGTTAGGGCATAGTGCGTATTATCTGTATTAATGCTATTTGACTTTGTTGCAACTTGTTGTGCTTAATGCTTGTCACTAGGGCCCGAGTGCCATGATCTCAGATCTGAACTTATTATTGAATCATTATGATAGTATTGTTTGTGGTCTTATCTGCAAGTTGTGTACACATATCATTGTCCATATCCAAAGGCCCCAAAGTGACAATAATTGGGACAACCGGAGGGGATGGATGTGGTGTGAGGATCACAAGTGTTCATGGAGTGTTAATGCTTTGCTCCGGTGCTCTATTAAAAGGAGCACCTTAATTGCTAGTAGTTCCCTAGAGGCCCCGCTGCCACGGGCTGGCTGGACAGAAGATGTTGTGCAATGTCTCATTGGGAGCATGTATGACTATATTTGGAGCACATGCCTAGGATTGTTTAGTACTTGGATGCTTGTTATTATTTATCTGCAATTACCTAGATCTTGAAGTTACATGTTTAGACTTGTCCATGCAACGCCCGTCCATCCATACATATGCCTACCGCACTCGAATACTATTGTTACCGTTACTATTACTATTGCTCTTGTTTTACTGTTGCTATTGCTACTATCAAACTATGGCTACTGATAAACTTCTGTGAACAAGAACTATTTCCAGGTGCAGCTGAATTGACAACTCAGTTGTTAAGGCTTGCAAGTATTCTTTGGCTCTCCTTTTGTCGAATCAATAAATTGGGTAATAGTACTTGCGAAGACTGTTGCGATCCCCTACACTTGTGGGTCATCAAGACTATTTTCTGGCGCCATTGCCGGGGAGCATAGCTTTATTTGTAAGTGAACTTAGATCTATTATTGTTCATTGCTACTCCTTCCATCATGGGGAAGTCTCGTGATGGGAAGTTTCTTATTTTACTATCCACTACAAGAAGAGGTATGATCATGAACACCTCTGTTGCTCTTGATTCACCTTCTATTATAAGTAAGCTTGTTACACCACCACCACATACTCATGCTACACACACTTCTACTACTGCTGAATCTGAAACTCCTTTTGATACTCATGATGTTACTTCTACTGTGCTTGATGCGAGAGGTTCATTAGGTCCTTTTCTAGATGCTACTATGGCTAGTCTAGGAAATACCAAAACTCCTAGTGAAGACATTGTTACACCTGTTAGCTCACTTGAGTCTAGTGAGAGTTATGATATTAATGATGGTTACACTAAGTTCACCGATGAATTTGTTGAAGAGTGCCGAAACACACATGGTACTAGTGCTATTAAGAGTCTCCTTGCCAGACATACTATTATGCCTAAGTTGTCCTTTGATCCTAAGTTTGCCACCTCTCCGAATAGATATTAAAGATAAAGATTATGATTTCTCTCTTGATTTGTCTTATTTAGATATTATTGAGAAAGAACCTTTCTGTGGGACTAAAAATGAGAGTGATGTGGCTCATATGAATGAGCTTTCTACTATGAGTTCTTTGTTCTCTGATGATTTTAAGATGCGCAAGTATTTTGTTACTAAGATCTCCCTTTTTCACTAAAAGGAGAAGCTAGGGCTTGGTTTAATAGATTACCTCCTGGTTCCATTGATAGCCATGATTGCTTGATTGCTTCTTTCTTCCAGAAATACTTTCCTCCTAGTGCTAGACATGCTGCTTTGTAGAGACTTTTTGATTTTAAACAGGGAGAAGAAGAGAAATTGCTTGAGTCATGGAAAAGGTTCTGTGCCTTGATTCATGCACATCTTGGATGTCCATTACCAAAGAATGAGCTTCTTGATATTTATTATAATGGACTAACTGATGATTCTATGACATACCTAGATAGCTTTGGTGATTGTGTTTTCAGGAAAAGAAATCCTACAGATGCTGAAGAATTAATGGCTAAAATAAGCAAGAATTATGATGATTGGAATTCAACTGAGCTGAATGCACCTGAGCCTATTACTCCTGAACAGTTGTGCCAGAACCAGTTCCAACACCAACACCAAATAAGAGGGGAGTTATTGCATTAAATGGTGATGTGATGAAGGAAGCTAAGAAGTGTCTAAAGGAGAAAGGTATTAGAGCTGAAGATGTGAAGAATCTACCTCCTATAGAAGAATTATGTAAGACAATTCCCCACTCATCTACTATTGAGGTACACTCCCTCCACTTTAATGAAGGTGATATTCCCTATGGTAAGCCCTGATCAATGCTTAGAGGAACTTGACACATTTATCGTTAAACAAGGTAATTTTAATAAACAAGTTCGGAATCATTTATTGGAAAACTCTAGAGCTATTCATGAGTTGAAAGATATTGTGGAAAGAACTGCTAATGATATTAAAATGCTTTGTTAACACTTTCAAATGGTTCAAACCCAACTTGATCAACTTGCTAAGGTACAAAAGGATATGCTAGTTAATGCCTCAAGAGATAAACATGCTTATGGAATTAGAACTAGGAGTTGTATAGCTACTCAAGATCCTTTATATCCTGCAGGACACCCTAAAAGAAGTGAGAAGAATTCTCAACAAGGTGAGAATAGTGGTAGTCCTCGCAAGAGAAAGAAAAAGAAAGACAAGGTAGTTGAGGACTTGAACCTGATATAGATCCTAATAGTATATCTGTCTCTAATGCTGAAACTGAGAGTGGTAATGATAAAAATGAGTCTCCTGATAAGGAGGAAGGTGAGGGAGAACCTGAGAAGCCCACTAAGAACACTAGGTACACTAAGGAAGATTTTATTGCTAATAAACATGGTAAAGAGAGAGAGAACCTTGGGTGCAGAAACCTATGCCTTTTCCAGGTAAGAAACACAAGTCAAAGGAGGAAGAACACTACAACAAGTTTTGTGAGTGGACGAAACCTTTATTTTTGCAAATTCCTTTGACTGATGCTATTAAATTGCCTCCTAATTCAAAGTATATGAAGGATATTATCTCTAATAAAAGGAAGATTCCTAATGAGGAGATTTCTACTTTGCTTGCTAATTAATCCTTCAATGGTAAGGTTCCAAAGAAACTTGGTGATCCAGGTATACCAACTATTCCTTGCTCTATTAAGAACAATTATGGTATAACTACTTTATGTGATTTGGGAGCTGGAGTTAGTGTTATGCCTTTTTCTCTCTACAAGAGACTCCAGCTAGAAAAGTTAATACCAACTGATATATCATTGCAAATGGCCGATAAGTCAACTACTATTACTGTTGGTATATGTGAGGATGTTCCTATTCAAGTGGCTCATAATTTCTTGGTTTTGACTGATTTTGTTGTGCTTGAAATGCCTGAAGATGATAATATGTCTATTATTCTTGGGAGACCCTTTCTTAATACTGCAGGTGCTGTTATCAATTGTAATCAAGGAAAAGTAACATTCAATATTGATGAAAAAGAGCATATGTTTATTTCCCCAAGAAGGTTGTTAAGAGCCATTGCCTGAATTCAATTAAAAATATTGAGAGCATCAAGGTTGGAGAAATATATTGTCCCATTCCACAAGAAAAATTTGAAACTATTATTGATTGGGATCATTGCTATCAAGTATGAGGTAACATAATCACCTTGTGGAATGCAAAGTTTTGTTTCATATAAGATTGTTTTGGTAACAAGACTTGATCAACCTTGTTAACAAAAGGATTTTAATGAACAAAATAATGTTTTCACTGTGGTTATACTTGCTTTCGTTTACTTGTCTCCTTCCTAGTCTTTGCCTTTCTTTTGCTAGCTTTGGTTGCTAGTTGTTTGCTTGTTAGTTTGTCTTAGAACTTCTGTAGTTTGGATTTTGCTTCTTCTGAAAAAACTGTTTCTGCGAGAAAATCAATTTTCATACCCTGAAAATTGGCCAAAAATAAAGTTTCCCGAAAAATCCCAGAAAATTGAAAATAAAATTTTCCTCAAAAAAGGGGTAGAGGGACACCTGAAGTGACCCAGGGGGCCACCCCAGGCCACCACACCCATGGTAGGCGCGGCCTACCTGTGGGTGGCGCCTAGGGGGGGTTCAAGGTGCCCCCTCATAGCCATCTTATTTCTCTCTCCCGAAAAACACCGGAAAACTTTCTCAAGCTCGAGTTCTTGCTTTTCTTGCTCGCGATTTTTGATCTCCTTGCTCAGCCCATCTTTGCAGCTGATTTTTGGAGAGATTGCTCCTTGGTATGTGCCTCCTCCACTTGTCCAATTAGATTTGTGATTGGTAGATTGTATCTTGAGTATTTTGCTGCTATAGGTGTCAAGTTGTTTGAGCTTGCATGCTTGTTCTATGCTTAGAAACTTCATTTTGATGCATGTGTAGTCCTCTAGCAAGTTCCTATAGTAGGTGCTCATCATTTATCAACTTGGAAATCACTTGGTTTGATGTTTGTCTAAAAATTTAGCAAGGAAGATGAGTACCTATCCACTGAATCAATATGACTTGATGGTGTCTGATCCAATGAAGGTTCATTGTGAGGAAGCTGTTTTCCTTCCATATATCCATGCCAGGAATTTATGAGAACCGCGGGAATCTCCCAGGATTTCCAAACTTTGATTGCCAATGCAGGGTTGGAACACTTTGTTGAAGTTGGACCATTTAAATTTGTTAAACTAACCATGACTTTGGTGCAGGACTTACGGTTCACTTGGTCTACATCTAATCCCATGGTCCATTACAAAATATATAATATACCTGTCGACCTGCCTTTTGCTGATTTCTGTGCAGCAACTAGAGTACCTCAGTGGGGATCTGTGAGAAGATCAAGGAGAGGCCCAAGTTACTTATGGATTTATATGCTGAGATTTGCTAAGGTTTCGACTTCTCAAAGGAAAGTGGTAAAATTCGGAACATTTAGTTCCCAGACATTAGATATTTTGCCTATTTCATTACCAAGTGTGTTCTTGCTAGAAAGATTGCTAGGAAGTTATCTTCTTTTTATCTAGCTTTTATCATAGCTGCTCTGGATAGGAATAGATCTTATAGCCTGGGTGCTTTGATAGCTCACCGTCTCACCACCAACCGCGAGAAGGGTGGAATTTTTGGAGGTCTCGTTGCTTCTAGGTTGCTAGCTTTCCATGGTTTAGAGACTCACCTTTCAGATTATGGGTTCCCCATAGAGAGGCTTGATCTTGAATCCATGGTTCAGCATGGTTTTGTTTCCTTGGGGGCTAATGTGAGAAGTTTACCGTATGAATTATCTTTTGCCCAGCAAGGTCGGAGAAAGGGTAGGACTAAGAAAATAGTTTATTTGCCTGCACCTGCTTTGTTTAACTTTGATAACAGGCAAGGATGGTCGCTTATGGAGGAGGAGGTTGACACAAATGTGGCAGAGCTCTCCCAGCAAGAGGAGAATGTTGAAGAGGATGCCGAAGACGATCCAGTTCAGCCCTCCAACTTGGGAGAGTCTTCATACCAGCAACCCTCATTTGATTGGGGCGCGTCTTCTTCATCGCAGGCGCCTGACTATGATCATTCCTATGATGACCCACCAACATGGGGTTACTACCCGTGCTATTGAGCCCCACTTAGGCCAAAAGCCTAAGCTTGGGGGGAGGTATACCGACATCACACTCATATATATATATCATGTTCGGTCGGTTCTTTGTATATCCATTATTTCGCTTTATTTTTGGTTTTTGTTACTGCTTTCTCAAAAAAAACACAAAATACCAAAAATATTTTCTTGTTTCTCTTGGTTTGTTTCTTTGTTTGTTTTCTTTGGTTTTCCTTAAAAGAAAAAAATCCAAAAATATTTTGCTTTGTTTGGTTTGCTTTGTTTTTGTTTTTGTTTTTCTTTGTTTGCTTGTTTCTAAAAAATCAAAAACACCAAAAATATTTGTTGTTCTTCTTTGGTTTTGTGAGTTCTTTGCAGGGTTTAGCCGTTCTCAGTGGATTTTGGTTTCATGTTATTATTCAATCCACACAAGTGAAGGGCAATAATGAAGATTAAGACAACTCGAGGAGTGGTAAGAGGCTGGTAACGAACTCTATTTGTTTCATTTTTGTACATATACTCATCATTGTGAGCATGCTTACCCTATTTCTGTAAGGTGTATGTCATTATGGATGCTTAGTAGTTCTTGCCTGTCTATGATTAGCTCCAGCTTGCTAATAGTTTGTAGCATGTCATATGAATGTTTGCTTGCATTGTTTTACTCATATTTTGGTATGATATTGTGGTATCCTCCTCTGACTGTTCATGTGAATCGACTTGGCACATGCTCACGCATGCATATGGCTAATCAGTAGTCAATAAGCCTCGATGATTTATTTTGCCTCAAAGTTCTTGTATCACTTTCATGCCATAATTAGTCCTGTTTTGTTGTAAGCATGATTATGACAATTATTGCTCTCTTGTTTGTCGCTCCCTCTCTATTGCTAGCCTTCACTTGCAGTGAGTATGCGCTCTACCTGTGTTTCCATCTCCCAAAAACCAATATTGTGAAATGTGTCCATCGTACCTACCTATTAGCATCATTTGCTATTTCGGTGCATATTCAATATGCCATGTGTTCTTCCAAATAAAATGTTTGTCTGTTTTGAGAAAGTTAGTTAGTAAAGCTCTCACGAACTTGATGGAACACTTTATTCCTTGCACTTAATAATCTTGAACCATTGTGACTTGTCCATGAAAGTTATATGCTTGCAAATTATATGCTGGGAGTCAGCAGAACCATGGTGTCACGGGGAACACTTTCAACACTTTTTGGATATCCTATCCAGTTGATACTTTGCTCTTTTGTTTACGGATGTCGACGATGTGAAATAAAAGGGGATCTTGTGAGTTCATGGAGTTTATACATTGTGTTAGAGAAATGTAACAGCCCAAGCTTGTATATATGTAATTAGTACTTAAGCATTGCATGCATCTGTTTAAATCAATAAAATGGTTGCATGTGTTCAAGTGTGTGGATTAAGAATACTATTACAAAACCCTAAACCCTAGCCCTTTTCCCCTCTTTTTGAAATAATCATCAAAGTTGTTTGAAATTTTGAAATGATAAAATGTTTGGAGCCCAAATGGATTATAAGGGCCGCTATGTGACTCAAATAATATTCTAAAGTCTCTGGTAATTTTGAATAGTTCAAAACAGATTTGAAAATGAAATTTACAAAAAGAAAAACAGAAAAAGAATTGGAAAAACATATTTACAGAAAAAATGAGACAGAGCCCAACCAAGCCGCATCCCCAGGCCGGCCCAGCTCCTCTCCCTTTCCCTGCCACCTACGCAGCAGACCGCGGCCCAGCTAGGCCCAAGAGTGGCCCTCCCACAGCCCGTAACGGTTCGGCCTGCCCCTTCGTGTCGTTGTCGACGACGAGCAAGCTTCTTTCGCTGGCCACTGCCGCCCGCCGTCGCGCGATGCCATCTGCGTGTCCAGTATAAATGCCGCCGCTGGATGAACCCTAGATCCTCTTTTCCCCATTTTCCGCGGCATGCCGAAAACCTAGCTCCAGCCACCGCCACGTCCCGACGTCTCCGGCCAACCCACACCGTTCCGAGAGCACCGTCGGGATCGCCTCGTCATACTGGTTCGTCTAGCAAAAGGAATCGACACCGGGCGTACATAATCAAGCTCATCGTCGACCTCTTCTCCGCCTCTGGTTGTCGCTCGCCGTCGACATCGCCGGCGACCCCGACCTTCCCTGGCATCCCTGACACCACATAGGCACCAGGGTGAGCTCGCGGTGCCTAGGCACCTCCTCGTTTCCTTCTTTGCATCCTGATTCGTCGCCCGCGTCCTACACCGCCGCTCGCCGCCATGGATCCTCGCCGTGGACACTGTTCCGACGACCATTCGAGGGCTGCGCCGCCACTACTAGGTCGGCCGTGACCCGCTCTCTCCAACGCGGCCAAGCACGCATCCAGGCGCGCATGGGATCGAGAGATCCATGCTCGATCTGGGGCTTCCCCATTGATGACGTCAGCAAGGCGTCATGCTGCCATCATAACCCCTTTTTCTTTTGTTTCTTTTATTTTCTGCAAATTATTTCTGTAATTAAGAAATCCCTGACATGTGGGCCCCTGTTGTAAGTCAAATAAACATTTTCAGATATGTTTTATGTTTAATAAAAATGTAAAAGTAATTCCAAAATATAAATTATTTTATAATATTAAAAAATGATTTCAAATGAATTAAAATTAGGGAAATTCATAACTAATTCATTTTAAATCAGAAAAATACAAATAATATATCAAAATATTCATAAAAATAATAGCTATGCAATAACAACACAATCATACATTGTAAACCAACTTTCATTACAAGTTTAATTAGATGAACTAATCGAACCCCACAGGTGATTCCGAGGATCCCCCTGTTCTAGGGTTTGGACCTCTCGGACCCCGTTTGAAATGCCCAAGCATGTTCTAGGGTTCTTATCAACAGTATTTAACTTGTAATATCATCCATATTGATTGAGCATTGCATTATGCCATGTATTGAATGTTGGTTCACCTTTTCCGGTATTTGTCTCTTCGCTAATAGGAACCGAACCCGAAGCTGAAGTCAATGACACCGAAGATCCATATCTGTCTACTGACGAACAAGGAAAGCATAGCCTCTCATTCTAAACCTATGTTTTACAAAGTATATTGCTTTCTCGCTATGATGCACACGATTCCAATGTGGTCTTTTGTCGGTAGTTAGTGTTACCTATCTGTTGCATAGTTTCCCTGTTGTAGCCTTATACTCCTGATCCACTACTCCTAGCATACATAGGTATGGCATCTAAGCATTGCTAGAGCTTCTGAGATCGACAGCTTAGCCATGCATAGTATCAATGTCTGATCTGTCCGAACGATGAATCAGAGGTGCCAGAGAATCTAGAAAGGTAGGAGATGGTGACATCATCGAAGGAGTTCACTAAACATGCTAAGGCTTGTATGGGAGGCCACGTTGGGTGTGGTTTTTGTAGTCCCATGCTCGCCTCCACTAGGAATTGAGTTCTTACCTTTGGAACCAAGACGAGCGTACAACCACACGGGGCCTGGACAACCCCTCGACTAACTAAATATCCTAGTAGATTCCATGAGTCACATAGTTCAGGCTTTCCATTTGGCATACGCATTGAAAACGTTTTCGAAAGAGGAGGTGATGGAGGTGCATCATAATAGGTAGGGAAGCATGGACCGGGTTGCTTGGGGTAGATAGCACCCCTGGTAAACCAACCTCGCCTCACATCTTTAAGTACCGGCTTCGGGATTTGACCCGTTATGGCGGACTCATAGTTATTGCGTGACTCATGGTCTCAGCGAAAGCAAGGTAAAGGTCGTGGTCAACCACCCTCTGCCAGCCTTCCAAGGAAGAGGGCTAATAATTTGGCATTAAGCGTCGGTTGGTGCGTGTGGGTAAAGTTGTACACCCCTGCAGGGTATTAAATCTTTTCGAAAAGCCGTGTTCATGGTTATGAACGACTTGGCGACCGGACTTAAGATCATAGATATCATTAACCACTATAAAACTTGCTGATCCATGTGTGCTTAAGGATGCTTCCTCCGGGTCGAGGGGGTGATCCTAGATAGGAGGTTCTGATGAAGCTAGTGGTTATCAAGATGTGGTGAACAAGATGAAGAAGTCGCTATCTTATCCCTTTTAAAAGATTTTGAGTAGACGAGCCTCTTCTCTCTCTTGTTTACAAATAAAGATTGCTTTCTGCAAAAGAAAATCTAGAGAAAGCCTTTCTAGCCAGAGCATGTAGATACTAGATTATCTAAGTCTTGCGGAGTACATTCTCGTACTCAGCCTTGCGCCATTATTGTTTTTCTATAGAGGAACTGGTTGCAACTGAAGGTGGCTTCTATGTTGACATCGACGAGTAGTTGGGGGTCCCAGGTAGCAGCCTGAGGACTACGGGATGGACGTCACTTTTGTTAATGGCCTCTTAGGCCTTTTGCTAAGTTGTTGTGTACAACAACATATTTGCTTTCGCTGTGTGATGTAATGTTGGGTCTATGACCTCTGGTTTGTAATAACTCTAATATCTTACTCTGCTAAGAGTTTAAACTTATGTTGTTGAATCCCTATGTTCTGTAATGTTACCGAATCATGCTGTAATCTTTCGAGGTTGGAGTTGAACTTATCTTAGATGGTGATTTGAGGTTAGTTTAACCCTAATTCCCGGGGGTGCTACAGGTTTTGGTATCAGAGCGGGACTACCTGTAGGAAACCCTTTTATTGGTCGATGTTGAGTCTAGAAGTTGACAAAACTATTTGAAAGTTAAAAACTATTTGTAGAAACTCTGACTAGGATCCTTTTTACTCCTTCTCTAGTGTGTTTCTAATGCTGGAGTTTTCCTTACCTTATTTGGTTTGAAAAGGTTTTCATTCCTTACCTTATATCTCAAAACTTTTAGGATCGTGGTTTTGGGGTTGTTTCTCTAAAGTACTCCGTACTTGGTTGCTATTCTTAGAGTTCTACGATATCTCAGTTTTGCTTGGTGTGTAACATCATTGCATTCCATTGTCATGGTTTGTAAGTCAGCTGGTTAGTGTATACATTAGTATGCTTTGATACTACCATGCTTGATAAGATGATACTTTTAAATCAAGTACTCTTTGTTCATCTTACCGTCTTGCTCCTTTGAATCCTCTGTCTAATCTCTTTTTGTTCTTTCAGGATGGGTGATACCTATCGTGCCCGTACCCGTGCTCATTCTCGGGGTGCCGCAAATGAGGGTGAATCTTCCAACCTTCCTCCACCACAGTCCATGGTTCAACTCATGGCCATGTACGAAACCAACCGTGCTGACAACCTGAGGCTCCTTGAAAGGATTGAGCGCAACACTGCTCAACGCCAGAACAATCAAGTTGGTATCAAGGACTTCACACATCTCACTCCGCCAGTTTTCAGCTATTCCACTGAGCCACTTGATGCGGACTAATGGCTTCGCACTATGGAGCGCAAACTTCAGGTTGGTCGTGTTGCTAAAGCTGATTGGGTGACTTTTGCTGCCTATCATCTGGAGGGAGCAACCAACTCCTGGTGGGAAAATCTCTTGGCTATGCAATAAGCTCAACATGTTGTTACATGGCAAGAGTTCACTGAAGCCTTTCGAGCTTATCATATTCCGGAGGGTCTGATGGATCAGAAGAGGGAGGAGTTCCTCAAGCTGAAGCAGGGCACTGCTTCCGTGTGTGATTACCAGTGCAACTTCAATCGTTGCCTGCTATGCTCTTGAAGAGGTCTCCACTGATGTTAAGAAGCAAGCTCTGTTCCGCAAGGGACTGTATCCTAAGGTTCGCTGTGATATCCATATCATGGACCTTGGTAACTTCCAAGGTCTTGTGAATAAGGCTATGAAAGCCGAGAGTGGAAAGGTGGAGTATGAAGAAACTCGTAAGCGTCCTCAGGAGGGGTACAACAAGGCTGGTTCTGGTAATAAGAAGTGTTGCGTCTTCGTGCCTTACAGTGTTGTGCCACGTGCTCCTTATACTCCAAGGACTTCTGGATATGTTCCTCGTCGGAATGCTACTTCAAATAATGCTGGTGGATCAAATTATCCTGCTGCTGGTACTGGATTAGGTCTCATATGTTTCAACTGTCACCAACCTGGCCACTATACAAGAGATTGTCCTCAAAAGAGTGCTGCTGAGAAGGCACAACCACCAAAGAAGAATGATAAGTATCCAGGTGCTGGAAAAGGTCGCCTGAACCATATCTCTACTGAGGAGGCTCAAGAAGATCCAAGCGTCATCATGGGTACGCTTCGTATCAATCAAATTCCAGCTAAAGTTGTGTTTGATTCTGGAGCATCGCATTCATTCCTGTCACAAGCTTTTGCTCAAATGCATGGGATAAGTTTTGAGGGGTTATCTGTTCCTCTGCTAGTTTAGTCTCCTGGTTCTAGGTGGTGTTCCACCATGGTTAGTCATGGGAATCTAATCGAAGTTGCATTTCAACTTTTTCCCACTTCTTTGATCGCCCTCAAGTCAACCGACATTGACATCATTTTGGGCATGGACTGGTTGACCCGTTATCAAGCTATTCTCGATTGTACAACCAAGTCTGTGACTCTGACTAGTCCTGCTGGCATAACAGTCAAGTACTGGAACGTAGGGTCACTATCTCCTTCAGCTGTTTCTATTCCTGAAGCAGAGTTGTATGCTCTTGAAGTTTTACCTCCATTAGAGATCCAAGATGTTTCCGTGGTTTGTGAGTTTCCAGATGTCTTTCCTGAGGAGTCGCCTTTCATGCCACCTGATCGAAGTGTGGAGTTTGTCATAGAGTTAGTTCCTAGAACTGCTCCTATTTCTAAAAGACACTATCGTATGCCTCCTCATGAGCTTGTGGAGTTGAAGAAGCAATTAGAGGAGTTAGAAGGAAAATAATACATTCAGCCCAGCACACCATCTTGGGGATGTCCTACCATCTTTGTCAAGAAGCGGGATACCAATATACCGCGCCTGGTTGTGGATTATCGCCCACTCAATGTTGTGACTATCAAGAATAAGTATCCCCTCCCTAGGATCAATGATCTCTTTGATCAGTTAAGTGGTGCCACTGTATTTTACAAAATGGATTTGAGGTCAGGGTATCACCAGATAAAGATCTGTAAGGAAGATATTCCAAAGACTGCTTTCACCACTCGTTATGGTCTTTATGAGTATATAGTCATGTCCTTTGGTCTTACCAATGCTCCAGCCACTTTTATGCGGCTTATGAACTCTGTCTTCATGGAGTATCTTGACAAGTTCGTCGTGGTCTATATCGATGATATTTTGGTCTATTCGAACATCTTCATTTGGTGTTGACAAAACTCCGAGAACATCGTCTCTATGACAAGTTTTCCAAATGCGAGTTCTGGTTACAAGAGCTCGTATTCCTTGGTCATGTTGTTTCCGCTCAAGGGGTTGCTGTTATCCCCGATAAGGTCCAACTATCCTCGACTGGGAGTCTCCTAAATCCGTCAAGGATGTCTGAGCTTTCTCGGGATGGCTGGTTATTACCGTCGATTCATCGAGAACTTCTCTAGAATTGCAAAGGCGATGACTGATCTTCTTAAGAAAGATAAGAAGTTCGAATGGTTTGATAAGGCTGAGGAAAGCTTCCAGTTGTTGAAAACCAAGTTAACTACTGCACTAGTGTCGGTTCTTCCAGACACTAGCAAAGAATTTATAGTCTTCTGCGATGCTTATCACCAAGGTCTCGGATGTGTGCTAATGCAAGATGGTCATGTGGTGGCTTATGCTTCCCGTCAGCTGAAACCACACGAGAACAACTACCCAACTCATGATCTTGAGCTTGTAGCTATTGTTCATGCTCTTAAGAAATGGCGACATTACCTTCTCGGTAGTCGTTGCGAGTTATACTCGGATCATCAGAGTCTGAAGTATCTTTTCACACAACCTGATTTGAATCTCAGGCAAAGAAGATGGTTGGAACTCATCAAGGACTATGATTTGGGTCTCAACTATCAACCTGGGAAATCCAATGTTGTTGCTGATGCGCTAAGTCGTAAGTCTTATTGCAACAATTTGGTGATCAAACAATCTCAACCTTCTCTTCATGAGGAATTTGCTCGATTGAATCTTGAAGTAGTTCCTCGTGGATTCCTTTCTACTCTTGAAGTGAAGTATTATATAGAGGATGGCATCAAGCTTGCTCAGAAACATGATTCTGAAATTGTTGAGATCAAAGGGAACGTTGCTAGCGGAGTTGCTAAGTGTTTCTCTGTTGATAATCAAGGTACTGTTTACTTTGGTAACCATCTGGTAGTGTCGAAGAGAACAAAATTGAGGGATTTAATTCTCCAAAAGGCTCATGAATCACCTCTTTCTATCCACCCCGGAGGTACCAAGATATATCAGGATCTTCGTCAAAGATTTTGGTGGTCTGGTATGAAGAAGGATATCGCTCGTTTTGTTGCTGAATGTGACGTTTGCCGTCGCATCAAAGCTGAGCCCCAAAGACCCGCTGGTCTCCTGCAACCACATAAAATACCTGAGTGGAAATGGGATGAAGTTGGTATGTATTTCATCACTGGTCTCCCTAAGACTCAGAAAGTAAATGATGCCATCTGGGTAATCGTTGACTATTTGTCCAAGGTTGCTCACTTTCTACCGGTTCGCGAGAGTATAAATGCTAGTCAGTTAGCAGATCTATATATCTCTCGAATAGTTGTTATTCATGGGATTCCAAAGAAAATCGTCTCTGATCGAGGGAGTTTGTTCACCTCAAGGTTATGGACAACCTTCCAAACTGCTATGGGAACTCGCCTCTCCTTCAGGACAGCCTATCATCCTAGTACCGGTGGTTAAACCGAAAGAGTGAATCAAATCCTCGAAGACATGCTTAGAGCGTGTGTCATATCTTTTGGCAAGGACTGGGAGAAATGCCTTCCTTTTTCTGAATTCTCCTACAACAACAGTTTTTAGTCAAGTATTGGTATGGCACCATTCCAGTTTCTATATGGAAGAACCTGTCGTACTCCTTTGAACTGGTCAGAAACCGGCGAAAGAAAGTTCTTTGGTCCGAATATGATCCAGGAAGCAGAAGATCAAGTTCGTATCATTCGAGATCATTTGAAAATTTCTCAGCTCGCTAGAAAATCTATCATGATCGTCACCATCAACATATTGAATATGAACTTGGTGATCAAGGTTATCTCCGGGTCACTCCTCTGAAGGGTGTCCATCGTTTTGGTATCAAAGGCAAACTGGCTCCTCGCTATGTTGGTCCTTTCTATGTTCTATCCATGCAAGGTAACATCGCATACAAGTTGGAGTTGCCTACAAACTTCCTTGAGGTGCATGACGTCTTTCCTGTGTCTCAACTCAAGCGTTGCTTCAAAGATCCTGTCCGTGGTGTTGATCACCAAACTCTTGATCTCTAGAAGGATCTGACTTAGCGTGAGTATCCTGTTCGTATCCTTGATGAAACCGAGTGCAATACTCGTCGTCAGAACATCAAGTTCTTGAAAGTTCAGTGGTCTCATCACTCTGAGGATGAAGCAACCTGGGAACAAGAAGATCGTCTTCGATCTGAGTACCCTGCCTTCTTTTCTAAAACTTAGGAATCTCGGGTCAAGATTCTTGTAAGGGGGGTAGAGCTGTAACAACCCAAGCTTGTATATATGAAATTAGTACTTAAGCATTGCATGCATCTGTTTAAATCAATAAAATGGTTGCATGTGTTTAAGTGTGTGGATTAAGAATACCATTACAAAACCCTAAACCCTATCCCTTTTCCCCTCTTTTTGAAATAATCATCAAAGTGGTTTGAAATTTTGAAATGATAAAATGTTTGGAGCCCAAATGGATTATAAGGGCCCCTATGTGATTCAAATAATATTCTAAAGTCTCTGGTAATTTTGAATAGTTCAAAACAGATTTGAAAATGAAATTTACAAACAGAAAAATAGAAAAAGAATTGGAAAAATATATTTTACAGAAAAAATGAGACAGAGCCCAACCAGGCCGCCCAGCCCGGCCCTCTCCTCCTTTCCCTTCTCTTCGATGACGACGAAAGCAAGCACGCGTCAAGGCCCTACGCCCTTCTCGTTCGAGCATGTTCATGTCACGCGCCGCTGCCGAGATCCTCGCTACCGACCATCTCCGTGTCTACAAGTATCCCTGCCGGCGCTCGGATGAACCCTAGATCCTCTTTTCCTCATTTTCCGCGCCATGCCGAAAACCTAGCTCTGGCCACCGCCGCGTCCCGCCGTCTCCGGCCACCCCACACTGTTCCGAGAGCACCGTCGGGACCGCCTCGTCATCCTGGTTCGTCTAGCAAAAGGAATCGACGCCGGGCGTACAGAATCGAGCTCATCGTCGACCTCTTCTCTGCCTCTGGTTGCCGCTCGCCATCGACATCGCCGGCGACACCGACCTTCCCCGGCCTCCCCGACACCACCATAGGCACCAAGGTGAGCTCGCGCTGCCTAGGCACCTCCTCGTTTCCTTCTTCGCATCCTGGTTTGTCGCCCGTGTCCTACACCTCCGCTCGCCGCCATGGATGCTCGCCGTGGACACTGTTCCGACGACCATTCGAGGGCTGCGCCACCACTACCACGTCGGCCGCGACCCGCTCTCTCCAATGCGGCCAAGCACGCATCCAGGCGCGCACGAGATCGAGAGATCCGTGCTCGATTTGGGGCTTCCCCATTGATCACGTCAGCAAGGCGTCATGCTGGCGTCATAACCCCTTTTTCTTTAGTTTCTTTTATTTTCTGTAAATTATTTCTATAATTAAGAAATCCCTGACATG
Source organism: Avena insularis (assembly GCA_023614405.1). Lineage (NCBI taxonomy): Eukaryota > Viridiplantae > Streptophyta > Magnoliopsida > Poales > Poaceae > Avena > Avena insularis. The sequence goes on along the minus strand of CM042695.1, from coordinate 162,050,555 downwards.
TGGGACCCTATTGTAAGTCAAATAAACATTTTCAGATATGTTTTATGTTTAATAAAAATGTAAAAGTAATTACAAATATTTTATAATATTAAAAAAATGATTTAAAATGAATTAAAATTAGGAAAATTCATAACTAATTCATTTTAAATCAGAAAAATACAAATAATATATCAAAATGTTCAGAAAAATAAGAGCTATGCAATAACAACACAATCATACATTGTTAAGCAACTTTCATTATAAGTTTAATTAGAAGAACTAATCGAATCCCATAGGTGATTCCGAGGATCCCCCTGTTCTAGGGTTTGGACCTCTCGGACCCCGTTTAAAATTCCCAAGCATGTTCTAGGGTTCTTCTACAGTATTTAACTTGTCATATCATCCATATTGATTGTGCATTGCATTATGCCATGTATTGAATGTTGGTTCCCCTTTTCCGGTATTTGGCTCTTCGCGAATAGGAACCGAACCCGAAGCTGAAGTCAACGACACCAAAGTTCCATATCTGTCTACTGACGGACAAGGCAAGTGTAGCCTCTCATTCTGATCCTATGTTTTACAAAGTATATTACTTTCTCGCTATGATGCACATGATTCCAATGTGGTCTTTTGTCGGTAGTTAGTGTTACCTATCCGCTGTATAGTTTCCCTGTTGTAGCCTTATACTCCTGATCCACTACTCCTAGCATACCTAGGTCTGGCATCTGAGCATTGTTAGAGCTTCTAAGATCGACAACTTAGCCATGCATAGTATCAATGTCTGATCTATCCGAATTATGAATCAGAGGTGCCAGAGAATCTATAAAGGTAGGAGATGGTGACATCATCGAAGGAGTTAACTAAACATGCTAAGGCTTGTATGTGAGGCCACGTTGGGTGTGGTTTTTGTAGTCCCATGCTCGCCACCACTAGGAACTGAGTTCTTACCTTTGGAACCAAGACGAGCGTACAGCCACACGGGGCCTGGACAACCCCTCGACTAACTAAATTGCCTAGTAGATTCCATGAGTCACATAGTCCGGGCTTTCCATTTGGCATACGCATTGAAAACGTTTTCGAAAGAGGCGGTGATGGAGGTGCATAATAACAGGTAGGGAAGCGTGGACCGGGTTGCTTGGGGTAGATAGCGCCCCTGGTAAACCAACCCCGCCTCACATCTTTAAGTACTGGATTCGGGATTTGACCCATTACGGCGGAATCATACTTATTGCGTGACTCATGGTCTCGGTGAAATCAAGGTAAAGGTTGTGGTCAACCACCCTCTGTCGGCCTTCCAAGGAAGAGGGCTAATAATTTGGAATTAAGAGTCGGTTGGTGCGTGTGGGTAAAGTTGTACACCCCTGCTGGGTATTAAATCTTTTCGAAAAGCCGTGTTCACGGTTATGAATGACTTGGCGACCGGACTTAAGATCATAGATAACATTAACCACATAAAACTTGCTGATCCACGTGTGCTTAAGGATGCTTCCTGCGGGTCGAGGGGGTGATCCTAGATAGGAGGTTCTGATGAAGCTGGTGGTTATCAAGATGTGGTGAACAAGATGAAGAAGTCGCTATCTTATCCCTTTTAAAAGATTCTGAGTAGACGAGCCTCTTCTCTCTTGTTTACAAATAAAGATTGATTTCCGCAAAAGAAAATCCAGAGAAAGCCTTTCTAGCCAGAGCATGTAGATACTAGATTAACAAAGTCTCGCGGAGTACATTCTCGTACTCAGCCTTGCGCCATTGTTGTTTTTCTATAGAGGATCTGGTTGCAACTGAAGGTGGCTTCTACGTTGACATCGACGAGTAGTTGGGGGTCCCAGGTAGCAGCCTGAGGACTACGGGATGGACATCACTTTTGTTAATGGCCTCTTAGGCCTTTTGCTAAGTTGTTGTGTAGAACAACATATTTGCTTTCGCTGTGTGATGTAATGTTGGGTCTATGACCTCTGGTTTGTAATAACTCTAATATCTTCCTCTACTAAGAGTTTAAACTTATGCTGTTGAATCCCTGTGTTCTGTAATGTTACCGAATCATGTTGTAATATTCCGAGCTTGGAGTTGAACTTATCTTAAATGGTGATCTGAGGTTAGTTTAACCCTAATTCCCGGGAGTGCTACAAGAAACGCCTGGGCCGCTAGCCTAAGCCATGCCTAATCATGGTGGAAACTTGCAGCATCACCATAATGAGCATTCTATGAAGCATCCTCAATAAAAAGCTATGCATATAGTAAATAAATAGATCGCTGAGATGCTCATTATCTGCTTGCCTTGTCATTTTGATCACGGGATAGCTCTTGTATCATGTGCAAGGGATACCCCGTTGGCGGTTCTCTATGATATGCATGTATTTACAATGACAAGAACTTACAGGTAACCAAAATTGAGTAGAATGCGGTGTGGCCCTCGTACTCAAGGGACTTGGGATTTTCGGTCTATGGTTTGTCAAACATATGATTCAGAGGGGACCTCACTTTCACCTTAACCACATGAAGATGCCTATGATAGGGGAAATGGGAGCTCAAACTTTTCAAACTTTTCAAAACCATTTTCAGCATTGGAAAGCCTTTCAAACTTTTCAAAACCATTTTCACTCCCTTGTTGAGTCACCACTTATTCTATGAGCACCTTCTTGAGAGCATAGTTGCATTCTTGTTTGTTGCAAAACTTGGTTAATTATGTCATGACTTTGATGCTTGTATCTCTGATATATTTACTTCTAGTCTTCACTTGAACTTCAGAGGTGCCTTGGCATTTATATTGTGCTCTACAAACAAAGGCAAGCGAGATACCACTATATCATACCTTACTATGAGCATTGCAATGTTGCTTATGTTTATGTTTCATGCTACTTATTATTTTTGAGTTGGTTTCTGTTCATAGCTTGCAATGACTATTGAGTAGACTTAGTTTCATACTTCTTATTATGAATGGTTTAAGCATCTACTCATGTGCTGAGAATATATACATCTTATGAAGCAAATGTGTAAGTGAAAGTTCTTTTATCGCACTCAGTTTTCAACTGAATTGCTTGAGGACAAGCAATAAGCTAAGCTTGGGGGGAGTTGATACGTCCAAAACGTATCTACTTTCTCGAACACTTTTGCTATTGTTTCTCCTCTAAACTTGTGTGACTTGGATACAACTAACACGGACTGATGCTGTTTTTAGCAGAATTACCTTGGTGTATTGTTTTTGTGTAGAAAATCAACTATCAGGAAAAATCCCGGAAAATATGCCAAAAATTATATTTCACCAGAAGACCCACGGAGCCAGAAGACGAGACGGAGAAGGGGCCTGGGAGGCCCACACCCCTGCCAGGCACGGGCCCACCTCTAGCCGCGCCTAGGGGGGTGCAGCCACCCTAGGCACCCCCCTCGGCCTCCCTTTGCGCCTATAAGTTGCCTTTCGACCTAAAAACCAGGGGGGTTCGATAGTTTTCCAGAAAGAGTTCCGCTCCGCCGCCGCCACCAGAAACCAAGATTCGGATCTAGAAACTCCGTTCTGGCACCCTGCCAGGACGGGGAATTTGGCGAGGATCATCGCCATCCTCATCACCAACGCATCTCCATCAACCACCGATGTTTCCCTCATCCATGAGTGAGTAATCCCCTGCTGTAGGCTTGGGGATGGTACGATTGGATGAGTTCTATCATGTAATCGAATAAGATCTGTTATGGCATAGTGCCTAGTATCTATATTAGTGATATTTGACTTTGTTACAACTTGTTGTGCTTAATGCTTGTCACTAGGGACCGAGTGCCATGATCTCAGATCTGAACTTATTATTGAATCATTATGATAGTATTGTTTTTGGTCTTATCTGCAAGTTGTGTACACATATCATTGTCCGGATCAAAAGGCCCCAAAGTGACAATAATTGGGACAACCAGAGGGGATGGATGTGGTGTGAGGATCACATGTGTTCACGGAGTGTTAATGCTTTGCTCCGGTGCTCTATTAAAAGGAGCACCTTAATTGCCAGTAGTTCCCTAGAGGCCCCACCGCCATGGGCTAGCTGGACAGAAGATGTTGTGCAAGTTCTCATTGCGAGCACGTATGACTATATTTGGATCACATGCCTAGGATTGTTTAGTACTTGTATGCTTGTTATTATTTATCTTAAATGCCCTAGATCTTGAAGTTACATGTTTAGACTCGTCCATGCAACGCCCATCCATCCATCCCTATGCCTACTACACTCGAATCCTACTATAACCGTTACTGTTACTATTGGTCTTGTTTTACTGTTCCTATTGCCTTGTTGTTGCTACTATCAAACTATTGATACTGATAAACTTCCGTGAGCAAGAACTATTTCCAGGTGCAGTTGAATTGACAACTCAGTTGTTAAGGTTTGCAAGTATTCTTTGGTTCCCCTTGTGTCGAATCAATAAATTGGGTAATACTACCCGCGAAGACTGTTGCGATCCCCTACACTTGTGGGTCATCACGGATCTCCGAAATGAATCTTCCAACATTATTTGTCTTACATACTGTTTGGACATTCTCTCTTTGGTAGGTCTGATTTTGTGAAGCGTCTCGAGAGACGGTCACTTTAATTCCATACTCCTTTCTGTCTTACTTAACTTAGGCAAAGTTTTATGCTCTTTATGACATACTAAGACGACTTGTCCAATTAAATCAACCAAATACCAGCTACAGACCATCCTAGGGTGTATGAATTACCCTACGGGTTTTCCACTTACTAATGGAATTCTCTCTAAAGTTTTAGAGCTTGAGTACAATTTTCTATTCCAATACTTCTCCTTTGTACCTATTCATGATGTTTCCATGATCCTGGTACAACTAATTCATCAGCTTCTTAGAAACCTCACCTACTTTGGGTGGACTTAAGTTCATCACTTCTTGTTGCTCCATACATTTTCTACACTAATCTTCCTTCTTATTGCTGACTAATAATGATCTGAACTTGATCCATCCTTCAAATTGTGTTGACACACCTTATACTTGGCTTCACTCTTCATGCAATCCTTCATCTTGATCTTCGGGACTCATCACTCCCTTAAACGAATTACGTTTTCTATCTAGGTCTATAACATTAAGTAATAACTATATGTTGCAACATGCATTTGCACATCAAGTCAAACTTCATGTATAGATCTAGTCAATTAAGAAGATCCAAGAAAAACAAATAAATCCAAATGTGGTTGATGACCCACAAGTATAGGGGGTGTATCGTAGTGCTTTCGATAAATAGGAGTGTTGATCCCAACGAGGATCAGAAGGTGCTAAACAATGGTATGCAGCAGGAAATCCCTGTGAATACTTAGCAAACGGCTTTTTAGTGGTTTTCTGATAAGGCAACAAAACATAGAGCAAGTAACAAAGGTAACGAACAAATGGAGCAAGTGGCCTAATCCTTTCTTAGCAAAGGACAATCCGGTGGAAATACTTATAAGGACAAAACATTCTCGAGGACACATGGGAATTCTGTCTAATGCTTTCCCTTCAAATAGCTGAGTACTCTTCTCTAGTGATGTAAGTGTTGTGTGGGTGAACCTGTGCTAACATACCACCCTTACTTGGACTAATACATACTTTTGATTAAAGCCCCTGCAAACATCCGTAACTACAGGAAAGTAATTAAGATATAAATCTAACCACAACCTTAAACTCTGAGATCCTATGCTCCCTTGTGAAAATGCGTCCTAACGGGGGTTCAGGTTTCTGTCACTCCAGCAACCCCACAATTAGTAGCCAAATACACAATGCATTCACCTAGACCCATAAATGGTGAAGTATCATTTAGTAGACGTTCACATGACACCACTAGAAGAATAGCTGTAACATCCCTAAAAATCATGTTTCAAAACTCATTCATATCATTCTTGCATCATTCATTCATATAGGGTTTTTCTCAAAATCATTTAGAGGCAGAAGTTTGAGCTATGATTTCATGTGGGCTTTTTATCTCAATTGGCCATCACCCTTTGAGATTTGAATGCTTAGGTACTTGTTTGCTTGCCTCCATGGTTGGAAAGATTAGGAGTAGCATTTAAACCCAAAATTCCAATTTAGAAATATTTTCTAAACCCTATTCCAAATATTTGCAACTAGAGACAAAGAGACAAAGTCTCTGTTTGTTTCAAAAACCCAAGCTTGACCAAGCCTTGCAAGGTGACCACATGGTTATTTGACTGCATTTGAACCCACAAGAACCCTGCAAAAATCCCCAAAGAAGTTTGAATTCAAAAGGATTTGAATCCATATCAAATTCATTCCAGAAAATGAAATTAGAAAAAGAAAAAGGCTAAGGAAAAGAAAAGGGCCGAGCGGCCAGAATCTGGCCCAGCAGCAGATCCAGCCCAGCAAGCCCACCCGGGATCTTCTTTTTCTTCTCACGCGAAGCGACGCTACCGAGTCACCGACAAAGTGCACCCACCGCACACGCGCACCTCGCCGATTTAACGGCCGGTCCACGCCGCCTCGTCTTCCCAGACCGCCTGACCACGCCGCCAGCGTGAAGGCCGGTAATGGCGCGGCATAAATGGGCATTAAACCCGGCGCTTCCTGTCGATTCCCGGCTATAAGATCCTCTCTCCACGATCTTTTTCCCCGGACACCTCGCTCACTCCGCCACCAGCTGCCCTCAATCAGCTTTGCACCGCCATGACAGAACCTCTCCGGCGATCGATTCCGTGAGCCCAGTGTTCCCCCTCGCCTCTCGTTCTTGCTATCCTGCTCGGTGAATCCTGCGCATCTCGACCTCGCTAGTCTGTCTTCGCCCAGTGTCGCCGGTTCCACTTGACACCGCGAGCACCGACGACCTCAACTCCGACGAGCTCTAGTGGTAAGTCCGCACCGCCGCGCCTCCTAGTTCATGCTCACTACCGCCTTGACCTTGTGAATCTAACCGTGACCTCACCTTGCCTTGGGTGATCCACACGACGCCCCGACGACCACCCGACGCACCGGACGCCGCGAACTCCGTGAGGAATCGCAGCCGTGACAGGCGCCTTGACCAACCGAGTACGACAAGCTTCGCCGTGACCTCCGAGCCCGGTGAGCTACTCCTCCTTCTCCTCGTAAATCTGCATCATCGGCAATGTCGTCGACCGACAGCTCCGCCGCCGGTAGCCGCCGCTCCGCCGCCAGTTCTTGGCCAGAGAAGTAGCAGCCGTTAGATCTGCATCGTAGCGCTAGGATAGATCCACTTAAACCCGAAGCGGTACGCGATCTGAGCCGCACCTGCCCCTTTAGATCCTACGGCTGTGGAGCTCGATCCAGCGCGAACCGGTACGGGCGAATAAGAATAAGACGCGTGGCTAGGTTAGATCTGAAAATAGAATTTAAAACCAGAAATTTGATCCAAATTCAAATGCCTATATCTTTTGAATGCCACGTTGGAATTTTGCAAACTTTATACCGTTGGATTCAGAAAAAGAAGACCTTTCTGCCTATCCTTTTTGTTTAGCATATAGTAACCATTAGATGTGCTAAATTTGCAGAGACTTGTTTGAGACCATTTTAAGTATAGATTTAGCTTAGTATTTTTGTTTTAGGGTTATTTAAGTTGTCTTGGATATTTGTGACTTGTTTAGATTCTGTAAACATACACTTGCTTGGTTGAAGTTTTCAAAAAATCATCACTTGGTAGATTCATGCATGCATGCATTCATAATACTTTTGTTTGTATATGTTTGTGTGTAATTGTATGCTACAACTTTGTGTAGATTTTGCTAGTGATTGTGATTGTGACGAGTGCTACTCTCCACACTACCAAGGCAAGTGATATCATCATGAATATTCCATTCCTATATTTTATATATGCATTAGTATTATTTTTCTAAGTATAGGACTTGCATGAATTTTTGCTAAGTACAAGCTAAGCTTTGGGAAAACCTATTAGGTAAAACCTTAGTGAAAATTACCTAAGTCAAGATTCCTATTACTATCATGCCTAGCCTAGCTACTAGAAAACAAGGGTGGTTTATATATTCACACTATGGAAAAATTATTCCAAGTCTAAGGACTTGTTTTTTTTTTTTTTTAACAAAACAACCAAGTTAATGAATCACCTGGGTGGAATGGAAAGAATGGGTTATGTTGAGTGGTTACACAAGGCCAGGGGTACTGGTGAACCTTGTGTATCTCACTTGTGGATGGCCACCCAGGAACAAAGAGATTTGAGTTGTCAAATGTTGAGAAGCTTCAAGTGCAACCACTTGGTAATATGGGCTCTGCCATGATCTTAGGATGCTGGAACTTAGTCTCTTGGACAGTGGGTGGTAGATGGGTTGTTAGGTTGGAGCGCGTCCATTTGACTAAGGAAAGGCTACTGAAGGATCATGTCTTGGGAAACCAAGGCTTGTGGGGAAAGTGCACCACCTCTGCAGAGTATAAAACCTAAGTACTTAGCCATGTCCCTGGTAAAGGACAATTTGAGCATCAAGACATGGAAACTTCAAGAATCTCATCACTCCAATTTCTAAATAAAACTTGTGGGTGAACAAGGGTTAAAGGATCTTCAGTCTTTGATTGGTAGATGCCCGGAGTGGATCTTCGATCTGATTGGTAGATACCTTGGGATGGACTTTGTCAAGCAAAAACTTAGTGTTTTCAAAAAGTTAAGGAAAAATCTATTTTGAGCAATGCAAGCCTAAGCTCCACCAGCCAAATGCATATAGCCTTATAGTCCACTTAAATATATACTAAGGTATCACTTGCCAATACTATTCCAAAGTATTGACCTCTGTGGCTGTAACTTATGATGTTGCGAGTTACTCGATGATGAATAGGAGTCATGAGTCTACACTCAACATGCTTGCATGTGGCACATGAAGATGAAGACTTATGTTTATTTACATATTCCATAAACTCTTGTACTAGGCCTTTGGCCATGAGTTGTAAAAGACTATGTTTTATCTCTGGAATGACTGTAATAAACGACCTTTGTATCTGTGTACTTCATCTTAAACTGTGGATGCTAGCAATGATCCAGGGACTAGCATTGCAATCACAGGGATCTTTTCCTTTAATAAGGAGGGATCTTACAGATGGTATCAGAGCACTGTGTTGCCTGTAGGATTATGACCCTAGGATTGGAAACCACTAAGGAAAAATTTTACTTCTTCTACACTTGTCTATTCTTCTCAGAACTTTTCTAATCTTCTCCTTCTCATCTCTATTTGTAGATGAACTCCACAACGGCCGTGAAGAAAGGACCACTCATGACCATGACCTTGGAGTGTGAGACTGAGTTTCCCAAGATTCTCAAGGACCTCATGGAAACCATGGGAGTACATGGTGCAGCTGTGTACAAGGGCTTTCCAGTGATGGAGGATGGAGTGGAGTATTGGTGGGTGCAACTTCACTTGTACAAGAACAAGGAAGACAACCACAAAGAAAAAGGCTTCTGCATGTACACCAACACTTTTATGCACACCACATTCTTTGAGTCAGCAAAAGAAGCAGCTTGGAAGACTATCAAAGAACTCAGTGCTAGAGTCAAGTGCAGGATGCTCAACCTCTAAAAAGACTTAGAGAAAGAGAAGGAACATACCCAAGAGTTGGAAGTCACCAACCAATCCTTAAGAGGAGATATTATAGACTTAGTGATAGAAGCATGTGAACAAGATAGGGTGATTGCCACTAGGAACATTGTGCTAGCCACCAGATCCAATGAGATAGGATTGTAAGCGCACTTCGTTAGTTGGACCACCACTTATCACCTTATTTTCCAAAATGATACCTTAAATAAGTTTGAACCTTGATTGAAGAAATGGATTCTTGTATGCATGACTTGTATTATTTATGTGTGTCTCAAGAATGTGTTTGAATGTTTGTCTTGTTTATCTTAAATTGTGTTGTTCTAACTTTTTCAATCTTAAATAGATGCCTATTGCCATCAGCACTGTTGAGGAGTTCGCTACCTGCTTTGGTCCTCGTATCGTAGAGCTTACTACTTTACTCGATCTCCCTCTTCCTATCATTACGGTGCACCCACTCACCAAGTTTGAGAGGAAGGACCTTTGGGGCTTCAAGGTGAACCAGCCAGGACGCCAGGAAGAGCCTACTACAGAGGCCATCGTCTTCAAGCTTATGCACGATGACAGGGACAGAGGCATGGAGGTTGTCATGCAGGATCTGATAGGACGACTGTTAGGACGTCACTCCCGACAGGTTAGAGGCACTCACTTCCACACTTTCGGAAGGCGTGATGATGACGGAGAGTCCATTGACTTTGAGGACGACTCGAGGGTCACAGCAGAGCCGATACGCCTGTACCTCCAGGACTTAGAGACTCTTATTAGGCACGTGGATACCGATAGGACCAACGTCATGCTTAGTAATGACGAGCTCCAGGTGCAGCTTCACGAGAAGGACAAGCTCTTCGCGCAGCAGGACGAGATAGTCAAGGAGATGGAGACGAAGTTCGAGACCCAAGACCGTAAGTTCAAGAGTCAAGAGAAGCGTGTCCAGGATAGGAACAAGAGGATTCGTGATATGACCGAGGAACTGCAGTCCAAGGACTTCGAGTTAGAGCAGCAGCAGACAGTGATTGAGAGGCTTCGTTCCCAGAAGAGGGCTCTCAAGGCCAAGATCGACTCTTTGACCACTACCATCGAGGAGAACAAGACCGCAATGGAGAACGCAGGTCTTACCTTTGTCGAGGAGGAGATTGATGCCGACGAGTAGATTTGACTACTCAGTTATCTTTATTTACCGCACTTGTTATTTATGAACTTATTGTTGGACCATCCGACATGTGGATGGCTTGCCGCTTGTGTGTTTGTATCTTGTTGTTTAGCTTTTATCCTAGTGTTGCTTGCTATGTGTTTGCTTGTGTAATGTATTGTGCATAAATCATGTAAGGGTATCTCATTCTTATCTCTATATGAATAAACCACAGATGCCTCCCCGTCGCGCAAACACCAACCCCAACCCCAACATTACCCCGGAAATGCAACAAATGATGAATGCGCAAACACAGCTTATGCAAATGATGACGACGTTCATCCAGAACCAGAACAACAACAACAACCCCAACAACAACAATAACAACAATAACAACAACAACAACAACAACAACCCTCCAGGTTTTGATATGCTCACCAGATTTCTGCGTCTGAGGCCAGCTAAGTTTTCAGGAACGACTGATCCCATGGTGGCCAATGATTGGCTACGTTCTGTGAACAAAGACTTAGTGACCGTAGGATGCACAGATGCTGAAAAGGTCAGGTTTGCAGCACATCTGTTGGAAGGACCAGCCGCCGCATGGTGGGACAACTTCCAGATTACCACGCCTATTGATGAGGTAACTTGGGCTATCTTTGAAGATGGATTTCGTACCACTCATATCTCACCAGGTATGATGAGCCTGAAAAAGAAGGAATTTCACAACCTGAAACAGCGCCACCACAGCGTGGCTGAATACATCGAAGAGTTCAACAATCTGGCGCGCTATGCACCGGATGAGGTTGACACTGATGCCAAAAGGAAGGAAAAGTTTCTAGAAGGCTTGAATGATGAGCTAAATCTGCAGCTGTCTGTGGCATATGTTCCAACTTATCAGTCGCTGTGTGACAAGGCTGTTATTGTGGAGAATAAAATGAAGCAAGTTGAGAGTAGAAAGAGGAAACACTCCGACAAGCATAGCTCGGGATCGTATCATAAACGATCTCACTATGATGATAGTGTCAGCTCAGGATCCCACAAGCATGGGAAGTTTAACAAGCACCACAACCACAACCGTCATGACAACAAGCATCATCGCAGTCATGAAAATGATAAGTACAAGAACCACAAGAGTGGATATAAGAGCCACCATAGTGGAAGTGGAAGTGGAAGTGGAAGTCAACCTAAGAAGGACAACAGTCAGGTTGAATGCTTCAAATGCAAGAAGCTGGGGCATTATGCTAATGAGTGCCCTGAGAAGAACGTTGAAGGACCTAACAAACCCAATCCTTTTCAGAAAGGACAGGTTAACCACATCAATGTGGAGGAAGTCTATGAAGAACCTGATGCCGTTGCTGGTAAGTTCAGACTCAATTCCATCTCAGCATTTGTACTCTTTGACACTGGTGCATCTCATTCATTCATATCTAAAGCATTTGTCGAAAGAAATGGGTTTGCATCTGAAAACATTGGGTGTCCGATAAAAGTTAGCTCTCCGAGGGGATATGATAGTGAGTCTTGGATGCCGGATCTAGTCATAGAGATCGGAAAACATAAGTTTCGATAAACCTAATAATCCTAAATTCCCAAGGATTGGATGTAATTTTGGGAATGGATTGGATGGCTAAGTATGAGGAGTACTAGATTGTGCAAATCGCACAATTTCACTCACAACCCCTGCAGGTAAGAGGATAACATTTAAGTCCAATTTTAAATCTAAAGGGAGTAAGCTGAATTCTCTTAAGGGGGTTAGCTTGGACAGTGTGCAAATTGTGTGTGAGTATCCGGATGTGTTCCCGGAAGAGTTACCAGGAATGCCACCAGATAGAGATGTGGAATTTATAATAGAATTGGTACCAGGTTCTGGACCAAGGGCAAAAGGCCTTATAAAATGTCGATTTAACTTAAAGAACTCAAGAAACAACTTGGATAACAATTGCGTAAAGGATTCATCCAGCCAAGTTCTTCATCTTGGGAGCTCCGTTTTGTTCAGAGAAAAAGAGAGATAGAACTCAAAGATTATGCATAGATTACCGTTCTCTCAACGAGGTAACCATCAAGAACAAATATCCTTTGCCAAGAATCAATGACTTGTTTGATCAGCTAGAAGGAGCTTGTGTGTTCTCGAAGATTGATCTTCGGTCAGGCTATTTTCAACTCAAGATAAGAGAGCAAGACATACCTAAAACAGCATTCACCACAAGGTATGGATTGTATGAGTACACGGTGATGCCTTTTGGTTTAACCAACGCTCAAAGATACTTCATGAATATGATGAACAAAGTGTTCATGGAATTTCTCGACAAGTTTGTTGTCGTTTTCATCGATGACATCTTAGTCTACTCCAAGAGCAAGGAAGAACATGAAAGACATCTACGCTTGATACTTGAGAAACTAAGGGAACATAAACTTTATGCCAAATTCAGCAAGTGTGAGTTTTGGTTAGAGGAAGTTGGATTTCTTGGTCATGTTATGACAAAGGATGGTGTAGCAGTTGATCCTGCTAAGGTTTCAGCCGTAACAGAATGGGAATCTCCTAAGAATGTAAAAGAGGTTCGTAGTTTCCTTGGTTTAAAGGTGTTACTACAGAAGATTCATTGAAAATTTTTCTAAGGTTGCTAAACCAATGACGGAATTGTTAAAGAAAGATAATAAATTTGCTTGGTCTGAAGAATGTGAACTCAGCTTTCAGGAACTAAAGAAGAGACTTGTGTCAGCACCTGTTCTGTGCCTACCAGATTTGGAAAAGGATTTCCAAGTGTATTGTGATGCTTCGCATCAAGGATTAGGAGCCGTACTTATGCAAGGCGGAAAAGTTGTGGCTTATGCCTCGAGACAACTCAAAACTCATGAAGTAAACTATCCTACTCATGATTTAGAGTTAGCCGCTGTTGTCCATGCACTCAAAACATGGAGACATTACCTTTTGGGAAAACGTTGTGAAGTATTCACCGATCATAAGAGTTTGAAGTATATCTTCACCCAGAAGGAAATCAATATGAGACAACGGAGATGGCTAGAACTTATCAAGGATTACGACTTGAGTTTGCAATACCACCCCGGTAAAGCAAATGTAGTAGCAGATGCTCTAAGTCGTAAGGCGTTTGTAAATGGTATTACCAAAGGTGAATTGCCTGATGATTTGTGTAAGCAATTCAAGGAACTCAGGTTGGAGATTGTGCCAGAAGGACATCTCATGTCTTTGGATGTTCAACCCACTCTGTTGGATAAGATTAAAGAAGCCCAAAAGACGGATAAAGAAATTGAAGAGATTAAGGAAAGGATTAGCCAAGGGAAAGCTAAAAGATTCCATATGGACGAACAAGGTACTTTATGGCACGAGAAACGTATTTGTGTTCCACAAGATCCGGAAATGCGGAAACTGATTCTGCAAGAAGCCCATAACTCTCCGTATTCTATTCACCCGGGAAACACCAAAATGTATATGGATATGAAAGAAAAATTTTGGTGGAACAATCTTAAAAGGGACATCGCCGAACACATTGCTTTGTGTGATGTGTGTAGTAGAGTGAAAGCGGAGCATCAGAAACCAGCAGGTTTGCTTCAACCAATGCCTATTCCGGAATGGAAGTGGGAAAATATTGGTATGGATTTCATTACCGGATTACCAAGGACCAGGTCAGGGTATGATTCCATATGGGTAATAGTAGATCGCCTAACTAAAGTGGCTCATTTTATACCCAGAAGACAACTTATACCAGTGCAAAGTTAGCCAAAATCTACATGAGCAGAATTGTATGCCTCCACGGTGTACCTAAGAGTATTGTGTCTGATAGAGGAACTCAGTTCACTTCTCACTTTTGGAGACAGCTTCATGAATCTCTAGGAACGAGGTTGGAATTCAGCACTGCTTTTCATCCTCAAACTAATGGACAAACAGAAAGGACTAATCAAATTCTTGAAGACATGTTGAGGGCATGTGCCCTAGACTATGGAGCAAGTTGGGATGAAAGTCCGCTTACGCAGAAGTTCTCTTACAACAACAAATACCAATCTAGTATTGGGATGGCACCATTTGAGTTTCTATACGGAAGAAAGTGTACCACCCCATTGCTATGGAATGGTGTGGGAGATAGAAGTTTGTTTGGACCAGACCTTATCAAAGACGCCGAAGAAAAGGTTAAATTGGTTAGAGATAGATTGAAGATAGCACACTAGATGTAAAAGCTACGCAGATGCTAAGCGAGAGAAGTCACTTACGAAGTTGGGGATAGAGCTTATCTTAGAGTATCACCACTGTGGAGTAAAAGATTTGGAGTCAAAGGAAAGTTAGCACCAAGATATGTGGGACCATTCAACATTTTAAGTCGCAAGGGAGAAGTCAGATATGAAATCGAATCGCCAAAGATCTTTACTAGCAAATTCATAATGTTTTTCATGTGAGCCAGCTCAAGAAATGTCACCCAGAAATGGAAGAAACATCTTTGAAAGATACCATATCTTTGGAAGAAGTTCAACTAGAAAGTGATCTCACCTATGAAGAAAAGCCGGTCAAGATACTTGAGACCACAGAAAGAGTCACAAGAACAAAGACTATCAAGTTTTGTAAAGTACAATGGAATCATCATTCCGAAGAAGAAGCAACATGGGAAAGAGAAGATGATCTTCGAAAAGACCACCCTCACCTATTTGCTAGCCAATCCGAATCTCGAGGGCGAGATTCATTTTAAGGGGGTTAGGTTTGTAACATCCCTAAAAATCATGTTTCAAAACTCATTCATATCATTCTTGCATCATTCATTCATATAGGGTTTTTCTCAAAATCATTTAGAGGCAGAAGTTTGAGCTATGATTTCATGTGGGCTTTTTATCTCAATTGGCCATCACCCTTTGAGATTTGAATGCTTAGGTACTTGTTTGCTTGCCTCCATGGTTGGAAAGATTAGGAGTAGCATTTAAACCCAAAATTCCAATTTAGAAATATTTTCTAAACCCTATTCCAAATATTTGCAACTAGAGACAAAGATACAAAGTCTCTGTTTGTTTCAAAAACCCAAGCTTGACCAAGCCTTGCAAGGTGACCACATGGTTATTTGACTGCATTTGAACCCACAAGAACCCTGCAAAAATCCCCAAAGAAGTTTGAATTCAAAAGGATTTGAATCCATATCAAATTCATTCCAGAAAATGAAATTAGAAAAAGAAAAAGGCTAAGGAAAAGAAAAGGGCGGCCAGAATCGCCAGCCAGATCCAGCCCAAAGAAGCCCACCCGGATCTTCTTTTTCTTCTCTCACGCTAGCGCAGCATGAGCCGACAGCACCCCACCTGCACCCGCACACCGGCCGACTCGCCGGGCCGTCCACGCCGCCTCGTCTTCCCAGACAGCGCATCAAGACCACGTCGCCGACAGTGAAGGCCGGTAATGGCGCGGCGTAAATGGGCATTAAACCCGGCGTTTCGCCGATTCCCGGCTATAAGATCCTCTCGCTTCCACGATCTTTTTCCCCGGACACCTCGCTCACTCGCCACCAGTTGCCCTCAATCAGCTTTGCACCGCCATGACGTAACCTCTCTCCGCGATCGATTCCGGTGAGCCCAAGTGTTCCTCGCCTCTCGTTCTTGCTATCCTGCTCAGTGAATCCTTGCGCATCTACTGACCTCGCTAGTCTGTCCTGTACTGCCCCAGGTCGCCGGTTCCACTTGACACCGCGAGCACCGACGGCGACCTCAACTCCGACGAGCTCTAGTGGTAAGTCCAGACCGCCCCGCGCCTCCTAGTTCATGCTCACTACTTCGCCTTGACCTTGTGAATCTAACCGTGACCTCGCCTTGCCTTGGGGTGATCCACAGCGACGTCCCCGACGACCACCCGACGCACCCGACGCCGCCGCGAACTCCGGTGAGGAATCGCAGCCGTGACAGAGCGCCCCTTGACCAACCGCGAGTACGACAAGCTTCGCCGTGACCTCCTGAGCCCGGTGAGCTACTCCTCCTTCTCCCTCGCCGTCTGCATCATCGGCAACGTCGTCGACCGACAGTTCCGCCGCCGGTAGCCGCCGCCAGTTCTTGGCCAGAGAAGTAGCAGCCGTTAGATCTGCATCGTAGCGCTAGGATAGATCCACTTAACCCCGAAGCGGTACGCGATCTGAGCCGCACCTGCCCCTTTAGATCCTACGGCTGTGGAGCTCGATCCAGCGCGAACCGGTACGGGCGAATAAGAATAAGACGCGTGGCTAGGTTAGATCTGAGAATAGAATTTAAAACCAGAAATTTGATCCAAATTCAAATGCCTATATCTTTTGAATGCCACGTTGGAATTTTGCAAACTTTATACCGTTGGATTCAGAAAAAGAAGACCTTTCTGCCTATCCTTTTTGTTTAGCATATAGTAACCATTAGATGTGCTAAATTTGCAGAGACTTGTTTGAGACCATTTTAAGTATAGATTTAGCTTAGTATTTTTGTTTTAGGGTTATTTAAGTTGTCTTGGATATTTGTGACTTGTTTAGATTCTGTAAACATACACTTGCTTGGTTGAAGTTTTCAAAAAATCATCACTTGGTAGATTCATGCATGCATGCATTCATAATACTTTTGTTTGTATATGTTTGTGTGTAATTGTATGCTACAACTTTGTGTAGATTTTGCTAGTGATTGTGATTGTGATTTAGTGCTACTCTCCACACTACCAAGGCAAGTGATATCATCATGAATATTCCATTCCTATATTTTATATATGCATTAGTATTATTTTTCTAAGTATAGGACTTGCATGAATTTTTGCTAAGTACAAGCTAAGCTTTGGGAAAACCTATTAGGTAAAACCTTAGTGAAAATTACCTAAGTCAAGATTCCTATTACTATCATGCCTAGCCTAGCTACTAGAAAACAAGGGTGGTTTATATATTCACACTATGGAAAAATTATTCCAAGTCTAAGGACTTGTTTTTTTTAACAAAACAACCAAGTTAATGAATCACCTGGGTGGAATGGAAAGAATGGGTTATGTTGAGTGGTTACACAAGGCCAGGGGTACTGGTGAACCTTGTGTATCTCACTTGTGGATGGCCACCCAGGAACAAAGAGATTTGAGTTGTCAAATGTTGAGAAGCTTCAAGTGCAACCACTTGGTAATATGGGCTCTGCCATGATCTTAGGATGCTGGAACTTAGTCTCTTGGACAGTGGGTGGTAGATGGGTTGTTAGGTTGGAGCGCGTCCATTTGACTAAGGAAAGGCTACTGAAGGATCATGTCTTGGGAAACCAAGGCTTGTGGGGAAAGTGCACCACCTCTGCAGAGTATAAAACCTAAGTACTTAGCCATGTCCCTGGTAAAGGACAATTTGAGCATCAAGACATGGAAACTTCAAGAATCTCATCACTCCAATTTCTAAATAAAACTTGTGGGTGAACAAGGGTTAAAGGATCTTCAGTCTTTGATTGGTAGATGCCCGGAGTGGATCTTCAGTCTCTGATTGGTAGATACCTTGGGATGGACTTTGTCAAGCAAAAACTTAGTGTTTTCAAAAAGTTAAGGAAAAATCTATTTTGAGCAATGCAAGCCTAAGATCCACCAGCCAAATGCATATAGCCTTATAGTCCACTTAAATATATACTAAGGTATCACTTGCCAATACTATTCCAAAGTATTGACCCTCTGTGGCTGTAACTTATGATGTTGCGAGTTACTCGATGATGAATAGGAGTCATGAGTCTACACTCAACATGCTTGCCTGTGGCACATGAAGATGAAGACTTATGTTTATTTACATATTCCATAAACTCTTGTACTAGGCCTTTGGCCATGAGTTGTAAAAGACTATGTTTTATCTCTGGAATGACTGTAATAAACGACCTTTGTATCTGTGTACTTCATCTTAAACTGTGGATGCTAGCAATGATCCAGGGACTAGCATTGCAATCACAGGGATCTTTTCCTTTAATAAGGAGGGATCTTACAATAGCACCACAACTTAAATACTAAACCATTGAATAATACCTCATCACAGATTCACTACTAACAACATGACTTCTCCCATGTCCTCCAGAACTAAATGAACTACTCACAAGACATCATATGGATCAAGATCAAAGATGATATGATAATGGATAACAATCTGAAAATAAACAATAATCCAATGGTTCCACTCACAAGCATCAACTACAATAGTAATTAAAACCGGGAAAGTTTCCCCTAAAACCTAAAGCAATATCCAACACAATTGTTACAGCGGGATAGAGTGGTGATGATGGTGCTGGTGGAGATGATGGTGTGGATGATGATGATGATTATCCCGATGAAGCCTAGCTTGACGATGGTGTTGATGGCGACGGTCTCCCCTCTCCGGGAAGGAATTCCCCTGGCATAAATCTGTCTGCCGGAGAGATCTTTCTCTCTCAGTGTTTTCCGCCCCCTAGAGGCGGCGGAAATCTATCTGTGGTCGCTCCCCTAGGCTTAGGATTCCATGGGGAAGATATAGGCGAAGGGGCGGAGTCGGAGGTCGGGCAGGTGGGCCACACCTGCCCTAGGCGCGGGGTCAGGTGGGCCGCGCCTAGGGAGGTGTGGGCCGCGCCTAGGGAGGTGTGGGCCCCCCTACGGCCCCTCTTCGCTCCTCCTTCTGGCTTCCTTCGTCTTCTGGTAAAATAATATGTTTCCATATTTTTCTCGTATTTTTCTGATCTTTGCGAAATTGCACCGAAACGCCTTCTTTTCCATCCTCCAAGAATCATCCAACATGCATGAATAGATGAAATGCCATAAGTAATACCTCATAATAAGAGAAATATCAATAAATAGAGATAAATTATGATATAGAAAGGTGATGCAAATTGGGCGTATCAACTCCCCCAATCTTAGACTTTGCTTGTCCCCAAGCGAAAACTGAGCTCAGTAAACATGTCCACAGGTTTATGGAGTGAAGTGTTGATAAAATAATACGAACAAGAAGCATCGCACTTACCATTGCACAACTCATAGAAGAAAGCAACTCACCATTATATAACTTAGCTTGCAACCAAGTACAACAGTCACAATATAGATGCATAAAGATAAATCATAATTGGAATTGGAAAACTTGTTCTTGGTCAGAGAACACCTCGCAAACCATTTCATAAAATCTTTTTGTAGAAGTTTCAAAACAGGAGCACTCTTTGCTCAAAAAGGTTTTTCACAAGTGAAGGCTTTCAAAGTAATACTCAATAGATAAGAGCTTTGTGCAAACAAGGAAGATAAAGGACATGATTGAATAAATCACCATATGAATGCTTGAAACACAACAACTCAAAAGCTTGCTAGAGATAGAGAGGAGGTAGGTTTACTGACTCAAACTGGTAACTAGGAGAAAGGTCCCTTCTCAGAGGGGACGCAGGGATTATTAATCATAAAGATCTTCCAAAAGATTATGGTACTTACTAGCTTTGAGCCCTCATTGCCCCTATCATAGGCATCTTGAGATGATTAAGGTTAAAGTGCACAAAGATGGAGTATATGTTTGACAAAATATAAGTTGGCAATCTCATGTCCCTTGAATATGAGGGCCACTCCTCATGCTACTCAACTTTGGTCACAGGTAAGTTCTTGTCATTGTAAGTATTTGCATATCATTGAGAACCACCAACGGGGTACCCCTTGCACATGGTACATGAGCTTTCCCATAACCAAAATGACAAGGGAAGCAGACAGTGAGCATCTCAGTGATCTTTTTTTACTATGTGCATAGCTCTTTATTGAGGATGCTTCATAGATTGCTCACTATGGTGATGCTGCAAGTTTCCACCATGATTAGGCATGGCTTAGGCTAGCGGCCTAGGCGTTTCTCTAACACAGGATACAAACTCCATGGACTTACAAGGTCCCTCTTTATTTCACACCGTTGACATCCATAGACAAAAGAGCACGATACCAACTGTGTACAGAGTACAAGTGCAATGTTGAAAATGTTCTGTGACAAAGACGATTCTGCTAATTCCAACGTATAGATGCAAGCATATACAACTTTGATGGCACAATGGTTCAGGTCTATTAGGGGCAAGAAATAAAGTGTGCCATCAAGTTTGTGAGAGATTTACTAACTAGTTTTATCATAACAAAATACTTTTTGATTCAAAAGGTAGATGAAGCTTGAGAATTTGCTTGGAATAGCAACAATGCTACTAGGTAGATATGGTGGACACAAGTGGCAAAAGTTTTGGTTCAAAGGGTTTTGAAAATATGAGAAGTACGCCTTCTCAAAACAGGTTTTTGGCTAGCAAGGCTGGGTAGCAAGCAAGAGAGTTGAAAGAAACAAGCAAACATACAAGTACTAAAGCCAAACATGCAATCTTCCTTGAAAACACAAAAGAATCTTAAATAAAGAATACTAAGCTTATGATCCAACAAGAAAGAAAACAAATGATACAAAATATCTGTAAGCTTTTTTGTCTTTCTCTTTCAAAGTAATGCTACTGACCAGAACTCGGTTTGCCAAAACCAATTTAGATCCACTTTATGATCCCAAAGTGGTGCCAATACTGATCAACAAGATCCATCATATAATAGAGATTGCAAACTAAAAATAAGAAGTGCAAAAAGTAAAAGATGAGACTTCTCAATAATATTCAATAAAGGCACTCACACCAAGGGATACATAGATAATCAACTATAGGAGAGATACTTCCACATGCAAACCAAACTATAAGATAACCTCTCTACCACAGATATGAATCCACTAAAAAGGTAAAATATAAAAGATAATGGTGGTGATACCGCGGCACTCCCCCAAGCTTGGAACAAGACAAGGGGATGCCAAACCTGATGATGAATTACTCCTTTGGTGGTGGTGGTCTGGCCCCTTGTCTATGATAGGAAAACCATCCAGCATCTTACGAAGCTTGTTGTTCTCTTCTTTAAGTTCATCCACCTTCATCCTCAAAGCACGATATCTCTCACATAACTCATCAGTGGTTTGAAGGTCTTCCGCTGCCTCAGGGCAGTATCTAAAATCTGGACCAAAGGCTATGATTCCCTGCATGTGATGAGAAAAAGCATCTGCAGTGTTAATTTCTCCTACAAAAGTAGGTTTCCTTCCCCTTGTTCCTGCGGCGGTTTGTTCTTCCAACTTTATCTCCACGGGCTTCTTTCCTTTATCGTTGGCGGAGACCATGTTCCTCTAAACTTGAGAAGATTTCCTGACAGAAATAGATTGGAACGAAAAAACGATCAGAACATGATGCACAAACCTTGGGGGATCTAGGGGATTATATATTACGAAGTTTCAATGCATAAGGAAGTTTTGACACGGAAACGAAGCGGAGACGGAGTTCGGGGGAGTCAAACCCCCTCCAGGCGCGGCCAGGCTGGGCCCGCGCCTAGGGTGGGTCTTTCCAACCCGGACTCAGTTTCCTCTTCAGTTTCGTCTCGTAGCTTTCCTTATGTATTAAAAATGGCAAAAATATAAAAAGATTGGATTTTCACGAACCTTCTGTTTTCACCTCTTTTACCTATTCAAAGACGAACTCTGCAGATTCCTTTTCTCTTTCTCCCGAGAATTTCCTTCATACAAAAACTTTGCACAAACTCAATGACAACATTAGTGTAAGAAAAAAAATAAACATTTGGGTACACACTTCAACTGAAAACCCATCATAACTAAAGCTTCTGTAAGAGGCAAATGCAAATGATGGCAGATATCTATCAAAACAGACCAGCAGGTAAAGATTGATTTTTTCGAAGACCTTTAGTTGCTAAAATAAAAAGGTGGAGAACTAATGAAAGTTGGGTAACAACCTGGATAAAAAGCACAGAAAAATGCATCTCCATCCGATGTACTGAGATCCCTCATGATTTTTTAAAATACAACACAAAAATCTGTTAGAGGACAGCCACTTTTCACAACTCCTCTACTTCACAAAAGTAGTTGAACTTGACACAAAAACCATAAAAGGATAAGGAGCGGTTATTACTGTCAACAGACGGATTTTTAATCCCAGATGCCTGTTATGCCATACATCGCAATCCCAGGATTACCATTTTTGCGAGACATAACAGATTAGGATATCACAATACATCATCCATTACAAACCATACATAAGGTATTACACAAATAAGGATCTCATGATCCAGTTTTTAATACAACTCAAGCAGCGGAATAACGTAATAATAAATGTAGCGTAGGCGAAGCTCCATCTTCGGGGTCACAGGCAATGGTGATGATGGGAGATGATCCTAGTTATCGTAACCTTCCTGGGGTCCCTCATCCTGGTACTCCTCTTCATAGTCTGGCCACGGGAATAGCCAGTGACAAAGCCATGAGTACTCTTTAAGTACTTGCAAACTAATACTAACAAGTGAAGGGGGTTTTTGTAGTAGGACACTAAGCTCTAGGGTTGTTTTGCAAAAAGCCAGATTTACCTCTACTAAGTTCAGAAGCAAAGAATGCTAGTTGAAGTTTTATAACACCTAAGTGGGAACTCGAATTTCATATCACAACTCTGTTGTGGTCAAGTAGAAATCTCAATTCATTTCACAAGTCATTTTGAAAACATCTGACGGGGGAACAAAGACAACCATCTAATCGTCCATAATCATGACGCGGCTATTCGAATAGTTTGACACTCTATAGAGATATTACACTTTCACCACAACAGTCGATACATCCATCAGGAACAAATCCTAAATTCACCATACTCAGTATGCGGATAATCAATCCTAACCTTTCGATTACACGCCCTAGTATAGGCACCTCTCCTGTGAGTTTTGCCTCCCAACCATGACCCACTGTCATCTTGGGTACTGCACAGGTGGACAATCTTCACAAGGTAGCCTCAGCTCAGACCTTGGCCGTGAGGGAACCCATACTAAGGTATATAAGTTTCTAGTCAAGCCCTACCCAATTTTCAGGTATTGTGGTTGTACGGTAAAATTGGAATGGTATCGCATCCAGACAACCATCGGTTTTTTAAAGGGCTAATACTCATGCCTCAACATTTTCATCATCAAAATCATCTGGTGTTCGCAAACACATGTCAAAACATCTCAGTAGAATGACTCATCATTCTAAGGTTTTCATAACCATTTTCCACCCAAGTATTCCCATCTAAAGTTGATCACGTTTTATGCTTAGCACTAGCATCTACAAGTGGGGTGAGTACTAATGAGGGGTGGTAAACAAGTGAAGATTAATTAAGTTCAATCTCATGCCTTAGGATGACATCAAGATTATCTACTTAGGCCAAATTTTATGCTCTTTATGCAACCTTCAATTATATTTCTATAATCTACAAGTCACTTAAATAAACTCTAAGAAAAGCTTTGATAAAGAAATAAAGTAGAAAGCTTGTAAGTAAAACTAGGATGGTTTATCAACTGGTATAAGCTTGCAAGTAAAACTTGCATGGTTTGGCTTGCTAAGATAGTCATATAAACTTGCTAGGTTGCAAGTGTTAGCTTGCTAATTCAACCAGTGGTATTAGGCTTGCCTTGTGCAGAGCAGTGATTGAAGTTCTCCTCGGCTTCTTCCTCGTAGTATCCTCCTTCCTCCTCGTATCCTTGGTCGGTACTAGCGTCTATAAATAAATACGAGGTACGCAATCACCAAACAGTACTTAACTATTTTCAATCATCACACAAAGGTGCACTATAGATGATCTAGCATCATCACCTATATTACAAGATTAAAGCATTTGCCTTATTTATTTTAATTTGAGAATAGTAATTTCTACTCATTCAAAAACTACTTAAGGTTTAATATTCTCCAACTCAAACATGGGATCATGTTGAAACATGTCATCACCACATATTTCAGTACATGGGAATGTGATTTAAAGTGGTGTCACAATTTAATAAGGTTTAACCTTTTTATTTTAAATAATTAAAGTGACTAGAAATGCCTAGGTGGCATTCTTTTATTACTTGAACATTATTTCTGTAAGTAAACCCATATGTTTTTATATATTCTGAAAGGTATGTTCAAATGTGATTTTTGAGAGTTGGAATGAACTCAAAAGCTATTATGGTTGAAATTTGAAAAATGTTTGAATGCAGAAAAGCTTCTGACTTGTTATTTTTACCAAGGGTGATCTACAGATCCAATTGATTTGAATCCAACGGTCTTGGATTAAGCATTTCGGTACCTTTCTAAAAAATTGGTTTCATGCAATTAGGTTCACTGAATCGAGCTGGGTTGATTTTTGAATCTAGGGACATAACTGTGTTTGAATTAAAATAGAAAAATCTAAATTCAAACGGTTGGGCTGCGCGGGAAAGTTTAATGGGCCGGCCCAGTGTCACTCCGCAGCACGGGGCGCAGCTGACAGGGGGTTCCACCAGTCAGTGGCTCATAACACCTTGAAAGATGCAGGCGGTGTGGTTCGTTGGATTAGAAGCGAGATCGACGGCCGAGGGTCGTCGTCGACGATGAACATGTCACCGGCGAGCTCGAACCCTAGCGGCTCGGTGGGGGTGCATAGGGGGCATACCGGGGCTCCAGCAACGACGGCGAGGCGGGCAAACGAACGAGTCAACGATGACGATCCTTCTGGTACCGGCAGCTCCTCCTAGGGCGGATCCAATCGATGGCTCCCTTCTTCTCCAGCAGCGGCGGGCTCCGGCGCAATTCCAGCGATGTGCTGCTCATCGTGCTCCAGCTAGAGGGTGGAATGATTAGTGAGGTGAGGGGAGTGGGATGGTGTGCTTCAATTGGCTGGGGATCGAATCCTTTTACAGGCTCGACGGCGATACCGAGAGGGATGGCAGGCGACGGTGGCGACACGGCTACGGGCGACTACAGGCATGGATGAGTTTGGCGATCGACGGGCGGTCTCCTGGAGATGCTCTAGAACTTGAATGCGAGCTTAGGGGCGGTGGCAATTGGTCGGGAACATGCGGTGCTCTGCATGGCAGAGGCGGCGAACTCCGCGGCGAGCGGTGGCTATGCGGTACGGGCGATGAAATGAACATGTCTGGTGGTCTCCTGGGACGGTGGGGTGCATGTTGGCGAGCGGCAAGGGCTCGAGGTGGTCGGGTTGCGTGGGAATGGTGCGTGCACTGGGGTGCGCGTCGGCATGGTCGACAGTGGCGCGGGCGCGGCGTTCCTGGCAGTTCTGGGCTCTGTTCTTGAGCTAGGGCTGGTCAAGAGGTGGCGGTAAGGCATGGGCTGCATGCTAGACAAGGTGGGCACGGCTAGTTCTTCTCCTAGCTTGCTGTCCACACTGGGGTGACATGGTGAGGCTCGGCCTGCACACCATTGATGGCATTGGCAAGCTCACAGTGGTGCTAGAGGTTAGTTAAAGGAGCTAGATGATCTACTAAGGCTAGTTGCAACCAGAGAGGGAACAAGGTTGGCCAATTCACTGCTCCAAATAGTGTTTGTGATTTGTTTGATTTGAATCTGCAACCTGTTTGATGAAATGGTCACAAGAACTTAAGTTTTGAATTTTGAAAAGAGTTTTGGTGATGTGCTAGGCATGTGTTGAGGATTCTGTGGGTGCTTGGCTTTTGAAAATTGAACTTGTTTGAGTGGTTTTTGAAATAGTGGGATCTTCCCATATGAGATAGATTCAATTTTAAACTGTCATTTAAACTTAGCACTTGAATGTTTTTGGAAGATCACAAAGTGGGCCTTGGTTCCTTGTTATGAGTACTATCAAGGGGTGCAAAGATCCATCCATGTTTCTTTTGAGTTTTGAAAATTAGAGATAGCCAAAGTAGGCATGGGAGTTAATTTGGCCAAAGTGGCCATTCACTTCATTTGTTCATTTTGAGTTGTTTGTCTTTGGGAAAAGTTTGGGGATTGTTTAGATGATGTTTATTTCACCTAAGAATCATTTTACAAGCAAAGAAACATAGAACCATGGCAATTAAAAAGAATCCAAATTTTGAATACACACACATATGAATGCTTTCATATTTTTAGTTGGGAAAGTTTTTGTTAACCCTAATTTTGATGATTAGAGTTTGATGATCCAAGTTTAATATTTTTGGGATATTACAATTACTGAGGTAATAACTTCCAAGACTCGACAAAACTCTTGGGTTATCTCCCAACAAGTACTTTTCTTTAATGCCTTTAAGTTAGGCTTGAAACTTCCAAAGATGCTCACATAAGATATATATATCTGAAATGAAAGAGAGCATCAAGAAGCAAATAACCAACACACTTGAGTCTAACCCACTTCCTATGCATGGGGGTATCATGAGAAAATGAATTGTTGAAGCAAAAAGCCACTAGCATAGGAAGACAAAACAGATGCAACTTCAAAGCTTTCAACATAAAACGGGGAAACTTAACATCATTGAGATGCATAAAACCATGTTTCCCTCTCTCAAAATAACTTTCAGTAGCACTTTGAATAAAGTTTACAATATAACTGTCACTGGCAACAACTTTATCTTCTGAGTAAGCATACTTACTGTCACCAAAAAGAGGTCCAAGGTCATAGACTGGATCAATAGAAGTAAGTTGTTCCATCCTGCAATATTTATCAGGCAAGCTATTTTCACAAGGAGCTTTAGCAAATTTGGTAAAGTTAAAATCATAAGAATCTCGATCAAACTTAGTTAAAACTTACAATCAATAATTTCTCCACAAGTGTTCAAGAAAGGTCTACGAAAAATGATAGGACAAGTTTTGCTAGTTGCTGCATTAAGCACTAGAAAAATAGCAGGGTACTTAACCTTACCAGAAAGAACTTCCACATCTCTTACAATACCAATAGGGCAAATGGTTTCCTTGTTTGCAAGGTGGAAATACTTATAAGCACCAAATGTTCTCGAGGACACATGGGAATTCTGTCAAATGATTTCCCTTCAAATAGCTGAGTACTCTTCTCTGGTGTTGTAAGTGTTGTGTGGGTGAACCTGTGCTAACATACCGCCCTTACTTGTACTAATACATACTTGTGATTAAACCCCCTGCAAACATCCGTAACTACAGGAAAGTAATTAAGATATAAATCTAACCACAGCCTTAAACTCTGAGATCCTATGCTCCCTTGTGCAAAGGTGTCCTAATGGGGGTTCAGGTTTCTGTCACTCCGGCAACCCCACAATTAGTAGACAAATACACAATACATTCCCCTAGGCCCATAAATGGTGAAGTATCATGTAGTCGACGTTCACATGACACCACTAGAAGAATAGCACCACAACTTAAATAATAAACCATTGAATAATAACTCATCACAGATTCACTACTAACAACATGACTTCTCCCGTGTCCTCAAGAACTAAACGAACTACTCACAAGACATAATATGGATCAAGATCAAAGATGATATGATAGTGGATAACAATCTGAACATAAACAATAATCCAATGGTTCCACTCACAAGCATCAACTACAATAGTAATTAACACCGGGAAAGTTCCCCTAAGAACTAAAGCAATATCCAACACAATTGTTACAGCAGGACGGAGTGGTGATGATGGTGATGGTGGAGATGATGGTGTGGATGATGATGATCCTGATGAAGCCTATCTTGATGATGGTGTTGATGGCGACGGTCTCCCCTCTCCGGGAAGGAATTTCCTCGGCAGAAATCTGTCTGCCAGAGAGATCTTTCTCTCTCGGTGTTTCACCCCCAGAGGCGGCGGAAATCTATCTGTGGTCGCTCCCCAAGGCTTAGGGTTCCATAGGGAAGATATAGGCGAAGGGGCAGAGTCGGAGGCCGGGCAGGTGGGCCACACCTGCCCTAGGAGCGGGGTCAGGTTGCCCCGCGCCTAGGGGTGTGGGCCCCCTGCGGCCCCTCTTCGCTCCTCCTTCTGGCTTCCTTTGTCTTCTGGTAAAATAATATGTTTCCATATTTTTCTGGTATTTTTCTGATCTTTGCGAAATTGCACCGAATGCCTTCTTTTCCATCAGAATCCAGACTCCGGCAGTCCATCCTCCAAGAATCATCCAACATGCATAAATAGATGAAAAGCCATAAGTGATACCTCATAATAACACAAATATCAATGAATAGAGGTAAATTATGATATAGAAAGGTGATGCAAATTGGGCGTATCAGTGGTACATATAACACACAATATTCTAAGCCCGTAATATAGTAGTTGAGTATAACATCTCTAGAATTCAGGCTTAGTTGTGTAGTATATTACACCTCCTCATATAGGTTTACATCATGATACTTAGAACTTATGTGTTAAACTACTCCTTTTCTCAATATTTACCCTAATTGCTCAGTTACAATAGGATACTTTTAATCAAAGTGGTCTCAATTTGGTTACACCAACTTATCATTCTCGTTTTGGAGCGACTAATTATAACCAACCTTTCATTATTTAGTAAACTAACCTCACATGATCTCTCGAAAAGGCTAACAATATTATATTTAATACCTGAAGCTAAAGTTTATCAAACATTTTTAACAGCTATTACTTCTATCATGATTTTACACTATTCTTTTCTAACTTTATTCAAAGATTATTTACTAAGTGCTTGTCATATTTACACTGACATCATGGTTTCAGAGCTAATCTCACCATGAGTACTCTTCTTATTATCTTACTATTGTTGATTCTCAACAAAATTCCACCTCATCACGCAGAATTCTCAAGTGAATCTCACATGATTTACTTCCCATTACATCAACAAATATCCTAATGGTCTCCATTAAATTATATTTTGTTATCAATTAACAATAAGGTTTTATTGTCATACTTGAATTCTTTGGTTAGACTACACCATTTGAACTACTTTATATAACATCCTACACTTAGTCATAATCTACTCTGATGTTTTAACTTACTCAAGACATTCTTAATGGTGTTCTACCTTCTTATAACTAGTACTATACCGACAAAAGATGGATAACTACTCCTAAGAAAGATGACTTAAGCATCTTGTGACAAAGTTATCCTCAAGTGGATACTCATCACAAGTCATAAGATTATTTGGTTTAGATAAGATGGCTTCCTATAGTTACTATCCATCCTACAGATCTCCTAAAAGGGTTTTAATCCTAAGGTCAAAGCATATGCTCTGATACCAGCTGCGGTGACCCAGCATGCCACTACTTGATGTAGTACACTATAGTCGTTGACATAACACCAATGAAACACCGTTCCACCAGTATTACATCCCTCAAAGTGGTACAACAAAAACATAGCAGGTCCAAGACATAACTATAGGGTACAACTCGACTCTTAACAAAAGATCCAGAGAACACTCTAGGTTATAGCGAGAGAAAGAAATTCTTACAAAGAAGAACCAGAAATAAAAACTCATAACTATCATTCTAATAGACTAGTATTTGAACTATTGGGCTTGCATTGCTGCTATTGCAAGGTTCTATGTCTAGAGATTATACTCCTATCTAATCAGTAACTTCATCTTCACTTTAGTTGATGTATATGTTGACTTCCTTGACTTCATTGAATAAATTGAGCTTTTGGTGATGATTCCTTGAGCATAAGTTGATGTAGACATCGTATTTATTGGCTTCATAATCTAGCAAGGGTTAAGAAGATATGGTTGAGTACAAGCGTACTCAGCAAGTTCACTAAAAAGTAGTGTTACAGCCACAGACCGTAGGTCATAGGCTATGCAGGTTTTCGTAAACATTTCTTCAAAGGTTGCTTTTATTCTGAAAAGCTATGTCCGTTAGCCTTCATAGGTTTACCAGAACTTCTGTGGAGTTCCTTTCCTGCCGTGTTCGTAGCTCCTTACCAGAACAGGGAGTAACAAGTAACTTTTTGTACACTCTTCAGAGGTGTGTTACTTTACCCATGAGAGGTCTTAGCTTTGTTGCACATCCGAGTTGCAGGCTCGTTCACACTTCCTTGGTATGAGGCCTAACTAAGATCCAAGCCCATCACTGCCTTTTTTCACGACCCCACATGGAACACGACTCCCGAAGAAGGAATACCTCCATTAACCCCCATATATGCATATATAACCTTGGTAACCCCTTGGAGACTCCAGTGAGCAGATCATGTCCCTTGCAACCCCCTCTGAAGTGCCAGAATGTCGTGGTGGTGGCATGGAATATGCCATGGGTAGGCTTAAGTTGGGGCCAATGTGCACTAGTGGGATCTAGGGAGGGATGATGTAGTGGTTTCCACACACAGAATACACGAACTCGATCTTTACTTTGATCAACAATGGTTACACTTTCTCTTCGAGATGTATGAGCGAGAGGGATAAGAAGGTCTCTATCGTGGTATTGCCGACGAGTACGCCATGGAGGGGTCCTCACATTGCGTGTTTAGAGACATGGGGTAAGGCAGATGGTTGACGGGTACGAGGTAACACAGCTTACCTAGGTTCAGATCCCATGACGGTGACAGAATCATACTCCTGCTATAAATCACTATAATGACAATACGCCGAGTTACAGGGATCAGTTCGCTGTGCGAGGTATGAGTTGTACGTCTAGGTTGTCGTGCCCTAAAGGCTCCCATAGGTCCGGCTTATATAGTCGTCAGGTCCTAGGGTTACAGGGAAAGTCCTAGCCGGACAGGTTACCAGGTCCTACACAATACAGAACTAGTCTAACGTTTCTTGCACTCCATGGCTGCGGGTACGTTGGTGACTACTCCGTAACCTTCCTTTTTCCGGCATAGGCCTCCCTTATGGATCCATCTAACTAGGCCGCCCAGCATGCCATAGGCCTTACTACCAACTGTGGGCCACCCGGGTTATCCGTATAAGAGACATGCTATGAGGATACACATATAGCATATCCCCAATAGTAACCCCCGGAGAACCCCGAGATCTTGCGTCGTCTTGCCTCTTCAGGTTAAATGCCCCGTCTATGTGAATGTCGGCAAATCATCAAGCAATATCTTGTAGTCCTCCCAAGAACCCTGTAATGTTCTCTGTCTTCAAATTGTAAGTCGGAGAAACATTGAATCTTCCATCGTACTCTTCTCGTAGTTGTACTAGATCCGTACATGTCGGAATCTTCCGATGAGATGGTTCACCTGCCCGTGTCAGCTAGAGAAACGTAGACCATAGGTCAGCGACGCCTTGAAACTCATACATGCAGAGAACACAATCATGTCCGTTTTTCCCGCGCGAAGGATACGAACCATTGGCGGCGGTGGTTGAGAACGTGGCGAAATATCCTCGCAAGCGCACACACACGTCACCCACGCGACAACCATTCGATCGCTTGCACGAATCTTGAAGCCGGGAGTTATAAATTACAACCGTGGTGGATTTTTACTTTTCCACCTTATTCTTCCCCTGCGTCATCTTCTTCCTCCTACGAGCACCTCCTCGAGCTCTCTGCGCGTATGCGAAAAACCCTTACCTCTTCCAATCTCCCAGTCACCTCTCCTCTACTCCAATGGCGAGCAGTAGCTCCACCCCGTCCATGGCGGCGACGAACGAGGCCGCGACTAGGCCGATGGGCTCCGTCCATGTGCCCCCAGAGGGCGTGGTTCTGCCTCGGTCTGCGGTGGTGGAAGCCACCGGTGACGACCATATCCCAGCGGGGATGGAGCCACTTGAGGAGGAAAGCGATTCCCATAAGGGAGATTGGCGCGGCTCCGATATCACTGATGGTGATATCAAAGAGCTGCTCGCCGAAGGTTACCTCCCCGCGACGGAGGGGCTCATCTGGCGAGCGGCACCGGCCAGCAAGGTCACTCCTTCTCCCCAAGACGGAGAGAAGGTGTACCTAAAAGCGCAACTGGTACGCAGCGTCTCCCTCGTGATCTCCGACTTCTTCCTTGCTGTCCTCAAACATTACCGGGTTCAACCTCAGAACCTCTCTCCTAATAGCATCCAAGCTCTCAGCGCTTTGCGAGGGCTACTTAGGAATTAGGCCTAGGTTAGATCTCTTTATCTACTTTTTCACCGTCAAGAGGGAAGCCGGTACTCGCAAGGACGAGTTTAGAAACTGCGGAATGATTAGCTTCAAGATCCGGCCTGACCGGTGGTTCCTCGACATCGTCGGCCACGAGTCCTGTAAGAACTGGCAACATACGTACTTCTACAGCCCAGATATCCCTCTGGCCAGCCGAGAAGCTACGTACCCGGACTTTGTCGATGGGGCTGCCGCTGAAGCCCCGACATGGAGATCCCAGGCCTCCCTTCCCTCCGACAATGATGCTTCCCGCGCCATAAGGCGGATAGAATGGTTTGTAGAGACGGGTCTGACCGGGTTGGACCTACCCATGTGCTGGTTCGTCAGGTGGATCCACCCTCTGCAGCACCGTGAGAAGCTGATGCACCAGTACACCACGGATATGAAGGATAGCCTTCACATTTCCATGGACAACTTTTCGAGTGACTCCATCAAGCTCCGCCTTTAGGATATCGTCAAGGTGAAGGACAGGAAGCGTGCTTCGCCATCACCTATGACATGTTCGTAGAGGGCAAGTGCCCAGAGGTACCTGTTTTATTTTCCTTGTATGACATATACTCCAGTTCTTCTGTCTTGCCATTATCATCTCATCTAACACTTTGGGATTTCACTTAACAACTCAAAAGTCTAGAGGAGGATAGCATGGCTATCCAAATCTACAACCCCAATATGAAGGAAGTCACCGTCGTGTCCGACGATGATGTGCCGTTGGCGCGTAAGCGGAAGAGCTCCACCTCTAACGCTGCCAACGGAGGCAAGAAAAGAAGATGGAGGGTGGAGCCTCCTAGAAGTCCACTGCCGCCCTGGAGGCGGAGAAAAGAAGAATTACCGGGATCCCTTTGATAAAAGCACCCATAGTTGTGTAAGCTTCTTATCCTCCGACATTGTCCATTGCTTGTTTTATTCCTGTACTTATACTTTTGCACGTTTCAGGAAGAAGGCCAGTTTAAGTCTGAAGAAGTCCTCCAAAACATTGGGGGCTTCTAAAAATATCAAGGATATGTTGCACCAAGCGTCTCCCGCCATCGCCCCTACAATTCCCAGCGTCCAGCCTGCTGCCGCTCCGATAAGCTCTCCAGCTAAGGTGGCATCTGGCCCCTCCGCCATGGGGGTGGATCCAGGTGTCACCGCGGATCTTGTCCTTGTCGACGAGCAGGCGACACAAGAAAGTACTGCTTCCAAAATGGCTGAAGCTCCGGCTAAGGATGCCATCGGTAGCAGTAAGGCGATGGGGGTAGGCGGAACGTCTCTTGAAGGCGGCGCATCTACACCCAGGACGTCCACAGAGCTTCCGAAGATAGTCTACCTGGCTCTTACACCGAGTAGCTCAACTCTGGCTCCTGGTGCAGCGCCAACATCTCCGACTTGCGGTCTTGAGGAGCTCCTCAGGCAAGCTGATATCCTGCAAGGAAATAGTCTTTCCTTCAACAAGATATTTGCCGAGAGCGCCACCAACCTCAAGATCATCGCACTTGTAAGTTTTATTTGCCTTTTGCATTTCATATGAGTATCCCACTATAGCCCCGGAGGATTTAGACGGAAAACCATAGGTCTTTGCGTCTGAATACTCTAAGAGTGACTAAGCTAGAAAACTTCTCACTGTAGCCCCCAAATATGTAGTTTGAATGAATTATTCCGACTAGATACTTTTAGAGTAGCATACGCAGTGTTTGTAAGATTCAATACTGTAGCCCCCAAGACTCTAACTGAAACAAAATTAGTTCCATCTAGATGCTTAAATAAAGACTAAGCATATTTGCTAAATAAAAAACTCTTACTGTATCCCCCAAGCTTCTAGTTGAAAATGTCAATAGTGTAGCCCCAAGCGCCAAGTCGGAAATTATTTTGGCTTGGTGCTCCAAAAATAACTTCACAAAAATTCAACATCAGTGTAGACCCCAAGCGTCAAGGTGGAATTCACATGAATTTTCCGTCTTTATGCTCAAAGAGAACTAAACCATCTCTTGGAGATCATCGTACTGTAGCCCTCGAGGTTTGTTCCGGATTGGACGCAAGGCGGGACAAAGCTCTTAAATTGGAGATGTCAATCCCCCGAGCGTCGACCCGACATCCTCAAAGGTGGCTCAAGTCTTGGTCAACAATTGCAATTGCAGCCCCCGAGGTGTCAAGCCCAGTGAAAATTCGGCTCAAAACACCTTAATCCGAGGAACATGGCAATGTCCAAGCATCATGTACCTGAAACATAAATATGAAAATAAAATATATTAAATTGTTCCTTTAATCGTGTCCAACAAACAAATGTAAGGCGGAACAAACATGGCCTTTAAAAAAATGCTTTAAAGATGAAACAATGCAACAGTTAAACAGATAAATCTGTTTAGGAGGAAAAAAACTCAACTAATTTGAACAGTTTGTGTAAAATTTTGTTTAAGCAAGTGCTGGCCTATCCATTATTCTGGTTTTTATGCTTGTTTTTTCGTAAGACGGAAGACTCGCAACACATAACTATGTCTTTGCGCAATGATGCTAATGGAATCGTCCAGAACCCAAGGCCAAAACACCGGCTTTGAGTGCCAAAAAGTCACTACTCCTGAATCCACATAAAAACAACAGAAAAGTGTATACAGAAAACTTAAGCTAATGCCCGAAGGCGGGTTTTTTGCATGGTACTGGAGCCTTAAACGGCAAGCCAGTAAAAAGTTTATACTCACGAGCGCAAGGCAAGTCGTGGAAAAGATATGATAAAAAATGAAAGCGGTAAAAGACTCAGGATATGAGTGAACCAATCTTAATATCATGATCATAAAATAATAAATATAAATATAGACTTAGCTGTTTGAGCGTAGTCGGTGTAGTTCGCGGTGAAGACGAATCTAACCTAGATGAAGCCAGATACTCCACTGTATATCCAAGGGGTCTTTGATTGCTGGAAGACAATCACAAAGATAGTCGCGATGCCGGAAGAGTCCATGTCGGTCACGTGCCGGCATCATGGACATGCTCCGCGTGGTCCGTCTTCTGTCCAACATTGATTATGTTTGAAATTTGCTTCATCTGGTCCACATGTGTATACCAATACGTAATAGTTAAGTATGGAATATTCTAAGGAATTGATTAGCTCACCCGTCATGCGAGACGGTTATGCTTTTTTCCGTTTAGAAATTCCAAACAGATCGATTGATCTGATGCTTGGCACCAGCGTATACTCAGCACATGTTTGTCCAGATCGCTCTGACCTGGCTTAGTACGCATGAAACAGAAGGTGATATTTCATGAAGCCGCCAAACAATGCGGAAACCAATCGTGTCCAAATTTAGTCACACAAATCAACACCAGCATGAATACAGCGGCGACCAGGACCTTGGAACCTGCACTATAGCCGGACATGTCGATATTCAATCAACCGCATTGCATCACTATCGCGTGCGCCGAACATGTTGATATAGATTTTCGTGACGCCGTCGACTTGGTCGTATGTTCGAGAGGCGAGGATAAATCCTCCGTAGGCTCTCAAGAGCGATGACAAAGACGGCGCGCCGATGAAGATTCGGACACCTCCAAATATGATGTATATGCAGATCTCCGGGATGCTGCTAACTCGACCACACGCTAGAGAGAGCGATGACGAAGTCGGCGCGTCACTGGTGATGTGATTTGTCCATCTTCGAAGTGTTAGGAATAAGCAACTTGTATTCCTCTTGGGGCCAAAGGCCACAATATATAGTACATGTACAGGTGCAAATATGTAGGAAACCCCCTAACATATGGGGAAACTACAATATACAAGTATATACATCCAACACCCCCCTCAAACTCATGATGGATCCACAACACTGAGTTTGGAGAGTAAGAAATCATGCTGCGCTCTGGTCTGTGCCTTCGTAAAGAAATCCGCCAACTATAAATCTGAAGGCACATACTGAAGCGTAACAACCTGAGCCTGCACCTGAGCACGTGTATAGAAAGCATCAACACCAATATGCTTGGTAAGCTCATGCTTGACCGGATCACGTGCAACACTAATAGCACCTGTACTGTTAGACAAAACCATAGTGGGTGTGGTAATAGAGACCCCAAAATCCGCAAGTAACCACCGTAACCAGGTCACCTCAGCAGTCAACAAGGCCATAGCACGCAACTCAGCCTCAACACTCGAACGGGAAACCGATGTCTGTTTCTTCGTCTTCCAAGCAATGAGCGAACCACCAAGAAACACACGATGGCGAAAAGTGAACGGCGATCCGAAGGATCACTGCCCAATGAAGCGTCCGAATAGCACTGGAGCTGGAGGGAGCTGGAACGAGGAAAGAAAAGGAGACGAGTGATCGTACCACGAAGATAACGAAGAACACGGAGAAGATGACTATAGTGAACAGTGGTATGAGCAAAAACAAACTGACTCAGAATATGAACAGGATAAGAGATGTCAGGACGAGTGACAACAAGATAAACAAGACTCCCAACAAGGTGACGATAACACGTCGGATCAGAAAGAAAATCACCATCAGTAGATTGAAGCTTAACATTAAGCTCCATAGGGGTCTCAACAGTGCGCTCATCCCCAAGAGCAACACGAACAAGAAGATCCTGAATATACTTTTCCTGAGAGATGTAAAAGCCATCAGAAGTGGAGGAAACCTCAATCCCAAGAAAGTATCGAAGAGGACCAAGATCAGTCATAAGAAACTGATCACGAAGACGAGCCTCAACAAAGGCGATATACTCAGGATCATCACCAGTAATGATCATATCATCAACATAGAGAAGAATAAGAGTGCGTCCACGAGGAGAAGTGTGAACAAACAGCGCTAGATCATGAGCACTAGGGGAGAAACCAGCAGCAGTCACTACAGAAGCAAATCGCTCAAACCAGGCACGAGGGGCCTGTTTGAGACCATAGAGAGAACGTCGAAGACGACAAACCATCCCCTCGGGAACAGAATACCCAGGAGGAGGCTGCATATAAACCTCCTCACTCAACTCACCATTGAGAAAGGCGTTCTAAACATCAAGCTGGGACACAGACCGGTGTGACGCAGCAACAAGCAAGAAGAATGCATACGGTGGTCATATGAGTCACAGGAGCAAAGGTCTCATCATAGTCACGACCATGCTCCTGCTGAAAACCACGAGCCACAAGACGCGCTTTATAGCTCTCAAGAGATCCATTAGAGCGGGTCTTAATCTTATAGACCCACTTACACGTGATAAGACGAACACCAGGAGGGGGAGAAACAAGATTCCAGGTGCCAGTGCGCTCAAGCGCAGCAATCTCCTCAGCCATGGCCAGCTGCCATTCAGGATGATGCTCAGCATCCCGATAAGAAGCCGGCTCGAAGGCAACAGAAAGACCATACTGACTAGGAGAGTAACGGTTGGGGGCACGACGCTGACAAACAGGACGAGTAGAAGGAAGCTCATTAGAGGAAGACGACTCATGAGACGAAGAAGGAATAGCAGAAGAAGACGGCGGAGAACTAGGAGAACTAGGAGAACTAGACGGAGCAGAGGAGGACGGTGGCAAAGAAAAAACATCAGGGGAAGGAGATCCTGAAGAAGACACAACAGGAGTAGAAGGAGGTGTGTCAGGAAAGAGAAGAAACGAGATATCTTCCACCGGGTAGGTACCAGCGGTGGGACGAGGATAGAAAGGACGCGTCTCATCAAAAGTAACATCACGAGAGACACACATCCGACGACCAACGGGGTCCCAACAGCGATAGCCCTTATGCTCATCACTGTATCCAAGGAAGACACACTCAACAGACTGAGCGGTCAGTTTGGTGCGTTCGCGAGGAGCAAGGAGAACATAGCAAACACAACCAAACAAGCGAAGCATGGAGTAGTCTGGAGACTGTCCAGATAGGCGCTCAAGAGGGATGCCACCCTGCAGAGCGGCAGAAGTCTGAATATTGATGAGTTAAGCCGACGTAGCGACAGCCTCAGCCCAGAAATATGGCGGAAGAGAAGAAGCAATCATCATGTCACGAGTGGTCTCAAGAAGATAGCGATGCTTACGCTCAGCAACGCCATTCTGGGCATGTGCGCCATGACAGGAGAACTGAGCAAGGGTGCCCTGCTCAGCAAGAACACCTCTAAACATCTGGGAGATATACTCACCAGCAGAATCGGCACGAAACACACGAATAGGGGTAGAATATTGAGTACGGACCATGGCCGCAAAACGCTGATATATGGAGAGCACTTCACTACAAGAGCACCTAAAATACAACCAAGTGTACCGAGAAAAATCATCGATGAATAAAATATAGTAGCGATGGCCCCCTTTCGAAGCGAAAGGAGCCGGACCCCAAACATCGGAATGAACTAAATCAAAAGGTCGCTGAGATCCAGACGCGCTAGTAGGATAGGGAAGCTAAATTTGTTTACCCAACCTACAGCCCTGACAATGTAAAGACCCATCTCCTGAGACAGACCCCAAAAGACCATGATGAACTAATGACGACAGGCGAGAGTCACAAAGGTGACCAAGACGATGATGCCACTGCTGAAAAGAGCTGGTAGCAAAGGCGACGACCGGAGAAGAACTGGCAGATGAAGTGGCAGCGGAAGGAACACGAAGCCAGTCTAACTCCCAAAGTACTGAAGAGTCATGGCTGCGAGGGTCAGCTCCAACCAGGGCCTGTGTGCGACGGTCTTGAACAACACAAGAATCAGCATCAAGAATGATCCGACAACTAGAGTCAGTAAGCTGGCTAGCAGAGAACAGATTCATCTTAAGAAGAGGGACATGAGAAATATCAGGAACAAAAAAAGAAGAAGTAGAAAGGGTGCCCCGACTAGAAATAGGAAGAGAGGTACCATCGTCCGTGAGAACACGGACAGGAGAAGGGAGAGAACAAAGAGTGGACAGAAAAGAAGACTCAGAGGTCATATGAAAAGAAGCTCCAGAATCAAGATACCACGGGGACGTACATTGGCATAGTGTCCCTGAAGGAAATATGCCCGAGAGGCAATAATAATGTGGTTATTATCGTATTCCTTGTTTATGATAAATATTTATTTTACATGCTATAATTTTATTAATACGGAAACATTAATACATGTGTGTTTAATAAACAAAAAGGAAGTTCCTAGTTATGCCTCTCTTATAAACTAGCTCGTTGATTAACAAGATGATCAAGGTTTCCTGATCATAGACATTGGATGTTGTTAATAACGAGGTCACAACATTAGTGTAATGATGTGATGAACATTCATCCAAAGTATAGAATTACGATCAAAGTCATTGAGTTTAAATTGATATAACAACTTACGAAGTGATCGTAATCCTTAGACCATGAGATCATGTCAATCACTAACACTTGAAGAGTTTCTTGATAACATCAAACGTCACACCGTAACAGGGTGATTATAAAGATGGATTCAGAAATAATAAAGTGTTATGTTGAGGCCCATGGATCGAGAGTGGAATTTGTTCATCCCCATGACGGATAGATATGCTCTGGGCCCTCTCGGTGATATCACATTGGTTAGCTTGCAAGCAAGTGATTTGATCACTAGAATGTTATATCACGGGAACGAGAAAAGAGTGCATGTCAGTAACAAGATCAAACTAGGTATGGAGATACCGATGATCGAATCTCGGACATGTAATATATTGTGAAACAAAAGGATTAAGATACTAGCATAGAAGGTTCCGACGATCACAATAAAGTCATCGTTGAATGTGTGGGAGTCAGTATGGGTCTCCAGATCCCGCTTCTGATTATTGATCTGAGAGGGGTCTCGATCATGTCCGCATTATTCGCAAACCGTAGGGTGACACACTTAAGAGACAACGACATCCATTTGGAGCAAAAGTTTCATGCCGAAAAGAATAACAAGCGCAGGAATTTATTTCACTAGATACCGAAACGGGTTTTCAGGTGAAATTGCAGAAAGTATTTCTGCATGTGAAATGAAATATTAGCAAGTGGTTATATGTGAATGTTTGTCATTAAAGTAGTTGACAAAATTCTGAATAAATAAAAGGAGTTTTATTTAATGAGAGTTTGCATTAAATTTGGTGGAAATTTAATGGGAATTTGAGTGGGTTTTTTAGTGGAAAAATTGAAGGGCCATTTTGTGAGTGGAGTGTCCACCCACATGAATGAGGGAGAGGTGGGGACACCCTCCATGGCCGGAGGCCATGCCCCCTTGGGCTGCCCCCCACTCCTATATAAGGAGCCCCTCCAATCACTTCTCACTCACACCTCCTCGTGAAGGATCTCTCTCCCCCTCTAGAATTTATCCCCCATGGTCTCAGACTAGCGAGATACATGTTCCTGGTGGCTATTCGGCAAGAAAGAGTAGTGCTTCCGCTGCATCGCTGGAGCGAGGAGGCAGAGGTTGCTCGGTGCCTCGAACGTGTGTGCGAACACGGATGCGCTGCTGTTTTGCGGCGCTAGGACTTCCTCTCGATCTTCAGATCGGCAAGAGATCGTCTACATCAACCACGAGTTTGGACTCGTTAAGCTTTGTCGGTCTTCAAGGGTATGTTCTCTACGGATATACATCCGTCCGTTGTTTGTATCTAGTAGATAGACCTTGGTACATAGTTGTTCCCATCGTAGGAAATTTTTTGTTTTCTATGCTGCGAACCCTACAGTCCCATCTCTTTGCAATGGCAACACTGCACTTGGCTTTTGTCCTTCTTCTTCTTGGGTTTCTCCAAAGCTAGGAGTTCTTCTAGTTCATGTTCTTCATATCTCACCTCAAAGGTGGGAAAGTCTCCTGGTCTCCTTAATCGTTTCCTTCGATAATACATATGTTTCCTCTTTTGTCCATCAAGTTGAGTCATATTGCATGGAGGTGCAAGATGAGATTTTCCTTTGTCTTCATCCTTCTTGTTAGAAGTTGTTCCCTCATGGGGGTTTACTAACTGTTGATGCACTCCACCTTGTTTCCTTTGTTGAACTATGGAATAGATGGGGCATTGGATAGGGACATGATTATTTCCTTCACATAGGAAACAAGTAGCTTGAGATGTGGGGCATTGATTGGTTGGATGTTTCTCTTCACAATTGGGGCATTGATCCTCATGCTCTTTGGAAGTGTGATCCATGTCTCCACAAATATTGCAAGCTTGAGTTCCTTCTATAATATCATTTTTTACATCATTGTTGTCATCATCTCCTTGGGAAAGGCTGTCTTTCATGTTGATCATTTGAGTGGTCATCCCTTGCAACAATTGAGATTGAATTTCCAATTTTTTTTGCATGATTGGGTCTAACTCTTTGTTGATGGCTAAAAACTGAGTTGTCAACTGATTCAAATGGGTTTGGTTTACTAGTAGTTGTTCTCTCATGAGCATCTCTTGGTTGTTGTTGTCACCATTCTTGATGTTGGAGTTTCTTGGAGTAGTCATCTGTTTGGGTTGGATTGGGATTAGAATAGGCAAAAGATTTCTAAGGAAGTAATTCTAATCACACACATCACAATTCACACAAGCAATGTGCAAACAATCACAAGCAAGCGTTCCACTCAAACAACAAGGTTCAAGCATATTTTTAGGCAACAAAACATTTTTGCTACACCACATAAGTTGGTGGGTTTGATCTAAACTAAATATGGTGGTCCAACTATATGGTTCACTTGAGATCATTCCATCCTTCTTTGTTGTTTCTTCTTGAATGAGATCATGGTTTCCTTGGGAAATATTCTTGTGTCTTGGTTACAAACTTCAGAGGTGATGATGATTCCTTCTAAGTTGTGTTTCCTTAGTCTTCAAGTCTTGAGCAACACTTCATGTCTTACTTGTAGTCCTTAGTGATGTCCAAGTTGAAGTCCTTTTCTCATGTTGAAGTCTTGTCCATCAAGTTGAAATAGAAGAGATGTAGAATCAAAACCAAAAAGGTTGAGGAAAGAGTTTACAAAGATTGTTTATAAATAAGTTTTGGAACAAATACAACTCCTATTTTCCTAAGGGGTTTTGTCCAATCCTAGGGTTACAATCGTACAAGCAACACAGTGCTCTGATACCATCTGTAGAGGTCCCAACCTTTAATAAGGTAGAGATCCCTGTGATTGCAATGCTAGTCCCTGTATCAATAGCTAGCATCCATAGTTAAGATGTAATATCAAGAAACAAAGGTCATAATACCACTTTATAACCAGGAATAAAATAATTTATTACATCTTACATAGCTCATTTGGCTATCTCATTACAATGCAGCAGAAATATCTATAACATGGAGTCCTTCATCTTCAAAGTGCCACAGGCAATCATGTTGGTTGTAGACTTGTAATCCTAATGAACACACTTCAATAATATCAAACAAACCTGCAACATAATAAGTTACATCCACAAGGGTCAATACATTTGAACTGTATTGGCAAGTGATACTATGGTAGTATAGTGGAGACTATCATCTATATGCATTTGGCTAAGTGGAGCTTAGGCTTTCTTTTCTCAAAATAGATTGTCTTTATCATTTGAAAAACACTAAGTTTTTGCTTGTCAAAAACACCCAAGGAACCACCAATAGAAATTGGTGAACCTTCACCCTTGTTCAACCACAAGTTTTTAACTTAGAAATTGGGATGAGGAGATTCTTGATAGCTTCCATGTCTTTATGCGCAAATTGTCCTTTACCAGGGACATGGCTAAGTACTTAGATTTTACTCTCTCGAGAGGTGGTGCACTTTCCCCACAAGACTTGGTTTCACCAAGACAAGATCTTTCAGAAGCCTACCCTTAGACCAGAATGGACGCGTTCCAACCTATCATCCCCTACCACCAACTGTCCATTTGGCTAAGTTATTGCAACCTATATGATCCACGCAGAGATCATAATGCCAAGTGGCTGCACTTGAAGCTTCTCAACATTTGACATCTCAAATCTTTCTTTCCACAAGTGAGATACACAAGATAAACCATAGAAATGGGCCTTGTGTAACCACTCAACACAAACCTTTCTTTCCATTCCACCCAGTTGATTCATTCACTTAGTTGTTTTATTAAACAAAACACAAGTCCTTGACTTAGAAATATTCCATAGCATGAATATAATCCACCCTTGTTTTCTACTAGCTAAGCTAAGCATGACAGTAGTAGGAATCTTAACTTAGGAAAATTCTACTAAGGTTTCATCTACTAGGATTTCCCATGGCATAGTTTATACTTAGCAAAGATTCCATGCAAGTCTTACTTAGAAATATCACTAATGCATAGTGAAAATAATGGGACAAAAGTATGAAGCATCACTTTCCTTTTGGTAGAGATTATAAGTTCACTCCTTGATCTTGCAATAGACACAATCTTCAAATTCCACTATAATTCAACCAAGCAGGCAAATATTCAATGTACCATTCAAGCAATCATCACATAGAATAATAAAAACAAAGCAATGCATGCTAACATGCCAAAGATTGTTTTATTTGGAAAAGTGGTTTCTATTAGGTTATAAACATTTGAAAACACCCATTGGTCCCTTATAAATGTGGTAACACCATTTGATATCAAGTTAGTGAAAAAAAGGCCACTTTAAGTCATTTTTGTTTTGTTAGAAATGGTTCAAACCAAAGTAATATTTTCTAGTGTTTGACAAATACACTTTAAACACAAATGTTAGTGTTTTATGGTCAAGTGTTCAATATTAATACCATTTGCAAAAGGTTTCACCTATAAACCATTTTTATACCAAAACAATATTTTATGTTGTTGAAAATGCTTTTTAGCAAGGTAATAATTTTTATAGGGTTCATCAAATATATTTTTAAATCATAAAACCTTGTGTGTAGGGTCAGATAGTTTAATCCAAATCATTTCTCAAAGGTTTTTCTCCAAAAAGTATTTTTAACACATAAACAACATTTTTATTTGACTAGAAATGTTTCAATTCAAAAATTTATTCTTTAACTTCACAAAATATTTTTTTGAATCCACAAGATGGTTTCTATGGTCAGTAGGTTCAAAAAAATCCAATTGCCAAAGATTTTACCATAAAAATATTTCTAGAATAAATTTATGTTCAAAATATGCCTACACAAGTTTCTGCAAAAACAAACAACTTAACAGAAGCAATTTACTAAACAGAGTACATGGTTGGATAGAGTTTGTCTTAATGATTCCATTGATATAAAATTTGCAAAATTTGGACGTGTGGATTGAAAGTTATGGATTTTACAAAATCTAATCACTAATAGATCAAATCTGTTTTTAAAACAACAGGCAGGGCCACGCGCCACGTCCTGATTCATCCATACCGATTCGCACGGATCAAGCGATACAGGCCGTAGGATCTAAAGTGGATCGTGCAGTACAAAAACAGTCATACCTCTTCGATAAGTTGATCTATCCTACTTTTTTGGATCAACATCTAATGGTTCCTAGCAACTAGCCAAAGACGGGCGGCGCTGGCGTGGCGGTGAGCGGTGGAGGCGCTCTGTCTACGACATCGCAGCGACTACATGAAGCAAGGGAAGAAGGGGAGGAGCTTAACAGAACCGCAAAAACTTGCCGATGCTCAACGTGGTCATCAGAAGGCAGGGGGCGCTCGAGGTCAACGTTAATTCCTCGCTGGAGTTCGTGGAACCGTCGGGTGCGGTCAGTCATTGACGGGGGCGACGCCACGGTGAGCGCTTC
Organism: Avena insularis; assembly: GCA_023614405.1. Lineage (NCBI taxonomy): Eukaryota > Viridiplantae > Streptophyta > Magnoliopsida > Poales > Poaceae > Avena > Avena insularis. The sequence continues at coordinate 162,005,628 of CM042695.1, read as the reverse complement.
CACTGGGTGTAGTCCCCGAGGGTCGGGCTGGCTGGGGTAGCCAGCCGGGGCGAAGCTCTTTTGGCTACCTTGACTTGAGTTTGTGGGTGCGCGGGAGCGTGTCCACTGGGTGTAGTCCCCGAGGTTCGGTCCGGCTGGGGTAGCCAGCCGGGGAGAAGCTCTTTTGGCTACCTTGACTTGAGTTTGTGGGTGCGCGGGAGCACGTCCACTGGGTGTAGTCCCCGAGGTTTGGGCCGGCTAGGGTAGCCAGCCAGGGCGAAGCACTTTTGGCTACCTTGACTTGAGTTTGTGGGTGCGCGGGAGCGCGTCCACTGGGTGTAGTCCCCGAGGTTCGGGCCGGCTGGGGTAGCCAGCCAGGGCGAAGCTCTTTTGGCTACCTTGACTTGAGTTTGTGGGTGCGCGGGAGCGCGTCCACTGGGTGTAGTCCCCGAGGTTCGGGCTGGCTGGGGTAGCCAGCCGGGGCGAAGCTCTCTTGCCACCTTGTTCCTGCCAACTTGTGTCTCGGGTCGTGCAAGACAAATTGTTGCTTTGGGTTAGTTTTCTTGTGCATATGCTCATGCGTTAGTTGGTAATTATCGTATGAGGAAAATAGACATGCGCCCCTTCGAGTTAGGCCGCGAGCAACTCCCCTTTTCTCAGCGAGTATTGGCCCTTCGAGCATTTTTCCATACCGGCGGTCAGCCGGGTTGCGGTTTGCAGCCGGAACCAAAGGAGTTTCTATGTTGGCGTGCCTCGCGATACTTCGGTTCGCTGTTGTTGGCTTAACTTTTGTAGGGTGCAACCAGTTCGCCTGGACGCCCTTGCTTTCTATGCCGGCATCTTCTTGCCACGTGCGCTTTGAGTTTTTGCTCTTGCCGGGTCGACAGCCGACGTGCGTACTGAAGCCGGAACCGAAGAGGTTACTCTAGGCGTCGCGTGCAATATTATGCCGTCTGTAGAAATCGTGGGGCCTAGGCCAGCCGGTACGAAAATGCAGATGGTGCGCAGAATTGGGACGAAGTCCTTAGCGCTGCGCCAAGGCTCTCATTCTTGTTCACTTGTTACATAAAAAAGGGAAGATACATACACTTTTCTAAGTGTAAAATGGCCGGAGCAGGCTGGCATTCCATGGGCACTCCGTCTCCTCGTCTGAGTGATCTGCCTTGTTCTTCATCGGCTGCTGTGCGTCGATCAGATAGTACGAATTGTTGTGCAGTGCTCAGCTGACGATGAATGGTCCCTCCCATGGCGGGGACATCTTGTGCATTCCTTTGGTGCTCTAGACCAGGCGCAGCACCAGGTCTCCCTCGCGGAAAGAGGTGGGCCAGATCCGGCTCGCGTGGTATCGGCGCAGGTCTTGTTGGTAAATTGCTGATCTAGACAGAGCCAACTCGCGTGCCTACTCGAGCAAGTCCAAGCTGTCCTCCCTTGCCTCCTTGGCTTCCTGCTCCGTGTAGAGCTGCTTGCGAGGTCCGCCGAACTGGATGTCTATGGGTAGAATGGCTTCTGCCCCATAGACAAGAAAGAACGGCGTGAAGCCGGTTGAGCGATTGGGTGTGGTGCGTAGGCTCCAGATCACTACTGGAAGCTCCTCTATCCAGCATCCGGGTGACCTGAAGAGCGGTTCGATGAGCCTTGGCTTGATTCCGGCTAGCACCAGACCATTAGCGTGCTCGCATTATCCGTTGGACTGTGGGTGTGTGACCGATGCCAGATCCAGGCGGATCCCTTTTTCCCCGCAGAAACGAGCGAAGACTCCTTTCGCAAAGTTGGTTCCATTGTCAGTGATGATGCTGTGAGGGTAGCCGAACCGGATGATGATGTCTATGAAGAACTTGATCACCATCGCTCCATCCAGTTTCTTGATTGGCTTCTCCTCGATACACTTGGTGAACTTGTCCACGACGACGAGTAGGTGCGTCATACCGGATCGAGCTGTCTTGAATGGCCCAACCATGTCCAGGCCCCAGACCGCGAACGGCCAGGTGATCGGTATTGTATTGAGCGCCGTAGACGGTGTGTGCTTCAAATGACTGAATCGCTGGTAGCCGCTGCATGTCTTGACTATTTCTTCGGCGTCCTTCAACACCGTCGGCCAATAGAAACCATGCCGAAGGGACTTGGCTGCTATCGCCCTTGACAAGGCATGGTGGCCACACTCACCCTGGTGTATGTCCGTCAGAAGCTTGGCTCCTTCCTCCCGACTGACGCATCGCTGGTAGATGCCTCCGACGCTGCGCTTGTATAGCTCGTTGTTGATGATGGTGTAGGCGCTTGCCCTTCGTCGCACTTGTCGTGGTGCCACCTCTTCTGTTCGGAGTTCACCCTTGGCCAGGAAATCCATGAACGGCTTTGCCCAGTCGGGCGCCTCCCGTATGGTGTGTACCGTCTGTATGATGAGCTTGATCTCCTCACGGACGGCCGACTCCGGAGCATCGGGGGGCCTGCCAGGTGGAAGGGTGATGACGTCGACTGCGGGCAGCGTCGAGGTAATCCCCGGGTGCGGCGCGACAGTCCCTGGGTGTGGCGCGGCAGTCCCTGGGTGCGGCGCGGCAGTCCCTGGGTGCGGCGCGGCACCGACTGTTCCTGGATCCGTGTCAAGTACGATGGAGTCGGACTCTGGTGAGGGAGTGATGGAGGGCTTGCGCAGGTGCTCGAGAGAAACTCCAGGCGGTATGGCTTGTCTTGTTGACCTAACCCTGGCCAAAGTGTCAGCGGCTTCATTGTTGGCCCTAGGTACGTGGTGAAACTCACATCCTTCGAAGCAAGCGCACAGCTGCTGGACGAAGAAGCGGTATAGGGCCATGTTCACCTCCCTGGAGTCCCATTCGCCAGATACTTGTTGCACCACCAAGTCCGAATCTCCGAAGCACCCTCTGAATGCCTATCTGCTTGGCCATTTTGAGCCCATGGATGAGCGCTTTGTACTCGGCGACGTTGTTGGAAGCTTTGAAGTGGATCTGGAGAACGTATTCCAGCCGGTCGCCTTTGGGTGAGGTTATCACGATTCCGGCTCCGAGTCCTCCTCTCATTTTCAACCCGTCGAAGTGTAGCTTCCAGTAGGTTGAATCCGGCACTGGGGCATGTATTGTGTCTCCGCCCAATCGACAATGAAATCAGCCAATGCTTGCGACTTGATTGATGTGCGTGGCTCATACTGGATGTTATGCGCAGCGATCTCGATGGCCCATTTCGCCACGCGGCCAGTGGCCTCTTTGTTGCCAATGATCTCCGCGAGTGGGGCCAACGCTACCACCCGGATGGAATGCTCCTGGGAGTAGTGCTTGAGTTTATTGGCGGCCATGTACACGCCGCACACCAGCTTCTGGTAGTGAGGGTAGTTCTCCTTGGATAGCGAGAGCACCTCACTCAGGTAGTATACTGGGCGCTGGACCATCTGAGCCTTTCCTTCCTCTAGCCGCTTCACGAATAGTACCACGCTGACCACTCTGTTTGTGGCAGCGATGTACATCGGCATGGGCTCCTTTGCGGCTGGCGCCGCCAGGACGGGTGGCGAGGTGAGAATGCGCTTGAGGTCTCAGAAAGCTTCATCCGCCTGAGTTGTCCAGACAAATTTGTCTATCTTCTTCATCAGCTGGTATAGGGGGAGATCCTTCTCTCCCAGCCGGCTAACGAACCGGCTGAGTGAGGCGAGGCACCCGGTGAACTTCTGTACGTTGCGCAGGTTCTGCGGTAGCTCCATGCGTTCGATGGCTCCGATCTTCTCCGGGTTCGCCTCAATTCCACGCTCGGAGACAAGCAAGCCCAGGAGCTTGCAGGCTGGAACGCCGAACACGCTTGATCCGGAACGGCGGAGGTTGTCGAACATTTCCTTCATATCCTCAAGGAGCGTGCGCCGTTCCTTGGTCTTGATGATGACATCGTCGACGTAGGCGTGTACGTTCTTTCCAATCTGCATCTGCATGCATTTCTGCATGCAGCACTGATAGGTTGCGCATGCGTTCTTTAATCCGAAGGGCATGGTGGTGTAGCAGTATGCTCCATACGGGGTTATGAACGATGTCTTTATTTGATCGGTTACATTGAGCTTGATCTGGTGGTAGCCCGAGTAAGTGTCCAATAAAGACAACAGATCGCACCAGGCGGTGGAGTCGATGACCTGATCAATTCGCGGCAGGGTGAAAGGATCCTTGGGGCAAGCCTTGTTGAGACTGGTATAGTCAACGCACATGTGCCATGTCTTGTTCTTCTTCAGCACCAGCACCGGGTTGGCGAGCCATTCCGGGTGGAAAACTTCCATGATGAAGCCGGCTGCGAGCAGCCGGGTGATCTCCTCACCAATGGTTCTTCTTTTTTCTTCTACGAAGCGGCGTAGAGATGTTTGACCGGCTTCATGTCCGGTCGAACATGAAGGGAGTGCTCGGCGAGTTCCCTCGGGACACCTGGCATGTCTTTGGGGCACCATGCGAAAATGTCCCGATTCTCACGGAGGAAATCGATGAGCGCGCTTTCCTATTTGCTGTCCAGGCCGTCTTTGACCAGGACGAACTTGCTTGGGTCCTCCTCGTTCAGCAGGACCTTCCTTGTCCCCTGCGAGGGCTTGAACTACGATTCTCCAGCTGGTTTGGGCTCTCCAGCCGGCATGTCCTTCTGCAGAGCCGCTATGTTCTGCATGATGACGCACTTCTCTTCAGCGATGATCATTGTTTCGGCCAGCTTGGAGCCGTCTGAGGCACACTCGATCGAACGCCTGTAGCATCCATTGACGGTGATCACTCCCTTTGGGCCCGACAGCTTCATCTTGAGGTATGCGTAGTGCGTTACTCCCATGAACTTGGTCAGAGCTGGGCGCCCTAGTATGGCGTGGTAGGCGCTGGAGAGATTCACGACCTCGAACCAAATTGGCTCGCGGCGAAAGTTGTGCTCGCTGCCGAAGATGACGTCCAACCGGATCATGCCGATTGGGGAGTGCGACGGCCCTGGTACTGCTCCATGTAATGAAGTGCTTGAGGGTTCCAGCTGAGATTCACTGATGCCCAGCCTCTCGAGGCTGCTCCGGTAAAGGAGGTTGATGCTGCTCCCTCCATTGATCAGCACCCGAGAGAAGCGACATGAATGCTTCTTGGAGATGATGATGGGGTCCAAGACCAATGCGTAGCTGCCAGGGCTTGTAACACGGCCGGCTGATCCTCCTTGCTCCAGGTGATCGCTTGATCAGACAAGTGCAGGTACTGGGGGACGGGTGGGACAATTGCGTTCACCTCCACCTCACGTCTCCGCTTGGCATGCTTCGTTTCTGGCTCCGCCAAGAATATGTGGTAATTACCCACCTGCCTCGGGTAACCATCCTCGTCATCCTCGCGGCGTTTGCGTCATTTTCTGTTATCCGGTGGGCCTCTGGCTAGCGGTGGAGGTGGTGGTGGGAGTCCACCGGCTTCAGCCATTTTCTTTGTCTAGCTGCATTGGCGCGTCGTGTGGTTCGCGGGCTTGTTGCCACCGCTATGAAACTTGCACGGCCCATCGAGCATGGACTCCATGGTGTACTTAGGCCGAGGCGGCCTGTCGTCTGGCCTCTTCCTCCGACTGCCTCCTGTAGCCGGATCCTCATGCATCGCGGCTACCTGTTCAGAACCGTACCGGCTATCCGGTTGGTCGTCCTTTCTCTTGCTGTGGTGGTTGTCATGATCGTGCCGCCTGGGATGATGGTCGCCCGGCTGGTGACGCTCCACCTGCTCGTCCATGACGATTTGGCCCTGGTCGTCCACCATGATGGGCTACTTCATTGCCCCGTCCACGGTGGCGTACTTGTCTGCGATGGCCATGACCGGAGCCATGGTTTGCGGGTCTTCCCGACTGAGTTTATGCTTCAGCATGGTGCCGTCTCAGCAGCCGTTGGTGAAGAAGTCTATCGCCTGTTGCTCACGCACCCCTTCACACGAATTGTGCATGCTGGTCCACCGGGTGAGGTAGGCGCGATCCGACTCGTCCTTGCCTTGTACGCAAAGGGCGAGCTCGCGAGGTCGACCCGGCCGCTTGTATGTTCCGGTGAAGTTGCGGATGAACGCCTCTTCGAAGTCCAGCCATGCGTTGATGCTGTTGTCGGGGAGGCTGTTGAGCCACGTCCTCGCCGAGTCGACGAGCATGAGGGGGACGTAGCGAACGTCCAAAAGGAGGTTGCCATTGGAGATTCCCACCGCGTTGGTGTAATCGACCAACCAATCCTCAGGCTTGACGGTTCCGTTGTACTTTATCGTGTCTCTTGGGAACGAAAATCCTTTCGGAAATGACTCGTTTCGGATGCGCGGGCCAAAACACTTTGGTCCAGCCGGACTTTCCTCCTCCAAGGTGCATGATTGAACCAGGAGGTCGATGCGCTCCCGCGCATCAGTTGGTTCTCGGGGACCGAGCCGGCCCTTCAAACGCGACGCAGGCGGATCCTTGTTCACGTCCGCTTCCTCCTCCGGTGCTCGCGTCTTTTTCCCCTAGGAGGCTCCGCCTGCGCGAATAACGCTGGAGGCTGCGGCATCACGGTTGTGGCGACCGTGGTTGCCAGATTTGCCACGCGGGCGACTGTTTTGCCCAACCCCTCCTAGAGAAGAGGCTCGTTGATGTTTTCTTCCTCCCTGCGCCGTCTGGTCTGCGCCTTTGCGGACGGCGATGTCGCGGGAGTTGCCCACCTGGCTAGGGATGCCCTCAGCCTGCTACTTGTTAGCAGTGGCCACGAGGAGCTGCACACACTCCTGCTGGCGACGAAGTTCCTCGCCCTCCAGGTACTTTAGCTCCGTGGCCGCCGCCTCGGCTGCCCTCATGTTCTTGGTGGGAGTGCTGTAGACGGGCCTCGCCACACCTGCATGTGGGTCGGTGGCGTGATCCAGTTCTGACGCCAGGTTGCGCCCTCGGTGCTGGATCTTCGTGACGAAACCATGAGCTGCGTTGTACTCGTGCACGGTGGCGTTCAGCCGACGCTGGTTAGCCGCGACCTTGGTGGCTTCCTCTAGGAGTTTTTGGCGTGTAGCTTTGAGCGCTGCCGCCGCAGCCGCTGGATCTGTCTCGACAACCACCGGAGCACGCAGGTGCTGGATGGAGGCGGTGAGCGGGTCTTGCTCTTGCTTGAGCGTGGAGTTCTATCCTCCTGCCCGACGTTCTTGAGGCTTCCAATGATTTTCGCGAGCGTTCACCATCATGACTTCGACGCAATCCCTCCCTGCGGCTGGGACGCGGGCGAGGGGCACGTCGAGGACGGGGGTGACCACGCTAGGAAAATTCTCAATGACAGTGGCAACGTAGACGCGGACGTCTCCAAAATGCATGATGGAGCCGCCGGCAGGGAAGGTGTTACCAGAAAAGCATGTTGCGTTGTCGATGACGCAGTCGAAGGCACCGAGCGTGAGAACGAGGCCAGAGGCCACGCGTTCGCCGGCGACGAGCGAAAGTCCCGTGCGGAAGATGATCCCAGCCGAAGCGCTGTGCCCCACGGTGGGCGCCAACTGTCGTGGTGTGGAACACGGAAGAGCCATCGGGATGGCAAAGAAGGGACACACGAATGCATTCGGTGGCTCACGCAACGGGTTGGGCACGGTGCACTGCAAACACAGGGATGTACCCAGGTTCGGGGCCCTTTTGGCGAGGTAACACCCCTACTCCTGCAACATGAACTATATATGGGAGCTTGATGCTCAGTACAGATGCTCCTTGAGGCGTTTCCTTAGCTACTATCGATGGCTAGAGGAAGATGGGAGCTAGATGCTAACACTTCTCTTCTTCTATTGTTGCTTCTCTTTCCCTAGAACCCAGGCTCTGCCCTCCCTTACATACTGGCCTGGGGGGAAGATTACAGTTCGGGACCTAGGGTTTACTGTTTGGATATGGGTTTACAGGGCAGGGTCGGCTGCAGGGCCTAGCCGGTGGGCCAGGACCCAGTCCGCCCTTCTTTTAGCGTCATCCTTCTCTTTAGTGGTCACCCGTGCTTCCTTTGGGGCGTCACCCTTGCTTTAACGGTCACCCGGACCGCTTTCGCCAGTCCAGCCGACCGTCTTGCTTTATCTTTGTATGGTAGCGCTGGTCATGACGGCATGCCAGCTTCCTTGATGACGAGGGGGAGACAGAAGCGTACCCCGCATGGAGCGTCAGTCCTTCCGTGTTCTTCATCGAATCCGAGGTGAGCCGGGTGGGAACGGCCACCCAGCCGGTTCTTCTGGCCACTGGCTAGACGGTCCAGCCGGGAAGGTTATAAGCCCAGCCGGGCTTTCTTGCCAAATGGCTAGAGTTGTATTTGCTGGAGGCCAGGCGGCCTACTCCTTCTAGAGCCGGCCCACTTATGTCTGGCTTTCCCCACCCGGGGTTATACCCCCAACACCTGCTCCGGCTTAGGCGATGCCCTGCAGGATTTTCCCTCTACTTCCAACACCACACCGTCGTGCTTCCGGAATCGCGAGGGGAGAACTACAACCTCTGCTGCCTTCTGGAACAAGGGAGACGAAGGTCTTCATCGAGTATCGAACGTGTGACCGACTGCGGAAGCGCTGCCAGAACGCAGCGCCAGAAGGATCGTCTACACAATCTTGAGACTGACAAGTGTACGACTACATCACCCACGAGAATCTGCTCTCGTTAACTGCTTTGGAATCTTCAAGGGTGAGTACTCTAATCGACTCGTTACTACAATCTAGTAGATAGATCTTGGCTTTGTTTGTGTGCATGCGGTAGAAATTTTTTGTTTTTCATGCTACGGACCCCTACACTTAACATGACATTATGTTTCCTTCCGAGGATCCATCATATGGGTGGGCACCCTTAGGCCCCACGATTTTTGTGTCTAGATTATATATGAGTGGTTGCCGGAGGTATAGTCAGCCCTATATGGAACTTGCCAGGGGCATCACCAGCTCATAGAGTCTTCAGGAACTCATCATGGTTATAGCTTACCCGGGAGGGGGCTCAACGGAGGTGTAGTCAGCCCCGGAGGATCGTGTAGACATGCGGGGTCACGGAGAGCACAGTGATAGGCTTGGATCATCTACTGGGCCACACATCACGGAATTATTGACGGGAATAAGCTGCTCGGTTATGCAACAAGGATTTGATCTCTCATGGGTAAAGTAACGCACCTCTGCAGAGTATAAGAACTATAACTTGTTACTCCCTGTTCCGGGAAGGAGCTACGAACGCAGCAGGAAAGGAACTCCATGAAAGTTCTGGTAAACCTGTGAAGGCTGACAGACATAGCTTTTCAGAATAAAAGCAACCTTTAAAGAAATATTTTTTAAAACCTGCATCGCCTACAACCTATGGTATGTGGTTGTAGATATAGTGCATCAAACACTTCTTTTTTTAGTTAACTTGCTGAGTACGCTCGTACTCAACGTATCTTTTTAACCCTTGCTAGACTCTGAAGCCAATACTGACGATGTCTGCATCAAATTATGCTCAAGAGAATCGTCATCAACAGATCAAAGTTTTCAATGAAGTCAAGGAAGTCAACATATACATCAACTAAAGTGAAGATGAAGTCACTCATTAGATAGGAATATAATCTATAGCCATAGAACCAACTTCTGTAGAGTTTTGCAATAGCAGCAATACAAGCCAAATAGTTAGATGCTAATATAATTAGCATGATAGTTATGAGTTGATTATTTCAGATTCTTCTTTGTAAGAAATTTCTTCTCTTTAACCTAGAGTATTCTCTAGATCTTTTGTAAAGAGTCGAGTTATAACATATAGTCATGTGTTGGACATGTTGTGTTTCTGTTGTACCATTCCGAGGGATGTAATACTAGTAAACGGTGTTTCATTGGTGTTATGTTAACGACTATAGTGTACTACATCATGTAGTGGTATGATGGGTCACCGCAGGATCACCGTAGTACAATTCGATAAGTATTTGAGTGTCGAACCCACGAGGAGCTGAAGGTAAACTATCTATTCTCTAAAGCCCAATAACCAACTTATATAGCCTTCTATGCAAAGCTAGGATCTAAAGTGTGTGTGTGTGTGTGGTTGTTTTTGGTATTAACTAGAAAAAATAAAGTAGTTGAAATAAATACAATAACTAAAATAATGCAAATGAAGTGGAGCTAGTGGAGTACATGTGGATAATCTATGGGAGTAAATGTTTAGGCAAATTGCTATTTCATTCATTTGGTTGTCACAATTAGTCAAGCACATATATAGTATTTTTATTGTTTCTTCTAGGAGGAGCCATAACTAGGTGTAGCATAAATATGACCCAATACACCACTAGTGATTGATCCCAAGGCCAGTTAAGAACAAACAAGGGAATATTAAGACATAAAGTCCAACTAACGCATTTAAATCTAAGGTCCCCATAATAGTACCCCCGTTCATTAACCATAAATTAATAAAACATATATTTCTATGACTTGGGATTCAGCTCCAGTCAAACTCTGTCTATTCCTCATCCTATAATCATGCAATGGTGACAACCTTGTGCATCCCCCAACATATGTGTGCACTCATATGTTAGTGCATCAAGATCATCACAGAAGATAACATATACTTGTATGCAACCAAAACAAACTAGATCACAATTGCCATAACAATTCACTACTCAAACATTAACATAGTCATATAATAAATCATGGGAAAATAATACATTGAATCATACATCATGTTTTCCAAGAGATTACAGTGAAGGATGATGGAGAGGTGCTGTAAATGGTAATGGAGAGGTGCCTCCCCATGGGGGAGAGGCGGCAACAACGGCACCCGACGGCCTCCCAGGGACGGCGGCTGCCCTTGGGGGCAGCGGCCCTTTGGCCCTTGTTCTTCCTTGGAGATGGTGCAACAATGGAGGAGCTTATCCCCCTCCTTGGGGGATGCCAAGGAGGGGGAATTTCGTGGCTATGGATGGATGCCTCTAAAAGTAGAGTTTCCTCTTAATATATAGTGGTGGAGATGCAATCTTGGCCATAGGATGGATGTCCCTTGGATCCAAGGACTCTTGGGCATCTCTAGAACCTTTCTAGGAGTTTCCTCTGTCCTAATGAGTCCATCAATTCGTGGTTGGGATGAAATCATCAAATATGGAAGGAGTTTGAGTCAACCATGTCACATATTTTCGGAGTCCCAAAACTGCTTCTGTTCTCCGCAGTAATATGGATATAAAAAATGCATCCGGACTCCGATTGAGACGAATTTTATGTCTAAATTGTTTAGCATAAAATTCCCCACAACTTTCCTTTCAACATTTTTTCCATTAGACGTCATATTCAGGGTAGTTTCTGGCAATCTTGAAAAAAAATTCTGTAGGGACAGATTCTAGGAATTTCATTTCTCCATAATGCGCGGTTTCCTTTTATATTTCTGTATTTCTACACAACAAAGTGTAAAAAAGTACATGTACACTTTTGCAACTATTAGTAGGTTAGTCCCAATAAATATAATAATATTGTAAAATAATAATAATTTTTAAGCAATAAACAAAAAAGTTAATGTATGCATTTTACATGCATCAGTTGTTGACGGCGCACGTGTTGCTGCATCCATGACAGTGGTGCTCCAGGGAAGCGGAGTGGGCGGCATCGTATGAGGCGAAGTGGCCTGAAAAACGCGCCCAACTTCGTGGCAGCCGACCAGAAACTTTTGCTGGAAGTCAAGACTGTCGAGGAGGCGCACGACCTTGTCGGTGGAGGTGGAGTTGTAGGTGGTCGCCATGGTGGTGAGGGTTGTGGGATTGGGGAGAAGTTCCCAAATGCATCCAGCTGATGGCTATTGCGCTCTTCCTGGTTATATTCTTGCTCTAGTGTGGCCAATGTCCGGCTACCCGCTGCAATTTTTCTGGTCAACGATTTGATAATGCAAGGTTCCATGAGATTTAAGATGCAACGAAGGTGTTCGATGAAGTGCTCGAGAGAGAAGTGTTGTGTTGTGGATAGCTATGATGAACGAGTTATAAAATCAGGAAAATACAGTAAAGTCCTCCGGATGTTCTTCAATATGGTGCGCAATGGAGTGCGAGGTAACAACTTGACTTTTGTTTGCCTATTGAAATATTATGGTGAGAAGCGCAATGCTAAATTAGGACGGGAAGTCCATTGTTATATTGTGAAAGGAAGATGGGGAAATATGATATAGTTGATAGTGTCCTTGCACAACAATGATCATGGCTTATCTGCAGCATGTGATGTTTTCAGCGATGCTCACTTGAGGGATTTCACCCTAATGAGTTCACCATGGGCATACTCAAGGCTTGTGTAAAAGAGAAGATGATGTGGGAAGCAGTTGCATGGTGCTGCCGTGAAGAAATTGTACAAAGATTATTTGGGACGCTACCACTATGTCACGCTAGGATTACTAGATATATTGGTAAGGGCATTGTCTTGCATTTACTTAGAATTTTGTTCTGATTGGGCGGGTTTGGGATTGGTGTTATTTATTTATTCGCTGCAGTGGTCCAGATTGGCTCAAAAAGAAGGCATACGTGCTGCTCATTCATTGTGTTGTGAAGGTATTATTGAAACTCGAGAGGAATTCATATTTTCAATCCAGGATGTCAAATGCTAACTGATCGAAATACTTTTGTTATCTTTAAGATTTTAACTTGGGATTAAATTGCAGGTCGCTGAGAGCATCCGTGGAAGGTTTTCTTGTTAAAAGCCTAAGATGGTGACAGAGGAGGGGAAGATGGTCCGGGTGAAGGGATGTTATGAGCACCACAGAAGTATGTGCTAAATATGGAAGCGAGTTTCCATTCTGTTTACTTCAGATCAGATAATTGGTCTGATAAAGGGTAACAGTTCTCCAGTAATAGAAGCTTGCTGTTATCTCATTAATTAGCTTGATGAGTGTACTTTATTTTATTAAATCCCTTTTTCCTGCATGTTGATTGGATTGTTATTTCAGAGTTATCTATTTACGTTACTACAATATGTTGCACACCTGAAGAAGTTGCTGCACCATTTGATGGAGCTGCTACTCGTAGCCCCTGATCTTCTTCTACCTCTCAATCTCCCTTCTCTCATGAACACACACAAGAGATCTGAAAACTAACAGGAACACACACATTACACCAAGGAAGAACCTCAAAGACTTTGCCGAGACTCTCTTCCTTGGCAGCCACAAACACTACATTATTTTCTCTGTCGCAGGCTGATATTGTTACAATCAACTACTGAATAAAACATGATTAAACTCTAAACTTGACACTACTAACAAGATTAGCACCAACACCATTTTGCCTTTATGAATGAAAAATATGACATGTCCGATCAATTCCATCTTGTTGCATACAATGTTCAACCGAGATATCAAGGTCTGTGACCTTCACATTAGTCATGCTTTCTGTTGTTAAAATGTATGATGATTGATGTGGAATTTAAATTCAGGATTATATAATATTGCTTTTAATAAAGAAATGTATTGCTAAGAGAAAACAACGTGTCATACCACCACTTCTAATCACTATCATTAGTATAATCCACCTATTCTAGCACTACAAAACATATGTAGAAGCTAATATTCCGGGTTAGATGACAGTGGAAGTTTTATTCTTTACATAAACTCCTAATCAGGCTCTTTCTGAATTTTGCAACTTATATCTTTTTCTTCTACACGCATGCTCAAATCAGGTCACGCCATATGGGTGGGATGATTCTGTTTGGTCAAGTCGGGCATCGTGATTGCTGGGTAGATTAGGGTTTTGAAGCAGGGGAGGCGATCAGTTGGTGCTAGAAGTGAAAGTTCATTCCTCCTCTATCTACCGTGGACCCCGGTGCCAATTTTTTTTGCATCTGCAAGTTACTAGCAATATTAATATGCATTATGCTTATATATACGTTAAGGGGCTGCGGTGACCCAACATACCACTACATGATGTAGTACACTACATTCGTTGACATAACATCAATAAAACATCGTTCCACCAGTATTACATCCCTCAGTGTGGTACAACAGAAACATAGCAGGTCCAAGACACAACTATAGGTTACAACTCGACCCATTATAAAATATCCAGAGAACACTCTAGGTTATAGCGAGAGAAAGCAATTCTTACAAAGAAGAATTAGAAATAACAACTCATAACTATCTTGCTAATAGACTAGTATCTGAACTATTGGGCTTGCATTGCTGCTATTGCAATACTCTACAGAAGTAGGTTGTATGGCTAGAGATTATACTCCTATCTAATCAGTAACTTTGTCTCCACTTTAGTTGATGTATATGTTGACTTCCTTGACTTCATTGAAGAAATTGGGGTTTTGGTGACGATTCCCTTGAGCATAAGTTGATATAGATGTCGTCTTTATTGGCTTCCGAATCTAGCAAGGGTTAAGGATATATGGTTGAGTACGAGCGTACTCAGCAAGTTCACTAAAAAGGAGTGTTTGATGCACTAGCTACAACCATAAACCATAGGTCGTAGGCTATGCAGGTTTTCGTAAACATTTCATTAAAGGTTGCTTTTATTCTAAAAAGCTATGTCCGTCAGCCTTCACAGGTTTACCAGAATTTTCGTGGAGTTCCTTTCCTGCCGTATTCTTAGCTCCTTCCCAGAACAAGGAGTACATGTCACAGTTTGTACACTCTACCGAGGTGTCTTACTTTATCCATGAGAGATCTTAGCTTTGTTGCACATCCAAGTTGCAGGCTCGTTCACACTTCCTTGGTATGAGGCCTAGACTAAGATCCAAGCCAATCACTACCATTTTCCATGACCCCACATGGAGCACGACTCCCCAAGCAGGAATACCTCCGTTAATCCCCATATAGGAAAATATAACCCTGGTAACCCCTTGGAGACTCCAATGAGCAGATCATGTCTCTGGCAACCCCAACCAACATGGCAGAACTACCCCCGGCACCCCCTCACGGATAATCTAGACACCAATATTGCGGATACATAAGGCTTCCCACCCATGTTGAGTCCTCGCAGGGAACTACAGCTTCACGATGAGGTCATCTGTTCATGTTAAAGAAAGAAGATCCAACTAAATTCTCCATCTCATTCCAAATCTCATGGTTAACGCGTGATATATGGCGCAAGAATCACTGGCGATATTGGTTGTTAAGTCCTAGATAATATGGTCCTTTACCACCAGAACTTTCATAATAGGTTATTACCTCTTGGTAAATAACCCATAATCATATTATTATGAAAATAGTGTTTTCTGACCTTTTTGAAATGCATGTGATGACAACACTGGATTTGTAAAATACTTGATAGAAAATAACCAAAGGACATGAGCAAGTGTGAACTTGCCTTTTGTGAGTGCAAGATTCTGCACTCACGATCTTCGAGATAATAGAAGATCCAATATATGAAAACAACATCATTGGTCCGATAAGGACTAATGTTTATATAAGCAAGATGCCATTATGTATAAGTAATGCACTGCTATTTGTTAAACTCGTATCCATGAAATAAATGTCGATGATCTAGGGTTTGGGAACTAGGAATGGTTTCTTTGGAATGTGTTTCACTTTTATTTTTTGCTTCACACTTGTGCTTCTTATTAAGTCTTGTGAGTGTGTGTGTAAAATGGCTTACCGAAATAAAGAAGTAATATACATTGATAAAATACTCAAGTGTGGTTTGTATTCAAAGACTCCTTATATAATGATGGTTAACCAGTTATAGCTTTGTTGGAAAGCTTATGAATTACTTTAAGTATATCTTAAAGAATAACTTTTGAATAAAAGCTTACCTAACTAACAAAAGCATTTAAACTTGAAGTTAACACTCTTAGGGTTTCTTACTAACTATAGTTATAAAGGAGGAAAGCATCACTTATTTGTAAGTTTAAATAATCACAACATTTGTAGTGGAGACTTATATGTTTTAAATATGATATGACACTATATGTTGTTCACTTCATAATATTTTATAAAGCTAAATAAAAATAGCATCTCTTTTAGTTGAGTGGTGATTTTTTGTTAATAGAGATGAATGACGTAATTTTATCCACTTAGGAGTTAGGAATTAATTTTCATGGCTATAGAAATGGGGGATTTCAACATGCGGTGTTCGACTTCTCGTGCGAGTTCAATGTAGGGTCCAAGTTCCGTGTAATCGCCGGGTTTCGCAAACTTGGGCTGCCAATCACTCAGAAGGCCCATTTTGAGCCGAATTCATCCCACCCCTGCCAAATACAAACTTTTCGTCAACTGCCCCGTGAAGGAGACATTCGGCACCTCCATGTCACTACTCTGTCCGTGACACGAGCGCTAAGTTGGCAACCACGAAGGAAAAATGAGGAACTAGACCCCACGCCTTAGAGCGTTGACAAAATTCACTCCCTCCTTCACATGAACCCTAGCGCTGTCGCTGGAAAAATCCACCCTCCACCCAGAACGACCCCTTGGGACATTTGCCTTCCGGTGCCAAGTTGTTGCACCCTCTCGCTAATCCTGAGCTAATCCTGAGCTCTAATGTCGCATGTTGTGCCCACCGTTCTGAGGATCTAGCCCGCCTCCGCCGTCGGACAAGCTGAGCAGCACGGAGGATGGCAGATCATTGTACCCTGAAAGAAGTGTTGGATCCATGTGGGTGAGCTACTCTTCTATTTGCTTTTCGCACTAACTATAAATGCAAGCTGTCTATTGACCTGAAAGAGATAGATCAAACCTATAATTGTTTGCTGGCCGAACGCTGATAGACAAGTTATTATTTTTTGTCCCCAAATTTCTCTCAACTAGGGTCCCTAGAGACCCCTTACGTGGTTTCGGTACGTGTTGGAGGGTACCAACTACAATTAGCAAATGTTAAGGCCATGTGGAATTATGGTACTTGTGTCGCGATTAAAGAAGCACCGATACAGATTTGCACTATCCCTAGTATGGTTGCTGCTCTATGTAAACATATCGAAATGGGGCCGATGCAGACTGCACGGTTCAGCTTCATGGATGAACAAGGCAAAAAGGTTACTATAAAGCATGACAGTCAGTTGTAAGGGTTGCTGAAACGGTGTCCGAAGGCTCAAATGTTTCTCATGGAATGTAGAATAGTCGATGTGGAAGCTTCTTCCATTCCTAGTGGCCATGATATTCAAGCTCAGGGTGGTCTGACTCTAAGCCCCGCCGATGTTAAGAAAAATGTGGTTCTTCGTCTACGCCATGCTTCTGCAGCGCAACCTCCTCGTAGGAGTGCCCATTTTGCCGTGGTGCAAGACCCTGTTGTGGATGCAGGTCGTGCTTCTGTTGTGGAATCTGCTAGTGTTGTTGCTTAACCTGCTACTGACCTAATCCCTGCTGTTGTTGCGCAAACTAAGGCTTCGGGAGGCCGCCCCGCTGTTGTGGAATCTGCTAGTGTTGTTGCTTAGTCTGCTACTAACCCAATCCCTGCTGAAGTTGCGCAAACTAAGGCTTTGGGAGGCCGTCTCGCTGTTGTGGAATCTGCTAGTGTTGTTCCTCAGCCTGCTACTGACCCAATACCTACTGCTGTTGCGCAAACTAAAGCTTCAGGGGGTCGTCCCGCTGTTGTGGAATCTGCTAGTGTTGTTTCTCATCCTACTACTGACCCAATTCCTGTTGCTGTTGCGCAAACTAAAACTTCGGGAGGTCGCCCCGCTGTTGTGGAATTTACTGGTGTTGTTGCTCAGCCAACTACTGAACCAATCCCTACTGTTGTTGCACAAACTAAGGCTTCGAGAGGCCGTCCCGCTGCCAGAACTGCTGGTGTTGTTGCTCAGCCTGCTACTGACCCAATGCCTGCTGTTGTTGCGCTAACTAAGGCTTCGCGAGGCCTCCACGTTGTTGCTATTGCTAGAACTGCTGTCTTGGGCTAGTCCTCCTTGAACCCGTGATGAAGTTTAGCCTGTTGCTACTGCCACTCGAAGACCAGTTGTTGAGGAGCAAGCCCATGGTCTGGAATCTGATACTGTCATCGAACCTCTCGGTGGTTTCGGTCCTGAGGAAGCTGGTGATGACAAGGTATACTTTCGTATCGGTGTTGAGAAGTTCATTGCAAAATTAGATGATGGCACAGAAAAATTCGTCGACGACATTGATGTAGTCGTTGGCACATACGATCCTGAAGTGGTACATATATCTAAACTGATAGCAGCGTTACATGAGAAGGTGGAGTGGGGGTCCTCTCAGGAAGCACATTTGGCAAGTTGCCATTGATTTAGCCGTACCGATAAGTAGGATGAGTCGAACTTGATGGGAAGTGTACCTGTTCGCGCGCTTGCTAACTGTTGGACATGAATTTGAGGTCGGCAATGATAAAGACGAACTTGTAGAAAATATGATTGACCTGATGGATGACCTCGCTCGTGGTTGTTCGAGTGACAGTAGCTTCGAACAGAGGAGAGACTTATAGGGGAGCAACATAAAGAGGACCAGGAAGAGCATCCCCAGAAAGAGCACCCTGAAGAAGGCCATCACCAAGCAGACCATGCTAGAGAAGAGTACACCCAAGAGTTACATGAAAAAAGGCACCACGCCACAGAGTACACCCCTGAGACCCGGTTGCAACACTGACCAGTAGCAGCAAAAAATATAAGAGGGCCAGATCGGTGGTGAACGAGGTGGTGAACACACCCAGGAGCAGCAGCAAAAAGGCTAAGGTAGCTCGCACGGAGGATACCACAACCAATAGTAGAGGCAAAACTGCTAGCTTGAAGAGGAACACACTGCAAAGGTCCGACAATAATGCCGGCGCGAAGGAGAACACACCCAATAGTCACGGCAAAAATGCTAGCTTGAAGAGGAACACGCCGCAGAGGTTCGGCAATAATGTCGGCGCAAAGGAGAACACACCCAATAGTGGCAGCAAAAGGTCTAATTCGAAGGGGAACACACCGTAGAGGTCAGGCAATGATGCCAGCACGCAGGAGCCAGCACCCATGAGGGGCAGCAGGAAGGTGATCACACCGAGGAGTAGCAGCAAAAATGTTAGTTCGGTGAGGAACACAACACATAGGTCAAGCCCTAATGTGGATACCATCATGAATGATACAGTCAGGAAGGATTCCATCAGGAAGGAGGATGCACATAAGAAGAGCAAGAAGGTTCTGTATAGTAGAGATGAAATAGAATCTGATTACTGTTTGTATGTTGACGAACATGTGATGCATGATAGTGTAAGACCACTCCCTGTTGTTGCAGTAGCACCAACAGAGCATCTGGGAGAAAACAGAGTTGTCAGGGAGGTAGATTGGGCCAATGTTCCAGCCCATGTAGGTGCAAATGATGATGAAGCCCCACCCCTGGGAGTCAATACGATGTGTGCAGTACTAGGCATTGGTGAGGATGGTGAAGATTCTAAATCAGATATAAATGATGGCACTATGGAGCATCAAGAATCTGGTGATGATGAGATCGACAAGGCACTTATGGATGGGGCTGGCATTATAGTTGATGACTTGGGTCCCGACGTAGATGAGATGATACATCACTACTAGGAAAACGCATGTTCGTGGCGCACCTGAAAAGTCCATCTGTGGCGCACTAGCAGTGCGCCACGGGCCTCGCGCTACGGCTATCTCCTAGCCGTGGCGCCCTGCCTGGTGCGCCACGGTTGTGTCGAGATAGGCGTGGCGCACATGCCAGTGCGCCATGAAAAGTAGTCCAGGTGTGACACGTGTATGAAACGATAACCGTGGCACACTACGTGCTGTGCGCCACGGATATAAATTTCAAAATTCAAAAAAAAGCGGCACATCTGGATCTCGTCGTCAGTTCTATCGCTCGTCGGTGCAGGTCGTCGTCGCCTCCTCGTCGCCTCCTCGTCGTCACATCGTCGTCGTCGGAACTGCAAGAAGGAGGAGGAGGAGGAGAAGAATAGGAGGAAGAGGTGGAGGAAGAGGAGGAGGAGAAGAAGAAGAGGAGGCCTCGTCGTCATCGGAACTACAAGGAGGAGGAAGAGGAGGAGAATAAGAAGTAGCCCGTTGCCTCGTTGTCGGAACTGCAAGGAGGAGGCCGCCGTCAACATTTTCACTGCAAGGAGGAGGAAGAGGAGGAGAAGGAGAAAGAGAAAGAGAAGGAGGAGGAGGAAAATGAGAAGGAGAAAGAGAAGGAGGAGAAGGAAAATGAGAAGGAGAAGGAGGAGAAGAAGAAGGAAAGGAGAAGGGAGGAAAAGGAAAAGGAGAGAAAGGGAGGGAAAAGAAAAGTGGTAGGTGGGCGGGGTGAGGATTCAAATTTTGAATCCCGCCCAAGCTTATCTGTGGCGCACTAGATGGTGGTGCGCTACGGGTAAGTTTTCTCTATTTTTTTTCTGCAGGAAAAAACGGTCTTTTGACCGTAACTTTTCGAATTTTTAAAATCTAAAAAATCGCTAAACGACCGGAGGTGGTTGCGAGCGGATGCGAAATCTCGTTCTCGTCATTTTGGTATATTATACGATTTTTTCCGACATCGTATGCAAAAGTTACGGCCGTTTTACCGTGGCATGACTTTTTTTGCAAATAAAGTCGAAACTCATGTTTGTTAATTTTACTAGAAGCTATACCACATTACCTACCTAGATATGAAAGGATTTAATTTTTTGAAGTGTTTATCATTTTCTTTTATTTTTTGCAAAGTCTAAAAAGGCGATCCACGGGGGGGGGGGGGGGGTGGTGGAGTTGGTGCAGGATAGTTAGGCGTAGGGCACTAGGGCAAGGTGCCCTACTACTAAGTTTATACATCCGTGGCGCACATGGCATAGTGCGCCACGTATGTGTCTGGCCGTTTCACAGAAGAGAGGGGCATGCGCTTAGGCGTAGCGCACCCCCTCCATGTGCGCCACGGTTGATACTAACAACCATAGCGCACCTACCTTATGTGCGCTACGGATGTCTGGCGTGCGGCCAACAGGGCTCTGGCCCACACATATCTGTTGCGCACTATGGTCATGTGCGCCATGGTTGTTCTAGTTACTAGTAGGGCACTGCCCATAGGTGAGCCACGCCTGTTGTAGATGTGGGGCACTTCAACCATGTGAGCCACAGATGTGCTGATTACCTATAGCCATTTTCCTAGTAGTGCATGACCATGAGGATCCTATAATTTCCTTTGGCACCGAGTTCAGCAGCATGCATGAGTTCAGGATGTCGTTCCGGCATTTTTGTATCAAGGGGGAGTTCGATGTTCATAGACTGAAGAACACTACCTAG
Source organism: Avena insularis (assembly GCA_023614405.1). Lineage (NCBI taxonomy): Eukaryota > Viridiplantae > Streptophyta > Magnoliopsida > Poales > Poaceae > Avena > Avena insularis. The sequence continues at coordinate 161,984,632 of CM042695.1, read as the reverse complement.
AGGTATGGGGCCGTTTGTTGGTTAAAGTGGAAGAATGGACATGTGGTGATACCTTGTCTGTGGAGGATCGCAGCCAGAGCCCTACCTGCGTTAAAGGCAATTAGGGTATCCTGGCAATGAATGGAGCGAACCATTTCAATTTTATCATTTTTCACTCTATAATATAAGTAAAGTTGATGTGCAAGATCTATCTAGCAACTCTGCTTATGTTGTAAATTAATCTGTGTTGCAGGTCAAGAAATTGGGCCGTCCCCACATGTGTGCGACTGGGAGCATGCTGAAATCCTCGATGGCTGAGACAGAGTGGGTGGCTTTACAAGCTATGTCCATAATAAAGCATAACCCTAGGGAGACCGTGAAGAATATTCAGAATCAACTCATTGGTCAGTACAACATTGTCCTACCGTATTACACAGTTTGGAAAGGTAAAGAGAAAGCTCTAAGAATCTTGCATGGGGTTTGGACTAATAGCTTCAGGATGATGTACAACTTCAAGGCTGAGGTACAAGCTAGGTGTCCAGGCAGTGTTGTGGAGATCGACACTAAATCGGAAGGTGGTAAAATTTATTTCAACAGATTTTTCATGGCGCTTAAACCTTGCATCCAGGGATTCAAGGACGGATGTAAGCCATATCTAAGCATAGATAGTACTGACTTAATTGGCAAATGGAAAGGCCCCTGGCATATGCGACAACATTGGATGGTCACAACTGGATGTTCCCAGTGGCATTCAGGCTGTTCAATAAGGAGACAGAGGAAAACTAGGTCTGGTTTATGAGGCAACTCAGGAGATCAATAGGACAAATGGATCCATTGGCTATCTCCACAGATGCATGGCTGGCGAATGCAGTGAATGAGGTGTTCCCACGAGCTGAGCGTAGAGAATACAATGCCCACCTGATACTCAACCTATACAGGCACTACGAAGGCAGCATATTTGGTTACATGTTTGCTGCTACTAGATCTTATAGAGCTGGGAGCTGTGAATATTTCATGAGCAAGATTTTTGCGTAAGCTCCAGATGTTCCCTAGTACTTGGCCACACATCATTCGCAGCTATGGAAGAGGAGTCAATTCAAACCTGACATCAAAGTTGATTACATAAACAACAACCTAGCTGAATGCTTGAATAACTGGGTGAAGGACATAAAAGTCTGTCCTGTTCATATGTTAATGGACGGCATACGCGGTATGATCATGAAGCTGTTAAATATAAGGAGGGAGATTGGTCCGAGACTTAGAGGCCATATGCTACCGCATGTTGTACATCAACTAAATAAGAGAAGCCGAGGGCTTGGTCATCTTAGGGTTCCCCGTCAAACAGCAGCAGCTATGAGGTGGTTGATATGTCCAAAAATGGCCATAGAAACATCAATGCTGGTTCGTCGAGCCCTGTACAGACCCATCTCAGTGGCCTCAAGTCCATTTGAGTTTTGAGCTATGCCAGCCGATAACAAAAAGGGCAGAGGTATACAACAGGTGAAGAGTTTTAAGAATTTTCTGGAGAGGGCGGGTTTAGCTTTTAGTGGTAGCAAGAAGGGAAAAAACCGATGAAAAACCTGCTGTCTTATAGGCCATAAAGCAGCGGGGTGTCCTCTTAATGCACCCAAACCTAGGTATGAGATGGTACCTATACAAAAAAAATTGGTCGTACTCTATAGATATTAGGTGCTTACCCGTGTCCTATTTTTTGACAGGAAGCGCAAGGTAAGAAACATGACTGCGAACTTAGTGATTTTTCTATGGGATAAAATCAAAACGAGTGGAGTGATGATGCTAAACATGATTCTGATGCTGATTGGCCTGACTTCCCTCGACCCGGAGATGTAGAGTATGTGAAGGTAAGAAAGCTGGCACCCAGGTTGAGGAGGAAGGCGGGCAATGAAGAAGACAAAGGACACCGAGGAAAAGAAGTGGCACCCAGGAAGGGTAAGAAGGCTGGCTAAGAATAAGCATAGTAATGTGTTGATCTCGAAACTGTCTATGTATTCAGTAAAATTCTGGAGCTGTGTTCATGGGAATTGTCAACACCCGGATTTTCAATCCCAGATGCCTGTTATGCCATACATCACAATCCCAGGATTACCATTTTTGCGAGACATAACAGATTGGATATCACAGTACATCATCCATTACAAACCATACATAAGGTCTTACAACAAATAAAGGATCGCATGATCCAGTCTTAGTACAATCATAGCAGCGGAATAATATAATAACAATAGCGTGGGTGAAGCTCCATCTTCATGGTCATAGGCAATGCTGACGATGGGAGATGATCCTAGTTATCGTAACCTTCCTGCGGTCCATCCTCCTGATAGTCCTCTTCATAGTCTGGCCACGGGAATAGCCACGGTCAAAGCCATGAGTACTCTTTAAGTACTCGCAAACTATTACTAACAAGTGAAGTGGTTTTGAGTAGGAAATACTAAGCTCTAGGTTGTTTTGCAAAAAGCCAGATTTATCTCTAACTGAGTTTAGAAGCAAAGAAAGCTAGTTGAAAGTTTTATAACACCTAAGTGGGAACTTGAGTTTCATATCACAACCCTGTTGTGGTCAAGTCAAAGTCATGATTCATTTCACCAGTCATTTTGAAAACATCTGACGACGAAACAGTATGGCCACTCCAACTGTCCATAATCGCGGACACGGCTATTTTAATAGTTTGACACTCTACAGAGTTGGTACACTTTCACCACAATATTCGATAAATCCCTCAGGAACAATTCTGAATTCACCATACTCAGTATGCGGATAATCAATCCTAACTTTTCAATTACACGCCCTAGTATAGGCACCTCTCCTATGAGTTTGGCCTCCCAACCATGACCAATTTTCATCTTGGGAACTGCACAGGTGGTCAATCTTCACAAGGTAGCCTCAGCTCAAACCTTGGACGCAAGGGAACCCATACTAAGGTATATAAACTTCTAGTCAAGCCCTACCCAATTTTCGGGTATTGTGGTTGTACGGTAAAATTGGAATGGTATTGCATCCACACAACCATCAGTTTTATAAAGGGCTAAGGTTCATGCCTCAACATTTTCATCATTAAAATCATCTGGTGTTCAAGAACACATGTCAAAACATTTCAGTAGAATGACTCATCATTCTAAGGTTTTCATAACCATTTTCACCAAGTAATCCCATATAAAAGGGATCAAGTTTTATGCTTAGCACTAGCATCTATAAGTGGGGGTAAACACTAATGAGGGGTGGTAAACAAGTGGGGATGATCTAAGTTGAATATCATGCCTCAGGATGACATCAAGATTTATCGAACTTAGGACAAGTTTTATGCTCTTTATGCTACCTTTACATATCTTTCCAAAATCTACAAGTCACTAAGTAAACTCAAATAGAAAGCTTTGATAAAGAAATAAAATAACTAAGCTTGCAAGTAAAACTGGGTTTGGTATAATCACTTGGTATTATCAAGGCATGTCTAATGCATTGCATAGATTATCTAACTTTCAGAGTTGCAAGTGTTAGCTTGCATAGGTAACATGCAAGTCGTAGCTTGCCTTGTGTAGTGCAGTGGTTGAAGTTCTCCTCGGCTTCTTCCTCGTAGTAGTCTCCTTCCTCCTCATATCCTTGGTCGGTACTAGCGTCTATAAATAAATACGAGGTACACAATCACCAAACAATACTTAAATAATTATTTTATTTAGTTCACACTAGATGATCTAGCATCATCACTATTATCACAAAGATTAAAGCACTTGTTTTATTTATTTTATTGAAAACTACTTAAGATTTAATATCCTCCAACTAAAACATGGGATCATGTTGACACATGTCATCACGACATATTTCGGTACTTGGGAATGTGATTTAAAGTGGTGCCACAATTTAATAAGGTTTAACCCTTTTATTTTAATTAATTAAAGTGACTAGAAACGCCTATGCGGCATTCTTTTATTACTTGTCCATTATTTCTGCAAGTACACCTAGATACTTTTATATATTCAGAAAGGTCTTGTCAAATGTGATTTTTGAGAGTTGGAATCAACTCAAAAGCTTTTGTGGTTGAATTTTGAAAAATGTTTGAATACAGAAAAGTCTCTGCCTTGTTATTTTACTATAGGTTATCTACATTTCCAATTGATTTGAATCCAACAGGCTTGGATTAAGAATTTTAGTACCTTTCTAGCAAAATTAGTTTCATGCAATTTGGTTTAGTGAATCTCCCTGGTTTGATTTTGAATCTAGGGACAGAACTAAGTTTGAAACTAAATTAATAATCCTAAATTTGAATTATTGGGTCAGCAGAGTGTAATCGGGCGGCCCATCATGCCTGTGGCCAGCATGAGTGGGTTTAAGTGGCTGTCCCCCACCAGTCAGCGAGACAGGGGGTGTGAAGGGGTAAAGGGCAATCTGGACCGTGCGATTAAGATCTAATCTAATGGCTGGGGCTTGTCGTCTTTGTCGGGCAGCACCAGCGAGACTGAACCCTAACGCGGCCAGTGGGGGTATGTGGGGGCTCACTGGGGCTCAGGCGAGGGTTGGTGATGAGGGAGAACGACGAAGTCAATGACGACGATCCTCTTGGTAACGACAGCTCCTCCTGGGGCGACTCCAATCGACGGCTCCTCTTCTCCTCCTCCGTGGCAGACTACGGCAAAATTCCGGCCACCTGGTGCTCGCCTTGCTCCGGGGATGAGGTGGGGTGGTTCTGAGAGAGAGGCGAGTGTGATGATGTGCTGAAATCGAACGAGGGAGGCCTCTATTGATAGTGTGAAGAGAGGACCGAAGGGTGCGGGTGAAGCTCGTCGTGGTTGTCTGCACAACTGGCTAACACTTCGAAGCTCAACGGCATGGTGGCGAGCCGTGGGGCGGTGCAATGCGGTCGGAACACTTCGATGCTCTGAACGGGTCCGACGAGAAAATTAATGGCGCATGGGCTCTCCTTGTCATGCGGCGATGAACGGGCATGTCCGGGCGGTTCCTGGGGCGATGGTGATCACGCACACAACCGGCGTGGGCGGGACACGGTCTGTGCTCGCGTGTCGAGCGCGGAGCTCTGGCGCGCTCTCGGCATGGCACGGAGGTATAGGGCACAACGGTTCTAGGGTGGTCCAGGGGCTGGCAGTGCTTGGGCTCTGGACATGGGGTGGCGGTGGATGGTGGCTTGTGCCCTAGACAAGGTGGCTAGGCTTGGTGAGGCTCCTAGCTTGCTGTAGACATTGGGGGTGGCAGGTTAGGCTCGGCAATTGTCACCATTGATGACAATGTCAAGCTTACAGTGAGCTAGAGCTTGTTAAATGAGTTAGATCATCTACTGAGAGTGTGCTGTGAGCTAGAGAGGGAACAAGTTAGGCACAAACACTGCTCACTATAGTGTTGGATGTTTTCCTTGATTTGTGTTTACGAGGTGTTTGATGAAATGGCTGAAAGAGATTTGAATTTTAATTTTTGAATGAAAATTGGTGGGTGTACTAGTCACATACTAGGTAGTCTATGGTTGCTTGGAATTGTCAAGGTGCACTAGTTTGGTTGGGTTTTGAGAAATGGTGATATTCACATATGATATAGATTCAATTTTGAATTGTCATTTGAATCAAGTTGCCATATGTTTTTGTGGGTTTGAAAGGTGGGCTTCGGTTCACTTTTACTTGGTCTATCAAGGGGTGAAAAGAAATGGAATTGTTTCTGTTTGAAATCTTGGACTAGAAACACTCAAAGTGGTCTAGTGAGCAAGATTGGAAAAAATGACCATTTGCTTGTTTTGTTTATTTTTGAATTTCTCTTGATTTTTTTCTTCTTGGAAATGATTTAGATGATGTTGTTTTCATCTTTAAACCAATCCTTGCTAATCACAACAATCACATAAGTCCATTCATGCATTCATACATTCATCACAAACACACATGCATTCATATGATTTTAATTAACAAAGTTTTTGTTAACCCTACTTTTGGCGATTGGAATATGATAACCTTGATCAATATTTTTGGGATGTTACAAACCTTCCCTCCTTAAACAAAATCTCGTCTCGAGATTTGAGAAAAATAAAACTAAGATTTAAAGAGGTCTGGAAACTCTGTCCTAATGTAACCTTCTTGCTCCCAGGTAGCTTCTTCTTCATTGTGGTTACTCCACTGAATCTTGAGAAATTTGATGCTTCGGGTCCTGGTGGTCCTGAAATCTTCTTCCAAAATATGGATGGGTACTTCGGGATACGTCAGGTCATCGTTGATCTCTATGGTTCGGTGATCAATGTTCTTGAATACTTCAGTCTTCTCCGGGACTTCTAGGCATTTGCGAAGTAACGATATATGGAACACATTATGCACGGTTGACATCTCCTCGGGCAGTTCCAGTTGATATGATACTTCTCCTCGACGATTTAGAATCTTGAAAGGTCCGATATACCTGGGGGATAACTTTCCTTTGAGTTGGAAATGCTGCATTCCCTTCAAAGGTGACACTTTGAGATACACAAAATCTCCGATATTGAAAGCGAGGTCTCGACGTCTCTTGCCGGTGTAACTCTTCTGTCTGTATTGGGCGGTCTTGACTTGATCACATATCTTGTGAACTTTCTCTTCTGCTTCTCTTAGGATGTCGGGTCCGAAAATCTGACTCTCTCCTACTTCCGACCAATTCAAAGGGGTATGACACTTCCTTCCATACATGAATTTAAATGGGGCCATTTGCAAACTGGCTTGATAACAGTTGTTGTACGAAAATTCTGCGGAAGGCAGACAATCTTCCCATTTTGATCCATATTCTAGCACACAGGCTCTCAGCATATCTTCGAGTATTTGATTTACTCGCTCCGTTTGTCCATCAGTCTGAGGGTGATACGCTGTGCTGAAATCCAGTCGGGTTCCCAATCATTCTTGTACTTTCTTCCAAAATCTCGAGGTAAACTGAGTTCCTCGATCCGATACAATGTTCTTGGGGACTCCGTGCAAACTGATGATTCTAGCAATGTACAAATCTGCTAGCTTCGATCTTTGATAAGTGGTCTTGAAAGGTAAGAAATGGGCTACCTTGGACAGTCTATCAACTATGACCCAAATAGAGTCATTTCCCCTACTAGATGTAGGAAAACCGGTGATAAAATCCATTCCAACAGAATCCCACTTCGATTCCAGAATCTATAATGGTTGTAGCAGTCCTGTGGGCCTCTGATGTCCCACCTTAACTCGCTGACAGATATCACACTTGGCTATGTAGCTTCCGATTTCTCTTTTCATCTTATTCCACCAGAATTGTTCCTTCAAATCCCGATACATCTTCATTCCTCCAGGGTTGATATAATAAAGAGTATCATGGGCTTCTTTCGAAATAGCTTACTTCAACTCTGAATCTGCTGGCACATAGATACGTCCTTTGTACCACAAAACTCCTTCTTCATCCTCGTTGAATCCGGGTACTTTGCATGTACCGATGCGACATTTGATTCTGTTGATACTAGCATTTCCTTTCTGCGCCTCCTTGATCTGACTAATCAAAGTGGGCTGAAGCTCTATGCTATCCAAAAATCCTTCACTTACTAATTCCATTCTAAAATCTTCCATCTCCTTGTGTAAACTTGGTTGCTCCTTCAGAATCATGGAGTTCAAGCGGCACGGCAATCTTCTAAGGGCATCTACTACCACATTGGCTTTACCGGGGTGATAGTGAATGTCCAGATCATAGTCCCTGATTAGCTCTATCCATCTTCTCTGACTCATATTAAGCTCCTTCTGAGTGAAAATGTACTTCAGGCTCTTGTGATCTGAATAAATCTCACAACGGTTTCCCATAAGGTAATGCCGCCATGTCTTCAGCTGCTAGTTCAAGGTCATGGCTAGGATAATTCTGCTCATGTTGCTTCAGTTGTCGGGATAGATATGATATTACTTTGCCTTCTTGCATCAACACACATCCGAGACCGATCTTGGATGCGTCACAATACACATCAAAGGGCTTCGTAATATCTGGCATGATCAAGATTGGGGCTGAGATCAATCTCTTCTTGAGTTCTTGAAAACCCGCCTCACATTTGTTCGTCCATTCAAACTTGTGTTTCTTCAACAATTGGGTCATGGGTCTTGCGATGCTCGAGAATCCTTCTACGAACTTGTGGTTATATCCCGCTAATCCGAGAAATGCACGAACTTGGGTTTGAGTGGTTGGGGCTTGCCAATCTTCAACATCCATCACCTTTGCAGGGTCAATGGCAATTCCTCCGGCTGATACTATATGTCCGAGGAATCCTACTTCCTGTAACCAGAATTCACATTTGCTAAATTTGGCATACAACTGATGCTCTCTAAGGGTTCCAAGGATGGTCCTTAGGTGTAGCTCATGTTCTTCTTCTGATTTGGAATAGATCAGAATGTCATCGATGAAAACAACGACAAACTTATCCAGGAAGTCCATAAAAATCTGATTCATGAGGTTCATGAAATAAGCGGGGCCATTGGTTAATCCAAAAGACATAACAGTGTACTCATACAATCCATATCGGGTGGTAAAGGCCGTCTTCGGAATATCCTCTGCGCGAATCTTGAGTTGATGATAATCAGTTCTAAGATCAATTTTAGAAAACACTTTGGCACCAGTCAACTGGTCAAAAAGGTCTTCTATCTTCGGTAGTGGGTAATTGTTTTTGATGGTGACATCATTCTGCTTCCAATAATCCGTACACAAACGGTTACCTCTATCTTTCTTGTCTACAAACAAGACAGGTGATCTCCATGGCGACGCACTTGGTTGGATCAATCCTATCTCCAGCATAGCATCCAGTTGCTTCTTCAGCTCCACTATTTCAGACGGGTTCATACTATATGGTCTCTGGGCTATGGGTCCGGTTCTAGGGATTAGTTCAATGATAAACTCGATATCCCGATCTGGGGCATACCGGGCAAAACATCTGGAAATACATTGGGGTATTCACGGACTATTCTGACTTGGTCAATGGTTGGTTGGGCTATACTCTTGTTGCACTTTAATTGATGGGGCAAGGTTTCAGATACATGCTCTACTGATATTCCGGCTGTACTGGTCATGGTTATGGCTTTCTTGGCACAGTCGATTAATCCTTTATGTTTCGACATCCAATCCATTCCTAGTACTACTTCCAAACCTTTCATTCCAAGTACTTTTAGATTAGCATAAAAATCTATGCCATGGATTCAGATAGGTACGGCCTTGCAAATTTGTCTATCTTTGGTGGTCGAACCAGGTATTTGAATTATCATAACATGCTTCAATTTTGTTGGTTGAATCTTACTAGTGCATGCAAATTTTTCAGTAACAAATGAGTGCGATGCTCCAGAATCAAACAACACTCTCGCAAGTACTGAGTTAACATAAAACATACCCAGCACGACATCTGACGCTTCTTCGGCTTCTTCAGCACACATGAGAAACAGACGGCCGTTGCGGTTGAGCGAATTCCCTAGGGCAAATCTTCTTCCAGGCTTAACACGATGCTGCTGATGAGCTGGGGAATTTGCACTGGGGGTTGTGGCAATATTCTTGGGGCACTCATTGGAATAGTGACCCTTGGTTCCACATTCATAACAAGTCTCTTGGGACTTGTCCTTTGCTGCAACAGGCACAACATTGCTTCCAGTTCTCGGGGCAGTGTTGTTGTTCGTGGCGACATTGTTGTTGTTGAACTTGGGCGGTGCACGGTTGAAATTGCTGGGGTTACCGGGGTTATTGTTGTTGTGGTTTCCTCCGGGCCTTGGGTTTCCTCCTCCATGTTTGGGATAGGTCGGGCGGTTCATCGGGTCTATTGGTTCTTGGGGAAAATCCTGGAGATGGGTTTTGGCGATACTTCGGGGTATGGTGGGTTCCTGGTTGATTCATCATTCTAAGCTTGCGGTTCTCATTGGCTTGGTTGATCTTTCCTTCCATCTTAATGGCAGAATCCACTAAGGCTTCAATGTCAGCAAATGGAATATTGACTAACACTGTCTGCATCTCATCATGAAGACCATTCAGGAATCTCTCCTTCTTCTTAGCTTCAGTGTCAATCTCATCTGGTGCATACCTAGCCAATGACAATAATTTGTCACGATACTCAACTACGGTCATCCTCCCTTGCTTAAGTTCCCTGAATTCATCTCTCGTCCTCTTGATCAAATCCGGTGGCACATGGGTTCTGCTGAACTTGATTTTGAATTCATCCCAAGTCATCATTTGTCCTCTAGTCATGGAGCGAACGCTATTCCACCAAGCTCTTGCATCTCCTACCAGATAGTGGGTGGCAAACAATACCTTCTCGTTGGCTTCTACTCCTGCAACTTCTAAGTTGTTCTCCATGGTCTGCAGCCAATCATTTGCATCTAGGGGCTCTTCAGACTTAGTAAAGACGTGTGGATTGGTATTCTGAAAGTTCTTGAGCTTTGATCCATGGTTGTCCTGATTTCCATGGCCTTGATTGTTGTTGGCCATCTGAGCTATGTGTTGAAGGGTGGCTAAGTTGGCGTGACGTTCAGCTCTTTCATCTTCGCAGTCAGAAACCAACATTTGCAAGATCTGCAACATTGGGTCCGGGGACGAAGTGCTTCCTCCACGAGGCATCTGAAGATTGAGATAGATCGTGAGACAAGAGGGCAATTTCTAAGGTTCAGTTTTGTTTTAGATTTTTTTTCAAAGTTTGACTAAGATTGTTCTAGCCACTTGCTTTTCATTCATTCATAGCACACGATACAAACACACACCACAACAAGGAAAAATAGATGGTTTTAAGAATCATTCTGTGAAACTACGATACAGTGGGACCGGATACAACTCACTAACGCTAGTGCTCAAGTGCTACTACTCCTTGGAATCGGTGTCCTCATCATCCTCCTCCTCATCATCATCATCAATGAATGCGAAGTCATCCTCATCGGTGAAGAAGTCCATGGCTTGATCCTCCAGAAAGTCATCATCATCAATAAGGTAAGAGTAGGGGTCTCCATGGATATCCTCCCCTGCATTATCCCTCTCCTCAAGCTGCATTTCCCTCTCGTGGACGGTCTCCTCCAACTCTGTAATCCTGTGACGGATACGGGTAATGATGCGCCCCTTCATGTCAAGATGACGGCGACGAGACTGGCGATCCTTCACTAGCAGGGCAATGGTCTGGTCCTTCTGGACAGCGATGGCAAGTTGTGGTTGGCGTAGGAACGGGCATTGTCCAACTTCTTCTGCCGGTCATACATCATGAAGCTGAGGTGGTCCACTTGATTCTTCATCTCAGGGTGGTATGGTGCCTCCATTGGTTGTCCATAACATCGCGCCTTGGGCAGAACTCAAAGTGGATGCCCTTGATTTGATTGATACTCTGCCCACACAGACGGGCAAGAGCTTCCTCAATGGCCCTGGCAAGTCCATCTATCCAGTTGTTCTCTCTTAAGGTGAACTGAATTCCCTCTGAGGTGGGGGGCTTCAATCTTTCCTCAGATACTTGCCACAATCAGCCATTGCAATTCCTCTCCTTCCTGATCGTTGAGCCGAGCTCCGAAGAACTCGGGGTGCGCGCTCTCTAGAAGTTCCGAAAGCTTGTCCAAGTCACGCTCAAAGATGAGATCTCCTCCATTTCCCAACTGATAGAACTTGATATACTTCACGTCCATCTATAAGAATATAGGATGAGTAAGTTAGTAGAGTGATCAAGTGTGTCAAATTTTATGTAAGTTTTGCAAGAATTTTTTGAGGAATATGAATTTTCATGAAAGAATCTAAGTGATAAGAATGAGAATAGGTTTGCATAAATACTCATTTCCTTGGTTTTGAAACTAAGTTTTTGATTCAAACGTCCATTCTAAACTAGGGTCTCCTATGGTCAGGATGGCTCTGATACCTACTTGTCAACACCCGGTTTTTCAATCGCAGATGCCTATTATGCCATACATCACAATCCTAGGATTACCATTTTTGCGAGACATAACAGATTGGATATAACAGTACATCATCCATTATAAACCATACATAAGGTCTTACAACAAATAAAGGATCTCATGATCCAGTCTTAGTACAATCATAGCAGCGGAATAATATAATAACGATAGCATGGGCGAAGCTCCATCTTCATGGTCACAGGCAATGCTGACGATGGGAGATGATCCTAGTTGTCTTAACCTTCCTGCGGTCCATCCTCCTGATAGTCCTCTTCATAGTCTGGCCACGGAAATAGCCAGGGACAAAGCCATGAGTACTCTTTAAGTACTCGCAAACTATTACTAACAAGTGAAGTGGTTTTGAGTAGGAAATACTAAGCTCTAGGTTGTTTTGCAAAAAGCCAGATTTATCTCTAACTGAGTTCAGAAGCAAAGGAAGCTAGTTGAAAGTTTTATAACACCTAAGTGGGAACTTGAGTTTCATATCACAACCCTGTTGTTGTCAAGTCAAAGTCATGATTCATTTCACCAGTCATTTTGAAAACATCTGACGACGAAACAGTATGGCCACTCCAACTGTCCATAATCGCGGACACGGCTATTTGAATAGTTTGACACTCTACAGAGTTGGTACACTTTCACCACAATATTCGATACATCCCTCAGGAACAATTCTGAATTCACCATACTCAGTATGCGGATAATCAATCCTAACTTTTCAATTACACGCCCTAGTATAGGCACCTCTCCTATGAGTTTGGCCTCCCAACCATGACCAATTGTCATCTTGGGAACTGCACAGGTGGTCAATATTCACAAGGTAGCCTCAGCTCAAACCTTGGCCGCAAGGGAACCCATACTAAGGTATATAAACTTCCAGTCAAGCCCTACCCAATTTTCGGGTATTGTGGTTGTACGGTTAAATTGGAATGGTATCGCATCCAGACAACCATCAGTTTTATAAAGGGCTAAGGCTCATGCCTCAACATTTTCATCATCAAAATCATCTGGTGTTCAAGAACACATGTCAAAATATTTTAGTAGAATGACTCGTCATTCTAAGGTTTTCATAACCATTTTCACCAAGTAATCCCATCTAAAAGGGATCAAGTTTTATGCTTAGCACTAGCATCTATATGTGGGGGTAAACACTAATGAGGGGTGGTAAACAAGTGGGGATGATCTAAGTTCAATGTTGTAGAGGTCCCAACCTTTAATAAGGTAGATATCCCTGTGTTTACAATGCTAGTCCCTGGATCAATAGCTAGCATCCATAGTTAAGATGTAATATCAAGAGACAAAGGTCATAATACAACTTTATAACCAGGAATAAAATAATTCATTACATCTTACATAGCTCATTTGGCTATCACATTACAATGCAGCAGAAATAACTATGTAGCATGGAGTCCTTCATCTTCAAAGTGCCACAGGCAATCATGTTGGTTGTAGACTTGTAATCCTAATCAACACACATCACTAACATCAAACAAACCTACAACATAATAAGTTACAGCCACAGGGGTCAATACATTTGAATTGTATTGGCAAGTGATACTATGGTAGTATAGTGTAGTCTATCATCTATATGCATTTGGCTAAGTGGATCTTAGGCTTGGTTTGCTCAAAATAGATTTTCCTTATCATTTGAAAACACTAATTTTTTGTTTGTCAAAATCACCCAAGGCGTCTACCAATAGAAATTGGTGATCCTTTAACCCTTGTTCAACCACAAGTTTTTAACTTAGAAATTGGGATGAGGAAATCCTTGATAGCTTCCATGTCTTGATGCTCAAATTGTCCATTGCCGGGGACACGGCTAAGTACTTAGATTATACTCTCTCGAGAGGTGGTGCACTTTCCCCACAAGACTGGACATGCATCGAGACAAGATCTTTCAGAAGCATTCCATTAGACCAAAATGGACGCGTTCCCAAACCTATCACCCCCTACCACCAACTATCCATCTGGCTAAGTTATTGCAACCTATATGATCCAGGTAGAGCCCATAATGCCATGTGGCTGCACTTGAAGCTTCTCAACATTTGACATCTCAAATCTCTTTGTTACTGGGTGGATTTCCACAAGTGAGATACACTAGGGTAGGCCATAAATATGGGGCCCTGTGTAACCACTCAACATAAACCTTTCACAATGATTCCACCCAGGTGATTCATTCACATAGTTGTTTTATTAAACAAAACACAAGTCATTGACTTAGAAATATTTTATAGCATGAATATAATCCACCCTTGTTTTCTACTAGCTAAGCTAAGCATGATAGTAGTAGGGATCCTAACTTAGGGAAAATTCTACTAAGGCATTATCTACTAGGATTTCCCATGGCATAGTTTATACTTAGAAAATTCCATGCAAGTCCTACTTAAAAATATCACTAATGCATAGTGAAAATATTAGGACAAAGAGTATGAAGAACCACATTCTTTTTCGTAGAGAATATAAGTTCACTCATTGATCTTGCAATAGTCACACTCTTCAAATTTCACTACAATTCAATCAAGGCACAAATTTAATCTAGCATTCAAACAATTCAACACATAAAATAATAAAAATAAAGCAATGCATTCAAGCATGCCAAAGATTGTTTTATTTGGAAAAGTGTTTTCTAATAGGTTATAAATATTTTAACACACCTATTGGTCATTTATCAAAGTGGCAAAACCATTTGATAATAAGTTAGTGAAAATGGCCACTTTAAATCCCTTTTGTTTTGCTAGAATTGATTTTATTCAAAGAATAATTTCTAGTGTTAGCCAAAATATTTTTTTAAACACCAATATTAATGTTTATGGTCATAATGTTTTAAAACAATTCTATTTGCAAAGGGTTTCATCCAAAATCCATTTTTAAATCAAAGCAACATTTTATTTTGTTGGAAATGCCTTTAAGCAAAGTAAATAATTTTCTAGGGTTCACCAAATCTATATTTTTAAATCCTAAAACTTGGTGTTTAGGGTCATAGAGTTTAATTCAAACCATTTTCAAAAGGCTTTACTCAAAAACATTTTTAAAACATATTCAACATTTTTATTTAACTAGAAATGCTTTAATTCAAAGGAATAATTCCTAAGTGTCACAAATATATTTTTAAATCCAAAAAATTCCATTTACAAAAGATTTTACCCTAAAAACATTTTTAGAATAAATTTTATACACAAAATATGCCTAGACATGTTTCTGCAAAAACAACCAATTTTACATAAGCAATTCACTAAACAAAGGGCATGGTTAGAAATTATTCTTTTTGATGATTCCATTGATATAAAGTTTGCAAAATTTGAATGTGTGGATCAAAAGTTATGGAATTTACAAATTCAAACATCTAATAGGATAATTTCTATTTTTAAATCGAAACCTAAGCCACGTGTCTGTTTCTAACTGGGCGATACCATTTCGCGTGGATAGATCAATACTAGCCATCGGATCTAAAGTGGATCGCACGCTTCAGATTGATCCATACCCTTTTGACAAGTCAATCTATCACAACCACAAGATTAAAATCTAACGGCTCTAACCTATTGGACCATGATCTGGCGGCGCTGCGACGGTGGCTGGCAGCGCCACGCTCGGGCGGTGAGGTTGCCGGCGATTCAGGAAGCGAGAGAGAGGGAGATGTCTCACAATGTTTGCAGTGGTGTGGCAAAGCTCAAGGTGGTCTTCGGAGAGTAGGGGGCGCACAAGAACGAAGAGGATTGCTCGCCGGAGTTTCTTATGGCGACGGGCACACTCTATCAACGACAAAGGCAAGGCTACGGTGCATGCCAGAGAGAATAAAAGGTGTTGTTAGACGCGTAGGGGATTGGCAAACTCGGTAGCAACAATCAGAGAGAAAGGGACTTATGGGGAATGGTCGCCGTAGTGGAGGCAGACGGCGGCGGCTCTCGGTTGTCGTTGTTGCCGAGGTTTTGGGGCACGCGCGGGCGAGATGGAGCTACTGGGAGATGCGTAGGGAGGTGGGGAATGTCCTCGTGGAGGTTAGAGGCAGAGGGGAGGTGAGGCTTAGCTGGAATCGTCGCCGGAAGTTCGTCGGGGTCAGTGGCTTGCAGTGAGCAATTCTAGCAGCTTAGGGGCAGAGAGGGAATGCCGTTTGGGGGAAATGGAGAGAAGGGGGAGGAGATTTAACGCGCGTGGTCGTGGTGAGGATTTAGCGCGGGATTGAAGCATATTCACGCCATCATTCAACAGTAGTAAACGGCCGGGGGGCGGGGGGGGGCATGGTCAGCGGGCGGGTGAGGGAGACGATGACCCTGGCCGTGGGGCAATGTCGTCAGTGATTGAGAGGGAAATCAATGGGCTCAAGCGAACAGTGGCTACGCGGGTGCGGGTCTGAGTGAGAAAAAAAATGGTTCGGGGAAGGAGAGAGGTGGGCTGGTTGGGCCTAGTGGGCTGGTCAGGCTAGGCTGGAACCTTTCTCTATTTTTTCCTTCATGTTTCTTTTTCTTTTTCTGTTTCTTTTATTCTGTTTTGAATTAATCTTTCAAACACATATTTTAATTCAAATCTTTTCAGTAAGTTTCTATTATGTTTAAACATGTATTTTAAAGACCATCTTAGAATAATTATTTTATTCATTTATGGTTTATTATTTATTTAAAATAGGCACTTGCCTTTATTCAAATAAGATTTTAAATATAATTTCAAACTCTTATTTGAATTCTAATTTTCATCAAACCTTTTTCAGTAGGTTTTATTTATTCATTAGTATGTTAAATAATTCATTTTGAATTATTTAGAATATTTTGATATAGTTTATTAATCATTTAAATTGGGCATTTGTCTTTACTCCAATAAAATTAACTATGGTTTTAATTCCATATAAATTTTAGTTAAATGATTCTTTTATTCCATTTAAGTTAATTAAATAACTTTTATATCCACCTTGGTAAATTCCACTTTATTAGTTTCCCATGATTTAATTAATCATTTCTATTAGGGATTTTGTCTTTATTCAAATATAATAGAATTTGGTTAATGTCATATTATTTTATTTGAATATTCCTTATCCCTTTATTTTATTTGATTTATCATTATTTCATTTGCTTATGGATTTTAATTCAAGTTTAAATTGTCTTCTAAATAATTTCTTTGGAATTTATTATTTAGTTTAGGCAAGTTGTCTTTATTTAAATAAAATTGGACATTGTTGATTTTATTTAAATAATCTTTTACTTCTTTTTATTATTCAACACTTTAATTTGTTCATGGATTTGTCCAAGATTTAATTTGGCTTTTAAATATTCCTTATTTATTTCTTTCTTTCTTTCTTTATCTTATAAAATCCATATCTTTTTATTTATAGATCCAAAATTGGTGATTCCAATTTGTATAATTTTTTTTAATATTTGTCTATCCATTTAAATTCTTTTAGGATTAATTTCTCACAATTTGGTATGGATTTTTAGCTAAGAGCTTTATTAGCTTTGGAAATTATTTCCTTTAACTCATTAAATTCATCAGTTTTTATCCATGGTTCCAAATTAGATGAAACCAATTTCTATGGTTTTATAATATTTTTATCTATCATTATTTATCATTTAAAAATGTTAGTTGACAAAATTTTATATGGATCAAATCCATAGTCTTAGAGAGATCTTCGAAATGAATTATTCCATTAGGGTTTTAGGGTTTTGGTTTAACTTTTCGAAGTGTTTAAATTTCAAGATACATTTATTGATGAATGCATTTCACTTGATTGAAATTTGTTGGATTCCTTTTATTCAAAGTTTGTTCAAGATGGGTTTTGATGTTTCCATTTAGAAACAAAAAGTTTTTTCAGCCTAAATTTCAACAATTATTTATTTGGTTTATTTATTTTCCACATTTCAAAATTTGGAAATTTATGGGATGCGACAAATCTCATGCCTCAGGATGACATCAAGATTTATCTAACTTAGTCCAAGTTTTATGCTCTTTATGCTACCTTTAAATATCTTTCCAAAATCTACAAGTCACTAAGTAAATTAAAATAGAAAGCTTTGATAAATAAATAAAATAACTAAGCTTGAAAGTAAAACTTGGTTTGGTATAATCACATGGTATAATCAAGGCATGCCTAATGCATTGCATAGATTATCTAACTTTCATAGTTGCAAGTGTTAGCTTGCATAGGTAACATGCAAGTGGTAGCTTGCCTTGTGCAGTGCAGTGGTTGAAGTTCTCCTTGGCTTCTTCCTCGTAGTAGTCTCCTTCCTACTCGTATCCTTGGTCGGTACTAGCATCTATTAATAAATACGAGGTACAAAATAACCAAACAATACTTAACTAATTCTATTTATTACACCAAGGTTCACACTAGATGATCTAGCATCATCACTATTATCACAAAGAATAAAGCACTTGTTTTATTTATTTTATTTTAGAAAAGTAATTTCTACTCATTGAAAACTACTTAAGATTTAATATCCTCCAACTAAAACATGGGATCATGTTGACACATGTCATCACCACATATTTATGTACTTGGGAATGTGATTTAAAGTGGTGTTACAATTTAATAAGGTTTAACCCTTTTATTTTAATAAATTAAAGTAACTAGAAATGCCTATGGGGCATTCTTTTATTGCTTGTCCATTATTTCTGCAAATACACCAAGATATTTTTATATATTCAGAAAGGTCTTGTCAAATGTGATTTCTGAGAGTTGGAATCAACTCAAAACTTTTGTGGTTGGATTTTGAAAAATGTTTGAATGTAGAAAAGTCACTGTCTTGTTATTTTTACTGTAGGTGATCTAAAATTCCAATTGATTTGAATCCAACAGGCTTGGATTAAGAATTTTAGTACCTTTATATAAAAATTAGTTTCATGCAATCTGGTTCAGTGAATCTCCTTGGTTTGATTTTCGAATCTAGGTAAATAACTAAGTTTGAAACTAAATTGATATACCTAAATTTGAATTACTGGTTCGCGTGGGAGTGTAACTGGGCCGACCCTCTGCGCACAGTGCGCGCGGGTGGGTTTAAGTGGCTGTCCCCACCAGTCAGCGAGACAGGGGGTGCGAAGGGGTACGGTGCAATCTGGACCGTGCGATTAACATCGAATCTAATGGCTATGGCTTGTCGTCTCTGTTGGGCAGCGCTGGCGAGACTGAACCCTAACACGGCCAGTGGGGGTCTGTGGGGGCTCACCGGGGCTCAGGCGAGGGTTGGCGATGGGGCGAATGACGAAGTCGACGACGACGATCCTCCTGGTACCGGCAACTCCTCCTAGGGAGGCTCCAATCGACGGCTCCTCTTCTCCTCCTCCGTGGCACACTCCAGTGAAATTCCGGCCACCTAGTGCCTGCCTTGCTCCGGGGATGAGGTGGGGTGGTTCTGAGAGAGAGGGAAGTCTGATGGTGTGCTGAAATCAAACGGGGGAGGCCTCTATTTATAGTGCGAAGAGGGGACCGAAGGGTGCGGGTGAAGTTCGTCGTGGTCGTCTGCATAGTGGGATAACAACATTGCTAGGGGTAGGGGATGGTGCGCTGCCTCCTGGCGAAGCTCAGCAGTGATGAACAAGCATGTCCGGGCGGTTCTTGGGGCGGTGGTGATCACGCACGCAAGCGGAAAGGGCAGGGCGGGGTCTGTGCTCACGTGTCGAGCGTGACGCTCTGGCACGCTCTCGGCATGGCACAGAGGCATAGGGAGCGGTTGTTCTAGGGTGGTCCATGGACTGGCAGTGCTTGGGCTCTAGACAAGGGGTGGCGGTGGATGGTGTCTTCAGTCCCAGACAAGGTGGCTAGGCTTGGTGAGGCTCCTAGCTTGCTGTCGACATTGGGGTGGCAAGTTGGGCTCGACAATGGTCACCATTGATGACAATGTCAAGCTTACAGTGAGCTAGAGCTTGTTAAATGAGTTAGATCATCTACTGAGAGTGTGCTGTGAGCTAGAGAGGGAACAAGTTAGGCACAAACACTGCTCACTATAGTGTTGGATGTTTTGTTTGATTTGTGTTTACAAGGTTTTTGATGAAATGGCCGAAAGAGATTTGAATTTGAATTTTTGAATGAAAATTGGTGGGTGTACTAGTCACATACTAGGTAGTCTATGGTTGCTTGTAATTGTCAAGCTGCATTGGTTTGGTTGGGCTTTGAGAAATGGTGATCTTCACATATGACATAGATTCAATTTTGAATTGTCATTTGAATCAAGTTTCCAAATGTTTTTGTGGGTTTGAAAGGTGGGCTTGGGTTCAGTTTTACTTGGTCTAGCAAGGGGTGAAAATAAATGGAATTGTTTTTGTTTGAAATCTTGGACTAGAAACACTCAAAGTGGTCTAGTGAGCAAGATCAGCAAAAATGACCATTTGCTTGTTTTGTTTATTTTTGAATTTCTCTTGATTTGTTTCTACTTTGAAATGATTTAGATGATGTTGTTTTCATCTTTAAACCAATCATTGCTAATCACAACAATCACACAAGTCCATTCATGCATTCATACATTCATCACAAACACACAAGCATTCATATGATTTTAATTAACAAAGTTTTTGTTAACCCTACTTTTGGTGATTGGAATATGATAACCTTGATCAATATTTTTGGGATGTTACAGGAATTGTCGGGCGAAACAAGCGTGTAATGGTGTCTAAGACAATATGAGTTATTTCACGTTCTCGTACTTCTCCGTTCATTGACTATGTCATCCCGCTTTCACATCGACTTGAGATTGGGTTATGGCTGAAGACACTTGTTGAAGCCGAAATTGTGAATGTGCCACTACTATCTATACGATCGCAGCATCGGAGCCGAGGGGGATTGCTTCTCCAGTTCAATGGATGGTAGTGGCACAAACATAATTTACATAAGCGCTTACTGGTTGCGCCAGTCGGATTAAATACCTGTTTTTAGCATTACACTTATTAAAAGGTTCTGAGCTGAAAACCAAATTCTAAGATGCTACAATCCCATGAAGCAACAATTTATTTGAGCTACTGGAAAACGCCATGGCAACGTAAACAGCAAAGGAAACAGATAATGCCCAGATATTGAGGTTTCCACTTTTTTGCCTAATCTTTAGCTCGTCTATCTCACTAGATTTTTTCTGCAACTTAGAATGTATGCCTCCTCCCTGCTCCTGCCTCCCCTTCATCTGGCAAAGCTCCCGGATCTAGCGCTCCAGCACATGATCTCCTCTTTCTTTTCCCACATAGCATCACGAAGATCATGAACAAGCTCCTTGTGAAAACCTGTAAGGGGCTTTTCAATCCACACAAACTTGTCACATCCCGGTCCCCTCCCTTCCTATGAATAATCGAAGCAAACAAACACAAAATTTCATAACGCTTCCTGGATCGGGGTTACCTACTGCGCATAGCATATGAGGTTACCGCTCTGATGCCATAGTTGCTGAATTTTCCTGCAGTATTTTTGTCGATCCAAGAAATCCATCTCGACATCTTCTCAATGCAAAAACACAACATCTCGGGGTAGTAATCATAGGGCATCTTATGGTACCTGATGGGGGCACCCGCCTGGCGGAGTTGAGCCGACCCTGATTCCACCCGTGACAAACTACATGAGCTTTGAGCCATGGGCTAGGGGAGCGAGGGCAGAGGAAAGAGGGGACGGTGGAGGAGCCTTCGATGTCAAAGCAGGGGAATGGTGAAGCGTGATTTATCCCACCCAGTAACTCGAGGAGAATCCTACCGTCCACTTTGGGCTGATAGGTGGGGCTCCTCCAAAACTCGTGCCTTCGTTGTTCAAAGGCCCTTTCGTGCTCATTGACCGAATTTTTTTGGCCTCTTGCCCGCCTACATAGTTATCCATAGGTCTTGTCGAGTAGCCATCACAGGTCTGGTCCCATAGTTATCCACCCTCCCTATACACCCTGGATCAGGAAAAATCTGTCTTCATGGCTCATGGTGGTAGATCCATCCACTCCAGCGCTCGTGGTTGGGCTCGCCGTGGCAGATCCACCCCTAGATCCTAACGTCGCAGTATAAAATGGCCAAGGTTTCTTGAGCCAAACGGCTGTGCCGCGCTCCGAGCTTATCCCCTCTTCTCTAAGACGCACTGCTGCGGCGTCGAGCTCGAGCAGGAGCCTCCAGGTGCGAAGGGGCACGATTGTTGCCACCCCGTCCCCTTCATCATTATTGATTCCGACAAGGAGGAGGACGACGATGAAGCAATGCAAAATGCCATTGAAGCCTCCTTGGCGAAGGGAAAGCCACGGGAGGGAGTGGATGTCGCTGGGAAGGGCATGGAGGGGTCACCAATCGAGGTGGACTCCGACGATAGTGGCGTGATCTGGGTCTAGATGTTGTTTAGGTTGGTTGCAATTTCGGTTCTGTTTAATGCGAGTACTGTCCTGGGAATGGCCACGGCAGATGCTGCAATCGACAACGAGTAGTAGAACAAGGGCAAGGGCGGCCAGCCTTTGCGGTGCGAGATGAGGGCGGAGACAGGGTTTTACCCAGGTTTTCCCCCGGAGGGTAAAGACCTACTCCTGCTAGATTGTATTGATGAGAGAGTACAAGGGCAAGCTCGACGACTAGGCGGCGAGTCGCAGGGGGTGTATGATGGAACGTGTCCTCTATGCGTACCCTAGGGAGGTTTATATAGACTCACCTCGCTAGAGTTTACAGATCTACAACCAAATTAGTTAAGGATTCGGGGGTGTTTGGCCTAATCCGACCGGGCCTAACTACGCTTTTGGACCTCCAGCTTCCAGTCGCCTGGCTCCTTATTGAATCTTGATCTAGTCGCCGTCCTGCAGGCCCACTCGCTGGCCGCAGGGGCCAATAGTAAACGTCCTGCTGGGTATACCCCACTCGGCATATCCCCATCAGTAGTCCCTGAGGCCGTCTCTAATAGAAGCTTGGCGAATGGGTCGGCGAGTAGTCGAATCGCTCCGTCTGTCGAGTCGAGTAGACAAAGTTGGACCGTCATCTTGAGTCAAACTAGCCGTTGGGTAATCCAACGGTAATATCGGCGTAATCACCGCGCGGTAACGACTCCCGGAGAATGGCGGGTAGCAACCGTTATATAAGCAGAGTGACGGGCGAAGAGTGATCATTCCCCACACTTCCTCCGACCTCGCGCGTCTCCCAGTCTTCCATTCCTCCGTAGCGACCAGAGTGACCCAGAGCGATCCCGCAACCCTAGATCCTCCGACTGATGGTGCCTCCGACAGATCCGTGGGGGAGATCCAAATGCACGAAAGTGCTGCTGAAGTCCTTCAAGGATGCGGGGATCCTCTGCGCCGGGAGATGGCGCATCCCCGTGGCCGGAGAGGTGGTACCGGACCCGCACGACGGGGAATTCATCTGCTTCACCAGCCACTTGGAGAGGGGGCTCGGTTTCCCCACCTCCATCTTCTTCCGCCGCTTTTGCGCATATTACGTCATCCAACCGTCGGACCTAGGGCCACACAACATCGAGGAACTCACCATTTTCGTGGCGTTTTACGAGTGCTATTTAGGTTGTCGACCGTACTTCCCCCTGTGGCAAGATTTGTTCCACGTGAGGGTCGGACGCGAAGGGACAGGCGACCTGATGCTATCCGCGGGCGGCCTCACCTTCCAGCTGAAGTCCAAGGTATCCTTCCTCGACCTGATGCTTCCGAAGAAGGCAACGAATGAGTGGAAGAAGCATTGGTTCTATGTGACCGAGTCGACGCCAGACGACGAGGTGGCACTGCCGATGTACTCCACCGATCGGCCCGATCCACGCCAGCTTCAAGTCGCCAAGCTTCCTCACGCCCAGCGGATGATGGTCGACGAAATGCTGATGACAATCCGCAACCTAAAGAAGAAGGGCCTCCAAACTATCAACTTGTACAACTGCTGGCTCGGGCGGCGGCTAGTGCCTCTGGCCAGCCGCGCCCACTGGATGTACGAATACACGAGCAAGTATGATCCGACCAAGTTCTGCACCGCCGAATGGAGTGCCAATGACTACACCCTCGCGTTGAAGAAGATCACCGACGTGGAGTACGTCGACTCGAAGGCCGGGATTCCCCCGTACACCGCAAAGCGCAAGGCGCCACCGGTAAGCTTACTTTCCCTTGTCTATTCTGCATTTGTAAAATTACAGTCGCAATTTGCTGATCATGCGCTGTTCATGTAGCTGTTCCAAGTGGTGGAAGGTTGGCTTCCACCCACTGATGATGAAAACTTGAATGAGTCCGTCGACGACGAGAGCGAGTCCTCCTCCGACAGGGGAAATGTCGGAGGTGACTATGATGATGACGATGATGACAATGCCGACGAGGCCATGGAGGTCGCCGCACCCACAGTTTGCAAGACCCGCGGGCAACAACAACATGAGCTTGAGGCCAGCAAGGGCCTTGAGGCTCATGACGGGGGCGACAACGAGGTTCCCGAACACACTTCACGGCGCGTGGCCACGCCGTCGAAAAAGAAGTCGCCACAGAAGAAGAGGCCGGCCAAGGCAGTGTCGCCGTCTCGGTCCGCGAGTAGCTCCGAAGGTACCAGCGTGACCAATAAGGCCGGGGCCAATGCGCCGACTCGGTCGACCGGGGCTACCGACGCGGCTATGGTAAAGGACAAAGTGCCGTTGGCGTCGCTGCCACCGCCCTTCACCACAGTCGCTGGGCTCGGGGCCGCTCTATCCATGGGTGCCTCGCCACCGAAGGAAGCACCTACAGCGATTGCCGCAGATCCTCCTGCCGCGGCTTCATCCTCGAAGAAGCCCTTGGTGTCCTGGGCCCAGAACGGGTTTGAGACGGGCCTCAGCCAGAAGCTGGGGCCGGAGTTGGAGAAGCCAACGAATATTCGCACCAGCCTTCGTTTTATCCCAGTCGCCAAGTGAGTATACTTTAGAGTATTTCTTTGGGCAACCGATTTATGTTTGTCCGGCGAACTCGCTGACGACGTCATGTTGCAGGACTGGTGTGAAGAAAATAGGTCACCCTTCGGTGGCTAAGGTCCCAATGGGTACCACTGGGGCGCAAGTCGATCCCTCGAAGAAGAGGAAGAGCGACGAGATCGAGGCACTCGTTGATGGTGCGAAGAAGGCAAAGGGTGACGAGGTCGTCACAATCTCGGACGAGCCGGTCGGCGCCTCGAGCAAGGCCCCGACTGGAGTGGATGCGGTCATGAAGGCCGTAGTGGACGCGGAGTCGCATTAGATAGAGCCTGCAGCACCAGTTGGGGCAACGGGCCCAACGGCGAGTGCCGTAGCGGCGGCGGTGGTGACCTTCCCTCGCTTTGTGGCGAGGGCCTCCATGGCGAGTGCTTCAATGCAATCAGCGGAGGTCGAGCAACGTCGCAGGCACACACCTCTTGTGCTCCCATCGGTCGATGCGGTCGAGCTCCACAATATGCTGGGTGCGGCAATCTAGGTATGTCCAGTCCCCGAGGATCTAGTCGCTGAATTTCAGCGAGTAGATTCTTAGTTTTTCGTAGTCCACTCCCCGAGTGGCTAATCGCTGAGTTGCAGCGGCTAGGCACTTGATGATTTCTTTGTTGTCCAGCCCCCGAGTGGCTAGTCGCTGAATTTTGGCGACTAGGAACTTAGGAAGTGCTTCATAAGTTTTTGCTGATGGTCGCCATGGTTTTACAGGGCCTCCAACGTGAATCGGCGGAGCGATTGACCACCAAGGAACGCCTAGAAGGGGAAGTCCGCTCCGTCTGAGAAGTGAATGAGCAGCTTCGAGCGACTGCTGGTAAGAGTTTTGGGATGCCGTTAGTCAGGGACGTCTTCTTATGTCGTGCTCACGGTAGTGATGATGCAGAGAGTCATGCGGCCATGGTGGACAAGGCTCGTGAGGGTATGGTACCTGCGAGTAACCTGACGGCTGCCCAATCTTCCTTGAGCACCGCAGAGAAACGGGTCACCGACCTTGAGCAGGAGCTAAAGGCCGTAAAGGCAGAGGCGACCTCGGCGGATGAGAGAGCTAAGGAAGCCGTTGATGCTGCTGCCGAGGAGCGGAAGGTGTTAGATGCGCTTGTCGCCGGGCTGCAGACTGACTTCTCTAGTTTGCAGGACTTCATTACGGGGATCTACCGTCCCTTGATTGGTGAGCTCCTTGTTCTTTCGAATGATTGGCGAGTCCTCGAGCATGTGGGTCGCCTTTCTTTTGTTGGAGCCTTTCTGATTGTGTACTTGTGCTTTGTAGGGAAGATTCTTGACGACGAAGCCGAAGCGCAGTCGTATGAAGCACGGTAGTGCGTCACTATGTTGGTGGACTCTGTCGCTCTGTCAGCGACTTGCATCCGCATGTACCTTCAGGAGATTTCGCCGATGGAGGTTATCCCCAGCAAGCTCACCGAGGTATGGCGGTATCTAGAGAAGGCTCCAGCGGTTGTGGAGTTCATGTCGCGGTCGGCTTTTCGCCGTGGGGTGGCTACTGCGCTGTGCTTTGGGCTCGCGCACTTCCCTAACGATTTCGACCTCGACGACGTCACCAGCGGCTATCCTTCGTCCACGGGCACAGTCAAGATCTCCGACGTGCTAAAGCTCACCGACCGGGACGCGGTACTCCGATCGGGTGTTGGCGATGGGTGACTTCCTGCTGTACCAGGAGGCAATCGTCGCCCGAACGACAGGGAGCCGACGAAGCGTGACTTCAAGGTGGAGCAGCCATTCCGATTGGCGATGGCGGGCACCTTGACGACGTATCCGTCGAACCCGTGGGTGCCCTTCATCCGCGTCCGTGGAAGTGGTGGTGATTCGTTGTCGAAGCCTGAAGAGTAGGAGAGTTTGCCGAGTGGCATTAGTTGCAAAGGAAAAATGTGCCTGCCCTTCTAAGCGAACAAATTTTGTTGCCATAAGGAATGCATGGATGGTTTTGTCAATGTTTGGTTGGATTGTGAATTGTTGAGTTGTGCGAGTCCCCGAGTGCATCCGCCCTTTTGTGGGGTTTACCTCGTTTTTATGTGTATGTTTGCTGTTATACTGTTAGTCAGTTGAGGTCGACTCGCCATGGCTTGAAACGGTCGCATGGCGACCCCAAGTGGTGCTCTATACTTAGCCGTTTTCCTGGGCGCAAACAGGGTCGGTTGGCCGAGTCCCCGAGCGTGGTACTTAGCTGTTGTAGTCGCATGCCCAAGGTAGGTGAGGACGAGGCGCGTTGTATTAAGTGCGTCGCTCCACCTGACCCAGAGGATGAGTCGCGTGGTGAGTCCAGGACGCTATCTCATACTTGGCGTTTTCCCTAGTCGCTCGGGTTTAGGCTGGTGTCAGTCCCCGAGCGTGGTACTTAGCCATTCGAGTCGCTGCGCCAAGGATGTGTAGGACTGGGTCGCCGTTGGAAGCGAATGCAGTCGTCTTGGCTCGGAAAGCCAGTCGAGCGAGGCGACTCCAATGGGGCTCCGGGTTGGCATTTTTGTGGACGATACAAGGCCTGAAATTTATCGGTGTCCTCGTATCGCACTACTTGGCCGTGCTGGTCGCGTGACCAAGGGTTGACTTCCACGAGTAGCATAGCGCTATCATTCGAGTGCGAATGTCACAAGGTATGGAGAGTGGACACAATTTGTGCGAATCGATCTTCTTTATTTCATAGCGGGTAGGGGGTACATGTTTGGAGTTCTAGGAGTAGAACTTCCGTAGGAGATTTACATTCCATGCCCGCTTGACATCGAGTTGTCTGTCGCCTCAGACATCGATGAGGTAGTAGGCGTCGTTGCCCAGGACTCGCCTAATGGCGAATGGTCCCTCCCAAGGGGGAGAGAGCTTGTGCATGCCCTTCTTGTCCTGGATCAGTCGCAGGACCAGGTCGCCTTCCTGGAAGGTGCGAGTCCAGACTTGTCGGCTATGGTAGCGGCGAATTCCTTGCTGGTAGATGGCGGTGCGGGAGCAAGCTAGCTCACGTGCTTCGTCGAGCTGGTCGACCCCATCCTGGCGTGCGAGCTCGTTGTCAGCCTCCATGTAGTTGACCACCCGAGGCGAGTCGTGCTCGAGGTCGGTCGGCATGACGGCTTCGGTGCCGTACACCATCAAGAAGGGGTTGAACCCTGTCAACCTGTTTATGGAGGTGCTCGAGGGAAACTTGCAGTCGTGGCTTGCAGTCGTGGCTTGCTCGAGGGAAACTTGCAGTCGTGGCTTCAGGCCATGGAGGATGCTGTAGTTAGCGCGTTCCGCCTGGCCGTTGGACTCCGGGTGGGCGACTGAGGCAAGGTCGAGTCGTATGTTGTGCTCCTCGCAGAATTCGACCATGGCTCCTTTGGCGAAGTTGGTGCAGTTGTCCATGATGATGCTGTGCGGGAACCCGTAGCGATAGATGAGATCGCATAGGAATTAGCCTCCACCCACTTTGTGAATTTGTCGACTACGACTAGGAGGCGGGTGAAGGCAGAGGGGGCCTTCTTGAAGGGGCCTACCATGTACATGCCCCACACGGCGAATGGCCAAGTGATGGGGATGGTCTTGAGCACCGAGCTTGGGACGTGAGTCTGGTTGGCGTACTTCTGGCACCCGACGCAGCGTTGGACGATGTCGACCGTGTTGGCATGTGCGGTGAGCCAGTAGAAGACATGTCACATGGCCTTGGAGACCAGGGATCGAGCACTAGCGTGGTGGCCACAGTCGCCAGCGTGGATGTCTTGGAGGATTTTGCGACCTTCCGCGCGTTGTACGCAGCGTTGGAACACGCCGGTTATGCTGCGCTTGTGGAGCTCGTCGTTGATGATGACGAAGGACTTGTAGTAGCGTACTATCATCCGGGCCTCCGTCTCGTCGGCGGTTAGGGTCCCTCCCTCCAGGTAAGCGACATATGGCACAGTCCAGTCGCTTGGATCTGCGACCATGGCGACCAGGGCTGGTTCTGGTTGCAGCGGAATCCCGATGTCGATCTCCCTCGGGGGAGAGACGAACGTCTTGGTGATGGTGTCAAGGAAGATAACAGTGGGTGGCGCGAGACGAGCCGACCCAATGCGGGAGAGGGCGTCGTCCTCTTCATTCTTGCGCCGGTCGATCCACTCGACGGAGTAACCGACAAAGTGGCCCCCCAGCTGGTCCACTGCTTGGCGGTATGCCGCCATGGTGGGGGAGACTGCATTGCAGGTATCGGCAACGATGTCAGAGTCGCCGTAGCAGCGCAGACGGTTGATGTTCATCTCCATGGCTGCTCGCATGCCATGGAGGAGGGCCTCATACTCGACCATGTTGTTGGTGCAGGGGGTGATGTCGAGGTATAGGACATAGAGCAGCTTGTCGCCCTTTATAGATGTTAGGACGATCCCTGCCCCTACGCCGTCTTCGTTCTTGGACCCGTCGAACTGTAGCAACCAGTAGTGGAGGTACGGAAGTTTCTCCGGTTGCTGCTCCTCCTCCCAATCGGCGAGGAAGTCCGCCAGGTCCGCCGACTTGATTGCCTTGCGGGGCTCATACCTGATGTTGTGGACTCCGATCTCCACGGCCCACTTGGCGACTCGCCCAATCGCCTCGCTGTTGTGGATGATGTCCTGCAGCAGCGCTGAGGATACAACCGTGATTGGGTGCTCCTCGAAGTAGTGCGGCAGTCGCCGATGGGCTCGGAAAGACTGCATATACCAACTTCTGGTACTGCGGGTAGCGCTGGTGCGACTCGGTGAGGACTTCGCTGATGTAGTAGACGGGTCACTGCACCGGGCGCTCCTTGCCCTCTTTTGGTCACTCGACGACCATGATGGTGCTAACGACTCGCTCGGAAGCTGCGACATAGACGAGCAGCGGGGCCGCGAGTAGCAATTCCTTGAGTGCGTGAAGCACGTCGTCTGCCTCCTTGTCCCACTGGAACGTGGGGTTCTTGTGCATTAGGCGGTAGAGAGGCATTTCCTTCTCACCTAGCGGGGGGATGAAGCGACTGAGAGCCGCGACTCGCCCGGCCAACTTCTCGACGTCGCGCATGCACATGGGTTTGCCGAGCCGGGCGATCGTGTTGATCTTGGTGGGGTTCGCCTCGATACCTCCTTTGGAGACTATGTACCCTAGCAGCTGTCCAGTGGGTACATCGAAGGTGCACTTTCCTGGGTTTAGTTTGATCTTGTACCTTCGCAGATTTGCGAAGGTTTCGGCCAGGTCGGCGAGTAGATTTCCCTAGCGAGTGGACTTCACCACCACGTCGTCGATGTAGACGTGGATGTTGCGGCCAATTTGGCTCGCAAGGCACTCCTGCATGCACCTCTGGTAGGTCGCCCTGGCGTTCTTGAGGCCGAAGGTCATGGCGGTGTAGCAGAATGCTCTGAATGGCATGATGAATGCCGTCTTCTCCTCGTCCTCGACTGCCATTTTGATCTAGTTGTAACAAGAGTAGGCATCAAGGAAACACAACGACTCCGAGCCCGCGTTCGAGTGGATTATTTGATCGATCCGCGGGAGGAAGAACTGCTCCTTTGGGCAGGCGCTGTTGAGGTTTGTGTAATCGATACACATTCTCCAGGTGCCATTCTTCTTCTCGACCAGGACTGGGTTTGCCAGCAACTTGGAGTATTTGATTGGCCGTATGAAGCCTGCAGCGAGTAGACGTTGCACCTCCTCATCGATTGCTCGGCGGCGCTCTTCATTGAAGGGACACAACGACTGCTTGATGGGTCACGCTTTGGGGTCGGTGTTGAGTTTGTGCTCAGCGAGTTCCCTCGGGACACCAGGCATGTCAGATGGCTTCCATGCGAATATGTCGTGTTTCTCATGGAGGAACTCGATGAGCGCTCCTTCCTATGCTGGGCTCATGCCCATGCCGATCGTCACCGTCTGGCTGGAGTCGCCTGGGACCAGCTCGACAGAACGCGTGTGCGTGGTTGCCTCGAAGGCGGTTGAGCCTCCACCCTCCGAGTTGGGCTTCTTGAGTATTGTGGGGTCATCATTGTCGACTCCGCTCATGTACTTGGCGAGCTCCTCCGCGTGGTTGGCTTCTGCGGCTATGACGGTGTCGGCGAGCTCGGCGCCCTTGGCCTCACACTCTGCGGCCATGTCGGGGTCGACGTGGACGGTGATGATGCCGCACGGCCCTAGGAGCTTCATCGCGTCGTACGCATAGTGGGGCGCTGCCATGAACTTGGCGAACGCTTGCCGCCCCAAGAAGGGCACCAGCTCGAAGACGATCCGCTCGGTGCGGAAGTTTGCTGGTGTGCCGAAGGTGACTGGCAGTGTAACCTTGCCGATAGGGTACGCCTTCCATGGACGATGCCGTGGAAGGTGGTGTAGGTCGTCTCGATCATCGACTGCGGGAGCCGCAATCGCCTAAATGTGTCTAGGTAGAGGATGTTGATGGAGCTCCCACCGTCCATCAGTGTCTTGGGGACCCAGTAGTCGCCTACTTTCGGCTTGACCACCAAGGAGACTCGCCCCGAATACTCGATCTGTGGTGAGTGGTCCTCGTGGCTCCAGGTGATCCGCTGCTCGTACCAGTTGAGGAAGTGAGGGACGTCGATTTGGGATACCGCATTGACGGCGACAGCGCGCGCGATGACCTTCTTCTCGCGCTTGGTGCTGAACCCGAAGAATGTGTGGAGTGATCCGACGTCGTTGCCGAATGCCCCGCCATTCGGCAGGTGGTTGTTGGGGTCCTCCCGTGCGCGTCGTGCCTTCTCGATCTCCTTCAGGGAGTGGCAGTTGGAGGTCGAGTGCATGGTGGGCTTCCCCTCCCTGCTGTGGAACACACAGGGCTGGTTAAGAAGAGTCGTGGGGTCGAATTTTGGCCTCTCCTTGTAGTTTTCGCTATCACGGCGAGAGCTTTTGGTCTCGCGTGGCGCGTAGCCGGCGTTGGAAACGAAGTCGACTCGCCTGTCACCGTGGCGCTTGCCGGTGAGGCGAGTGTTGCTGTAGCGTAGCTCGGGTCGTCTCCCATTGTTGTGGTCGCTCGGGCGGCGATTTCCTCCCGACTTGTCGTCGGTTTCTTGGTTCGAGTCCTCCTCCGCATACTACTTGGCGATCTCGAGGAGGTCCGGTATGTTATTGAGTGTCTTGTACACCCTCTTGATCTTGGCGACCAAGGGCTTGTAGCGACACAAGGTCTTGAAGCAGTGTATCACTCTATCCAGGTGGATGCCAGCCGCGTTAAACCACATGTCCTGCCACCGCTGGACCCAGCTGCGGGTCGACTCGCGGGGTCCCGGGACGCATCGCTCCAGGTCCTCGATGGTGGTGGCGCGGGTGTAGGAACCCTCAAAGTGCCTGACAAAGGAGTCGCGCATATCCTCCCAGGAGTCGTTGCTGTCTGCGGGGAGGGTGTTTATCCATTGCCGGCTCGCTCCCTCCATCATTAGGGAAGGTAGTGAGCGGCGGGTAGGTCGGTGTGGCCGGTGATTCCCATCGACATGAGGTACGTGTCCAGCCACACAGACGGGTCATATGAGGGATCGTACTTCTCGATCTCCTTTGGTGCTTTGAAGTTCGCCGGGTATTTTTTGCCTCGGATCATTGGTCCGAAGCACTGGGGGCCGACTCGGCTAAGCGATCCCCTTGGTTCGCCGTCGCGGCGGTTGGTGAGGGTGTGCCTCAAGTCGTCAGACTAACGTGCGCGCCAGCTCTAGTTGTTGATGATCTGGGTCCGCGCGCCGACTGGCTGCCCGTTGGCAGTGACCATGTTGTTCGTCGGTCGTGGGTCGTTGGTGGAGAGTGCCGCGTTCGCGGGTCACGGCTGGAGCTGCAGGGGCTCGTGAGGTGGGCAATTGATATTATTTGCCATATTTGGGCGGCCGCTAGAGGCCACCCTGCTTCCTGACGAGCGGGAGTACATGCGCACCCGCGAATCGGAGCCTGCGGTTTGCTGCTCGACGGCCTTGGCGAGTAGGGGCTTGGCGTACTAGATCTGCAACGCGCCTTCACCGTCACGTTGATGTTGTCTACCGCGGCCCGAATCGCGATGACATTGTCCATTGGAGTAGAGAATAGTCGGAGGCCGTTCGCATCCCGCTCTTGCAGGGAGATCATGATCCGAGGGTGGTGTGTGACCAGGCGGCGGTGGGGGAGCACCATTCGCCGCTACGCCCGGTGGCGGCCAGACACTTCCTCCTGGTGGCGCGTTCTCACATGCCACGCGGTCGGCCATGCGGGTCAGGTCATTCTTGTCGTTGAAGTTAAGGGCGCGGCCCTGAATGGTGGGGTTCAGGCGTGACCTGATGCGGCGCTGGTGGTAGAGCGAGAGCTCTAGCATCGTTACTTGCTCGAGGCGAAAATTTTCATGCGCGGCCTGTTCCTTGCAGAATGCCTCCTCCAATCGCAGGCGGAGTTCCTCGACCTCCATCGCCGTGGAAGTAGGCGGGATCGATGTAGAAAAAGGGTCTTGTGGGGCGCTCGTGCCGCTTTCCATGTAGGTCGCGACGAACCGACCCGATCCGACGTGGAAGTCGCCGGAGATCTTCGACCCGGAGTCGGAGTTGAAGATTCCAAGGATGGAAGGGTCATCAAGTCCCCCATGTTTGAGACCTGGGTGATGGAGCCTGCGGGTGACGCAACGACGATGGATCCGGCGACTGACGACGGGGTCGCCGAGTAGGCGTCATCGTTGAGGGCCGCGTCGTCCGCGGCCATGCTGGTATCAGTCACGTTGCTGTTGGCCGAGTCATACTCGGAGGTGAGGTGGTGGATGGTGCGGACCTGACTCTCAGAGAGCCAATCGCGCGGTGGCGACTCGCGGATGTGAGCCGAGTCCTCCCGGACAATGACGTCAGTGAAGCTGACGAAAAGGCTGATCGTGCCGACCGGCATGATCACGCTATGCGTGACGGGGCGTGCTGTCAGGACGTAGCTACTCGGAAAGATCTGGAGGATCTTGCCGATGGCGATCATGCGCCCGGTGGCGATCGTCTTGTTGATTGGCAGATTGGATCTCGCCGCAGAACACAGGCCTGACCGGCCAGGCCCCACGGTGGGCGCCACTGTCGTGGGAATGGCCACGGCAGATGCTGCAATCGGAAGCGAGTAGTAGAACGAGGGGCAAGGGCGGACAGCCATCTGCGGTGCGAGATGAGGGAGGAGACAGAGGGTTTTACCTAGTTTCGGCCTCCCGGAGGGTAAAGACCTACTCCTGCTAGATTGTATTGATGAGAGAGTACAAGGGCGAGCTCGACGACTAGGCGGCGAGTCGTAGGGGGTGTATGATGGAACATGTCCTCTATGCGTACCCTAGGGAGGTTTATATAGACTCACCTTGCTAGGGTTTATATATCTACAACCGATTTAGTTAATGATTCAGAGGGTGTTTGGCCTAATCCAACCGGGCCTAACTACGCTTCTGGGCCTCTAGCTTCCAGTCGCCTGAATCCTTATTGAATCTTGATCCAGTCGCTGTCCTGCAGGCCCACTCGCTAGGAGCAGGGGCCAATAGGAAACGTCCTGCTAGGTATACCTACTCGGCATATCCCCATCAAGTACAATTATTGTAATGGGTTTGGCAAGCTGCAATGGGAATTATGGATAGTTGTGTTCAGCGCAATAACATGTGCTCATGCTTCCACAATAGATATTGTGTATGTGCCCTTTTCATGTGGCAGAATCCATGTAGATTCCGCTTAAACAAACTAGCAAAGTCGGATTACAACCATCCGACAAAATGAAGAAATAAATGCATAAGATATATGAAAAAACACCCAATTTGTTCCGAGCAGACCCTACTAGTTCAGTCTTCAGACCACTTGGTCGACAAATACTATTACATTTTGTTCCGAGCATTCCCACACACAACGGAAAATCCACAGACATGCTTCAGCTTGGGCTCCTACTAGTTCAGACTTCAGACCACTTGGTCGACAAATACTATTACAATTAATAGATGGAGATCCATCTGAACAAACCTAGTTTTCACACACATCCATTATCTTCCTAACCTTTGCCCGATGCCCTTCATTCTGCCACTCCAGGGTTTGAATCGTTAGTGCCATCTTTTTGGCATCCTCCTTGCACTTGGTTAGTTCTTTCTCAGCCTTGATCCTAAGGAACCTGTCCATATTGATAGTTGTGACATCGTGGACTTTCCTCTCGTGTAGTTCAATCCTTGATGCAGTCAGGTATTTCTCTGCTTTAGCCTTTAGGGCCATCGCCACGTCCCTCTCCTTCTCGACTTTGCTAACCATTTCTTGCAACATACGGATATCATGGCGAAGGATTGGTGTGTCATCAAGGCACATTAACTTCACCTGAGCACTCTCAAGAAGTGAGCTAACTAAGGCTTCTTTCAACTCAAAAATCTTCTGCCATAGTTTTTCTAGCGATTTGCATAGACAGTGGTCACTCCGGATCTACCCATTTGACAACTCCACAACTTTTGGTTGGACATGCTTCACCCTACCCACAACCTAAAAACCTCCTGCCTGTGTTGCGTCCCTCGAATGCTACAAATTCAGTGGCCACAAGCTCATGTTTTTTACAACAGGGAGGACTCTGATAACCGGAGTCGTACAAAGTCGCGACGGCCTAGCACACCAAACATATGTGAGTAATAAGAGTACATCTATCTCAAAATAAAGAAATCCCCATAAAATGTAAGGCATAAGACGACTCACGTTGCTTTCACCGCCTTTGTGATCTTCACTTGTTTCCTGGCCGTCTCCCCACGAAGCCATGATGAGAAGGAGGTGGAGGAGCCGGGTGGCGGCGGGAGAGGTCGCTGGTGGGGTGGCACGCCGCCTGCTAGCGGATAAGGGGGTATAGTGGAGTGGAGTGAGGAAAGTGGCTTGGAGGGGAAGGAAGAGAATTAAAGAATGCCAACCTACCAACAAAATCGAATGGATGTTATAACACAAACATATCTAATGTGTTTTGAATGCACCACACGGAAAGCATGACACTGGTAGGTGGAGCATGCACGATTATTAAGGAATACTCCCTCCGTCCACAAATAAGTGTACTTCTAGCTTTTTCTTAAGTCAAACTTTATCAAATTTGAACAAATTTATAGATAAATATAACAACAAGTATTACAGAACTGTGACTACCATACATTCGTCCAACAAGTATGCTCTCCACACCTGACTAGTATTGATTATGGCTTACATTTAAGCACAACATAAGTTCTACAACTCCCTGTCGGTCTTCTCGATGTGAATGCAGAAATTGATCTGCTTGGCCGGTTTAGCATCGGCGAGTTACTTGGATGGCACACAAAGGACCAGCCTCAGGTCCATAAACTCCACCTAACCTGGCATTGGGCAGCTCAGCGCCACGGCTCTCACATGCATTGCATCGAACGATGGCGACTGGGCGTGCGACCACATACTCATAGTGTAAATCGACCATGCGCACGAGACCGACCTGACGCATACCACAAACACGAAGGTGGGCCTAGGGACGGTTCCTGGAATGCCAGCGGTGCTGGTGGGCCTAGGGATGGTTCCTGGGACGCCAACGGTGATGGTCAAGACAAAAACAGAGCCACCCCCCTGCAAAATGATCCAGTGGCGTGCCGACTCAGGTAACGTCACCTGCTCTTGGAGAAGAATGGTTTAGCCATAGGAGAGCCTAATCACTTCGATCAGGTTATCCATTGCAAGGTAGACCACAAGCTTTGTCGGTGGGCCGGTGTAGTTGCAGTCAGGTTCCGTGCAGCCGCATGCATCATGTCGGCACGCGAGCTCGTTCACTGGGAGCACATAGTAGGGGTAATGGCGAGAGCATCCATGGTGGGAGCACACGATCACATACGTCGCCAGGATGTTGCGCATGAGGATCTCCTCCAGATTCAAGGGCTGGCAATCTGGGTACTACTTGCTGTGTGACTCCCACATCTGAAGTTCATCGAGAAATCATAGAATAGATTTGCAATTAGTTAAGCCGACATCAGGAATTTGTAAGATAAATTCAAACGCTGGTCAAATGGTTTCCTACCTTAAGGTTCAAGATAGTTGCTGCGTCTGAGAATGGCGCGCGAAAACCGGTGGCATTGTCCGGCACATGATCAGTCACGATCTCTATTGATATAGGGCAAAGGGAGGTGCATATAGTAATATATTTGAATATTATAAGCGCGGACAATCATTTCGTAGAAAGCCTACTCACGGATCGGCCTTACAAAGAAACATCCTAGCATCCATGCGACCTGATCGAACGGTCTGTAATCATCGGCACGCAGAACCAGCACCCCGGGAAGGGGGAAGGGGCCGGGTCTTCTAGAAGAGATGAACTGACAGTCTCCTTTGGCCACTAGGGTTATGAACTGGCTACAGCTATAGGTCGTTAGCGTTACGATCAGGGAAACTCTGGATTTCTTCATGGAATCCTATAATCTCTAGTTGGATAAGTTGCTTAGAATGCCGAGAGGGAGCCAGGTGCCGGTTTTGGGCTCAACCAGTACCATGGATCACTGTTCTGGGCAGTGAGGGGGAGGTCTAGGGTTGAAAACCACATTTTAACTCCTACTCGATAGACATCTGGGGCGTGCACCGTGTGCCAAAAGTCCCAGTTTGTCTTGTTTATGATTTTATGTTGGTAGTGGGTGACATACAAGGGCTACTCGATCTGGTTTCATATTTTTTTGATTTTTGATGAATTTCCTATTGCCGAGGTTCGGGGGAGGGGAGTGGGCAAAATCGGCAAACAAGCCAGCATGGGCAGGAACGTGAGGTCCATTGCAACCTTTAACCTAGGCACGTGCCCAGCCTAGGTACCCCATGGGGCACCCAAAACATTTTTCTCAAAAATTGAGGGCCATTTATAGGGTACATACAGTTAGAAACCGCAATTACTGGGCGTAACTCAGGAAAATACAGTATATGCTTGCACCACGAGATAAGTAGCAACCTTCCGGGAATGGCAGTCCACCATAACATAGCATGCATATAAATTACCTCGGGGCCTACGGCGCGCTCAATTATCGCACCTCCTTTGCAAAATCGCCGATTTTCAGAGTCGGTAAATGGAAACTCTCGATTTCCTCATGGAACCCTAGAATATCTAGTTGCATAAGTTCTTAGAATGCCGAGAGGGAGCCAGGTGTCGGGTTTGGGCTCAATCCGTGAAGTGGATCCATGTTCTGGGCAGTGAGGGAGAGGTATAGGCTTGAAAGCCATGTGAACTCCTACTCGATAGCCATCCGAGGGTTCCACCGTGTGCCAAAAGTCATGGTTTGTATTTTTATGATTTTATGTTGGTAGTGGGTGACATACAAGGGCTATTCGAGCTGGTTTCATATTTTTTTGATTTTTGATGAATTTCCTATTGTCGGGGTTCGGGGGGTGGGCAAAATCTGCAAACCCGCCGACGCGTGCAGGCACGCGAGGTCAATTGCAACCTTGAATCTAGGCATGTTCCCAGCCTAGGTACCCCATGTGGCACCCCAAAACATTTTTTCTCGAAAATTGACGACCATTTCTAGGGTACCTATAGTTAGAAACCGCAATTACCGGGGTGTAACTCAAGAAAATATAGTATATGCTTGCACCACGAGATAAGTACCAACCTCCCGGGAATGGCGGTCCGCCATGACGTATCATGCGTGTAATTTCCTCGAGACCTAGGGCGCGCTCAATTCTGGCAACTCCTTTGCAAAATCGCCGTTTTTTGGAGTCGATAAATGGAAACTCTGAATTTCTTCATGGAACCCTGTAATCTCTACTTGGAGAAGTTGCTTAGAATTCCGAGAGGGATCTAGGTGCCGGGTTGGGGCTCAATCCGCACAGTGGATCCACATTCTGGGCAGTGAGGGGGAGGTCTAGGGATGAAAGCCATGTTAACTCCTACTCGATAGCCATCCGGGGGGTGAACTGTGTGCCAAAAGTCCCGGTTTTTCTTGTTTATGATTTTATGTTGGTAGTGCGTGACATACATGGCCTACTCGAGCTAGATTCATATTTTTTTGATTTTTGATGAATTTCATATTTCCGGGGTTCAGGGGGTGGGCAAAATCGGCACACCCGCCGGGGCGCGGAGGAACGCGAGGTCCATTGCAACCTTGAACCTAGGTACATGCCCAGCCTAGGTACCCCATGGGGCACCCCAAAAACATTTTTTCCCGAAATTTGAGGGCCATTTCTAGGGTACCTACAGTTAAAAACCGCAATTACTGGGGCGTAACTCAGGAAAAATACAGTATATACTTGCACCAAGAGATAAGTACCAACCTCTCTGGAATGGCGGTCTGCCACGATGTAGCATGCATGTAAATTGCCTCGCGGCCTAGGGTGTGCTCAATCCTAGCACCTCCTTTGCAAAATCGTCGTTTTTCGGAGTAGGTAAATGGAAACTCTGGATTTCTTCATAGAACCCTGAAATATCTAGTTAGAGAAGTTGCTTAGAATGCTAAGAGGGAGCCAGGTGCCGGGTTTGGGATCAATCCGCGCGGTGGATCCACGTTCTGGGTAGTGAGGGAGAGGTCTAGGGTTGTGATGTGGCTCAGATCACTATAGAGCTTCGTTTGGAAACCCCAAGAGGAAGGTATGATGAGCATAGTAGAAAGTTTTCCCTCAGAAAGAAACCAAGGTTATCGAAACAGTAGGAGGAAGGAAACGACTCAAAGGTGTTTCTAGCAACTTGGAAACCTGCACCACACAAACTCAAGACTTTGCCCCAACGAATAGTGAGGTTGTCGATCTCACCGGTTTGCTGAAAACAAAGTATTAACTGTATGGTGTGGAAGGTAATGGTGGTTTTCAGAAAGTAAACAGTAAAAGTGGAAGATGTATCAATGGTAAAGATTAGACCGGGGTCCATAGTTCACTAGAGGTGTTCTCCTTAAGATAAACAACATAACATGCTAGGTAAACAAATTACAATGCGATAATTGATAGGACAGAGCAAGGCATAAAAATGCAATACTCGACATTCATGATCCTATGAGATTTGATTGGGCATTACAAGAAGATACATAGACCGCCATACAACTACATCTATCACTAGTAATCCACCTTCAGGCTATCATCTGAACCCCCTCCAGTATTAAGTTGCAAGCAGTGGATAACTTCTTTAAGCAAGGTGTGTAAAGTAAACAATCCACTTGTTCCATGAACAAGAGATCGTTGTTTTCTCCCTATTAGCAACAACACATCTACAACCTTAGAGATTTCTGTCACTTCCCCAGATTAAATAGAGGCATGAACCCACTATCGAGCATAAATACTCCTTCTTGGAGTCACTAGCATCTACTTGGCCAAGATAGCTACTAGTAACAGAGAGCATGCAAGATCACAAACAACACAGACATGATAGAATCAATAAGATCAAATCATTAACCAATCTGACATAGTAATCTCAATATCCATCGGATCCCCGCAAAAACAACATGCATGATTACAAATAGATGATCTTGATCATGAACGGAGCTCACAATTTCTGAACATGGTAGCACAAAGGAGGAGAAACAACCATCTAGCTACTACATGGAACCGTAGTCCAAGGTGTAACTACTCACGCTTCATACCGAAGGCTAGCATGGTGATGAAGAAGGCCTCTGGGATGATCTCTCCCCTCCGGCAGGGTGCCGGGAAGAGCTTCAAATCCCCCCGATCTAGGGACGATGGTGGCGGCTACAGACTATTTCGTGGAATATTGATCAGGTACTTAGGGTTTAGGTATTGTGGGCTTCTTATAGGCAAAGAGGGAGGCCGAGGGGGTGCCCGAGATGGCTGCACCCCCCAGGCGCGGGACAGGCCTGTCCGCGTGGCCAGGGGGTGTCGCCCCTCCAGGCCCTCCTCCATCTCATCTTCTGGCTCCGTGTTCCCCACGGTAATATATTGACTTTGGCTTTTGTCCCGTCCGATTGCAAGAATATTCATTTTCTGACTTTTCTAGAACAAAAAACAGAAGAAAACATGCAACTGGCACGGTGCCATCTGGCTAATAGGTTATTCCTAGAAACCATATAAAATACCTCAAAGTGTAGACAAACAAAAGCAAATTAGATACTAAATAAGCATGGAACAACAAAAATTATAGATACGTTTAGGACATATCAAGCATCCCCAAGCTTAACTCCTGCTCGTCCTCAAGTAGGTAAGTGATAAAAAAATAATTTTTGAGGTGACATGCACCATCAAAATCAAGATCAAACCATTTGTAACCATTGAAAGCTGGGATCAAAGAACTCAAAGCATAAGCATGAAATAAGAAGTTATCACAATAAGAAAAATTAACTATGCATGCAACATGAAATGTTACAAACAAAGATCATGAATAACAATACATTGAAAGACGTTTGTTTGGTTCACATATAGAAAACTGAGCATAGTGGCATTCAGCCTGTCCCTCATGGAGTAGCAAATAAATGCATATGACACCTTCAAAGTTCATAAGGGTGACTAGATACAAGTAGTTCAAGAACATGCAATATAAACAATATGAATCAATCAATAAGTTTTGGGACAATGCACATAGAACTAAGAATGACAACTATGCTCTCTTATTTGGTGCCTAAGGGTAGAAGGTGGAGACTCAATATAATAGTGGAAGAAAGGCCCTTCATAAAAGGGAAGCAGGGATTTTAAGTCCCATAAAGAGCTTCCAAAAATTATGGTACTCGTTAGCTTTCATCTCTCATTGCCCCTATCATAAGAATCTTGAAGTGATTAAGGTTAAAGTGAACAAACTATGGAGTATATGCTTAACAAAGTATAAGTTGGCAATCTCATGTCCCTTGAGTACGAGGGTCGCTCCTCATGCTACTCAACTTTAGTCACCGGTAAGTTTTTGTCATAGTAAGTACATGTGTATCATATAGAACCGCCAACGGGGTACCCCTTGCACATGATACATGATCTATCCCATAATCAAAATGACAAGGCAAGTAGACAATGAGCATCTCAGCAATCTTCTTTTTTACCATGGGAAAATGGTGCTTTTTTCTCTCTTCCCTCTTTTCTCATCTTTTTTTCTTTTTCTCAATCTCTATCTCCTGTTTATAAGAAGAATGCTTCATAGATTGCTCACTGTGGTGATGTTGCAAGTTTCCACCATGATTAGGCATGGCTTAGGCTAGCGACCCAGGCGTTTCTCTAACACACATACATAACTTCATGGACTTAAAAGCTTCCCTTTCATTTCACACTGACGACATCCGTAAACAAAAGAGCATGATATCAACTGGGTACAATGTACAAGTGCAATGTTGAAAGTGTTCCCAAGTGCAAGCATATACAACATAGATGACACAATGGTTCAAGTTTATTAGGGGCAAGAAAAATAAAGTGCGCCATCAAGTTTGTGAGAGCTTTAATCACTAAGTTTCACATAACAAGTTCAATTTGGAAGATAGATAAAACAAGAATATACTTGGAATGGTGTAACACACCAAGCATAGCAATTTATAGTGGACACTTTGGAATAACTTGGTTTCTTGGGAGTTCGATGCATGAGTAGAGCTTACTCATACAAGTGGAGGCTAGCAAAAGACTATGAGCGACCAACTAAGAGAGCAATAATGGACATAATCATGCAGAGCAACAAAACATTAATAATCAAAGCATAAGTGGTACTACAAGTCAAAAACTAAATGATCATAGAGGCTATGGTGACTGGTTTATAGTCATAACATGGTGTGAGCATGTGCTAAGTCAACCCAAACAAAACATCAAAGGAGAATACCACAATATTATGCTTTTGTATGATAAAACAACGCATGATTCTTTCAAGGAACATTAAGCAATCATAATTGTTTGGAACAATTCATGCTACAACAATAATCACTAATCATAAGGTCCAAACCAAATCTAGCATGGCATGATAAAGTCTAAGTCATAGTCAAAGCAAGCTCCTCTTGTACTACTAAAGCAGAAACTTCCTACTCCGTTCCAACACCAATCAACTTATTTGAAACAACACGGCGAGAACGGAGGTCCAACTACTTTTATTCAAGCAAACAAAGAAAACAAAAACCAAAAACTAAAAACTAAGACGCTCCAAGAACAACACAACTGTGCATGAAACAATAAAAACGAAATATCTAGAAAGACTTGAGATTTTTATTGATGAAGAAGGGGATGCCTTGGGCATCCCCAAGCTTTGACGCTTCTACCTCTTGAATATTTCTTGGGGTGACATGGGGTGGCATCCGCAAGCTTGATTTTTTGTCCATTCTTCATCTCATTACATCATTTTTTCTCTACACCTGCAAATTTTCCTTCATACAAAACTTCATACAATCTTCATTAGCAACATTAGTGTATTCAAAAGATAATAGACCTTTTGGTTTTAGTTTCAAACCAGCAAAAAATTCACTAAAGACACAAGATACTGTAGAAATTCCCTC
The DNA here is from genome assembly GCA_023614405.1 of Avena insularis. Lineage (NCBI taxonomy): Eukaryota > Viridiplantae > Streptophyta > Magnoliopsida > Poales > Poaceae > Avena > Avena insularis. Next base: position 161,941,737 of record CM042695.1, on the reverse strand, counting down.
AAAAAGCTCAATTTCCCAAAAATAACCCAAAAGGAATCAATAAGAAGCAAATGCAAATAATGACAGAAATCTGTCAAAACAGACCAGCAGGTAGAAACCGATATTTTCGAAGACCTTCTGTTGCTCAAATCAAAAAGTGTTGATCTAACAAACGTTAGCTAATAACCTAGGGGATTTATTCAGAAAATTATAGCTCAATCCGACTTATAGAGATTTTACACGAATTTTTAAAGTGGAGCACGAAAATCTGTTTCGGGGCAGCAACTCCCCAAATCTTACTTCCCTCTCATTAGAGGTTATTCTTGGCACAAAAAGCAAATAAAAAGGATAAGGAGAGGTCATTACAGAAGTAATAACTTCCAAGACTCAAGAAAACTATTGGGTTATCTCCCAGGAAGTACTTTTCTTTAACGCCTATAAGTTAGGCACAAGAAGCAAGAATCAAGTATTTTCAAATGAAGAAGCATTAACATCAAACCTTGCTTTCAAAGGAGGCAAAAAGAAACTTCTCTCTCCTCATAGGGAAGTGTTCAATACCTTTATTGAATGGAAATTGATATTTAATGGTGCCTTCTTTCATATCAATGATGGCACCAACAGTTCTAAGAAAATGTCTTCCCAAAGTAATAGGACAAGAAGCATTGTATTCAACATCCAATACATAGAAATCAACAGGGACATAAGCATTATTAACCATAATAAGAACATTATTAACACTCCCCATGAGTTTCTTTTTAGTATTATCATCAAGTGGGACAACCAAATAGCAATCTTCCAAAGGTGGCAAATCAAGCATTTCATAAATCTTTCTAGGCAGAATAGAGACACTAGAACCAAGGTCACATGAAGATTTGCGATCAAAGTCATTCACTTGTATATTAATGATGGGTTCCCAACTATCTTATACTTTCCTAGGAATAGAGGCTTTGTGTTTCAAATTTTCTTCCTTAATTTCAATGAGAGCATCTAAATCTGTTTGGTGAAAGCCACATTCATATCACTAGCATCAGGACTTCTAGGAAGATTTTGTAGGAACATAATCACTTCAGAGATATTGCAACCATCAAGATCAAAATCAAACTTAGCTTCACTGGTAGTAGACTCATTGGGTTTAGGCATTGTGGTAGGAGGAATAGGGAATTCTTGTGGTTTAGTTGCATCCATATTAGTGGTGGTGCTAGTGCAAACACTATTTTTTAACAATTTCAGCTTTTGTTTCCTACTTAGCATGTAGTTGAGCTAACAGTCTAACATTTTCATCATTAGTAACTTGTATGGCATGAGTAGCAGCAAAGGTACTCTCCAAGGTTTCAGGTTTAGCAGCCATTTTATTAATCAAATAGGACTTTGCTTCAGACAAAGATGAAATATTTTTCTCAACATTCAAAAGCTTTTCCTCCACAGTCTTGATGAAAGTGGTTTGTTACTAATAAAGTCTTTAAGCATGACTTCAAGTTCAGAAGGAGCACTTCTAATATTGTTGTAGGAATTTCCATAGGTATTGCCATTATTAGGAGGATAAGGCCTATAATTATTGTTACTACCAAAATTATTCCTATAGGCATTGTTGCTGAAATTGTTGTTTCTAATGAAGTTCACATCAAATTGCTCTTCTTGAGCAACCAAAGAGGCTAGAGGAATATTATTTGGATCTATATGAGCTTTTCCATTAACAAGAATATACATGATAACATCAATCTTATCACTCAAAGAGGAGGTTTCTTCAACAGAATTTACCTTCTTACCATGTGGAGATCTCTCAGTGTGCCATTCAGAATAGTTGACCATCGTATTATCAAGAAGCTTTGTCGCATCACCCAAGGTAATGGTCATAAAGGTACCTCCAATAGCTGAATCCAAAATATTTCTTGAAGATAAGTTTAACCCTGCATAAAAAGTCTGGATAATCATCCAAGCAGTCAGTCCATGAGTGGGACAATTCTTTACCAAATATTTCATTCTTTCCCAAGCTTGAGCAACATGTTCATTATCAAGTTGTTTAAATTTCATTATTTCACTTCTCATAGATATAATCTTATTAGGAGGATAGTATTTTCCAATAAAAGCATCTTTGCACTTAATCCAAGAATCAATACTATTTCTAGGCAAGGATAGTAACCATTCTTTAGATTTTCCTCTCAAGGAGAAAGGAAACAACTTGAGATTAATAATATCTCCCTCTACATCCTTATATTTTTGCATCTCACAAAGTTCAACAAAGTTATTGAGGTGGGCAGCAACATCATCAGAACTAGCACCAGAACATTGCTCTTTCATCACAAGATTCAACAAAGCAGGCTTAATTTCATAAAAGGTAGCATCAGGAGCAGGTGGAGAAATAGGTGTACTTAGGAAATCATTTTTGTTTGTTCTAGTGAAGTCACACAACTTGGTGTTCTCAGCTACGTTCATTTTTGCAAAAGTGGAGCAAACCAACAGCAGCAACAACTAGAGTAGGAACTAATTTTTTTGTGTTTTTGATAAGAAAAGGCAAACCAAACGAAACTATTTTTTTGGAGTTTTTGATAAAAAGAGGCAAACAAAACAAGGCAAAAGAAACTAAGAAAAACAAAAAAAGTAAAGAGAAAGGTGTTGAAGGACTCCCCTTGTGAAGCCGTCCTTAGCCTCCCCGGTAACGGCGCCAGAAAACAACTTGATGTGGCTTAGATCACTGTAGAGCTTCATTAGGAAAACCCAAGAGGAAGACATGATGAGCATAGTAGCAAGTTTTTGTTGGGCCACGCAGAGATAAAACAAAAAAATTCCTCTAACGTGGTGATCCCAAGATCTAGCTGAGGTAGAAGGCCACGAGGTTTACCACTAGATGCGCAATTGCAGATGACTGATGAAGCGCGTCAGTTGATGCAATGCAGTCCTTTGCGATCCAATCGTCCTAGTGTTGATCGTACAACACCTCGGCTGGTATCCACACGTGCAAGGAGGAGCGCCGGCGACGAACTGCTAAATTCGTTCACTGCGGGACTCTTTGTGGAGCTAGGGTTTCCAACACATGGAATGACCTAACCGATCAACAATTAACCCTTCTGGGTTACTGTGCTCCACTATATATAGGTAGTGAACGTGGGAGCCACTCTCGTGGCCCATTAACTAAAGCCCATATAACACTAGTCACCTTGAGTCCGACTCATTGACTCGGTCCTAATCCGGCTTGGGTCTAACCCAACCAGATATCCGGTTCAGATCCTATCCGAACTTGCCCCCGCTCTTAAGTGTGTGACCCCGCAGGCTCTTGGCAACTTGGACACGATTAGGGTCTGACTCTCAATCGATCAGTCGGTAGCAGCTCCTAGAAGAATGTGCCGACTCCCAAGTACCAAAGAGTCATGACGACTTGCCTTTCCAATGCGACTTGCGTCCGAGTCCCTTTTGCCTCATGATATACCTTGTCAGACTATAGGCGAATAATTGTCATCCCTTAAATAATCTGACTCTCTTCTCGATCCGAGATAAGTGATTCACCCGACTAACTCTTAGTTGATCGCCCCGGTTAACACTTAACCAAGTCGTGCATGGCCATTCTTTCCGAATCATATCATCCGAGAGGGACCATAGAATATCTCTCCAAGTGGAGGGGCAAAATATCGTCTTGGTTATTCACATCATGCAGCTTGATTCTCAGTCGACCCGAACTCTGCCTTTATTACTGCCTAGTTACAGATCAGTGTTTGATAGAACCTCAGTCGGTGATCCTCAAATCGTATTATGCAATAACTTCAAGTCTAACGATTACATTGATTGAGATATAAAAATGACAACTTGTTCGTTGTACCTCAATATGGGTCAATCCAACTCGCTAAACTCTTTAGCCGAATCTGTGTAAGTCGGAATAGCATCTCCATGCCCATGACAAGTGGAACCGAGTCATCAAGCCGACTTTCACATTGGTCTAAGTTGTGTGTCCAGCACAACCTCAATGACCAATGATATTTAGTACAAACAACATGAATGTATAGTTCCACAACCGAATCACATATTCTATGATACACATCAGATGTTTATACAAGGAAAACTTAATAACTTTATGAATACAATGGGAAATGTCATCATACATGATTCCCTCTAGGGCATATTCCCAACAGTTTTCCCTCATAAAGAAACCAAGGTTATCGAACTAGTAGGAGGAAGGAAACGACTCAAAGGTGTTGCTAGCAAGTTGGAAACCTGCACAACACAAACTCAAAACTTTGCCCCAACAAACGGTGAGGTTTTCAATCTCACTGTTTGCTGAAAACAAAGGATTAGCTGCATGGCGAGGAAGGTAATGGTGGTTTGCAGAAAGTAAATAGTAACAATGGAGGATGTATCAATGGTAAAGATTGGACCGGGGTCCATAGTTTACTAGAGGTGTTCTCCTTAAGATAAACAACATAACATGCTGGGTAAACAAATTACAGCGGGGCAATTGACAGGATAGAGATAGGCATAACAATGCAATACTACACATTCATGATCCTATGAGATTTGATTGGGAATTACAACAAGATACATATACCGCCATCCAACTGCATCTATGACTAGTAATCCACCTTCAGGATATCATCCAAACCCCCTTCAGTATTAAGTTGCAAGCAACGGATAACTGCTTTAAGCAAGGTGTGTAAAGTAAAAAATCCACTTGTTCCATGAACAAGAGATCATTGTTTTATCCCTAGTAGCAATAGCACATCTACAACCTTAGAGATTTCTGTCACTTCCTCAGATTAAATAGAGGCATGAACCCACTATCGAGCATAAATACTCCCTCTTGGAGTCACTAGCATCTACTTGGCCAAGATAGCTACTAGAAACAGAGAGCATGCAAGATCACAAACAACATAGACATGATAGAATCAATAACATAGAATCATTAACCAATCTGACATGCTAATCTCAATATTCATCGGATCCCCGCAAACACAACATGCATGATTACAAATTGATGATCTTGATCATGAATGGAGCTCACAAGATCTAAACATGGTAGCACAAAGGAGGAGAAACAACCATCTAGCTACTACATGGACCCGTAGTCCAAGGTGGAACTACTCACGCTTCATACCGGAGGCTGGCATGGTGATGAAAAAGGCCTCTGGGATGATCTCTCCCCTTCGGCAGGGTGCCAGGAAGAGCTTCATATCCCCCCGATCTAGGGACCATGGTGGAGGGGCTACGGACTGTTTCACGGAAGATTGATCGGGTACTTAGGGTTTAGGTATCGGGGGCTTCTTATAGGCGAAGAGTGTCAACACCCGGATTTTTAATCCCAGATGCCCGTTATGCCATTCATCGCAATCCCAGGATTACCATTTTTTGCGAGACATAACAGATTGGATATCACAGTACCTCATCCATTACAAAACCATACACAAGGTCTTACAACAAATAAAGGATCACATGATCCAGTCTTAATACAAATCAAGCAACGGAATAACGTAATAATAACGGTTGCATAGGTGAGGCACCATCTTCAGGTTCACAGGCAATGCTGACGATGAGAGATGATCCTAGTTGTCGTAACCTTCCTGCGGTCCATCCTCCTGATAGTCCTCTTCATAGTCTGGCCACGGGAATAGCCAGGGACGAAGCCATGAGTACTCTTTAAGTACTCGCAAACTAATACTAACAAGTAAAGTGGTTTTGAGTAAGGATACTAAGCTCTAGGTTGTTTTGCAAAAAGCCAGATTTATCTCTACTGAGTTCAGAAGCAAAGAAAGCTAGTTGAAAGTTTTATAACACCTTAGTGGGAACTTGATATTCATATCACAACCCTGTTATGGTCAAGTCAACTCATGAATCATTTCATAAGTCATTCTAAAAACATCTGACGATGGAACAGTATGGCCACTCCAACTGTCCATAACCGCAGACGCGGCTATTCGAATAATTTGACACTCTACAACGGTGGTACACTTTCATCACAATATTCGATACATCCATCAGGAACAATCCTGAATTCACCATACTCAGTATGGGGATAATCAATCCTAACCTTTCAATTACACTCCCTAGTAGAGGCACCTCTCCTATGAATTTGTCCTCCCAACCATGACCATCCGTCATCTTGGGAACTGCATAGGTGGACAATCTTCATAAGGTAGCCTCAGCTCAAACCTTGGCCGCAAGGGAACCCATACTAAGGTATATAAATTTCCAGTCAAGCCCTACCCAAATTTCACGTATTGTGGTTGTACGGTAAAATTGGAATGGTATCGCATCTAGACAACCATCAGTTTTATAAAGGGCTAAGGCTCACGCCTTAATATTTTAGTAGAATGACTCATCATTCTAAGGTTTTCATAATCATTTTCACCAAGTATTCCCATCTAAAGTGATCAAGTTTTATGCTTAGCACTAGCATTTACAAGTGGGGGTAAACACTAATGAGGGGTGGTTAACAAGGGTGAATGATCTAAGTTCAATCTCATGCCTTAGGATGACATCAAGATTTATCTAACTCAGGCAAAGTTTTATGCTCTTTATGCTACCTTTAAATATCTTTCCAAAATCTACAAATCACTAATAAACTCCAATAGAAAGCTTTGATAAAGAAATAAAATACTAAGCTTGCAAGTAAAACTAGGATTGGGTGTCAAGTGGTGTAAGCTTGCAAGTAAAACTTGCATGGTTTATCTTAGCTTGCTAAGATATTATTATAAGCTTCAAGGATTAGCTTGCTAAGTTGCAAGTGTTAGCTTGCCTTGTGCAAAGCAGTGGTTGAAGTTCTCCTCGGCTTCTTCCTCGTAGTATCCTCCTTCCTCCTCGTATCCTTGGTCGGTACTAGCGTCTATAAATAAATACGAGGTACACAATCACCAAACAATACTTAACTACTTTTATATATCACACCAAGGTTTTCACTAGATGATCTAGAATCATCACAAACATTACAATCATCAAAGCACTTGTCTTATTTATTTTATTTTGGAAAAGTAATTTCTACTCATTGAAAAATTACTTAAGATTTAATATTCTCCAACTGAAATAGGGGATCATGTTGACACATGCAATAACCACATATTTCAGTACATGGGAATGTGATTTAAAGTGGTGTCACAATTTAATAAGGTTTAACCTTTTTATTTTCATTAAATAAAGTGACTAGAATTGCCTATGAGGCATTCTTTTATTACTTGTTCATTATTTCCGCAAGTAAATCTATATATTTTTATATATTCAGAATGGTCTAGTTAAATGTGATTTTGAGAGTTGGAATCAACTCAAAAGCTTTTGTGGTTGAATTTTGAAAAATATTTGAATGCAGAAAAGCTTCTGCCTTGTTATTTTTACTATAGGTGATCCACAATTTTAAATGGTTTGAATCCAACGGGCTTGGATTAAGAATTCCAGTACCTTTCTGACAAAATTGGTTTCATGCATTTTGGTATAGTTAATCGACCTGGGTTGATTTTTGAATCTAGGTACAGAACTAAGTTTGAAACAAAATGAATAAACCTAAATTCAAACTATTGGGTCATGCGGGAATGTAACTGGGCCGGCCCACGGCGCACAGCACACGCGCGGATGGGTTTAAGTGGGTGTCCCCACCATTCAGCGAGACATGGGGGTGCGAAACGGTACATGGCAATCTAAACCACACGATCAACTTCTAATCGAACGATTGTGACCTATCCTCTCTGTCGGGCAACTCTGGCGAGACAGAACCGTAGCGCGGCCAGTGGGGGTCTACGGGGGCTCACCGGGGCTCAGGCGAGGATCGGCGATGGGGGCGAATAATGAAGTCGACGATGGCGAACCTCCTGGTACCGGTGGCTTCTCCTGGGGCGGCTCCAATCGTTGGCTCCTCTCTTCCTCCTCCGTGGCAGACTCCGGCAAAATTCCGGCGACCTGCTGCTCGCCTTGCTCCAGGGATTAGGTGGGGTTGTTCTGAGAGAGAGGGGAGTGTGTTGGTGTGAAGAATTCGAACTGGGGTGGCCTCTATTTATAGTGCAGCGAGGGGACCGAAGGGCGCAGGTGGAGCTCGTCGTGGTCGTCATCACAGTGGGCTAATGGCATGGGCGACGATAGGGGTGGTGTTGTGCTCCCTAGTGAAGCTCGACGGCATGGTCACGAGGCATGGGGCGGTGCGATGCGGTCGGAACGCCGCGGTGCTCTGTACGGGTCCGACGGGAAGTTTCATGGCGCACATGCTCTCCTAGTTGCGCGGCGACGAACGGGCGTGTCCTGGTGGTTCTTGGGATGGTGGTGATCACGCATGCAAGCGGCAGGGGCGGCGTGCGGTCTGTGGTCGCGTGTCGAGTGCGGTGCTCTGGCACGCTCTCCACATGGCACAGAGGCATAGGGCACAGCGGTTCTAGGGTGGTCCCGGGGCTGGTTGCGCCTTGCCGTTGGACATGGGGTGGCGGTGGACGGTGGTTAATGTCCCAGACAAGGTTGGTGAGGCTAGAGCTTCTCCTAGCTGGCTATCGACCATGAGGTGGCAAGGTGGGGCTCAGCATACTCACCATTGATGGCAATGGCAAGCTCAAAGTGAGCTAAATCTGGTTAATTGAGCTAGATGATCTACTAATAGCATGATGTGAGCTAGAGAGGGAAGAAGGTTGGCCAAAACACTGCTCACTATAGTGTTTTGTGTTTGTTTGATTTGTGTTTGCAAGGCATTTGATGAAATGGCCGAAAGAGATTTGAATTTTAATTTTTGGTTCAAACTTGGTGGGTGGACTAGTTACATACTATGTAGTCTCTGGTTAGTTGGAAAGGTCAAGGTGAATTGGTTTGGTTGGGTTTTGAGAAATGGTGACCTTCACATATGTTAAAGATTCAATTTTGAATTGTCATTTGAATCAAGTTGCCAAATGTTTCTGTAAGTTTGAAAGGTGGGCCTTGGTTCACTTTTACTTGGTATAGCAAGTGGTTCAAAGAAATGGAATTTTTCTGTTTGAAATATTGTACTAGAAACACTCAAAGTGGCCTAGTGAGCAAGATTGGCAAAAATGACCATTTGCTTATTTTGTTTGTTTTTGAATTTCTCTTGATTTGTTTCTATTTGGAAATGTTTTAGATGATGTTGTTTTCATCTTTGAACCATTCCTTGCTATTTATAACAATCACACACAAGTCCATTCATGCATTCATACAATCATCACATACACACATGCATTCATATGATGTTAATTAACAAAAGTTTTTGTTAACCCTAATATTTTCGGGATGTTAAAAACCTTCCCTCCTTAAACAAAATCTCATCCCGAGATTTGAGAAAGAAGTAAAAGAAAACTAGGATTTAAAGAGATCGGGAAACTCCATCTTGATGTAGTCTTCTCGTTCCCAGGTAGCTTCTTCTTCAGTGTGGTTACTCCACTGAATCTTGAGAAACTTGATGCTTCGGTTCCTGGTGGTTCTGAAAGATTCCTCCAAAATATGGATGGGTACCTCAGGATACGTCAGGTCATCGTTGATCTCTATGGTTCGATGATCAATGTTCATGAAAACTCCGGCCTTCTCCGGGACTTCTAGGCATTTGCGAAGTAATGATATATGGAACACATTATGCACTGCTGACATCTCCTCTGGCAGTTCCAGTTGATACGATACTTCTCCTCGATGATTCAAAATCTTGAAGGGTCCGATATATCTGGGGGCTAACTTTCCTTTGAGCTGGAAACGTTGCATTCTTTTCAAAGGCGACACTTTGAGATACACAAAATCTCCGATATTGAAAGCGAGGTCTTGTCGGCATAACTCTTCTGTCTGGATTGGGCGGTCTTGAGATGCTCACGGATCTTGTGAACTTTCTCTTCTGCTTCTCGTAGGATGTCGGGTCTGAAAATCTGACTCTCTCCTACTTCTGACCAATTCAAAGGGGTACGACACTTCCTTCCATACATGAATTCAAATGGGGCCATTTGCAAACTAGCTTGATAACTGTTGTTGTAAGAAAATTCTGTGAAAGGCAGACAGTCTTCCCATTTAGATCCATACTCTAGCACACAGGCTCTCAACATATCTTCGAGTATTTGATTTACTCGGTCCGTTTGTCCATCTGTCTGAGGGTGATAAGCTGTGCTGAAATCCAATCTTGTGCCCAATCCTTCTTGGACTTTCTTCTAGAATCTTGAGGTAAACTGAGTTCCTCGACCCGACACAATGTTCTTGGGGACTCCATGCAAACTGAAGATTCTAGCAATGTACAACTCGAATAGTTTTGAACTCTAATAAGTGGTCTTGACTGGTAAGAAATGGGCGACCTTGGACAATCTGTCAACTTGACCCAACTAGATTCATTTCCACTACTAGAAGTAGGCAAACCAGTGATAAAGTCCATTCCAACAGAATCCAATTTCCATTCCGGAATCTGCAATGGTTGCAATAGTCCTGCGGGTCTCTGATGTCCCGCCTTAACTCTCTGAAAAATGTCACACTTGGCTATGTAGCTTCCAATTTCTCTCTTCATCTTATGCCACCAAAATTTCTCCTTCAAATCTTGGTACATCTTTGTTCCTCCGGGGTGGATAGAATAAAGAGTATCATGGGCCTATTTTAAAATAGCTTCCTTCAACTCTGAATCTACTGGTACACAAAGACGTCCTTTGTACCACAAAACTCCTTCATCTTCGATGAATTCAGGTACCTTGCCTGTACCGATATGACGTTTGATTCCGTCGATACTAGCATTTCCTTTCTGCGCCTCCTTGATCTGACTGATCAAAGTGGGTTGCAGTTCTATTCTAGCCAAAAATCCTCCACTTACTAATTCCATTCTAAAATCTTCCATCTCCTTGTGCAAACTTGGTTGCTCCTTCACAATCATGGAGTTCAAGCGGCACGACAATCTACTAAGGGAATCTGCTACCACATTGGCTTTACCGGGGTGATAGTGGATGTCCAGATCATAGTCCTTGACTATCTCTATCCATCTTCTCTGCCTCATATTCAGATCCTTCTAAGTGAATATATACTTTAGGCTCTTGTGCTCCGAATAAATCTCACAACGGTTACCCATAAGGTAATGCCTCCATGTATTCAAGGCTAAAACTATGGCTGCTAGTTCAAGGTCATGGGTAGGATAATTCTGTTCATGCCGCTTCAGTTGTCGGGATAGATAAGATATTACTTTGCCTTCTTGCATCAATACACATCCAAGACCGATCTTGGATGCGTCACAATACACATCAAAAGGCTTCGTGATATCCGGCATGATCAAGATTGGGGCTGCAATCAATCTTCTCTTGAGTTCTTGAAAACTCGCTTCACATTTGTTCGTCATTCAAACTTCTTATCCTTCTTCAACAATTGGTTCATGGGTCTTGCGATACTCGAGAATCCTTCTACGAACCCGCGGTAATATCCCTCTAATCCGAGAAATGCACGAACTTGGGTTTGAGTGGTTGGGGCTTGCCAATATTCAACATCCTTCACCTTTGTAGGGTCAACGGCAATTCCTCCATCTGATATGATATGTCTAAGGAATCCTACCTCCTATAACCAGAATTCACATTTTCTAAACTTGGCATACAACTGATGCTCCCTAAGGGTTCCAAGGATAGTCCTTAGGTGTAGCTCATGTTCTTTTTCTGATTTGGAATAGATCAGAATGTCATCGATAAAAACCACGGCAAACGTATCCAGGAAGTCCATAAAAATCTTATTCATGAGGTTCATGAAATAAGTGGGGGCATTGGTTAATCCAAAAGACATGACAGTATACTCATACAATCCATATCTGGTGGTAAAGGTAGTCTTTGGAATATCCTGTGCATGAATCTTGAGTTGATGATAGCTAGTTCTAAGATCAATCTTATAAAACACTTTGGCACCACTCAACTGGTCAAACAGGTCTTCTATCTTTGGCAGTGCGTACTTGTTCTTGATAGTGACATCATTCAACTTCTGATAATCCGTACACAAACGGTTACCTCCATATTTCTTGTCCACAAATAAGACAGGTGATCTCCAGGGCGAAGCACTTGGTTGAATCAGTCCTATATCCAGCATGGCATCCAATTTCTTCTTTAGCTCCACTAATTCAGATGGGTTCATACTATATGGTCTCTGGGCTATGGGTCCGGTTCCAGGGATTAGTTCAATGATAAACTCAATATCCCGATATGGGGTCATACCGTGCAAAACATCTGGAAATACATCGGGGTATTCACAGACTATTCTGACTTGGTCAATGGTTGGTTGCGCTATACTCTTGTTGCACTTGAATTGATGGGGCAAGGTTTCAGATACATGCTCTATATTCCGGCTGTACTGGTCATGGTGATGGCTTTCTTGGCACAGTCGATTAATCCTTTATGTTTTGACATCCAATCCATTCCTAGTACTACTTCCAAACCTTTATTTCCAAGTACTATTAGATTAGCATAAAAATCTATGCCATGGATTCGGATAGTACGACCTTGCAAATTTGTCTAGCTTTGGTGGTTGAACCAGGTATTTGAACTATCATAACATGCTTCAATTTGGTTGGTTGAATCTTACTAGTGCATGCAAATTCTTCAGTAACAAACAAGTGCGATGCTCCAGAATCAAACAACACTCTTGCAAGTACTGAGTTAATAGAAAAGATACCCAACACGACATCTGGCGCTTCTTGGGCTTCTTCAGCATGCATGAGAAAGAGACGGCCATTGCGGTTGAGTGAGTTCCCTGGGGAAAATCATCTTCCGGGCTAAACACGACGCTGCTTCTGATCTGGGGCATTTGCACTAGGGGCTGCGGCAATATTCTTGGGGCACTCATTGGAATAGGGACCCTTGGTTCCACATTCATAACAAGTCACCTGAGACTTGTCCTTTGCTGCAACAGGCACCACATTGCTTCCATTCGCAGTATTGGTGTTGGTGGCGACATTGTTGTTGTTGAACTTGGGTGGTGCACAATTGAAATTGCTAGGGTTGTCGGGGTTGTTGTGATTTCCTCCGGGTCTTGGGTTTCCTCCTCCACGGTTGGGATAGGTCGGACGGTTCATCGGGGGTCTATTGGTTCTTGGGGCAAATCCTGGAGATGGGTTGGGGCGATACTTTGGATATGATGGGTTCCTGGTTGATGCATCATTCTGTGATTGCGGTTCTCATTGGCTTGGTTGATCTTGCCTTCCATCTAAATGGAAGAATCCACTAATGCTTCAATGTCAGCAAATGGGATATTGACTAACACTGTCTACATCTCATCATGCAGACCATTCAAGAATCTCTCCTTCTTCTTGGCTTCAGTGTCAATCTCGTCCGGTACATGCCTAGCCAATGACAAAAATTTGTCACGGTACTCAACTACGGTCATCCTTCCTTGCTTCAGTTCCCTGAATTCATCTCTCATCTTCTTGATCAAACCCGGTGGCACATGGGTTCTGCTAAACTTGAATTCCTCCCAAGTCATCATCTGTCCCACCAAGCTCTTGCATCTCCATCCAGATAGTGGGTGGCGAACAGGACCTTCTCGTTGGCTTCCACTCCTATAACTTCTAAGTTGTTTTCCATGGTTTGCAGCGAATCATCGGCATCGAGGGGTTCTTCAGACTTAGTGAAAATGGGTGGATTGGTGTTTTGGAAGTTATTGAGCTTGGATCCATGGTTGTCCTGATTTCCATGGTCTTGGTTGTAGTTGGCCATCCGGGCTATGTGCTGAAGGGTGGCTTGACGTTCGGCTCTCTCAGCTTCGCGATCAGAAACCAACATTTGCAAGATCTGCAACAATGGGTCCGGGGATGAAGTGCTTCCTCCGCGAGGCATCTGAAGATTGAGATAGATCATGAGAAAAGAGGGAAATTTCTAAGGTTCAGGGTTTTGAAAAGTTTTTGAAGTTTGACTCAAATTTTTCTAGCAACTTGCTTTTCATTCATTCATAGCACACGATACAAACACACACCACAACAAAGAAAAACAGATGGTTTTAAGAACCATTCTAGGAAACTACGATACAGTGGGACCAGATACTACTCACTAACGCTAGTGCTCAAGTGCTACTACTCCTTGGAGTCGGTGTCCTCATCATCCTCATCATCATCTTCAATAAAGGCGAAGTCATCCTAATCGGTGAAGAAGTCCATGGCCTGATCCTCCACAAAGTCATCATCGTCACTGAGATAGGAGTAGGGGTCTCCATGAAGGTCCTCTCCTACGTTCTCCCTCTCCTCAAGCTGTATGTCCCTCTCGTGGACGGTCTCCTCCAAGTCTATGATCCTGTGGTGGAGACGGGCAATGATGCGCTCCTTCTTATCGAGCTGACGGCGACGAGACTGGCGATACTTCACTAGCATGGAAATGGTCTGATCCTTCTGGGAGGCGATGGCATACTTGTGGTTGGCGTAGGAGCGGGCATTGTCTAACTCCTTCTGCCAGTCATACCTCATGAAGCTGAGGTGGTCCACTTGGTTCTTTAGCTCGGGGTGATATGGTGCCTCCAGTGGCCGTCCCATAGCATCACGCCTTGGATAGAACTCAAAGTAGGTACCCTTGATCTGATTGATACTCTACCCACACAGACAGGCAAGAGCTTCTTGCATGGCCCTGGCAAGTCCATCGAGCTAGTTGTTCTCTCTAATGGTGAACTGAACTCCCTCTGAGGTAGGGGCTTCCATCTTTCCTCGTAGACTTGCAACAATCAGCCATTGCAATTCCTCTCCTTCTTGATCCTTGAGTTGAGCTCCAAAGAACTCGGGATGCGGACGCTCTAGAAGTTCTGGAAGCTGGTCCAAGTCACGCTCAAAGATGAGATCTCCTCCATTCCCCAACTGATATAACTTGCTATACTTCACGTCCATCTATAAGAATGTAGGATGAGTAAGTTAGTAGAGTGATCAAGTGTGTCAAATTTTATGTACTTTTGCAAGAATTTTTGAGGAACATGAATTTTCATGAAAGAATCTAAGTGATAAGAATGAGAATAAGTTTTCATAAATACTCACTTCCTTGGTTTTGAAACTAATTTTTGATTCAAACGTACATTCTAAACTAGGGTCTCCTATGGTCAAGATGGCTCTGATAACAACTTGTCAACACCCGGATTTTTAATCCTAGATACTTGTTAAGCCATATATCACAATCCCAGGATTACCATTTTTGTGAGACATAACAGATTATATATCACAGTACCTCATCCATTACAAACCATACATAAGGTCTTACAACAAATAAAGGATCACATGATACAGTCTTAATACAAAATCAAGCAGCGGAATAACATAATAATAACGGTAGCATAGACGAGGACCCATCTTTAGGTTCACAGGCAATGTTGACGATGGGAGATGATCCTAGTTGTTGTAACCTTCCTGCGGTCCATCCTCCTGATAGTCCTCTTCATAGTCTGGCCACGGGAATATCTAGGGACAAAGCGATGAGAACTCTTTCAGTACTCGCAAACTAATACTAACAAGTGAAGTGGTTTTGATTAAGGATACTAAGCTCTAGGTTGTTTTGCAAAAAGCCAGATTTATCTCTACTAAGTTCAGAAGCAAACAAAAGCTAGTTGAAAGTTTTATAACACCTAAGTGGGAACTTGAATTTCATATCACAATCCTGTTGTGGTCAAGTCAAGTCATGAATCATTTCATAAGTCATTTTGAAAACATCTGATGACGGAGCAGTATGGCCACTCCAACTGTCCATAATCGTGGATAGGGCTATTCGAATAGTTTCACACTCTGCAGAGGTGGTACACTTTCACCACAATATTCGATACATCCGTCAGGAACAATCCTGAATTCACCATACTCAGTATGCGGATAATCAATCCTAATCTTTCAATTACACGCCCTAGTATAGGCACCTATCCTATGAGTTTGGCCTCCCAACCATGACCATCCGTCATCTTGGGACCTCCATAGGTGGAAAATCTTCACAAGGGAGCCTCAGCTCAAACCTTGGCCGCAAGGGAACCCATACTAAGGTATATAAATTTCTAGTCAAGCCCTACCAAATTTCGTGTATTGTGGTTGTATGGTTAAATTGGAATGGTATCGCATCCAGACAACCATTAGTTTTATAAAGGGCTAAGTCTCACACCTTAATATTTTCATCATCAAAATCATCTGGTGTTCAAGAACACATGTCAAAACATTTCAGTAGAATGACTCATCATCCTGAGGTTTTCATAATCATTTTCACCAAGTATTCCCATCTAAAGTGATCAAGTTTTATGCTTAGCACTAGCATCTACAAGTGGGGTTAAACACTAATGAGGGGTGGGAAACAAGGGTGAATGATCTAAGTTCAATCTCATGCCTCAGGATGACATCAAGATTTATCTAACTTAGGCCAAGTTTTATGCTCTTTATGCTTCCTTTAAATATCTTTCCAAAATATAAAAATCACTAAGTAAACTCCAATAGAAAGCTTTGATAAAGAAATAAAATACTAAGCTTGCAAGTAAAACTAGGATTGGGTGTCAAGTGGTGTAAGCTTGCAAGTAAAACTTGCATGGTTTAGCTTAGCTTGCTAAGATATTAGTATAAGCTTGCAAGGATTAGCTTGCTTAGTTGCAAGTGTTAGCTTGCCTTGTGCAGAGCAGTGGTTGAAGTTCTCCTCGGCTTCTTCCTCGTAGTATCCTCCTTCCTCCTCGTATCCTTGGTCGGTACTAGCGTCTAGAAATAAATACGAGGTACGCAATCACCAAACAATGCTTAACTACTTTTATTTATAACACAATTTTCACTAGATGATCTAGCATCATCACAAACATTACAATCATCAAAGCACTTGTCTTATTTATTTTATTTTGGAAAAGTAATTTCTACTCATTGAAAAACTACTTAAGATTTAACATTCTCCAACTAAAACAGGGGATCATGTTGACACATGTCATAACCACATATTTCAGTGCATGGGAATGTGATTTAAAGTGGTATCACAATTTAATAATGTTTAACCTTTTTATTTTCATTAAATAAAGTGACTAGAATTGCCTATGAGGCATTCTTTTATTACTTGTTCATTATTTCTGCAAGTAAAACTAGATATTTTTATATATTCAGAATGGTCTAGTTAAATGTGATTTTTGGGAGCTGGAATCAACTCAAAAGATTTTTTGGTTGAATTTTGGAAAATGTTTGAATGTAGAAAATCTTTGGCCTTATTATTTTTACTATAGGTGATCCACAATTCTAAATGGCATGAATCCAAAGGGCTTGGATTAAGAATTCCAGTACCTTTCTAACAAAATTGGTTTCATGCATTTTGGTTTAGTGAATCGACCTAGGCTGAGTTTCGAATCTAGGTACAAAATTAAGTTTGAAACTAAATGAATAAACCTAAATTCAAACTACTGGGTCACGCGGGAATGTAACTGGGCCGGCCCACGGTGCATAGCATGCACACAGATGGGTTTAAGTGGGTGTCCTCACCAGTCAGCGAGACAGGGGGTGCGAAGTGGTATGGGGAAATCTAAACCACACGATCAACTTCTAATCGAACGGCTGTGACCTATCGTCTCTGTCGAGCAACTCTGGCGAGACAGAACCCTACCACGGCAAGTGGGGGTCTACGGGGGCTCACCGGGGCTCAGGCGAGGGTCGGCGATGGGGGCGATCGACGAAGTCGATGACAGCGAACCTCCTGGTACCGGGCTGGTTGCGCCTTGTCGTTGGAAAGGGGGTGGCGATGGACGGTGGTCAATATCCCAGAGAAGGTTGGCGAGGCTAGAGCTTCTCCTAGCTTGCTGTCGACCATGGGGTGGCAAGGTGAGGCTCAGCATGCTCACCATTGATGACAATGTTAAGCTCACAGTGATCTAAAGCTGGTTAATTGAGCTAGATGATCTACTAATAGCATGTTGTGAGCTAGAGAGGGAAGAAGGTTGGCCAAAACACTGCTCACTATAGTGTTTTGTGTTTGTTTGATTTGTGCTTGCAAGGTGTTTGATGAAATGGCTGAAAGAGATTTGAATTTTAATTTTTGGTTCAAACTTGGTGGGTGTACTAGTTACATACTAGGTAGTCTCTGGTTAGTTGGAAAGGTCAAGGTGAATTGGTTTGGTTGGGTTTTGAGAAATGTTGATCATCACATATGTTAAAGATTCAATTTTGAATTGTCATTTGAATCAAGTTGCCAAATGTTTCTATAAGTTTGAAAGGTGGGCTTTGGTTCACTTTTACTTGGTCTAGCAAGGGGTGCAAATAAATGGAATTGTTTATCTTTGAAATCTTGGACTATAAACACTCAAAGTGGCCTAGTGAGCAAGATTGGCAAAAATGACCATTTGTTATTTTGTTTGTTTTTGAATTTCTCTTGATTAGTTTCTGTTTGAAAATGTTTTATATGATGTTGTTTTCATCTTTGAACCATTCCTTGCTATTTATAACAATCACACAAGTCAATTCATACAATCATCACATACACACATGCATTCGTATAATGTTAATTAACAAAAGTTTTTGTTAACCCTAATTTTGGTGATTGGAATTTGATAATCATTGTTCGATATTTTTGGGATGTTACAAAGAGGGAGGCCGAGGGGGTGCCCGAGGCTACCACCACCTGCAGGCCAGGCTGGCCCTTGGCCAGGTGTGTGGCCCCCTCGAGGACCACCTCTGTCTCGTCTTCTGGCTCCGTGTTCCCCACGGTACAATATTGACTTTGACTTTGGCTTTTGTCCCTTCCAATTCCGAGAATATTCATTTTTTGACTTTTCTAGAACCAAAAACAGAAGAAACGGGCAACTGGCACTGTGGCATCTTGTTAATAGGTTAGTCCCAGAAAACATATAAAAATACCTCAAAGTATAGACAAAACAAAGCAAAGTAGATACTAAACAAGCATGGAACAACAAAAATTATAGATAAGTTTACGACGTATCAGGATGAAAGCCATCCAGGGGGTTCACCATGTGCCAAACGTCCTGGTTTGTCTTGTTTATGATTTTACATTGGTAGTGGGTGACATACAAGGGCTACTCGAGCTGGTTTCATATTTTTTGAGTTTTGATGAATTACCTATTTGAGGGCCAAATCGGTAAACCCGCCGGCGCGCGAAGGGACGCGAGGTTTATTGCAACCTTGAACCTAGGCACGTCTCCAGCCTAGGTAACCCATGGGGCACCCCAAAACATTTTTTCCCGAAAATTGAGGGTCATTTCTAGGGTACCTACAGTTAGAAACCGCAATTACTTGGGCGTACCTCAGAAAAAATACAGTATATGCTTGCACCACGAGATAATTACCAACCTCCTAGGAATGGCAGTCCACCACGACGTAGCATGCATGTAAATTGCCTCGGGGCCTTGGGCGCGCTCAATTCTCACACCTCCTTTGCAAAATCGCTGTTTTTTCGGAGTCGGTAAATGGAAACTCTGGATTTCTTCATGAAACCCTGGAATCTCTAGTTGGAGAAGTTGCCTAGAATGCCGAGAGGGAGCCAGGTGCCGGGTTTGGGCTCAATATGGGCAGTAGAGCCATGTTCTGGGTAGTTAGGGGAAGGTCTAGGGTTGAAAGTCATGTTAACACCTACTCGATAGCTATCTGAGGGGTGCAACGTGTTCCAAAATCTCGGTTTGTCTTATTTATGATTTTATTTTGGTAGTGGGTGACATACGAGGGCTACTCGAGCTGGTTTCATATTTTTTTAATTTTTGATGAAATTCCTATTGCCGGGGTTTGGGGCGTGGGAAAAATCCGCAAACCCGTCGGCGCGCGCAGGCACGCGAGGTCCATTGGAACCTTGAACCCAGGCACGTTCCTAGCCTTGGTACCCCATGGGGCACCCCAAAACATTTTTTTCCCGAAAATTGAGGGACATTTCTAGCGTACCTACGGTTAGAATCCGCAATTATCGGTGCGTAACTCAGGAAAAATACAGTATATGCTTGCACCACGAGATAAGTATCAACCTCCTAGGAATGGCAGTCTGCCACGACGTAGCATGCATGTAAATTGCCTCGGGCCCTAGGGCGCGCTCAATTCTCGCACCTCCTTTGCAAAATCGCCGTTTTGTCAGAGTCGGTAAATGGAAACTCTGGATTTCTTCATGGAACCCTATAATCTCTAGTTGGAGAAGTTGCTTAGAATGCCGAGAGGGATCTAGGTGCCGAGTTTGGGCTCAATCCACGCAGTGGTCTAGGGTTGAAAGCCATGTTAACTCCTACTCGATAGCCATCCGGGGGTGTATCATGTGCCAAAATTCCCAGTTTGTCTTGTTTATTATTTTATGTTAGTAGTTGGTCACATACAAGCGCTACTCGAGCTGGTTTCATATTTTTAGATTTTTGATGAATTTCTTATTGCCGGGGTTCAGGGGGTGGACAAAATCGACAAACCCGTCGGCACGCGCAGGCACGCGAGGTCCATTGCAACCTTGAACCTAGGCACGTGCCCATCCTAGGTACCCTATGGGGAACCCCAAAACATTTGTCCCTAAAATTGAGGGCCATTTCTAGGGTACCTACTGTTAGAAACCGCAATTACCGGGGCGTAACTCAGGAAAAATACAGTATATGCTTGCACCACGAGGTAAGTACCAACCTCCTAGGAATGGCAGTCCGCCACGACGTAGCATGTCTGTAAATTTCCTCGGGGCCGTGGGCGCGCTCAATTCTCGCACCTCCTTTGCAAAATCGCCGGTTTTTAAGAGTTGTAAATGGAAACTCTGGATTTCTTCATGGAACCATGGAATATCTAGTTGGAGAAGTTGCCTAGAATGCCGAGAGGGTGCAAAGTGCCGGTTTGGGCTCAATCTGGGCAGTAGATCCAGGTTCTAGGCAGTTAGGGGAAGGTCTAGGGTTGAAAGCCATGTTAACTCCTACTCGATAGCCATCCGGGGGGTGCACCATGTGCCAAAAGTCCTGGTTTGTCTTGTTTATGATTTTATGTTGGTAGTAGGTGACATACAAGGGCCACTCGAGGTGGTTTCATATTTTTTTGATTTTTGATGAATTTCCTATTGCCAGGGTTAGTGGGCGGGAGAAGGGGCAAAATCAGCAAACCCGCTAGCACGTGCGGAGACGCAAGGTCCATTGCAACCTTGAACCTATGCACGTGCCTGGCCTAGGTTTTCCCAAAAATTGAGGGCCATTTCTAGGGTACCTATAGTTAAAAACCGCAATTACCATGGCGTAACTCAGAAAAATATACAGTATATTCTTGCACCACGAGATAAGTATCAACCTCCTAGGAATGGCAGTTCGCCACGATGTAGCATCATGTAAATTTCCTCGGGGCATTGGGCGCGCTCAATTCTCGCACCTCCTTTGCAAATCGCCGGTTTTTTAGAGTCGGTAAAATGGAAACTCTGGATTTCTTCATGGAACCCTAGAATCTCTAGTTGGAGAAGTTGCCTAGAATGCCGAGAGGGAGCCAGGTGGCGGGTTTGGGCTCAATCTGGGCAGTAGATCCATGTTCTAGGAAGTTAGGGGAAGGTCTATGGTTGAAAGCCATGTTAAATCCTACTCGATAGCTATTCGAGGGGTGCAACATGAGACAAAAGTCTCGGTTGGGCTTGTTTATGATTTTATGTTGGCAGTGGGTGACATACGAGGGCTACTCAAGATGGTTTCATATTTTTTTGATTTTTGGTGAATTTCCTATTGCCGGGGTTTGGGGGGTGGAAAAATCGGCAAACCCGCCGGCGCGTGCAGGAACGCGAGGTCCATTGAAACCTTGAACCTAGACATGTGCCCAGACTAGGTACCTCATGGGGCACCCCAAAACATTTTTTCCCAAAAATTGAGGGACATTTCTAGGGCACCACAGTTAGAATCCGCAATTACCGTGGCGTAACTCTGGAAAAATACAGTATATGCTTGCATAACGAGATAAGTACCAACCTCCCGGGAATTGCGATCTGCCACGACGTAGCATGTGTGCAAATTTCCTTGGGGCCTAGGCGCGCTCAATTCTCACCTCCTTTGTAAAATCGCCTTTTTTCAGAGTCGGTAAATGGAAACTCTGTATTTCTTCATGCAACCCTAGAATCTCTAGTTGGAGAAGTTGCTTAGAATGCCGAGAGGGAGCCAGGTGCCGGGTTTGGGCTCAATCCGCACAGTGGATCCATGTTCTGGGCAGTTAGGGGGAGGTCTAGGGTTGAAAGCCATGTTAACTCCTACTCAATAGCCATCCGGGGGGTGTACGGGGTGCCAAAATTCCCGGTTTGTCTTTCTTATGTTTTTGTTACTAGTGGGTGACATAAAAGGGCTACTCGAGCTGATTTCAAGGGACATTTCTAGGGTACCACAGTTAGAAACCGCAATTACCGGGACGTAACTCAGTAAAAATGCAGTATCTGCTTCCACCACGAGATAAGTACCAACCTCCTAGGAATGGCAGTCCGCCACGCCGTAGCATGATTGAAAATTGTCTCGAGGCCTTGGGCGTGCTCAATTCTCGCACCTCCTTTGCAAAATCGCCGGTTTTTCGGAGTCGGTAAATGGAAACTCTGAATTTCTTCATGGAACCCTGGAATCTCTAGTTGGAGAAGTTGGCTAGAATGCCGAGAGGGAGACAGTGCCGGGTTTGTGCTCAATCTGGGCAGTAGATCCACGTTCTGGGTAGTTAGCGAAGGTCTAGGGTTGAAAGCCATGTTAACTCCTACTCGATAGCTATCCGGGGGTGCACCATGTTCCAAAAGTCACGGTTTGTCTCGTTTATAATTTTATGTTATTAGTGGGTGACATATGAGGGATACTCGAGTTGGTTTCATATTTTTTGATTTTTGATGAATTTCCTATTGCCGGGGTTTGGGGTTGGGAAATATCGGCAAACCCGCCGACATGTGTAGGCACACGAGGTCCATTGCAACCTTGAACCTAGGCAAGTGCCCAGCCTAGGTACCCCATGGGGCACCCCAAAATATTTTGTCCCGAAAATTGAGGGACATTTCTAGGCTACCTATAGTTACAAAGCGCTATTATCGGGGCATAACTCAGGAAAAATACAGTATATGCTTGCACCATGAGATAAGTACCAACCTCTCGAGAATGGTGGTCTGCCACGATGTAGCATGCGTGTAAATTGCCTCGGGGCCTAGGGAGCCCTCAATTCTCGCACCTCCTTTGCAAAATCGCCGGTTTTTTGGAGTCGATAAATGGATACTCTGGATTTCTTAATGGAACCCTGGAATCTCTTGTTGGAGAAGTTGCTTAGAATGCCGAGAGGGATCCAGGTGCCAGGTTTGGTCTCAATCTGCATAGTGGATCCACGTTTTGGGCAGTGAGGGGGAGGTCTAGGGTTGAAAGCCATGTTAACTCCTACTCAATAGCCATCCGGGGGGTGTACGGGGTGCCAAAATTCCCGGTTTGTCTTGCTTATGTTTTTTGTTACTAGTGGGTGACATAAAAGGGCTACTCGAGCAGGCACGCAAGGTCCATTGCAACCTTGAACATAGGCACGTGCCCAGCCTAGGTACCCCATGGGGTACCCCAAAACATTTTTTCCCGAAAATTGTGGGCCATTTCAAGGGTACTACAGTTAGAAACCGCAATTACAGGAGCGTACCCAGGAAAAATACAATATATGCTTGCATCACGAGATAAGTACCAACCTCCCGGGAATGGAAGTCCGCTACGATCTAGCATGCGTGTAAATTGCCTCGGTGCCTAGGGCGCGCTCAATTCTCGGACCTCCTTTGCAAAATCACCGGTTTTTGGAGTTGGTAAATGGAAACTCTGGATTTCTTCATGGAACCCTGGAATGTCTAGTTGGAGAAGTTGCTTAGAATGCCGAGAGGGAGCTAGGTGTCGGGTTTGGGCTTAATCTGTGCAGTGGATCCACATTCTTGGCAGTGGGGGGGGTCGAGGGTTAAAAGCCATGTTAACTACTACTCGATAGCCATACGGGGGGTGCACCGTGTGCCAAAAGTCCTGGGTGTCTTGTTTATGATTTTATGTTGGTAGTGGGTGACATTCAAGGGCATTCGAGCTAGTTACATATTTTTTTGATTTTTGATGAATTTCCTATTTCCGGGGTTCGGGGGGGGGGGGGAGGGGGTGGGCCAAATCAGCAAACCCGCTGGCGCGCGCAGGAACCCGTGGTCCATTGAAACCTTGAACCTAGGCACGTGCCCAGCCTAGGTACCCCATGGGGAACCCCAAAACATTTTTTTCCCGAAAATTGAGGGCCATTTCTTGGGTACCTACATTTAGAATCCGAAATTACCGAAGCGTAACTTAGGAAAAATACAGTATATGATTGCACCACGAGATAAGTTCCAAACTCCCGAGAATTGCGGTCTGCCACGACGTAGCATGCGTGTAAATTGCCTCAGGTCCTAGGGCGTGCTCAATTCTCATACCTCCTTTGCAAAATCGTCGATTTTTTGGAGTCGGTATCTAACATCCCAATTTCAGCAACCCTGATTTACTGTCCAAAAAGGAAAAAATCAGGGGGAACAAAAACTTTTTCTTATTGCATGTTGCAATGTTTGCTTACTTGTTTGCTTGTGTTCAGGCAACTGATTGTGTAGTAGGTGATATACTCCTTAACTCAACACTAGTGTACAAAAGCTATTTTACAAAAGAGATGTCTTGGCTCATCTTTCATATTCTCAAATGTTCTGGCATTTCAAAACCTAAGCCAAGATTGACATTGACACAACAAAATACTCTACTAGTTCTGTGAACAAAACTATGGAGACCTAAGTATAATCTCCTTATGTTTTCAAGGCAGAACTCCCAACTACTCTTATCCCTAGGTTTTCCAAAACCATTATTAAAACCTTTTCATTGCAATCTTGGTAGAGATACCAAGATGGTCCTTATCTTACTTCAAAGCACAACCAATTCAAAATACCCATCAGTACCCCAAGCTAGGCTTAATGGTAACCTTAGTAGTAGTTGGATAAGTTGATAAGATGAATTGCCTTGATCTGCCGATTGCCTTGTTTGCTTAGGAACAAGAGTGAGATAATCTAGTAGCTCATACCTTAGGACCCAATCCATGTTTGTGATCATCAATCTCAGACCAAACATCCAAATCTAGATCTATCCTAAGCCACCAAAGTGTCCATCTCATGTCCTAATGTAACATCCCAGCATTTAGGAACTAACGAAGGGTAGATTTAGGAATTTGGAATGTTGCATGCATTCATCTGTAAAAATGTGGGTAGAATTTTCGCCAAATAAAAACCTAAAGTGATCAAGGCTTCTTTCATACTTTGAGATTAGGTATAATCTTGAAGGATGATTGCTATAGACATTGATATGATCTTTGTGGACCTATGTGTTTTGGGAAATGAAATTTGAATTTAAAACTTGAGTGTTTGTATTATAATTCAAAAGAATTTTTGAATAATATTTGAGTACTTGATTTAATTAAGAGTTAACCAATAATAACTCGAACCTTATATAAAGAGAGCAATTAAGAATAATAATCTCCATTTCATAATTTTATTCAATAAATAAGTTACAAAAATGTAACTTATGAAAATCATCAACCATCTTTACAATAGAAAATAAATAAACAACAATATTTCTTTATTAATAATAGTAAAATCTTTATTACAAAAGAATAAAATAAAGAGTACAAAAAAAAAATTAAAGATTACAATTGAATATGAGAGTTATTACAAGTAACTAACCTATAAAGAAAAATAACAACCTAAACTAAAGTCTTGATGTTCAAATCTTGTACCTGTAAAATAAAAAAACTTAAAAGAAAAGGAAAGTCAGGATTAGAATAATTTTACTCTCAGAGTTGACAGTGAAGTGCACTGTTCACTTTTTCATCATTGAGTATTTAAGGGGCAAGTTTCACCAATATGAAAGAATGTATCTTTCATAATTTTAAGCCATAGGTCAAATAAACAGCAAGGAGGGGCAAGTTTCAACAACAGGTAAAATGTAACCTGATAACAGTAAATCTCAAAATTCAGAACATATCCACAATTGTGCAGAGTACACACATGCACACACACCAAATCAGATGGTGTGTCTTTGTCAAGACCACAACAACAGCACAATCAAACAAAACCATCAGCACAGCCGTGGGGAACCAATCCCCACACCATTCCATTGTTCATACACACCAAGAACAACAACCACCAGCTCAACCAAGCCAAAGCCAAGCTAGATCACGCCAACCAAAACCCTGAATCACACCACCAAAATGGTGACATAAGGAGGGGGTAGATCAGGTGGCTAGCAAGACCAAGATCAAGCCACCAGGATCAGGAGATGAAGGGCTAGATCAAGGACAAGCCAGGAGCTGGAAATACCAGGGAAGCATCAAATCAAGTTAGCACAAGATCAACCACACTAAACCCCAACATCAAGTGACAGTGGTGATTAAAATAGACCATCACATGATCTATCTGTCTAAGATTAGACAAGCATACATGATCTATCTCTTATTCAAACTCTCAGAAAGCACCCAAGTGGAGTGAATCCATCACTGAGGTTTTAAACACTAAAATTAATCAGAAAGGTATAAGGATCTAACTAGATCTCAGAAAAATATCATTGACCTAGCTATCAAGCTATATTTCAATTCAAGAATTAATATAACTAAGATTTAAACCTCTAGGCACATCTCTAAGATAAGAGTAGCATCTTAGAATTCAATCTTATGGATCTATATAAGTAATCAAGCCTACCATCATTTTTTCCCAAACTTTGATTCAAGAAACAGTAGCTGGTATCACTACTAGAACCCATTCATGTGAATCAACAAGATAAAGGTTTAATCCCTAAACCTCAGACCAACATCTTGGGTCTTAGGGATTTGAGAAAGGAAATTTCTACTGATCTTTAATACCAAACTCATCTTAAGCTTGAACCAAACCAAACCCAGAAATAGAATCTAATCTTGTGTGCCACACAAGAATGGTGTCACAAGAACAGTTCTATATTAATCAGGTTAAGCATTCAATCTTCACAGATTCAACCAACCAACTACAAATCATTTTCCTGTCATCACAGGAATCATAATTCAGAAAATCCCTATGTATATCTTCACTATTTGAAACCATTTGATCTCAAACTACATATGAATCCTTAAGCCAACAGTACTAAGACAGTGACTTCATCACACAACACTCACTTTCATTAACCAAGTAATGACAGTGGTGAGATAGTAAACCACTAGATTTCCCAAGTATTGCTTCTACAGCAACTTTATCATCTGACCACATCAAAATTAATCCATAGAATCATCTGATAAGCCACTAGCACCACCACAGTTCATTTTAAGCAGCAAGCCACAACTAACAATCATTTAGCATGCTTAGGGACCATAAAAACTTGATCCCAATTCATGAGTTATCTAATCCACAACAGGGCATGAACCCTAAGTAGAACAAACCATCTTAATCAGGATAGGACAATCACCAGGAAGGTCACTACCAACATCTAGCATAGGATGGCCTAGCACAGAGAGCAAGAGGGGAGAGGAATAACTTACCGAGGGTCCTCGTTGTAGATTAGAAGAGGAAGCAGAGGAGGCAGACGACCATGGCGACACGGGGAGCACCCCAAGGGGGCGCTGCAACCCACACAACACCACAGCAGCGACCATAGCCACGCCTGGGGCGAGGAGCAACCCCGCGGCACATGACAGCAGCGGCGGTGTCAGGATCAACGCCAACCCCAAACCCTAGGGTTCGGGACGACATCGATCTGGTCGCAGGAGGGCTCCAGGTCCAAATCCAATTGGATAGAAGGGTAGAGAGGGGCCGACAACCTCATCCTGCACCACGGCGGCGGCCTGGAAGGTCCACGGCGGCGCGAATCGTCGGCGACAGCATCGCTGACCATCGGGTCGGGGGAGGAGAAGGAGAGGGGTGAGCTCGAGAGATAAGACAGAGAGTGTTGGGCTGGGTTGGGCTAATACCCCTTCGGAGTGGTTGTTTTTCCTTTTTCCTACTAGGCCACAAGGGCCTAATAAACCCAAATGGCCAGCCCAAATCATTTAGAGTCTGTTTTAATAATTGAAAAGACCAAAATGCCCTCGAACTTTAATAAATACTAGAAAATAAAATAAAAGTTCAAAAATTATAAATAAAATATTTTTGGATTCACAATAATCCAAACTATCCAAATAAATTAAGAGATAAAATATTTTATTAAGAATTTTGAAATTTATATATTACTTATGGAATCTTACAAATTTATTGAAAGTTGATAAAAATAAATAAAAATCACTTTCATTGTATAATAATATTGTAGTATTCTAGAAAAATACTAAACAAATATTTAATGTCAATTTTTGGTAATTAATGATAATTCTTAAATGAATTATTAAATCCAGAAATATTGATATAAATTAAAATAAAATAAAAGAATAAAATATTCAATAAATATTAAGAAAATTAATATTTATAAATTCTTTTTAAAAAAAAATTATAATTTAAATAAATGGGGGAGAATACATATAAAGCTAAATGATGCATTACATTACTTTGCATAATCATTTTGCTTCTTTAAATATTGTCCTTACCGGGCAATAATGATGTTTTTGTAGACATAGAAGATCAAGGTCCAGTGCAAGCATCAGACTTCACTACCTTGCCATCACAAGGAAATTTCATCACTTGCTCATATCCTTTGAAGAGTCTTTACCAAAGTATTTGCAAATTGTGTGTTATCATATATATAATCCAAAGTAAGAAAATATTTTTTTCACAAATAAAGAAATCATAGATGTCATCCTAAGTGATGATATAATGGAGCAATAGAACTTAGGGTTCTATTTGCAACAAAAATGATCAATTAGGAACTTAATAACCCCTGACATCAGTGATTCTAGCGTCGTATATTACACGTTAGCCATGAGATTTGGAATGGGACAGAGAAGTGAGATGTATCTTCTTCCTCTCGCATGAAGCCGGATGTGCAGGTCATGGTTGTTATCCTTGTAGCGTGTATATTAATTGGTAAATCGTACAGGATATGCAGCATATGGGTGGGAACCCTCAACGTCCCATGATAGTTCTAGCATCTAACGGTTTGTACAAACCATTGCCGTAATTCAATATGTGGGCATGGTGTACACCAAGGAGGCATGCGAGGTCGCGAAGGGGGCAGTGATTGTCTTGGACCAACTACTGGGCCCCACATCATGCAATTGTGGATGGGAAAGTACGACTGGTTGTGCAACAAGGAGTTGATCTCTCATGGGTAAAGTAACGCACCTCTGCAGAGTGTAAGAATTGTAACTTGTTACTCCCTGTTACGGGAAGTGTAACATCCCAAAAATACTAAACTTGAATCATCAAACTCTAATCATCAAATTTAGGGTTAACAAAAACTTTTCTAAATAAAAATATGAAAGCATGCATGTGTGTATGCATTCCAATTTTGATTTCTTGAACCACCTTTTTTATGTGTTTCTTTGCTTGTAAAATGTTGCTTAGGTGAAATAAACAGCATCTAAACATTTCCCAAACTTTTCCCAAAGACAAATAAATCAAAACAAAGCTAAATGAGTGATTGGTCATTTTGACCAATTTAACTCCCATGCCAACTTTGGCTGTCCCAAACTTTCAGAACTTAACAGAAACTTGTTTGGATCTTTGCACCCCTTGATTTTACTCATAACAAAGTATCAAGGCCCACTTTGTAATCATCCAGAAACTTTCAAATGCATAGTTTAAATGACAGTTCAAAATTGAATCTTTATCATATGAGAAGATCCCACTTTTTCAAAAACCACTCAAACAAGCTCAACTTTCAAAACCCAAGCATCTGCAGACTCACCAGCACCAACCTAGCACACCCACCAAAAATCTTTTCAAAATTCAAAACTTGAATTCTTGCGGCCATTTCATCAAATACTTTGCAGACACAAATCATCAAAATATTAAAAACTATTGTGAGCAGTGATTGAAGCCTAACTTTTCCCCTCTCTAGCTCACAACCATCTCAGTAGATCATCTAGCAAGTTAAACCAAGCACTAGCCTCACTGTAAGCTGGGCAATGACATCAATGGTGAACAACCGAAGCTCACCATGCCACCCCAGTGGAGACAGCAAGCTAGGAAGAGATTTATCCGTGCCAACCTTGTCTGGGAGGCAGCCCACCGTCCACCGCCACTCCCTGTCCCAGCCGCGAGCGTTGCCAAACCCTGGACCACACGCACAGACCGCGCTACCGGCCAAAGAACCATGCCGAGCATGCGCCAGAGCGCCACGCCGATCGACACCACGCATCGCGCGCCACCTCGCCAGCATACATGATCGCCACCAACCCAGAGACCGCTCGAAAGACGCCGCCGCCTACACCCGTCGCGAGCATCGCGTGTTCCAGACCAAACCTCATCGCCCCTACGCGCGCATTAAAGCCGTAGAGCATCGCCAGGAGACCACCATCGCCCCGGTTATGCCTCTAGCCGCCCGTAGCCATGTCGCCACCGTCGCCTGCCTATCCCGTTCGGTCTCACCGTCACGACTATAAATAGCGGCCACCCCCATCCGAATTGAGCACACCATCTCACTCCCCTCTCCTCACTCATCGCGCCACCCCGTTCCCGGAGCAAGTCACGCAGCACGTCGCCGGAATTTCATCGGGGCCTGCCGCTGCTGGAGAAGAAGGGGGCCAGCGATTGGAGCCGCCCCAGGACAAGCTGCCGGTACCAAGAGGTTCGCTGTCGTCGACTTCGTCGTTCGCCTGCCTCGCCTACCCTCGCCTGAGCCCCAGTGATCCCCCGATGACCCCCACCTGCCGTGTTAGGTTTCTGTCTCGCCGGCGTTGCCCAACGTCGACGATGACCCTCAGCCGTTGGATTAGAACCGGATCGAACGCACCACATCGCCCCATACCGCTTCACACCCCCTGTCTGACTGACGTGTGGGGACAGAGACATAACCAGCCCGCGTAAGCGTTGTGCTTAGCAGGCCGGCCTAGTATCGCTTCCCGCGCAGCCTAGTTATTTGAATTTAACCTTTTTCATTTTATTTCACACACATTTATGTACCCAGTTTCAAAAATCAACCCAGGTTGATTCAGTGAACCAAATTAAATGAAACCAATTTTGTTAGAAAGTTCCGGGAATGCTGAATCCAAGCCCGTTGGATTCAGGTCATTTGGATCTATAGATCATCCATGGTAAAAATAACAAGGCAGAAGCTTTTCTGCATTCAAACATTTTTCAAATTTAAACCATAATAGCTTTTGAGTTGATTCCAACTCTCAAAAATCACATTTAACCATACCTTTCAGAATAAATAAAAATATATAGGTTTACTTACAGAAATAATGACCAAGTAATAAGAAAATGCCACATAGGCATTTCTAGCCACTTTAATTAATTAAAATAAAAGAGAAAAACCTTATTAAATTGTGACACCACTTTAAATCACATTCCCATGGACTAAAATATGTGGTGATGACATGTGTCAACATGATCCCATGTTTGGTTTGGAGAATATTAAATCTTAAGTAGTTTTTCAATGAGTAGAAAGTACTTTTCTAAAAATAAAAGGAATTAAAGCAAGCTTTAATCTTGTAATGTTAGTGATGATGCTAGATCATCTATAGGACCCTTGTGTGTGATGAATGCAAGTAGTTAAGTATTGTTTGGTGATTGTGTACCTCGTATTTATTCATAGACGCTAGTACCGACCAAGGATACGAGGAGGAAGGAGGATACTACGAAGAAGAAGCCGAGGAGAACTTCAACCACTGCTCTGCACAAGGCAAGCTAACACTTGCAAGATACTCTACTTTAGCAAGCCTTACTATACAAGTTAACCTTGCAAGCCTAATACTACTAGCTGAATGTGCAAGATTATACTTGCAATTGGGCATGCTAATACTTACTTGCTACTATGTCAACTATATGCCTTAAGCATATGTGATCATATCCACTTGATAAACCAATCCTAGTTTTATTTGCAAGCCCTCTACTTTATTTCTTTATCAAAGCTTTAACTTAGAGTTGACTTAAGTGACTTGTAGATTCTAGAAAGATATATTGAAGGTTGCATAAAGAGCATAAAATTTGGCCTAAGCTAGAAAATCTTCATGTCATCCTAAGGCATAAGATTGAACTTAGTGGAAACTCCACTAGTTTACTATCCCCCATTAGTGCTTACCCCCACTTGTAGATGCTAGTGCTAAGCATAAAACTTGATCAACATTAGATGGGAATACTTGGTGAAAATGGTTATGAAAACCTTAGAATGATGGATCATTCTACTGAGATGTTTTGACATGTGTTTCCGAACACCTGATGATTTTGGTGATGAAAATGTTGAGGCATGAGCCTTAGCCCTTTATAAAACTGATGGTTGTCTGGATGTGATACCATTCCAATTTTATCGTACAACCACAATACCCGAAGATTGGGTAGGGCTTGACTGGAAACCTATATACCTTAGTATTAGTTCCCTCACGACCAAGGTCTGAGCTGAGGCTACCTTGTGAAGATTGTCCACCTGTGCAGTACCCAAGATGACAGTTGGTCTTGGTTGGGAGGCCAAACTCACAGGAGAGGTTCTCATACTAGGGCGTGTAATTGAAAGGTTAGGATTGATTATCCGCATAATGAGTATGGTGAATTCAGGATTTGTTCCTGACGGATGTATCGAATATTGTGGTGAAAGTGTACAATCTCTGCAGAGTGTCAAACTATTCGAATAGTCACGTCCGCGGTTATGGACAGTTGGAGTGGCCATACTGTTCCCCTGTCAGATGTTTTCAAAATACTTGTGAAATGAATTGAGACTTTGACTTGACCACAACAGGGTTGTGATATGAAATACAAGATTCTACTTAGGAGTTATAAAATTGTGACTAGCTTCTCTTGCTTCTCAGTTTAGTAGAGATAAATCTGGCTTTTGCAAAACAACCCTAGAGCCTAGTGTCCTATTATCAAAAACCCCTTTCACTTGTTAGTATTAGTTTGTGAGTACTTAAAGCGTACTCATGGCTTTGTCCCTGGCTATTCCCATGGCCAGACTATGAAGAGGACTAACTGGAGGATGGACCCCAGGAACGTTACGACAACTAGGATCATCTCCCATCATCAGCATTGCCTGTGACCCCGAAGATGGAGCTTCGCCTACGCTACCGTTATTATTACGTGTCTCCGCTGCTTGAGTTGTATTAAGAACTGGATCATGAGATCCTTATTTTTGTAAGACCTTATGTATGGTTTGTAATGGATGATGTACTATGGTATCCAAATCTGTTATGTCTCACAAAAATGGTAATCCTGGGATTGCGATGTATGGCATAACAGGCATCTGGGATTAAAAATCCCGGTGTTGACAGGAAGGAGCTACGAACGCGGCAAGAAACGAACTCCATGAACGTTCTGGTCAACCTGTGAAGACTGGTGGTCATAGATTTTCAGAATAAAAGCAATCTTTGAAGAAAGATTTACAAAAACTGCATAGTACCAAAGACTTATAGTCCGAGGTGGTAGTTAGAGCATCAAACTTCCTACCTTGCATATAATGAACTTGTTGGGTAACGTTGTTACTCATCCTTTCCTTTGATCCCTTGCTTAGACTCTGAGGATCCCGAAGACGTGCGTATGCAACTGAATTTCAAGAAGGTGTGTTCAACGAGGAGCCTGGCCTATCAGGAGGTGTTGAAGGAGTGGATTACGAAATCCGCTATGGTGTTGATGATAACGAGTCCAACTAAGTATCCTAGTTAGTAGTAACCAAGCAAAGATGAACTCTATAGAATAAGCTGCTGAGCTCAACTCCTAAGTTGGAGTTGCTACTTTTAAATTCCGCTGAAACACCTTATATTTTGGTTTGTAAGTTGAAACCTTTTGAAGTCTTGAACTTCTGGTATTGTAATAATAATAATGTGTGAATGTTTGTAATATGGACCCGCAATGTTTCTGTTGTACCACTCTAAGGGATGTGATATTTACAGAACGGTGTTCTGTGGATGTCATGTCAACGACTATAGTGTACTACACATGCAGTGGTATGGTGGGTCACCGTAGTTGGTATTAGAGCAAATTGCTTTGACCTTAGGTTGGAAACCTAGTAAAGGGTATTATCTGTAGGAGTGTAGCAACGATAAAGAATTCTCTAAAAGTAATATAACGGGTATTCAAATGAGAATATTTCGTTATATGTTTTAGTGCGATAATTCTTTGTTATGATGCAATATATTATTGGTTACTAATAAAAACTATTTTTTTCTGATATACAGAGCTATGGCACCAAAGTTTCCAAAACAGACTTTGGTAAGGAAAGAGGAGACTCTTGATGATTATCAAGGATCATTCACATACCAACTAACTTCTAAAGATTTTTAGTTGTCCAACTAGAATTCCAGTGAACACTATAACCTACTATGATGGCCGGATGTTATCTAAGTATCGTGTGAATATCCAAATTCTAGAGGAGCTTGGATTATATCATGATCTACCTATAGGTGAAGGTAGGAGTTACTTAGTAGCATATCATGTTGCTGTTGTGGAGGCGATAGCTAATATCCGGGAGCATAAAGCCAAGGAGTTAGAAAGTAGCACATTTTCTGTGATACCTCATGATTCTATAGACTCGGAGCCTATACCGTATCATCTTGCGTTGGTTAAGAAGCATCCTAAGTTAGCTTCCAAGTTTATGGATAGATACCGAACACTCGTTGCGTCTTTATATAAGACACATCAAGTGATTGTCGAAGATAAAAATGACATGTTAGAAGATCTAACTGATCCGGAAAGGAGGAAGCAGTTAGAAATCCAGTTGGAGAAGGAAGCAAGTAGTAGTAGTGCAACACCTATCTTTAAGGATATACCTATAGATCCTGAATCTTTTATACCATATCCTTATTCACCAAGTCCTGAACCTATACATGATCCTACTATGGATATGAGGTATGCAGTACCACGGGGTTTAGAGGATGGTTCTGATTCATAACTTCCTATTGAGAATTCTGATGGTTGGAGAAGGGGATCATATGAAGGATCTTACGAACACCAGATGTCCACAGATGGTTCTGACAGAAATGTTGGACAATCTAGCTGGATGGGTGCAATAATTAACCCTAGTAACAGTAGTAGAAATGCCATGTCGATAGACACTTGGGATGAAGAAGAAGATCCTGAGGATAGAGTGTTTGAATCATCAACATCTTCTCAAAACCCAAGGAATATACATTATCCAGTGTTTAACTATCTTGCCCAAAGGAGAACCTAGGAAGCAGCAGGATCTGCGTATCCTGTTGACAACTCAAGGAATGAAGCTCAGGAGATGCAAGCGGGAGACAATGTTGAATATGTTTCTGAAGAGTTTTCAGCTGAGCTGGAGGGAGTCAATGCACTCAGGTTGAGTAATGACTCAAGTCCCGACACTTCAGATACTGAGTATATTCCTTCTAGAAGGCCATTTGTTTCAAAAACTGTGCGACGAACGACACGTCATCACGGTTGGACATCAGGCATGTATGATGAGTGTAGTTACTACTAGAAGTATGCAACTAGTTAGAAGTATCAATTACCGTCTATTATACCCCAAGAAATAAGATAGTTAGCTAAATAAGGTAGGTTCGTGATTATACCTATATGGTATATGTTGTAATGACTTTGTATCATTATGATAATATGTATAATGTGTGAAATGCATATTTGGATTTTTTTTGGATCTTCATTGTGTGACTAGTTCTGTGCATAAAGTCGAGCTCATAACACATGTGCATGATGTAATTATGAGTATTCGCTTTATGTTGCAGGACTAGAGGGTCATGGATACGGGTGTAGAAATCAAAACTAAGCAGCAGCGGATGGAACAAGAGGCCAAGGAGAAGGCCGATGCAGATGCAGTAAATCAGGGAGCATTGCCACCACCACCACCAATGAGGCTGTTAATGGAGCAGAATTTTATGCAGTGTATGCAAATGATGCAAGAGACCCAGAAAAAGTTCATGGAAGAGTTGCTGGGACGAGCAAATCAGAGGGCACCTGAAGGTGGAGGAGTAAGTCTTTCTGACTTCCAGAATGCAAGGCCGTTACATTTTGCATCAGCTCCAGAACCAATGGATGCAGAAGATTGGCTGGCAGATACAGAAAGAAAACTGAAGACTGTAGGTTGCAATGATGAGGAGAAATTGAGGTATGCAACTCATCTTCTGACTGGACCTACAGCATCATGGTAGGAGAATCAGTTGGCCATGCAACAACCAGGAAGGGAGTTCAACTGGGAGGAGTTCAAGCAGAGATTCCGTGAATATCATGTTCCGGAGAGTGTTGTGGAGTTGAAGCAGAGAGAATTTCAGGAGCTTCAGCAGGGATATACTAGTGTTATGAAGTATATCCGGGAGTTTAGTCCACTGTCTTGCTATGCTGAGGAGGATGTTAACACCGAAGAGAAGCGAAGAAGCGTTTTTTGCGTGGGTTAAACCCATTTGTGAAAATGCAGCTAAGGTTAGCTAATAAGCAAACTTATCGGCAGTTGCTTGATGCAGCCATTACTTTCGAAGATGATTATAAGAATGTCCAAGAGGATAGGAGGAAGAGAGCCAAGAAGGAAACCAAGAGAATTCAGGCAAGTAAACCTAAACCCAATATGGAGTTCAAACCTCGGAACAAGAACTATGGTAACAATAACAATAACAAGGGCAGTGGTGGAAATCAATCCAATCCTAGAAGGAATGTTATTTGTAACAACTGTGGAATTCCAGGTCATTTCCAGAGGGAATGCAAGAAGTCTGTAGTGATATGTTACGGTTGTGGTCAGAAGGGGCATATCAAGCCCGATTGTCCGAGCAAACCACTAGGAGGTTGGCCTACCAATAGGGAGGAGGACAAACCAGTGGAGGAAATGGACAGCCCAATAAAGGAGGAAATAATGGCAAGAACAACAATGGCAAGAGGAACAGACCTACCGGGAAACTGAACTATGTAACCCTCGAGGAGGTGGATAATTCAGAGCATGCAGTGATAGGTACGATCAATATCCTTACCAATCCCGGCAAAGTTCTATTTGATACTGGTGCAACTACTTCATTCATTTCTGAAGAATTCTGTGATAAGTTCGGGATTAGAAGGGCAACGTTAGAAAACCCTATGATCGTAGTGACGGCAGGGGGAAATGTGATTGTACGCCACATTAAACAAGATCAGGTTATCTCGATCTGTGGTTGTGTAGGGGTTCGTAGCAAGGAAAACAAAAATTTTCTATCGCATACAAACAAACAAGCCAAGATCTATCTACTAGATTGTAGCAACGAGTCGATAGAGGAACTCACCCTCGAAGATTCCAAAGCGGTTAACGAGAGCAGATTCTCGTGGGTGATGTAGTCGTACTCTTTCCGATCTCAAGATCGCGTAGACGATCCTTCCGGCGCCACGTTCCGGCAGCGCTCCCGTAGTCGGTCACACGCTGCATCACGAAGACCTTCCTCTCCTTGTTCCAGAGCAGCGGAGGTTGTAGCACTCTCCTCGCGATTCCAAAGACAACGGCGTGGTACCGGAAGTAGAGGGAAATCCGAGGCTTGCCTTAAGCGGTGCAGTATGGTGGAGCTTATGAGAGAGGCTATTAGTGGTCTAGTAATTAGACACACCAATTAGACGGCTCTAACCCGCTGGCTAAAGCAATTAGAAGCTCTAAACCAACACGGCTCTAAACCGGAGATCTAGAGGTGGAAACTTGTGTGTGCTAGGAGGGAGCCCTGCCCCTCCTTATATAGGTGGGAGGGGCTGGCCGGCCATGGGAGGAGTGGAGTCCCTCCCCAACTCGGCTTGGAGGTGGTCGCCGGTTGGAGGAGGTCTCCTCCCAACTCGGTTTCATACTCCTCCTCTTTCCTCTTTCCAAAATTGCCGTTTGACTTTCAAACTAGCCGTTTGACTTTTCAAACTAGGATTTGAATAAATCCTTTATTTCGACAGCGAATACACTTAGTATATGATGCAATCATTCCAACATGCAATGACACATTCATGTACCCTTCCCTCCGGAGTGCGGACATTCCGAACATTCTAGAACATTCGATGAAAACACGGAACCATTCCCCAACTCGAAATGGGACTTTCCTTATATGAATCTTATTCTCCGGACCATTCCGGATCTCCTCGTGATATCCTGGATCCCATCCGAGACTCGAACAACATTCGGTCTCTTTCTCATAATACCATAACTACTCAAACAACGTCAATCCTTAAGTGTGTCTCCCTACGGTTCGTGAATTATGCGGACATGATCGAGACACTTCTCCGAACAATAACCAATAGAGGAATCTGAAATTCATATGGCTCCCACATATTTCTCGATTACTTTGCGATCGAATGAACCACTTACATACGATACCAATTTCCCTTTGTCTCACGATATGTTACTTATCCGAGGTTATGATCGTCAGTATCTCCGCATACCTAGTTCAACCTCGTTCGATAAGTACTCTTTTCTCGTTCGTGATATGTGATCCCTTGTGAGCCAGTCACATGCTTGCAAGCTAATTGGATGACATTTCACCGAGAGGGCCCAGAGTATATCTATCCGTCACATGGATGGACAAATCCACTCTTGATCCATGTGTTTCAACCAATACTTTCCAAACACTCAATGCCACCTTTATAGCCACCTGTTACGGTGTGGTGTTTGATGACATCAAAGCATCCATCCGGTAAAGGTGATATGCATGATCTCATGGTCGAAGGAATTAGGTTACTATGTATCGAAAGCATATAGCAATTGAACTATTGAAATGACTTGATCTTTATGCTACGCTTGTCTATAGGAGTATGTCCACCATATCATTCTCCTAACGATATGATCTTGTTGTTGATAACATCTCAATGTTCATGATATGGAAACCACAATCATCAATCAACCAACAAGCTAGTGAAGTATAGAGGCTATACTAGGGACTTCAAATTAAGTTTACAAATCACACAAGTATTAATGGTTTCCTTGTTAATACTATTATAGCATGAATGTAAACATTTATCATAAGTATGAAGATATGATAATAACCTACTTTATTATTGCCTCTTGGGCATATCTCCAACAGTCTCCCACTTGCACTAGAGTCAATAATCTAGTTTCAAACCTTTGTGTTTTCAACACCTATGGCTTTCGGTGTTGTATGTACACGATTGCTAGTGGTTAACGATCTCCGGATCGACACTTCCAGTCCGTGTGTAATTGCATGTCTTTGTCTCTCGCATCACTCATTCTCTAATGAGATGGCTTTGTATGATTTGGTCTTTCGGTGTGACCTTTAGTTCTTTGGGGTTAAAACATGTTGATAATATTGTCGCAATATATCTTCATAGTATTATCCCTGTGAACTACACCTAGTTTGATAACAAACTACTTGACACAAATGCCCTCTTTTGCTGCTATAATAGCAGTCATATACTTAGCCTTTTGTTGAAGTATCACAATGTCTTAACTTTGGAACTCATCCAAATCCATTATGGAACTCACTTTCCATTATATTGTGCCACCCTTAGTTTAGATTGAGATAAACTAAATTTGTACTTTGTGACAAAACTAGTATCAATGTAGTACTTTTATAATGAACTAACCATCTATTTGTCACTTCTACAAATAATATACTCTTAGTTCTTCCAAAAGATCATAAGAATATCCTTACTATCGTCCAATGATCATCTTATGAATCATTCTGGTATATGCTCATAACATTTAGAGCATAGGACATATCTGGATTTGTACATACCACAATATGATTGATATAAACACTCTTTGTGATTTCATACATCAAGTATCAATCTATATTTGAATCTTTGTTTCACTTACCAAATGTCAATACATTTGAATATATCATCAACATTGAACTCATTCAATCCTTTCTGTGCGACAAGAACCTTTTCTTGTAGTTTCTATATTGAACTCATTCAATATCTCGTCTATGTACTTCTGGCACAACCATATTAGCGTCTATTGATGCCAAATATTTG
This sequence comes from Avena insularis, assembly GCA_023614405.1. Lineage (NCBI taxonomy): Eukaryota > Viridiplantae > Streptophyta > Magnoliopsida > Poales > Poaceae > Avena > Avena insularis. The sequence goes on along the minus strand of CM042695.1, from coordinate 161,902,027 downwards.
GGTCTTGCCTAAGTCTTTCATCGGGATGAAATTCTTAATATGTGTTAATAAAAGATACATCATTTCCAATCAACAATATGTCCTCCACATAATGTATTAGAAATATGTTTTAGCGCTCCCACTTAATTTCTTGCAAATGCAAGCATCTTCATTGTCTCTGATGAAATTAAACTCTTTTAACAGTTTCATCATAGTGAAGATTCCAACTCCGCTATGCTTACTTCAACCATTGAAGTTTGCATATGCATTTAGCATTCTTTGAATTAACAAAACCCTTTGGACCGTGTCATGCACACGTCCTAGGTAACCATTCTATTATAAGAACTTGTTTTGTGTATTCTACTACAAAATTATATGTAGTGGTTGCTACATTAATCCGTCTAGACTAAATATCGCTATGAAAGATCAGATCTTGTCATAGTCAACTTTGAACACTGTTGTGAATTCTTTCCCAACATGTCGACTATTTCATAGATGTCAAACATCCATGTCTACTTCTTTATAGATCCAAACACAACTGTAAGGTCTTACACCTTTCTCGAGGGTCCTTCAAGTTCAAAACTTGATTTCTCGTGTATGGAACTATCACGGATTTTATGGCTTCAAGCCATTAGACGGAGTCAAGGCCCATCATTGCTTCTTTGCATGTAGTAGGTTCATTATTCTCAAATAATGATTCAACCCTCAAATCTTGGTATTTGATTGTTCATCCGACCTACTTGTTTCAATAGGAATTTGGATCTCCGTGACCACAACCTTTGAGGTACGTGAGCCATGAGTTTTGTTGCTGCCTCCGGAACACTTTTCGGTGCTGCGCAACTCTGCACATATAGCTAAGGTTCCTTTAACCTTATCAAAGTTCTATTGTCCTCCCACTTAACTTTTCATGAAAAATTCCTTCTCAAAGAAACTTGACGTTCTAAGCGACAAACACTTTTGTCTCCGGTGTTTATGGAGGAATACTTAACTTTTATACAAAGACAGGTTCATCCGACTTTGGTTGCACACATCTTTCTTATGCATAGCATACCAATGTTTAAGAAAGGACTACTTGGGTTTTATCCCAAACCATAACTTTATATGGTGTCATTTCAGCGGATTATGATGAAGCTCTTTTCAGTGGAAAAACGGTAATCTCTAAAGCTTTTAATCTTTAAAATATAATGGCAGTTTTATGAATTATACCTTTGATCTTACCATGTCAAACAAGGTTTAATTACATATCTCGAATGCTCCATACTCTTATGGTGTTTCGGGAAATGCAAATCCACGGAACTATTCCATAAATCTTAGGTATTATGCTAAACTTGTAACTTAAATATCTTCCTTTATGATCTTATCATAAACTATTCATATTCTTGTTACAATGATTTTGCACTTCATCTTGAAAGTCTTTGAAATTTTCAAGTGTTTCATACTTTATCCTTATTAAGTAAATATTCATATATTCACTCAAATTTTCGGAGAAAGCATATGAAGTTGAAATTCATCGCTCTTGACTACACATAATGGACTTTGTACAACAATATGTACAAGTTCAAATAAGCTAGTCATTCGTTCCCTTTTGGCCTATGAACGAAGTTTTAATTATCTCTAGGAAAGTTTCACAAACGTCATTTGATCAAAAATCAAAAGACTCCAAAATTCCATCCACATGGAGTTTCTTCATGTTTTCTTTCCAATATAATTTAAACGGCGATGTCACTTCCTAAGTGATCTTTCAATCAATTTGTCTTTCGACAATTTTAGCACTAGTTTTATGGATGTGATTTCTCCAACGAGATTTGTGAATCATCCATCTTTTATGGATTCTGACAATTATTTGAACAACCCTTTTGTTCTCATAATACCTGATAAAACAAATCTTGAAGGCAAGCTTTGATGTTTAACGAGCAACACAATAACCCTTTATTTGTTTTCGATGAACATCATCACATATTCTTTTGCTAGTTACTTAGGCCATTGTAGTTCATGAATTGTGTTGTTTCGTATGACGATTCACACCAACAAATTCAGTATCAAATACTTAAGAACCACATTGTTTAATAAGCAAAGAATATAGCCATAACACGTATATCATCTATATACTTAAACTGAACAATTCTAGTCTTTTCTTTTCTGCCATATACTTATGAGATTCTCTTTCAGTATTTCCTTTTACATTTGAAAGAATCTATCAACATCAATAGTGGAGTCATACATATGACACATAGTCCAAAGCGTGTATAGTTAAATACCAATGTCTTTGGACTTGCACTTTGAAGTAGATCACCATTATCAAATGTTTGGTGTTCTTTCAAATTCCTTTCTTTAGTTAACTCTTGGTGTAGTAAACATTTTACCTACATCAAATATTCACCTTCATCATGGATTTATCCATGATCAAGCTACTTTAGCTTATAACGGTGAATCGTGAGTATAATGTTGCTCTCCAAAACCTTTTGGAAGATTAGGACAACTAGTGTCTCCAACCTTTTGCAAATTCTCATCAAATATGAGAACATGACTTTTGCCATATTATACTCTATCATGTTGTAACCAAAACTTCATTTCAGATATCACAATATCTTCCACACATCATGGTTTCTGAAACAACTCTTTCAGATCCTAGATAACCTTGATATTAAGACAATCCTTTGAATATCAAGAATCATGGAGACAAACATGATACTCAAACACTAACACTTGGAATTGTCACTCTTGTTTTAATACTAATTATTAAACTTTATGGAGTAACCGGAAATTACTGAAAGTTTGCAATAGGACTTTTAAACTTTAGATTAACACTTCAAAACAATACGATACCAGTTCGTAAAGTAACTAACCAGAATTCTATAGTTCTATCATCTCAATTATAACTAAGCGCAAGGTGGTAAACGGATGCCAATGACTACAACAACTATGCAAATACACTTTGATTTAATTTATGATAAATTGAGTTCTAATTAATAATTAAATTAATCCAGGTGAACTCCCACTCAAAACAACATCCCTCACATTGTTTTAGTGATCACACGAACCAAATCCACCACATCAAAACCGATCATCACGAGAGTTGATGTAGCTTCAATGGCGAACAATCAACATGTTCATCATATCTACTATATGACTCATGCTTTACCTTTCGGTGATCCGTGTTCCTGAGACCATGTCTGTACATGCTAGGCTCGTCAAGATCAAACCTTAGCTACCGCATAAGCAAATCTGGCTTGCTTACGTTGTATTCACCCGCGGAATCAAAGACACCCGATCATCACGTGGTGCTTCGAAGCAAGCTTTGGCAACGGTGCATACTAAGGGTGAACACTTTAGAACTTGAAATTTATGTGCATGAGGGATCATCTTATAATGCTACCGTCGTCTACTAAGCAATACAAGATGCATAAAGGATTAACATCACATGCAATTCATAATATGTGATATGATATGGCCTTTCTTCTTTGTGCTTCCGATCTCCATCTTCAAGCACGAACATGATCTCCATCATCACCGGCATAGCATCAAGGTCAATGACGCTTCTTCATGGTTGTCGTCCACCAGCTTCAACTATTACAACTATTTTGAATAGACACGCAGGTCTTAACAGAAATTAAAGACAACCATATGGCTCCTGCCGGTTGCCAACTTACAATAAGGAACATTGCATACATCAAATATAATCACAATCATGGCCAAATCACATCACTGCACACCCCTGCAAAACAAAGTTAGACGCCTCTACTTTCTTTGCATATTTTACGTGGTTTGGGGCTTTCAATAAGTGTCGTTCTAACTTACGAACAAGAACCACAACATTGATACTAGCATTGTTGATCACCCGTTGTAAATTGGATCTTTACTATGCTAGGAGAAACAGCACCATAAAGCCACTTATGCAATACAAGTTGCATGTCAAGCGTGGAGCAAGTCTCATGAACGATGTCATGTAAGGTTAGCCCGGGCCGCTTCATCCCAACATACCGCAAGATGCAAAGTACACAAAAAGCAATCTACAATAAAAGCATCAATGCCCACAATGACCATTGTGTTCTACTCGTGCAACAGATCTACATATAGACACGACTCTGATACCACTGTAGGGGTTCGTAGCATGGAAAACAAAAATTTTCTATCGCATACAAACAAACAAGCCAAGATCTATCTACTAGATTGTAGCAACGAGTCGATAGAGGAACTCACCCTCGAAGATTCCAAAGCGGTTAACGAGAGCAGATTCTCGTGGGTGATGTAGTCGTACTCTTTCCGATCTCAAGATCGCGTAGACGATCCTTCCGGCGCCACGTTCCGGCAGCGCTCCCGTAGTCGGTCACACGTTCGGTACTCGACGAAGACCTTCCTCTCCCTTGTTCCAGCAGGCAGCGGAGGTTGTAGCACTCTCCTCGCGATTCCGGCAGCACAACGGCGTGGTACCGGAAGTAGAGGGGAAATCCCGCAGGGCTTCGCCTTAAGCCGGTGCGAGTATGGTGGAGCTTATGAGAGAGGCTATTAGTGGTCTAGTAATTAGACACACCAATTAGAAGGCTCTAAACCAATTAGAAGGCTCTAAACCGCTGGCTAAAGCAATTAGAAGCTCTAAACCAAAACGGCTCTAAACCGGAGATCTAGAGGTGGAAACTTGTGTGTTCTAGGAGGGAGCCCTGCCCCTCCTTATATAGGTGGGAGGGGCTGGCCGCGCCATGGGGAGGGAGTGGAGTCCCTCCCCAACTCGGCTTGGAGGTGGCCGCCGGTTGGAGGAGGTCTCCCTCCCCAACTCGGTTTCATACTCCTCCTCTTTTCCTCTTTCCAAAAATTGCCGTTTGACTTTCAAACTAGCCGTTTGACTTTTCAAACTAGGATTTGAATAAATCCTTTATTTCGGACAGCGAATACACTTAGTATATGATGCAATCATTCCAACATGCAATGACACATTCATGTACCCCTTCCCCTCCGGAGTGCCGGACATTCCGGAACATTCTAGAACATTCCCGATGAAAACACCGGAACCATTCCCCAACTCCGAAATGGGACTTTCCTTATATGAATCTTATTCTCCGGACCATTCCGGATCTCCTCGTGATATCCTGGATCCCATCCGAGACTCCGAACAACATTCGGTCTCTTTCTCATAATACCATAACTACTCAAACAACGCCGAATCCTTAAGTGTGTCTCCCTACGGTTCGTGAATTATGCGGACATGATCGAGACACTTCTCCGAACAATAACCAATAGAGGAATCTGGAAATTCATATGGCTCCCACATATTTCTACGATTACTTTGCGATCGAATGAACCACTTACATACGATACCAATTTCCCTTTGTCTCACGATATGTTACTTATCCGAGGTTATGATCGTCGGTATCTCTGCATACCTAGTTCAACCTCGTTACTGATAAGTACTCTTTTCTCGTTCCCGTGATATGTGATCCCTTGTGATCCAGTCACATGCTTGCAAGCTAATTGGATGACATTTCACCGAGAGGGCCCAGAGTATATCTATCCGTCACATGGATGGACAAATCCCACTCTTGATCCATGTGTTTCAACCAATACTTTCCAAACACTCAATGCCACCTTTATAGCCACCTTGTTACGGTGTGGTGTTTGATGACATCAAAGCATCCATCCGGTAAAGGTGATATGCATGATCTCATGGTCGAAGGAATTAGGTTACTATGTATCAGAAAGCATATAGCAATTGAACTATTGAAATGACTTGATCTTTATGCTACGCTTGTCTATAGGAGTATGTCCACCATATCATTCTCCTAACGATATGATCTTGTTGTTGATAACATCTCAATGTTCATGATATGGAAACCACAATCATCAATCAACCAACAAGCTAGTGAAGTATAGAGGCTATACTAGGGACTTCAAATTAAGTTTACAAATCACACAAGTATTAATGGTTTCCTTGTTAATACTATTATAGCATGAATGTAAACATTTATCATAAGTATGAAGATATGATAATAACCTACTTTATTATTGCCTCTTGGGCATATCTCCAACAGGTTGTACATACTTTGCAGACCTTTATGTGATTCCTTTGAAGGGAATTGTAGTAGCGATGGGGATGGACTAGATGATGGAACACGGGGCTCAGATCAATTGTGAGGAGAAAATTGTCTCAATCAAAACTCCAAGTGGAGCAAGGATAGTTTACCAAGCAGATAAGCACAGTCATATCATGGTGGATCTGCAATTGAACTCGATGAAAGAGGTAAAATTGGAAGATATTCCTATAGTAAATGAATTTCAAGATGTTTTTCCAGTAGAGCTACCGGGAATGCCACCAGATCAGGAGATAGAGTTCACTATTGATCTAATTCCTGGTACAGCCCCAATAGCTCAAGCACCATATAATATGGGACCCAAAGAGTTAAAAGAACTCAAAGAGCAAATTGATGAGTTAGCCAGAAAAGTATTTATCCAGGAAAGTGTATCTCCATGGGGAACACTAGTAATCTTTGTGGATAAGTGGGATGGTGGAAGAAGGATGTGTGGTGATTATAGAAATCCGAACAATGTTACTATCAAGAATAAGTATCCTTTACCAAGGATTCAAGATTTGTTTGATCAAGTGAGAGGAGCCGGAGTATTTTCAAAGATCGACTTAAGATCTGGATACCATCAAATAAAAATCAAACCTGAAGATGTTCCAAAGATAGCATTTGTCTCAAGATATGGACACCATGAATACTTGGTTGTACCATTTGGTTTGACCAATGCACCAGCAATATTCATGAATCTGATGAGCAAAATCTTCATGCCATATCTGGATAAGTTCGGCATAGTTTGTATTGATGATATTTTGATATATTCCAATGATAAGGAAGAGCATGCTGATCATTTGAGAATAGCATTGTAGAAACTAAGGGAACATAAACTTTATGCTAAGTTCAGTAAGTGTGAATTGTGGCTAGATGAGGTAGAATTCCTCGGCCATGTGATCAGTAAATATGGAATTGCTGTAAATCCATCTAAAGTTCAGTCAGTATTAGAGTGGACTGCACCGACCAATGTGAAGCAAATTCGAGTTTTCTTAGGAATGGCTGGTTATTATCGGAGATTCATTGAAGGTTTGTCCAAAATAGCTAGACCAATGACCAAATTGTTAAGAAAGAATACACCATTCAATTGGGATGATAAGTGTGAAGCAAGTTTTCAGGAGTTGAAGACTAGGTTAACCACAGCTCCAATCTTAGCAGTTCCTGAAACAGGGAAAGACTTTCCAGTATACTGTGATGCATCTAAAGAAGGTTTAGGTTGTGTATTAATGCAAGAACGGAAAGTCATTGCTTATGGTTCAAGACAACTGAAACCACATGAAGTCAACTATCCAACTCATGGTTTAGAGTTTGCAGCAGTGACTTTTGCGCTAAAATGATGGAGGCATTTTCTTTATGGAGCCAGATGTGAGTTATACAGTAACCATAAAAGTCTCAAATATTTCTTCACTCAAAAGGAATTGAATATGAGATAGAAGCGTTGGTTGGAACTAATCAAAGATTATGATTTAACAATCAACTATACTCCAGGGAAAGCAAATGTTGTAGCTGATGCTTTAAGCAGAAAGAGTGCAGACATTCAGCCTAGCAATAGGGAGCTACCAAAAGAGTTATAAATGGACTTGGAAAGATTAGAGCTTCAATTCATTAGAACAGAGGTTCTTGGAGGATTAGCTACTATGCAGGTAGTTCCAGAGCAGGACAGTGATCTTAAGCATGAAATTTTCATACAGCAAGCAGAAGATCCTTTTATTGCTGAGGAAATTCGTAGGATATCTCAAGGGAAAAAATCAATTTTTCGCCTGGGAAATTATGAGTCTTTATGGTTTCAAGACCGTCTTTGTGTTCTAGATGTGACTGAGATTCGTGATGTCATACTCAGAGAAGCACATGAAACACCATGTTCTATACATCCAGGAAGTACTAAGATGTATATGTATTTGAAAGAACTATTCTCGTGGAATAACATGAAAAGGGACATTGCTAAATATGTATCAGAATGCCATACTTGCCAAAGGGTTAAGGTTGAACATCAAAGTCCAGCATGACCATTACAACCTTTGGAAATTCCCGAATGGAAGTGGGAGGAAATAGGTATGAACTTCATCACAGGATTGCCCATGACACCAAAAAAGGAAGGATATGATATGGGTAATTGTGGACAGACTCACTAAAAGAGCACATTTTATTCCGGTAAATCAGAAAGATAATGCCGAGAAGTTAGTAGAAGTTTACATCAAATAGATAGTAAGTAAGCATGGAGTGCCCAAAAAGATCATAATTGATAGGGGATCAGTGTTTACTTCAGCATTTTGGAAGCAATTGCATGAAGCACTTGGTTCCAAGTTAGATTTCAGCACAGCCTATCATCCTGAGACATGAGGTCAAACTGAAATAACCAATCAAATACTAAAAGACATGTTAAGAGCTTGTGCATTAGATTTTTGACGTGCATGGGAAGATCATCTACCATTGGCAGAATTTTCTTATAATAATAGCTATCAGAGTAGTCTGAAGGCAGCTCCATATCAGGTTCTGTATGGAAGGAAGTGTATATCACCTATATGTTGGTATGAGCCTGGAAGCAGCAAAGAATTTGCACCAGACTATATCAAAGAAAGACAAGATATCATTGATAAGATCAGGGATAGACTGAAAATAGCTCAAAGTAGGCAGAAAAGTTATGCTGATCAAAGTCGAAGATCATGGCATCCAGAAGTGGCAGATATGGTATATTTGAAAGTAAGTCCAATGAAAGGGGTGAAAAGGTTAGGAGTTAAAGGAAAATTGAGTCCAAGATATATTGGACCATTCATGATGTTGAGTCAGAACAGAACTATAGCTTATGCTTTAGAGTTACCGTCAAGATTGGCTCAAGTGCATAATGTTTTCCATGTGTCACAACTTCGTAAATGTTTGAAAGTTCAAGATGATGCAATCACACATCAGGAGATAGAACTACAAGCAGACTTGACCTATGTTGAAAAGCCCTGTAAAATTTTGGAAGAAAACTAGAAAAGGTTGAGGAATAGGGCAATCAAATATTGCAAAGTACAATGGGAACATCAACCTGAAAGGGAAGCCACTTGGGAGAAAGAAGAGGATTTAAGAAAAGCCTATCTAGAACTATTCAGGTACATCTTAGCAAACTTCGGGACGAAGTTTAATTTAAGGGGGAAAGTATGTAACATCCCAGCATTTAGGAACTAACGAAGGGTAGATTTAGGAATTTGAAATGTTGCATGCATTCTTCTGTAAAATGTGGGTAAATTTTTCGCCAAATAAAAACCTAAAGTGTTCAAGGTTTCTTTCATACTTTGAGATTAGGTATAGTCTTGAAGGATGATTGTTATAGACTTTGATATGATCTTTGTGGACTTATGTGTTTTGGGAAATGAAATTTGAATTCAAAACTTGAGTGTTTGTATTATAATTGAAAATAATTTTTGAATAATGTTTGAGTATTTGATTTAATTAAGAGTTAACCAATAATAACTCAAACCTTATATAAAGAAGAAATTAAGAAAAAGAATCTCCATTTCATAATTTTATTCAATAAATAAGTTACAAAATTGTAACTTATGAAAATCATCAACCATCTTTACAATAGGAAATAAATAAAGAATAATATTTCTTTATTAATAATAGTACAATCTTTATTACAAAATAATAAAATAAAGAGTACAAAAAATAAAATAAATTAAACATTACAATTGAATATGAGAGTTATTACAAGTGACTAACCTATAAAGAAAAATAAAAACCTAAACTAAAGTATTGATCTTCAAATCTGGTACCTACAAAATAAACAAAAACTTAAAAGAAAAAGAAAGTTAGGATTAGAATAATTTTACTCTCAGAGTTGACAGTGAAGTGCACTGTTCACTTTTTCATCATTGCGTATTTAAAGGGCAAGTTTCACCAATATGAAAGAATGTATCTTTCATAATTTTTAAGCCATAAGTAAAATAAGGAGGGGCAATTTTCACCAACCAGGTAAAATGTAACCTGATAACAGTAACTCTCAAAATTCAGAACATAGCCACAATTGTGTAGCAGGCACACAGGCAGCACACACACCAAACCGCATGGTGTGTGCTGTCAGCACCACAACAACATCACAATCAAACAAAACCATCAGCACAGCTGTGGGAAACCAATCCTCATACCATTCCATTGTTCATACATGCCAAGAACAGCAACCACCAGCTCAACCAAGCCAAAGCCAAGCTAGATCACACCAACCAAAACCCTGAATCACACCGCCAAAATGGTGACATAAGGAGGGGGTATATCAGGTGGATAGCAAGACCAAGATCAAGCCACTAGGATCAGGAGATGAAGGGATAGATCAAGCACAAGCTAGGAGCTATAAATACCAGGGGAGCATCAGATCAAGTTAGCACAAGATCAACCACAGGAAATCCCAACATCAAGTGACAGTGGTGAGTAAAATAGACTATCACATGATCTATCTGTCTAAGATTAGACAAGCATACCTGATCTGTCTCTTATTCAAACTCTCAGAAAGCACTCAAGTGGGGTGAATCCATCACTGAGGTTTTAAACACTAAAAGCAATCAGAAAGGTATAAGGATCCAACTAGATCTCAGAACAACATCATTGACCTAGCTATCAAGCTATATTTCAATTCAAGAATGAATATAACTAAGATTTAAACCTCTAGGCACATCTCTAAGATAAGATTAGCACCATAGAATTCAATCTTATGGATCTATATAAGTAATCAAGCCTACCATCATTTTTTCCCAAACTTTGATTCAAGAAACAGTAGCTGGTATCACTACCAGAACCCATTCATGTGAATCAACAGGATAAAGTTTTAATCCCTAAACCTTAGACCTACATCATGGGTCTTAGGGATTTAAGAAAGGAAATTTCTACTGATCTTTAATACCAAACTCATCTTAAGCTTGAACCAAACCAAACCCAGAAATAGAATCTAATATTGTGTGCCACACAAGAATGGTATCACAAGAACAGTTCTACATTAAGCAGGTTAAGCATTCAATCTTCACAGATTCAACCAACCAACTACAGATCATTTTCATGTCATCACAGGAATCATAATTCATAAAATCACTATGTATATCTTCACTATTTGAAACCGATCTCAAACTACATATGAATCCTTAAGCCAACAGTACTAAGACAGTGACTTCATCACACAACACTCACTTTCATTAACCAAGTAATGACAGTGGGGAGATAATAAAGCACTAGATTTCCAAAATATTGCTTCTACAACAACTTTATCATCTGACCACATCAAAATTAATCCATAGAATCATCTGATAAGACACTGGCACCACCATAATTCATCTTAAGCAGCAAGCCACAACTAACAATCATTTAGCATGCTTAGGGACCATAAAAACTTGATCCCAATTCATCAGTTATCTAATCCACAGCAGGGCATGAACCCTAAGTAGAACCAACCATCTTAATCAGGACAGGACAATCACCAGGAAGGTCACTACCAACATCTAGCATAGGATGGTCTAGCACAGAGAGCAAGAGGGGAGATGAATAACTTACCGAGGGTCCTCGCTGTAGATTAGAAGAGGAAGCAGAGGCGGCAGACGACCATGGCGGCACAGGGAGCACCCTAAGGGGGCGCTGCAACCCACGCAACACCACGGCGGCGACCATAGCCACGCCTGGGGGCAAGGAGCAACCCACAGCACACGACAACAGCGGTGGGGTCAGGATCAGCGCCAACCCCAAACCCTAGGGTTCGGGAAGGCATCGATCTGGTCGCAGGAGGGCTCTAGGTCCAAATCCAATTGGATAGAAGGGTAGAGCGGGGCCGACAACCTCATCCTGCACCACAGCGGCGGCCAGGAAGGTCCACGACGGTGCGAATCTCCGACGACAGCATCGCTGACCACCGGGTCGGGAAAGGAGAAGGAGAGGGGTGAGCTCGAGAGAGAAGACAGAGAGTGTTGGGTTGGGTTGGGCCAATACCCCTTCGGAGTGGTTGTTTTTCCTTTTCCCTACTGGGCCACAAGGGCCTAATAAACCCAAATGGCCAGCCCAAATCATTGAGAGTCTGTTTTAATAATTGGAAAAGACCAAAATGCCCCTGAACTTTAATAAATTCTAGAAAATAAAATAAAAAGTCCAAAAATTATAAATAAAATAATTTTGGATTCACAATAATCCAAACTATCCAAATAAATGAAGAGATAAAATTTTAGACATATAAATTTTATTAAGAATTTTGTAATTTATATATTCCTTATGGAATTTTACAAATTTATTGAAAGTTGATAAAAAATAAAAATCACTTTCATTATATAATAATATTGTAGTATTTTAGAAAAATACTAAAAAAATATTTAATGTCAATTTTTGGTAATTTATGATAATTATTAAAAGAATTATTAAATCAATAAAAATTCAGATAAATTAAAATAAAATAAAAGAATACAATATTCAATAAATATTAAGAAAATTAATATTTATAAATTCTTTACTATTAAAAGAATTTTTATAATTTAAATAAATGGGGGAGAATACATATAAAGCTAAATGATGCATTACATTACTTTGCATAATCATTTTGCTTCTTTAAATATTATCCTTACCGGGAAATAATGATGTTTTTGTAGACATAGAAGCTCAAGGTCGAGTGCAAGCATCAGACTTCACTACCTTGCTATCACAAGGCAAGTTCATCACTTTCTCATATCCTTTGAAGAGTCTTTACCAAAGTATTTGCAAATTGTGTGTTATCATATATATATTACAAAGTAAGAAAATATTATTTTCACAAATAAAGAAATCATAGATGTCATCCTAAGTGATGATATAATGGAGCAATAGAACTTAGGGTTCTATTTGCAAAAAATGATCAATTAGGAACTTAATAACCCCTGACATCAGTGATTCTAGCGCCGTATATTACGTGTTAGCCATGAGATTTGGAATGGGACAGAGAAGTCAAATGTATCTTCTTCCTCTCGCATGAAGCCGGATGTGCAGGTCGTGGCTGTTATCCTCGTAGCATGCATATTAATTGGTAATTTGTAGAGGATATGCGCAGCATATGGGTGGGAACCCTCAACGTCCCACGATAGTTCTGGCATCTAACAGTTTGTACAAACCATTGTCGTAATTCAATATGTGGGCATGGTGTACACCAAGGAGGCATGCGAGGTCGCGAAGGGGCAGTGATTGGCTTGGACCAACTACTGGGCCCCACATCATGGAATTGTGGATGGGAAAGTACGCCCGGTTGTGCAACAAGGAGTTGATCTCTCAAGGGTAAAGTAACGCATCTCTGCAGAGTGTAATAATTGTAACTTGTTACTCCCTGTTCCGGGAAGGATCTACGAACGCGGCAGGAAAGGAACTTCATAAAAGTTCTGGTCAACCTGTGAAGACTGATGGTCATAGATTTTCAGAATAAAAGCAATCTTTGAAGAAAGATTTACAAAAACTACATAGTACCAAAGACTTATAGTCCGAGGTGGTAGTTAGAGAATCAAACTTCCTACCTTGCATATAATGAACTTGTTGGGTAACGCTGTTACTCATCCTTTCCTTTGATCCCTTGCTTAAAATCTGAGGATCCCGAAGACGTGCCAATGTATGCAGCTGAATGTCAAGAAGATGTGTTCTACGAGGAGTCTGGCCTGTCAGGAGGTGTTGAAGGACTGGATTACGAAATCCGCTATGGTGTTGATGATAACGAGTCCAACTAAGTATCCTAGTTAGTAGTAACCAACGGAGCTGAGCAACATGAACTCTATAGAATAAGCTGCTAAGCTCAACTCCTAAATTGGAGTTGCTACTTTTAAATTCCACTGAAACACCTTATATTTTGGTTTGTAAGTTGAAACCTTTTGAAGTCTTGAACTTCTGGTATTGTAATAATAATAATGTGTGAATGTTTGTAATATGGACCCGCAATGTTTCTGTTGTACCACTCTGAGGGATGTGATATTTACAAAACGGTGTTCTATGGATGTCATGTCAACGACTAGTGTACTACACATGCAGTGGTATGCTGGATCACCGCACCTAATCAGATCAACCCAAGGATAATCCCTTTTGATAGCTTCCTACTCAGTGTAGACCCAATCCAAGCATGGATCCCATCTATTCAATCTATATCTCAATATCAACCACTTTATGGTAAAGGTAAACCCTTTCCACTCTCTTAATATGTTTCCCACTTGTAATCTAGTATGGATTTCTTATCTATATTCAATCTTTGGAGCTCTACCTTTTCCAACCTAGGTGCATTCTTGAGAATATACCTGAACAATATTGTAGTATATCTCTAGTACTACCAAATCCCTCTCCTGCCCTTGGCTAAAACATTCTGGTTCCCACTCATCCATGATGGTTTTGTAGCCAAGATAATAATCTTTTCTGCAGATCTTATCATCTTGCCTACTTTGGCAGAAGCTCACGTCTATATGCTACCTCCCCTTGACCAACTCTTTCGATGGTTATGATCTACTAACCATGTATTATCAAACCCTACTTCACTTGTTTCCATTGGAACCTTGTGCATCTTAAACCCACCTGGTTTGTATGGCATCATGACAATCTTGCTATGGCAGCCTTATTTTCATCAAAGTTTGCCATCACTCGTACACCACCTCAAATCCGACAAAGCAAAGATCTTGCTTCCATGATCATCTATATAACATGTTCTAGCAATCCATATATCCCTTGTATCAAGGTGAGCTCTGAACTGACTAATCCAACCATGTTTTGGTAGCATGAAAATAACAAAACCCTAGATTCCCAAAAATCTAGTTTCCTCCCATTTCCCCAAAAATCCTTCAAAAACCAAGTGGACAATGATGTATGAATCAAGTATATATCATCTATTTTGGATATAATATTTTGATAAATAATTTCCATAATTTATTGGAGCCTAAAGCTATTTAATTTCTTTTCTAGCAAAATCCTCCAAACCTTTGTCTATAAAGGAAAGTTTCTTTTTCTCCAAATCACTTGGCCAACTCAAGGAACCTATGATGCCTATATATCATATCCCATCTTTCCAACTCAAAAATAAATATATTTGAGATTCTTTATTATTTATTTTTGCCCTTCCTTTTAAATGGCAGTAACAAGAAATAATTGCTTAAAAATACTTTCCCATCTCAATAAATCCCAATAAAATTATCCAATATGTCATATGGTATTTAGGACCATATCACATAAAAAAGCAACCTTGTCCAATGTAAAAATATCATATCAGCCTCTAGAATCTACTTCTGCCCTTTTTGAATAAATGATTTTAAGTGGACTTCTAAATCATAGAAAAATCTGAAATAATTCCTACACGGGTATCTTGACCTCTTATATCTACCAGAATCATTTGCCCATCTTGCCAAGGGCAAGTTTTGAGACTTCTTTCATAACCCTTCCTTTTGCCAATTTGAAACCTCTAGTTTGCAAACAACAAAACTTCTCCAAACCAACACCAAACAGGGTCAAGCAAGTATGCACAACACCCCACCTCCCCTCTGGTCGTGTGCATTGTAGCACCACAACCCTCCCCCTTCTTGTGCTTGTTTCTAGTGCTTGAAGAAGGGAGAGAAGGAAATGCCCCTTGGTGACAAATATTTTATTCATTATTACAGCAGCTCCTCCATCCCCCACTGGTCAAGCACCTGGAACCCACCACCTCCCAGCACCACCCCTATTGCCCAATGCCTGGTCAGCACCCTCCCTAAGCTCCCCCATGAGCTAAGTCCTCCATGAACACATCTAGCACGGGTTAAATACCCACACGACACCCCAGCGCCTCCCTTCGCCCTCATTCGCCCCCTCTACTCCCCACTTACTTCCCCCAGTAACCTCTCTTCCTCCCTTGCCGTGCTCTGCCCAGGAGAGAGAGAGAGAAGGCCTCGGCCATGGCAAGAAATCGAGCCCCGAGCTCCCCTCTCCACTCCTTCCCCTCTACATGTCACCTTACAACATTCCCCTACCCTCTCTTACTCTCCCCTATTGTTTTCCTTACTCAGGAACGAGCCTAGCAGCAACTCCGATGAGATCCCGAGCGTGCTTCGCAGGCGTGCTGGCATGAGCCCTCTCCCCGGCGCCAACCACCCCTCTCTGAGGTCGTCGGAGTGTGCCGCATCGCCCGCTGCCTCCCCTTCGGCTCCCCTGCCCTCTGGTGAGCCCACGCCTCCGCCCCAGATGAAGCTAGGGTTCCCGCCGCTAGCGCTCTTTCGCGACGAGGACGACAAGCCGCGGTCATTGATCCTCACTAGATCTAACGGCCCGCGAGGCTCGGTACCCCTCCGCGTCCACGGGTCACTGATCGCCGGGTCCCGCGGCCGGCTTCAAAAATCCACAGCGCACGCGTCCACGTCGCGAGCTGGGCCGGCCTGGCGTGATGCCGCCTGGGCCGTTGGCATCCGGCCCATGTCCTCCCTGCCCTTAGAAGATTTTGCTACTCAGTTTAAATCTAAATGAAAATGAAAACTATCCTAAAAATACTAGATCTAAATTTTATCAGGTCTCTAAGTGTTCTTAATAACATGGAGTACCCTTGCTTACCCAAAATATTGCTTAGATAAATCTTAGTAGCCAAGTGTGTTCCTTCCACTAACAAATGCTTTAAGAGAGTTTGGTAAATCCAAATGGAATAAATCCAACTGGTATTGAAAGGTATTAGCCATACCTTGCATGTCCCCCTGGCCCCACCTAAAATGGCTTCCTAGTGTTCCTCCAGTAAAACTAACAAAATTAGGGCATTTCTTCCTTTAGAAATTTCTCTAGGACAAACCAAATGAGGTAATGACCTAATTACAACTCTATGTACATCTATATACCCATATTTATCAAACCCCAGGAGCCTAAATTTTTTTTAAGCAACTACTGGATCTCTGTGAATTAAACAATCCTATGCATAGTTTATTCACTAATAAAATTACCATATTAGTTCTATACCTGGAAATAGTGTGATTCCAATTTCTACAGAAAGGTATTTCACATACCTAACATGTGTCCTAGTAATCACATCAAAAGATTTGGTAGTTTAAATATGATGAAAAAGACAAATCCCATCCAGTACTCTCTTTGGGAATTTCCGGAGGGCATTCTGCTAAATGTTTTGAGGTGATTCCAACACCTCTTTAATCAGTCCACTAAATACTACCTAATAACCCAAGGAATTAATGTTTGGAGCTCCATAATTTGTCTGGTGAATTATTTCCTAAAACTAGAGTTTTATCCACTATAAAAATCATTATAAATCAATGGAAATTGATAAAATAGTGAAACCACTTTTGCTGGATTCATTTTATCAATACCTATCTGATGGTATCATTTCTATATAGTGGTATCATACCGAACAATCCCTTGGTCAAAAACCCCTCTCTTAGGTAGTTCCTAGACTATAAATCCAAAAGGATCTTCTCCCAATGCCTCCAAATCTTCTACTAATCTCATCAAACCAATCATCCAGCATCTTACTGCCTATTACATTGTATTTATATGTTGCTAGCTGTATGTATTGATGCTTGTATGCAATGTATTGATTGTGGTTTTGTTTGTTTGCATGTATGCTCAATAACGGCGATAGTTGCGATTGTGTGATGCCGAGAAGAAGGAAGCATCGGTTTTCTATTATTATTATTGTATTCGGTATTCTGGTATTCTAAAGAAATCACGGGACGTCTCGCTGGTCACAGGCAAGCCACCGTTCCTGAACTCCTATATTATCCTATTTCTTTTTATCAATTGTTTTATTTCTCGTTTATGAACTTCACGACTAAATACATGGTTTGTTTCAATTAAAAAGGCGTGAGTAAATTGGCTCCTCCAAGTTATGGATGAGTGTCCATTAGGTAACCTACACTATTGACACCCATCTTTATCCTTTAGATCGAGGCTAATATGATTAGCATCTTCCCTCTTGGAAACTATGGATTTCCAATAATAAAACTATTTTGGGTTTCACCCTACTGCAAAGTTTTCAAAATAAAACTCTTGGAAGGAGGCATCGTTTCCGAGTGGAGGTTCTACTATAGAAGATATGAGGAGGATAAAGAGAAGGTTGATCAAGGTAAAGAGAAAAGGTATGTTCTACGCCTTTACCGGAACAATTTATCCGTGTAACCACACTACCCCAGTCGTTGGGGCTTAAATTGTAGTTTGTGGTATTTAGCCGGGGCTGCTCGTACTCGCTAAAGGGGAGAAATCCCCTGAAATCTGGACTGTCATGGACAAGGTACCGGTGCAACAATTGGGTCTCTCGCGGACGGTATGACTTATTGTATGTACGGAAGGAAGTGGAGTCAAATTACTATATGCCAAACTATGGTTTGGGGAATAGGCTTGTACGGAAGGGAGGACTATGGCCGTTGTGCCACATACTTTTGCCGGAGAGAACAACCCAAAAGGAAAAGCCGCCGTTGCTAGGGATGGACAAATGAAAAGTTAGGTTTCATTATCCTAACCCCCGTCTACCGTGTGTAGCGGGTCGTGGTTGTATCTCGGCGGATGTATTGATTCTTGTGGGTAAAGTGCACAAACTCTACAGAGTCTAATCTATTCGAATAGCCGTGTCCATGTTCAAGGACGGTTGGAAAGATGATTGCTAGGAGTACCCTTGGGATATGTTTGAGATGAATAAAAAGGATGTGACCTGGTCACGATGAAAGATAAGAACGAGTTTGGTTTTGACCAGAGATGGTCGAAGATGTTTTAAAAAGCATTTTTGCTATAAAACTGTTTCCAAAGTTTTTTAACAAGGATATGGAGATATCCGGGCTTTCAAAAAGGAGGCATATTTTTTCCAAAAGCTCTTTTTCAACAAAGATATAGAGATGCCAACGTTAGGCTTTTCAGAAACCACTATAGTATAGAGTTATCTCGCCACAGTCCAATATGCATTATCTTGTTACCTTGTCTTGGTGGTTTGCGAGTACATTGAAAGTACTCACCGACATTTTCCCTGGCTATTTACTTCGCTAGAGTGCAGATGTTAAGAAGTGACGAAGGTGCTGATGTCTATGCGAGCTAGGCCGTTTTCCCAATCAGTTGCCTGTAGGTTAAGGCATGACATGGGCTCTGTGCTTTAAGACTTCCATTACTTGTGTTGTAATTGCCATAATGGATACTTTGTAAGTTTTGTAATTGTTACTTCCTGGATGATGTAATGATACTGGTCGGTTATGCTCACGGCTCACTGATCATGGGAACGTGAAGTGTATGCATAACGGGTATTCTCGGACCGTAAATCCGGGGTGCCACAGACTTGGTATTAGAGCCATCCTGACTGTAGGAGACCTTAGTTAGCATGGATGTTAGACAGGACAACCCCTATTTCTAAAAACGCCGACTTTCAAAATCTACCTTCTAAAAAAAGCTTTTCTAAGGATTTCTTATCTTATCTTCTCTGACTTAAACGATTTGAAAATGGATTACTCTATATCTCGTCTACTTCAAATGCTCCATCTTTAAACACAAAGTCCGACTCAAAGACTAATAAGACGAGATCCTGGAATAAAGAGACCCCAAGACAAGCAAAACAAAGGATCTACCAATGACGAAAGACACTACAAGATCGCCCTACCAACGGAGTCCTTCATCGCCCCCAAATCGATCAAGTAAGGCATCGACAAAAAATATGGCGAGACCAAAAGTTAGGACCCCGTAACATCTGTACTTAGTAATTAGCATCCCTAAAATAGGATTCCCCTTATGGCATGCAGTCACCCCTTAGTACCTATGGTACGCCTTGTTTGCTGGTCATGTGCATGTATGATGCTTGGAATGTGTTGCTTGTGTGCCTCGGATCACTCGATCCTATTGTATGACCACTGTCAACACCCGGATTTTTAATCCCAGATGCCTGTTATGCCATACATCGCAATCCCAGGATTACCATTTTTGCGAGACATAATAGATTTGGATACCACGGTACATCATCCATTACAAACCATATATAAGGTCTTACACAAATCAGGATCTCATGATCCAGTCCTTAATACAACTCAAGCATAGGAAATACGTAATAATAAAGGTAGCGTAAGCGAAACTCCATCTTCGGGGTCATAGGCAATGCTGACCATGGGAGATGATCCTAGTTGTTGTAACCTTCCTGGGGTCCATCCTCCAGGTACTCCTCTTCATAGTATGGCCATGGGAATAGCCAGGGACAAATCCATGAGTACTCTTTAAGTACTCGCAAACTAATACTAACAAGTGAAGGGGGTTTTTGTAGTAGGATACTAAGCTCTAGGGTTGTTTTTCAAAAAGCCAGATTTACATCTACTAAGTTCAGAAATGAAGAGAGCGAGTTGAAGTTTTATAACACCTAAGTGGGAACTTGTATTTCATATCACAACTCTGTTGTGGTCAAGTCAAAATCTCAATTTATTTCAAAAGTCATTTTGAAAACATCTGACGGGGGAACAGTATGGCCACTCCAACTGTCCATAATCGCGGACGCGGCTATTCAAATAGTTTTACACTCTGCAGAGATTGTACACTTTCACCACAACATTCGATACATCCGTCAGGAACAAATCCTGAATTCACCATACTCAGTATGCGGATAATCAATCCTAACCTTTCGATTACACGCCCTAGTATAGGCACCTCTCCTGTGAGTTTGGCCTCCCAACCATGACCCACTGTCATTTTGGGTACTGCACAGGTGGACAATCTTCACAAGGTAGCCTCAGCTCAGACCTTGGCCGTGAGGGAACTAATACTAAGGTATATAAGTTTCCAGTCAAGCCCTACCCAATTTTTGGGTATTGTGGTTGTACAGTAAAATTGGAATGGTATCGCATCCAGACAACCAGCAGTTTTATAAAGGGCTAAGGCTCATGCCTCAACATTTTCATCACCAAAAATCATCTGGTGTTCGGAAACACATGTCCAAAACATTTCAATAGAATGATCCATCATTCCAAGGTTTTCATAACCATTTTCACCAAGTATTCCCATCTAAAGTTGATCAAGTTTTATGCTTAGCACTAGCATCTACAAGTGGGGGTAAGTACTAATGAGGGGTGGTAAACTAGTGGAGTTTTACTAAGTTCCATATCATGCCTTAGGATGACATAAATATTATCTATCTTAGGCCAAGTTTTATGCTCTTTATGCAACCTTTAATTATCTTTCTAATATCTACAATTTATTCCAGTAAACTCTAGGTAAGAGCTTTGATAAAGAAAATAAAGTATAAAGCTTGCAAGTAAAACTAGGATTGGGTATCATCAAATGTATATAACCAAGCATGCTTAGTGCATTGCATAGGTTATTTAACTCTCATAATTGCAAGTGTTAGCTTGCTTAGGTCAACTTGATTAATAAGGCTTGCCTTGTGTAGAGCAGTGGTTGAAGTTCTCCTCGGCTTCTTCTTCGTAGTATCCTCCTTCCTCCTCGTATCTTTGGTCGGTACTAGCGTCTATAAATAAATACGAGGTACACAATCACCATACAATACTTAACTACTTTCAATCATCACACACAAGGGTTCTATAGATGATCTAGCATCATCACTAACATTACAAGATTAAAGCTTGGTTTAATTTCTTTTATTTTTAGAAAAGTAATTTCTACTCATTGAAAAACTACTTAAGATTTAATATTATCCAAACCAAACATGGGATCATGTTGACACATGTCATCACCACACATTTCAGTACATGGGAATGTGATTTAAAGTGGTGTCACAATTTAATAAGGTTTAACCTTTTATTTTAATTAAATAAAGTGACTAGAAATGCCTATGTGGCATCCTTTTATTACTTGGACATTATTTCTATAAGTAAACCTATATATTTTTATATATTCTGAAAGGTATGATCAATTGTGATTTTTGAGAGTTGGAATCAACTCAAAAGCTATTATGGTTTAAATTTGAAAAATGTGTGAATGCAGAACAGCTTCTGCCTTGTTATTTTTACCAAGGTTGATCTATAGATCCAAATGATTTAAATCCAACGGGCTTGGATTAAGCATTTCAATACCTTTCTAATAGAATTAGTTTCATTCAATTTGGTTCACTGAATCGAGCTGGGTTGATTTTTGAAACTGGGTATAGAACTATGTTTGAGTGAAAATGGAAAAATCCAAATTCAAACGACTGGGTTGCGCGGGAACTGCTAATGGGCCGGCCCGGTGTCACTCTGCGGCGCGGGGCTCAACTAGCAGGGGGTTCCACCAGTCAGTGTTTCTTTAAACGCGAAGCGGTACGGGGCAACGTGGTGCGTTGGATCTAGTTCTAATCCAACGGCTCTGGTTCATCGTCCACGTCGGGCAGCGCCGGCGAGACAGAACCCTAACGCGGCAGGTGGGGGTCGTGGGAGGCTCACCGGGGCTCAGGTGAGGGTCGGGGAGGAGGGCGAACGACGAAGTCGATGACGGCGAACCTCCTGGTACCGGCAGCTTCTCCTGGGGCAGCTCCAATCGCTGGCTTCCTTCTTCTCCAGCAGTGGCGGGCTCCGGTGAAATTCCGGCGATGCGCTGCTCGCCTTGCTTAGGAACTGAGGTGGGGTGGTTCTGGGTAAGAGGGGAGTGGAATGGTGTGATGAATTCGAGCAGGGGAGGCCTCTATTTATAGTGGCGAGAGGGGACCGACGGGCGCAAGCTGAGCTCGTCGTGGTCGACGGCACAGAGGGCTATCGGCGTGGGCGACGGTAGGGGGCGGTGCTGTGCTCCCTGGCGAAGCTCAACGACGTGGTGGCGAGGCGTGGGGCGGTGCTGATCGGTCAGAATGCTGCGGTGCTCTAAGCGTGCCCGACAGAAGTTTTTATGGCGCACAGCTCGCGTGGTTCGCGCGGCAGTGAACGGGCGTGTCTGCGGGGTTGCTGGGACAGTGGTGATCACGTATGCACGCGGCGAGGGCGGCGCGTGGTCTGTGGGCGTCTGTCGAGCATGGCGCACGGGGCGCACTCTCTGCATGGTTGCAGAGAAGGTTGGCATGGTCTGTGCGTGTGTTCCAGGGGCTGGCATCGCTCGCGGCTGGGACAGGGAGTGGCGGTGGGGTGCTAGCTTGCTCCCAGACATGTTGGCTAGGCTTGGTGCTTCTCCTAGCTCGCTGTCGACATATGGGTGGCAAGGTGAGGCTCAGCCTGCTCACCATTGATGATAATGGCCAGCTTACAGTGGTGCTAGAGATTAGTTTAGGTTGTTAGATGGTCTACTAAGGCTAGTGGTGTCCAGAGAGGGAACAAGTTTGGCCCAAAACACTACACACTATAGTGTTTTGATTTTGTTTGATTTGAACCAGCAAGGTGTTTGATGAAATGGCCGCATGAATTCATGTTTTGAATTTTGAAAAGATTTTTGGTGGGTGTGCTAGGCATGTGCTAGTGAGTCTGTAGATGCTTGGGTTTTGAAAGTTGAGCTTGTTTGAGTGGTTTTTGAAAAAGTGGGATCTTCCCATATGAAATAGATTCAATTTTAAACTGTCCATTAAACTATGCATTTGAATATTTCTAGATGATCACAAGGTGGGCCTTAATACTTTGTTATGAGTACTATCAAAGGGTGTAAAGATCCAAACAAGTTTCTGTTAAGTTCTGAAAGTTAAAGATAGCCAAAGTAGGCATGGGAGTTAATTTGGCCAAAGTGACCATTCCCTTATTTTGTTTGTTTTGATTTATTTGACTTTGGGAAAAGTGTGGGGATTGTTTAGATGATGTTTATTTCACCTAAGCATCCTTTTACAAGCAAGGAAACACACAATCATGGCAATTCAAAAAAATCCAAATTGGAGTACATACACACATGCATGCTTTCATATTTTTATTTAGAAAAGTTTTTGTTAATCCTAAATTTTGATGATTAGAGTTTGATGATCCAAGTTTCATATTTTTGGGATGTTACAACCACCTTGTTGGTATCCTGACGCTAAACCTCGTAAACCCAAAACTAGAAACCTCTCCTCAATAGGATGGCCACATAACAAAATACACGATAACCCCTACCCGTACCTGGTTCTAATCGCCCCAAAGGAACAACGATCCTATACAACCCTCTGTCAAATCAATAGCAAATTCTTGCCATCCCACAAACGCCCCAAGAATCCGGAAGATAAGGAGTCCCGAAGACAAAGAGTCTATTCATCTATAGTTTCAAAGCAACACAAAGAGTTCGAGTTAAGACCACCCCTCTGAAGCAAAACTGCCTCCACCCCTATGAAGGACCAACAAGAAGCATCGCTAACCGCTAAAACTATCCCAAGATAACCCTTTCGGTTTCGTTAGGTAACCACCATAGCAAGGTAGTCGCAATAAGGTGTCCCTCGAAGACCTCAATTCAAGTTTCACGCCAAAGCTCCAAGACGAAGGATCTAACCCAGCCTCGACAACCCCAAATAAATGTCTAATGTGTCTTTCTACTCAACTCCAGAAGACCGTCTACGAGAAAATAATTCAAAAGATCTCCAATCCAAGAACCTGCTCCAAGCACCCCCTTGAGGATTGTCAGAGGAACAGAAAACATACCTCATCAACAATCTTTAGAAGAGTGCTGGATCCTCCCAACACCCGAGACGTTTAAAATTAATATGACAAGACTACCCGATGCCGCCAATACTACTCTCCAAGGAGTAGAAAGCAACCCCAAAGCATCGAGTCCTCCAAAGACATCACGATGTCCTTTCTCTTCTATATCCGCTAGCAACTCTCTTTAAAAGATCTCCGACTCTGCCAACCCTAAGGAACTACAGTGACCAAAGTTGGTACCGAACCCAAGGACGGCGACAAGATGCAAGAATCCAGCTTGCTAGTATGCTAGTCTGAGATCCCCTCTTCCGTGTTTTACCCATGACATTGCATCAGACCAAACCCGGAATGACCTCATTCCAAAGGACCTCATTTCCTAGACCGCCGAACTCCAATGGCATCCTCCAACCCATCGGACCCCTAACTAGCTTAGAACTAACTACCCGGAAGCTAGTAGGGCCCTTTCTGATAGACCTTCTAACTCTTGAAGCGGTTCCTACGATGTCGACAGAAGATAACCACCCCGAATGAAAGGTGAAGCACCATCCCCCAACATTAGCATAAGACTCCAATCAAGAAAGTCGGCGGCTCCACCAAAAATCCCTAGTTTTCTCTAAGGGGGAAAGACTGCGTCTTTCCTGCCCAAAACCCGATAGACCCCTGGAGTAGAGCACTAGTTAGAGTTAAGAGATGACCACCCCCCCAATTTGAATCATTGACCCTGCAAGAAGGACGACATTCGACACTTCTCCAGAACCAGAAGGTACTTCAGGAAAGTCCTCCACTCCAAGGTCGATCGCCCAGCCAACACCCTGGTGTATCAAGACCTTGAAGATAGAAAAGCTGACTACCGTGGCAAAGGAATATAGAAGGCTTAACTAGGCGTCTCGCCGCAAGAATAAAGGACCCTACCAACGCTAAACCTACCTAGACTCGTCCTAAGGGGAAAAGACTGCGTCTTTTCCACTTGTTCCTTCTAAACCATCCCTTCTGAAGCCCCGCAGCTCTGATCCGTAACTAACCATGTTAGGATATTTCAAAACTTGTTAGCGCCCAATAATTTCCACCGCTGAAAATTGTTAAGCGGATGTTATCACCCAACCCTACTCCTCCCTAATCTCGGGACGAGATTATTTTAAGGGGGAAAGGTCTGTAACATCCCAATTTCAGCAACTCTGATTTGCTGTCTAAAAAGGCAAAAATCAGGGGGAACAAAAACTTTTTCTTATGGAATGCAATGTTTGCTTACTTGTTTGCTTGTGTTCATGCAACTCATTGTGTATTAGGTGATATACTCCTTAACTCAACACTAGTTTACAAAATCTATTTTACAAAAGAGATGTCTTGGATCATCTTTCATAATATCAAATATTCTGGCATTTCAAAACCTAAGCCAAGATTGACTTTGACACAACAAAATACTCTACTAGTTCTATTAAAAAAACTATGGAGACCTAAGTATAATATCCTTATGTTTTTAAGGCAGAACTCCCAGCTACCATTATCACTAGGTTTTCCAAAACCATTATTAAAACCTTTTCATTCCAATCTTGGTAGAGATACCAAGAAGGTACTTATCTTACTTCAAAGAACAACCAATTCAAAATACCTATCCTTACCCCAAGCTAGGCTTGATGGTAACCTTAGTAGTAGTTGGATAAGTTGATAAGATGAATTGCCTTGATCTGCTGATTTCCTTGTTTGCTTAGGAACTAGAGTGAGCTAATCTAGTAGCTCATACCTTCGGACCCAATCCATTTTTGTGATCATCAATCTCAGACCAAACATCCAAATCTGGATCTATCCTAAGCCACCAAAGTGGCCATCTCATCTCCTAATTAGATCAACCCAGGGATAATCCCTTTTGATAGCTTCCTACTCAGTGAAGACCCAATCCAAGCATGGATCCCCTCTATTCAATCTATATATCAATATCAACCACTTGATGGGAATGATAAACCCTTTCCACTCTCTCAATATGTTTCCCACTTGTAATCTATTCTAAAACTCTAAATCTGCCAAAATGGCGAAGTCTGGATTTCTTATCTTGATTCAATCTTTGGAGCTCTACCTTTTCCAACCTAGGTGCATTCTTGAGAATGTACCTGAACCATATTGTAGTAAATATTTAGTACTACCAAATACCACTCCTTCCCTTGGCTAATACATTCTTGTTCCCACTCATCCATGATGGTTTGGTAGCCAAGCTAATATTCTTTTCTGCAAATCTCATCATCTTGCCTACTTTGGCAGAAGCTCACGTCTATATGCTACCTCCCCATGATCAACTCTTTGCATGGTTATGATCTACTAAACATGTCTTATCAAACCCTACTTCACTTGTTTCCATTGGAACCTTGTGCATCTTAAACCCACCTGGTTTGTATGGCATCATGACAATCCTACTATGGCAGCCTTATTTTCATCAAAGTTTGCCATCACTCCTACACCACCTCAAATCCGACCAAAGCCCAACTCTTGATTCCATGATCATCTATATAAAATGTTCTAGCTATCCATATATCCCTTGTATCAAGGTGAGATCTGAACTCACTAATCCAACCATGTTTTGGTAGCATGAAAATAACAAAACCCTAGATTCCCAAAAATCCAGTTTCCTCCCATTTCCCCAAAAATCCTTCAAAACCCAAGTGGACAATGATGTATGAATCAAGTATACATCATCTATTTTGGATATAATCTTTTGACAAATAATTTCTGTAATTAGTTGGAGCCTAAAGTTATTTAATTTCTTTTCTCACAAAATCCTCCAAACCTCTGTCTATAAAGGCAAGTTTGTTTTTATCCAAATCACTTGGCCAACTCAAGGCACCTATGATGCCTATATTATATCCCATCTTTCCAACTCAATAAAAAATATTTTTGAGATTCTTTATTATTTGTTTTTGCCCTTTCTCTTAAATGGCAGAAACAAGAAATAATTCCTTCAAAAATACTTTCCAATCTCAATAAATCCCTATAAAATTCTCTAGAATCTCAATAAATCCCAATACATGTTTGTAGTAATATGGTATTTAGGACCATATCACATCAAAAACCAAACTTGTCCAATGTAAAAATATCACATGAGCCTCTAGAATCTACTTCTACCCTTTTTATAAAAATGGTTTTAAGTGGACTTCTAAATCATAGAAAAATCTGAGATAATTCCTACAAGGGTATCTTGACCTCTTTTACATACCAGAATCATTTCCCCATCTTTCCAAGGACAAGTTTTGAGACTTCTTTCATAACCCTTCCTTTTGCCAATTTGAAACCTCTAGTTTGCAAAAAATAAAACTTCTCCAAACCAACACAAAACAGGGTTAAGCAAGTATGAACAGCACCCCACCTCCCCTCTAGTCATGTGCACTGTAGCACCACAGCCCCCCTTCTCGTGCTTGTCTCTAGTGCTTGAAGAAGGGAGAGAAGGAAATGCCCCTTGGTGAAAAATATCTTATTCATTATTACAGCAACTCCTCCCTTCCCCTATGGTCGAGCACCTGGACCCCACCACCTCCTAGCACCACCCCTATTGCCCAATGCCTGGCTATCACCCTCCCCAAGCTCCCCCATGAGCTAAGTCCACCATGAACCCAGCTAGCTCGGGTTAAATACCCACAGGCCACCCTAGCGCCTCCCTTTGCCCTCATTCGCCCCCTCTGCTCCCCACTTACTTCCCCCAGCAACCTCTCTTCCTCCCTTGCCTTGCTCTGCCTAGGAGAGAGAAGGCCTCGGTCATGGAAAGAAATCGAGCCCCGAGCTCCCCTCTCCACTCCTTCCCCTCTGCATGTCACCTTACAGCATTCCCTACCCTCTCTTACTCTCCCCTGCTGTTTTCCTTGCTCAGGAACGAGCCTAGCAGCAACTCCGGTGAGATCCCGAGCGTGCTCCATAGGCGTGTTGGCACGAGCCCTCTCCCTGGTGCCAACCACCCCTCTCCCGCCCCTGTCTGAGGTTGTCGGAGTGAGCCGCGTCGCCTCCCCTTCGGCTCCCCTGCCCTCTGGTGAGCCCCCGCCTCCGCCCCTAACGAAGCTATGGTTCCCGCAGTTGGCACTCTTTCGCGAGGAGGACGACGAGCCGCGGCCGTTGATCCTCACTGGATCTACCGGCCCGCAAGGCTCGGTACCCCTTCGCGGCCACGGGTCGCTGAACATCGGGTCCCGCGGCCGGCTTCAAAAATCCTTAGCGCGCGCGTCCGCTTCGCGAGCTGGGCCGGCCTGGCGTGGGTGCCGCCTGGGCCGTTGGCATCCGGCCCGCGTCCTTCCTGCCCTTTTTCCTTTTATTTTAAAAACATTTTTAGATCTGGATTTTGCTGCTCAGTTTAAATCTAAATGAAAATGAAAAATATCCTAAAAATACTAGATCTAAATTTTATCAGGTCTCTAAGTGTTCTTACTAACATGCAGTACCCTTGCTTACCCAAAATATTGCTTAGATAAATCTTAGAAAATAAAATAGCCAAGTGTGTTCCTTCCACTAACAAATGCATTCAGAGAGTTTGGTAAATCCAAATGGAATAAATCCAACCGGTACTGAAAGGTATTAGCCATACGTTGCATGTCCCCCTGGCCCCACCTAAAATGGCTTCCTAGTGTTCCTTTAGTAAAACTAACAAAATCAGGGCATTTCTGCCTTTAGAAATTTCTATAGGACAAACCAAATGAGGTAATGAGCTAATTATAACTCTATGTACATCTATATACCCATACCTATCAAACCTCAGGAGCCCAAAATTTATTAAGCATCTACTGTATCTCTGTGAATTAAACAATCCTATGCATAGTTTATTCACTAATAAAATCACCATATTAGTTCTGTAACTCCAAAAAGTGTGACAGAAAGGAAATTCACATACCTAACATGTGTCCTTCGAATCACATCAAAATATCCTGTAGTTTAAATATGATGAAAAAGACAAATCCCATCTAGAACTGCCTTTGGGAATTTCTTAAGGGCATTCTGGTAATTGTTTTGAGGTGATTCCAACACCTCTTGAATCAGTCCAGTAAATACTATCTAATAACCCAAGGAAATAATGTTTGGATATCCATAATTAGTCTGGTGAATTATTTCCTAAAACTAGTTTTATCTAGTAAAAAATCATTATAAATCAATGGAAATCTATTATATATTAAAAGCACGTGATGGGTTAACCAGAAATTAGATAAATCGCTAGAAAATTCCAAAATAATTAGTAACATCTAGCCTTTGATTGGGTGGGCCTTTATTGGTTAACAGAATTACCACCGTTAGATGTTCGTAAACACGTGTGGACCTAGACTTGTAGAACAAAATCCATACTAGGGAATCTTTCGGCAATACATTACATATCATAACTCCACATCAAACACGTTTTTTACCCATACAGGAAATAGTCGTACCAGGACATGTCTCAGCACAAATCGAACTAAAACATGTTTGATAGATCTGCACATCATGTAAAAAGTATCGTACCAACTAAAACATGTTTGGTAGATGTACAGATCATGTAACAAGTATCGTACCAGAACAGCTATCAGTACATCACATACCAGAACTCCAAATCAAACACGTTTTGATAGATCGGTAAGTCACGTACCAGAACTCAAACACGTTTTGTTAGATCTGCCCTTTTGAATATCCTCTAAACTACTCCTTAAATATCTTATCCTTCAGGCAACTTCTATAATACCTCACGACTTGCAATCGCTATTTACAACTTGTGATTGCTCACCTTGCCTACGACCAGCGACCAGATCTGAAGTTTGCTCTCGTAGGAAAGAAACTTCCAATTGTACTTCGATATTGTCTTCACACATTCCTGCTACTCGCTCATCATCGGCTTCATCAAATCAGGTTCTGACCTCCATTAGGTATATTCTTCGTATGTGCACAATAGCAAGTACTCCTTTTGTTTCAGGTTCTAACCTCCATTAGGTATCTTCTTCTCCATAAGCTATTCACCTTCATTAATGAATCATGCAAAAAACTACTTTGTTTTGATCTAGACATCCAATCAGCAACGAACCTCCATTAGGTATCTTCTTCTGCACAAAAACAATTATTTGTGCATCAGATTGTTTAGTTCAGCTATGGATCTTGATCATGAATCATCCAACAAAGCTATTTTATTCGTTCTAGATCTATTATTATCGCCACACATGTTTAGTTATCGTACACTGCATGTTTTATATACGGATCTTTAATACTACTTATTACTTTGATAACACGTCTAATTCACTATATACTATATGTATTATCTGATCAATGCAAACGTATTCTACAATTATGCGCAATGGAGTACTCATCTAGAGAGCCCATACATCTATAACCTAATTGATTGGTAGTCTAATCTATGAAGTTACTTTCTATTCATGTTACACTTGAAAACATTAGAAAGCTAACTATACCTACATTCTTTGTAATATTACTTACTTTTGTAGTTATTAACATGAATGCTTATCTTTTTAAAGCCTCAGATCATATGGCACCGATGTTGTTGAATGCACTGACTACAAGAAGTGAGGCATGTACAATCAAGGTCAAAGTTTTAAGGCTTTGGGACGCAATTAACTTATCAACCAATGAGCATATTAGCATTTATATGATTTTATCAGATAAGAAGGTAGAATTAGTGCACATCTCTATATATGTGATCTGATTATTCTACCTGATTAAAAGCTTGATAATATTTTCTTTTATGTAGGGAAATACAATCCATGCTTCAATTGTGAACAAACTATCTAGCAAGTTTACAACAAAAATTAAAGAGGACTCCATCTACATATTTAAGTCTTTCAAAGTTTGGGAGTATGAAAATTTTAGACCATTGAAGAACAATCTCAAAATCAATTTCCTTTTTGATACAATAGTGAAGGAAGTTGTTGAAGACAAGACAAATTTTTTGGATTACTACTTTGAGTTTGCTCATAGTGATACCTTAGAGAGTAGGGTAAATGTTCATAAACAATGTTCAGGTATGTACTTCTGCCTAATGAAACAAAATAATTTACCAAATAAGTTTTATAAGTATGTGTCTACGTAGATGTGATTGGGTTGCTTACTGCGATGGGACCAGTAAAGCAAATACCAAAAAACAAGGGGACAAGCTGGGAGCAAATTGCAACCATTCGTGATATAGAAATCCTTTTACTAGAGTAAGTAATTTAAATTAATGTACCAATTTTAATTTATATACTTTCGAAAAATTCATCACATTGTTAAATTGCTTCAGTGGTGAGAAGATCAGGATCAGTCTATGGGGAGATATGTTAGCAAATATTTTAAATGAAGAGCTCTTGCACAAACAAACAATCGTGATTGTCACGTCGAATTTGGTCAGAAGATTCAATGGTGAGGATTTTATTCTCTTATGTGTACACAATAATACAATGTTACTAATTATCTAACTTTAACCAGGGTTATCTCTATGCACTACAAATGCGTCTAAAGTCTACTTGGACATTGAAATTCCAGAAACAGAACAAATCATCGAGAGGTGTGATATATAAGCATGCAATTACTTATATAAGTTTTAAAATTTTAAAATTTATTTGTTTGTGCTTCAAAGTTATTATAGGCATTGTGAAAGAGATGTTTTCCCAATGATGCTGGAGGTTGATGAAAGCAACAAAGGAACAATTGAAGAGAAAATGTTTTACAACAGAAAAACATTAAAGGAAATTACAGAACTTCGATTTGGTGATGTAAACAAAAAGGTTTGCCACTATCCTTGACCAGCAAGTATATTTTGCATATTATAGTTATGTTTTGTTATCTGAACATTCTGCTCTTATCTGATATTAGGAATTTTTATGTACATCAAAAGCAACAATAGATGAGATTATAGCGGATAAAGGTTGGTGGTACATGTCATGCAAACTTTGCTATTCTGCAACAAGAAAGGAAAAGAATAACTATATTTGTAATTCATGTAATGAAGTAGCTGAAAATCCAGAACTACGGTAAGTATGGTAACAATATTAGATTTGTATTTAAGTGTTTTATAATTTTTAATACCAGTGAATTACACTATCATATAGGTACCTACTTAAACTGAAGGTGCGCGATGAGACAACAACAACAACATTTGTGATGTTTAATGAGGTAGCACAGAGACTTTTGGGTAGCATAAGTGCATCTACCCTTCTAGATCAAGCTGGATTCACCAACACAATTCCAAATGTTATTCAAGACCTATGTGGTACAACACTGATATTCCGACTGAAGTTGACTTCAAGGAATTTGCAAGAGTGCATGGAAAATTATAAAGTGACCTACACTTTTGAACCTAAGGACAAGCTTGAGATGGAATATTTCAACGAGAGAAGTGAAGAGGTATGCTCATGTACATTTCATACTTTTCAATTGTTTTAAGAAATTATAACAAATATGTTCTTTATAGGGCATACTAGAGAATCAAGGAATGGAATATTACTCGAATTATGTTATGTGGAAGTCAGATAATGAGGTATTGCGAGTAACAAATGATTTTACTAGCATAAGTATCCATGTACATTAGTTATATTCTAATATTAATCCAATTTATTACAGGTAAAGTGCTCCTCGAAGAATGCAATAGAAGTTGAGAGGAATAATATGTGTGGAAAGGAAATATCTAACCGAAAAACTGTAAGGTTCCCAACCTTTAATAAGGTAGAGTCTCCTGTGTTTATAATGTTAGTCCCTGGATCAATAGCTAGCATCCACAGTTAAGATGTAATATCAAGAAACAAAGGTCATAATACAACTTTATAACCAGGAATAAAATAATTTATTACATCTTTCATAGCTCATTTGGCTATTACATTACATTGCAGCAAAATATCTATAAGCATGGGGTCCTTCATCTTCAAAGTGCCACAGGCAGACATGTTGGTTGTAGACTTTGTAATCCTAATCATTTTAACTTCACTAATATCAATCAAACCTGCAACATAACAAGTTACAGCCACAAGGGTCAATACATTTGAATTGTATTGGCAAGTGATACTATGGTAGTATAGTGGAGTCTATCATCTATATGCATTTGGCTAAGTGGAGCTTAGGCTTGCTTTGCTCAAAATAGATTTTCCTTATCATTTGAAAACACTAAGTTTTTGTTTGGCAAAAATCACCCAAGGCATCTACCAATCAAAGATTGAAGATCCTTTAACCCTTGTTCAATCCAAAAGTTTTTAACTTAGAAATTTGGATGATGAGATTCTTGATACCTTCCATGTCTTGATGTTCAAATTGTCCTTTACCAGGGACATGGCTAAGTACTTAGATTTTACACTCTGCAGAGGTGGTGCACTTTCCCCACAAGACTTGGTTTCACCAAGACAAGATATTTCAGAAGCCTTTCCTTAGACCAATGGACGCGTTCCAACCTATAATCCCTCTACCACCAACTGTCCAAATGGCTAAGTTCTAGCAACCTATATGATCCAGGCAGAGCCCATAATGCCAAGTGGCTGCACTTGAAGCTTCTCAACATTTGACATCTCAAATCTCTTTGTTCCTGGGTAGCCATCCACAAGTGAGATACACAAGGTAAACCATAAAAATGGGCCTTGTGAACCACTCAACACAAACCATTCCTTCCATTCCACCTCAGACTTAGAAATTTTCCGTAGTGTGAATATATAAATTCCACCCTTGTTTTCTACTAGCTAAGCTAAGCATGATAGTAGTAGGGATCTTAACTTAGGAAATTTCTACTAAGGTTTCATCTACTAGGATTTCCCATAGCCTAGTTTACACTTAGCAAAATTCCATGCAAGTCTTATTTAGAAATATCACTAATGCATAGTGAAAATAATAGGACAAAGTATGAAGCATCACTTGCCTTTTTGGTAGAGAATATAAGTTCACTTCTTGTCCTTGCAATGTTCACACACTTCAAGTCACTACAATTCAATCAAGCAAACAATATTTCAATCTACCATTCAAGCATTTCATCACATAAAATAATAAACAAAACAATACATGCAAGCATGCAAAAGGGTTGTTTTGTTTGTAAAAGTGGTTTCTAATGGGTCATAAACATTTGAAAGCACCTAATGGTCATTCTATAAAGTGGCAAAGTCATTTGCAAAAGGTTTCACTCCATAAACCATTTTTAAACCAAGTCATTATTTTATGTGGTGAAGAAATGCTTTTAATAAGGCAAAATTCTATAGGTTTAACAAAATATGTTTTCAAACCATAAAACTTTGTTTTTAGGGTCAGAGAGTTTATTTCCAAAACATTTTCCAAAGGTTTTCCTCCAAAATCATTTTTAACAATTAAACCATATTTTTATTTGACTAGAAATGGTTTAAATCAAGGATTCATTCTTTTGTTTCACCAAATACTTTTTTGAAACCACAATTTGTTTCCTATGGTCAGTAGGTTCAAAACACACCATTTGCCAAAGATTTTATCCCCAAAATCATTATAGAATAATTTTTATAACCTAAACAAACATACACAAGTTTCTGCATAAACGAACAATTTAACAGAAGCTTTTTACTAAACAAATGGCATCGTTGGCTAGAGCTTGTTTTTCTGAATCCATTGATATAAAGTTTGCAAAATTTGGACGTGTAGATTTAAAGTTATGGAATTTACAAAATTGAATCTCTAATAGAACATAATTTCTGTTTTAAATCAACTCTGGCCACGTGGTGAGTTCTGATTCGTCCATACCGTTTCACTCGGATCGGCTACGGGGTGCATTGGATCTAAGTGGGAATGAACGGTGCAGATTAGCTTGTACCTCTTTGCTTAAGTGGTTCTGTCTACGCCACAGGATGAGGATCCAACGGCCCACGTGTGTTTGACCAAATGTTGGCGGCGCAGCGGCGGTGGCTGGCGGCGGTGCGGTCAGATGGTGGTGGTGCTAGTGAAGCAGGAAGCGAGAGAGGCTGGGAATATGCTCACCGGGTTCGCAGGGCTGCGCTGATTCTCGACATAGTCGCCACAGGGACAGGGGCGCACGGGTTCGTCCTGAATCGCTCGCCGGAGTTGCGCTTCTTCACCTCGGGCATGCTTTGTCGTCGAGGGAGACGAGGCTACAAGGCTCGGAAAGGCAAGGTGAAGGGTTTGTTAGACGCGCAGGTGAACGCTGATTACACGAGTGTCAACAAGGGGGAGAGGTGCGGTCAGGACTTACAGGGAGATGTCGCCGGAGTCAGAGTAGTTCGCGGCGGCGCTCGGACAAAGACGGTGTCAGCATTCTGGGGTGCGCGCGAGCAAAATGGTGATACTGGCAGGTGTTCACGGCTATGGCGAGCAAGCTAGTGCGGGCTAGGGGGCCGGGGAATGACTGGGCTCGCCGGAATTTTGGTTGCGGCTCGTCGGAACAGAGGGAGTGCCAGCTCAAATCGTGGCAGCCTGGGGGCAAGGAAGGTCTGGCGAGTGAGGGAGATAAGAGAGGGGAGAGGGATGCTTAAATGCGCGCGGTCACGGGGCTAAATCAACACGTGGTTATGAGAAATCAAGCGTAAAGTTAATTGGCAGAAACGGCGACGAGGTTTGGGGGAGAAGAAGTCGCGGCGGGTGAGGAAGAAAGCTCGGGTGTGAGACCGTTTCGTCAGCGGAGTGAGAGAGGGGAGTTGGGGTCCACATGTCTGCGTCTGTGTGGGTGTGAGTTCGAGTGAAAATGATTTGCAGTGGGGAAAGAAACATGGGCTGCGAGTTGGGCCTTCCTGGGTATGTTTGCTGGGCTGCTGTTGTTTCATTTTTTTTATACAGCAACTTTTCTTTTTCTATTTGATTTTCTATTTTGAAATCAACCAAACAAATCAATCAACAAATCAATTCAAAATTCCTCTAAACTTTGCATTGAGTTTTGGTTCTGTTTAACAAGACAATTCTAAGTCCAAAACAAAATATTTTTATTCTTTTTAGGACCCATTAATAATTAAATAAAATGGACCTTAGTTATTAAATCAAATAGGATTTGTTTTATTAAAATCTTTATTTTGAAATCTAAAATAAAACCAAAAACACTTCAGTAGGTTTTATTTGAGAATATAAAATACTTGGAAAACTTGTTTAAAATAATTTAAGAAGTCTTGATGTTTAATTAAAATGGCAAAGCCTTTACTTTAATAAATTTGGGTATTAATAAATCCACATTATTTTATTTAAATAAATCTTTACTCTTTTAATCAAAACAAAATATTTTATTT
Organism: Avena insularis; assembly: GCA_023614405.1. Classification (NCBI taxonomy): domain Eukaryota; kingdom Viridiplantae; phylum Streptophyta; class Magnoliopsida; order Poales; family Poaceae; genus Avena; species Avena insularis. Next base: position 161,865,421 of record CM042695.1, on the reverse strand, counting down.
CAAAAACTTGGCCAAGGTTTAATTTGGCTCTTTAAAATAATCCTTATTTATAATTTCTATCCTTTTCTTTTGAAACCAAACCTTTTTATTAAAAGATCCAAAATAGTAATTTTAAATATTTTTAAGTTTATTGTTTATTTATCTTTTTAAATCCCTTTAGGATTTTATTTGATCCAAATAGGTTTTGAAAGTTTCCAATTGGATTCAAAAAGTTTCTTCTCACCCTGAAAATCAATAAAGTTTTATTTTATTCATTTATTTTTCACATTACAAGATTTGGAAAATCTTGGGATGTGACAGGCTACCACCCTTAAAATAAATCTCGTCCCGAGATTTGGGGAGGCTAGGGGTTACAAGTTGGTTCAAAAGCATCTAGGGTACTACCACCCTTAAAATTTTTCCAACTAGATTACATATTGGCTTGCTTGGGATCTTGGGGAAACTTCTCTGGACAAAAAGATCTGCATAGTGTCCCTTGTTTTCACACTTGAAACATGTGACCAGGCTGAGATCCTTCATAGGCTGGTTTATCTTGTGCTTCATCTTTGCTGGACAGTTGCTTGCATAATGTCCTGGTTCTTTGTATTTGAAACACATCACTTGGCTATTATCTTTCTTCTTCTTTTCTGGACATACATTGGCATAGTGTCCCATTTCTTTGCAAGTGTAACATTGCACATGGCTTTTGTCCTTCTTTTTCTTGGGTTTCTCCAAAGCTAGGAGTTCTTCTAGTTCATGATCTTCATATGTTATCTCATAGGTAGGAATGCCTACTGGTTTCTTTGACCTTCTATTGCTCCATGGATAATTCATATGTCTCTTCTTTGGTCCTTTAAATTGGGTCATATTGCATGAAGGTACAAGTTGAGATTTTCCTTTGTCCTCATCCTTCTTGGTAGACTTGGCTTGATAGTCTGCAATCAGTTGTTGCACTCCACCTTGTTTCCTTTGTTGAATTATGGAATAGATGGGGCATTGGATAGGGACATGACTATTTCCTTCACATAGGAAGCAAGTAGCTTGAGATGTGGGGCATTGGCCAACTGGATGTTCCTCTTCACAATTGGGGCATTGATCCCCATGTTCCTTGGAAGTGTGATCCTTGTCTTCACAAATATTGCAGGCTTTAGTTCCTTCTAAAATAACATATTTGTCATCCTTGTTGTCATAAACTCCTTTGGAAGAGTTGTCTCCAATGTTGATGATTTGAGTGGCCATCCCTTGCAACAATTGGGATTGAAGTTTCAGAATCCTTTGTATAGCTGGGTCTAATCCATTGTTGTTAGCTAAAAGCTGGGTTGTCACTTGGCTCAACTGGGTTTGGTTTGCTAGTAGTTGTTCTCTCATGTTGTTCTCTTGGTTGTTGTTGTTGTCATCATCCTTGATTTTGGGGTTTCTTGGAGAAATCATCTGTTTGGGTTGGATTGGGATTAGAATAGGCAAAATATTTCTAAGGGAATAATTCTAATCACACACATCACAATTCACTCAAGCAATGTGCAAGCAATCACAAGCCAAACATTTCACTCAAACAACAAGTTTCAGGCATATTTTTAGGCAACCAAAAATATTTTTGTTATACCACATAAGTTGGTGTGTTTGACTTAAACAAGATATGGTGGTCCATCTATATGGTTCACTTGAAATCTTTCCATCCTTCTTAGTTGATTCTTCATGAACAAGATCTTTGTATCGTTAGAGAATTCTTGCATCTTGGTCTCAAAACTTCAAGGTGATGATTGTTCCTTTTAAGTTGTATTTCCTTAGTCTTCAAGTCTTGAGCAAGATTTCTTGTCTCACTTGTAGTCCTGAGTAATATCTAAGGTTGAAGTCCTTGGTGATAATGCTGAAGATGTTGAAGTCATTAGAGTTGAAGATGTTGAAGTCATTAGAGTTGAAGATGTTGAAGTCATTAGAGTTGATGAAGTCCTTTGCTCATGGTGAAGTCTTTGGCCATGGGGTAGGTTTTTCCATCAAGTTTGAAATAGAAAAGATGTAGAATCAAAACCAAAATGGTTGAGGAAAGAGTTTACAAGATTGTTTGTAAATAAGTTTGGAACAAATACAACTCCTATTTTTCTAAGGGTTTTTGTCCAATTCTAGGTATACAAATCCTACAGGCAACACAATGCTCTGATACCATCTTTAAGGTTCCCAACCTTTAATAAGGTAGAGTCCCCTGTGTTTACAATGTTAGTCCCTGGATCAATAGCTAGCATCCACAGTTAAGATGTAATATCAAGAAACAAAGGTCATAATACAACTTTATAACCAGGAATAAAATAATTTATTACATCTTTCATAGCTCATTTGGCTATTACATTACATTGCAGCAGAATATCTATAAGCATGGGGTCCTTCATCTTCAAAGTGCCACAGGCAGACATGTTGGTTATAGACTTTGTAATCCTAATCATTTTAACTTCACTAATATCAATCAAACCTGCAACATAACAAGTTACAGCCACAAGGGTCAATACATTTGAATTGTATTGGCAAGTGATACTATGGTAGTATAGTGGAGTCTATCATCTATATGCATTTGGCTAAGTGGAGCTTAGGCTTGCTTTGCTCAAAATAGATTTTCCTTATCATTTGAAAACACTAAGTTTTTGTTTGGCAAAAATCACCCAAGGCATCTACCAATCAAAGATTGAAGATCCTTTAACCCTTGTTCAATCCACAAGTTTTTAACTTAGAAATTTGGATGATGAGATTCTTGATACCTTCCATGTCTTGATGCTCAAATTGTCCTTTACCAGGGACATGGCTAAGTACTTAGATTTTACACTCTGTAGAGGTGGTGCACTTTCCCCACAAGACTTGGTTTCACCAAGACAAGATCTTTCAGAAGCCTTTCCTTAGACCAAATGGACGCGTTCCAACCTATCATCCCACTACCACCAACTGTCCAAATGGCTAAGTTCTAGCAACCTATATGATCCAGGCAGAGCCCATAATGCCAAGTGGCTGCACTTGAAGCTTCTCAACATTTGACATCTCAAATCTCTTTGTTCCTGGGTGGCCATCCACAAGTGAGATACACAAGGTAAACCATAAAAATGGGCCTTGTGAACCACTCAACACAAACCATTCCTTCCATTCCACCCAGGTGATTCATTCTCTTAGTTGTTTTATTAAACAAAACACAAGTCCTCGGACTTAGAAATTTTCCATAGTGTGAATATATATATTCCACCCTTGTTTTCTACTAGCTAAGCTAAGCATGATAGTAGTAGGGATCTTAACTTAGGAAATTTCTACTAAGGTTTCATCTACTAGGATTTCCCATAGCCTGGTTTACACTTAGCAAAATTCCATGCAAGTCTTATTTAGAAATATCACTAATGCATAGTGAAAATAATAGGACAAAGTATGAAGCATCACTTGCCTTTTTGGTAGAGAATATAAGTTCACTTCTTGTCCTTGCAATGTTCACACACTTCAAGTCACTACAATTCAATCAAGCAAACAATATTTCAATCTACCATTCAAGCATTTCATCACATAAAATAATAAACAAAACAATACATGCAAGCATGCAAAAGGGTTGTTTTGTTTGTAAAAGTGGTTTCTAATGGGTCATAAACATTTGAAAGCACCTAATGGTCATTCTATAAAGTGGCAAAGTCATTTGCAAAAGGTTTCACTCCATAAACCATTTTTAAACCAAGTCATTATTTTATGTGGTGAAGAAATGCTTTTAATAAGGCAAAATTCTATAGGTTTAACAAAATATGTTTTCAAACCATAAAACTTTGTTTTTAGGGTCAGAGAGTTTATTTCCAAAACATTTTCCAAAGGTTTTCCTCCAAAATCATTTTTAACAATTAAACCATATTTTTATTTGACTAGAAATGGTTTAAATCAAGGATTCATTCTTTTGTTTCACCAAATACATTTTTGAAACCACAATTTGTTTCCTATGGTCAGTAGGTTCAAAACACACCATTTGCCAAAGATTTTATCTCCAAAATCATTATAGAATAATTTTTATAACCTAAACAAGCATACACAAGTTTCTGCATAAACAAATAATTTAACAGAAGCTTTTTACTAAACAAATGGCATGGTTGGCTAGGGCTTGTTTTTCTGAATCCATTGATTTAAAGTTTGCAAAATTTGGACGTGTAGATTTAAAGTTATGGAATATACAAAATTGAATCTCTAATAGAACATAATTTCTGTTTTAAATCAACTCTGGCCACGTGGTGAGTTCTGATTCGTCCATACCGTTTCGCTCGGATCGGCTACGGGGTGCGTTGGATCTAAGTGGGAATGAACGGTGCAGATTAGCTTGTACCTCTTCGCTTAAGTGGTTCTGTCTACGCCACAGGATGAGGATCCAACGGCCCACGTGTGTTTGACCAAAGGTTGGCGGCGCAGCAACGGTGGCTGGCGGCGGCGCGGTCAGATGGTGGCGGTGCTGGTGAAGCAGGAAGCGAGAGACGCTGGGAATATGCTCACCGGGTTCGTAGGGCTGCGCTGATTCTCGACGTGGTCGCCACAGGGACAGGGGCGCACGGGTTCGTCCTGAATCGCTCGCCGGAGTTGCGCTTCACCTCGGGCATGCTCTGTCGTCGACGGAGACGAGGCTACAAGGCTCGGAAAGGCAAGGTGAAGGGTTTGTTAGATGCGCAGGTGAACGCTGATTACACGAGTGTCAACAAGGGGGAGAGGTGCGGTCAGGACTTAGAGGGAGAGGTCGCCGGAGTCAGAGTAGTTCGCGGTGGCGCTCGGACAAAGACGGCGTCGGCATTCTGGGGTGTGCGCGAGCAAAATGGTGATACTGGCAGGTGCTCATGGCTAAGGCGAGCAAGCTAGTGCGGGCTAGGGGGCCGGGGAATGACTGGGCTCGCCGGAATTTTGGTTGCGTCTCGTCGGAACAGAGGGAGTGCCAGCTCAAATCGTGGCAGCCTGGGGACAAGGAAGGTCTGGCGAGTGAGGGAGATCAGAGAGGGGAGAGGGATGCTTAAATGCGCGCGGTCACGGGGCTGAATCAACGCGTGGTTATGAGGAATCAAGCGTGCAGTTAATTGGCAGAAACGGCGACGAGGTTTGGGGGAGAAGAAGTCGCGGCGGGTGAGGAAGAAAGCTCGGGTGTGAGACCGTTTCGTCAGCGGAGTGAGAGAGGGGAGTTGGGGTCCACATGTCTGCGTCTGTGTGGGTGTGAGTTCGAGTGAAAACGATTTGCAGTGGGGAAAGAAAGATGGGCTGTGAGTTGGGCCTTCCTGGGTCTGTTTGCTGGGCTGCTGTTGTTTTATTTTTTTTTATACAGCAACTTTTTTTTCTATTTGATTTTCTGCTTTGAAATCAACCAAAAAACTCAATCAACAAATCAATTCAAAATTCCTCCAAACTTTGCATTTAGTTTTGGTTCTGTTTAACAACACAATTCGAAGTCCAAAACAAAATATTTTTTTTCTTTTTAGGAGGCATTAATAATTAAATAAAATGGACCTTAGTTATTAAATCAAATAGGATTTGTTTTATTAAAATCTTTATTTTGAAATCTAAAATAAAACCAAAAACACTTCAGTAGGTTTTATTTGAGAATATAAAATACTTGGAAAACTTGTTTAAAATAATTTAACAAGTCTTGATGTTTAATTAAAATGGCAAAGCCTTTACTTTAATAAATTTGGGTATTAATAAATCCTCATTATTTTATTTAAATAAATCTTTACTCTTTTAATCAAAACAAAATATTTTATTTCAAAAACTTGGCCAAGGTTTAATTTGGCTCTTTAAAATAATCCTTATTTATAATTTCTATCCTTTTCTTTTGAGACCAAACCTTTTTATTAAAAGATCCAAAATAGTAATTTTAAATATTTTTAAGTTTATTGTTTATTTATCTTTTTAAATCCCTTTAGGATTTTATTTGATCCAAATAGGTTTTGAAAGTTTCCAATTGGATTCAAAAAGTTTCTTCTCACCCTGAATATCAACAAAGTTTTATTTTATTCATTTATTTTTCACATTACAAGATTTGAAAAATCTTGGGATGTGACAAAAACTCTGCGAAAGATTAAAAAAGTCAGGTAAACCAAATCATCTAACAAATATGAGAGAGAGTCTTCTTCCAAAAATAGAAAAAAATCTATGAAGAAAAGAAAACGCCATGATGAGAAGGTACAATATTGGAAATTATCTATTTGTATATCCATTAACAAAGTTTAACAACTGTCTTACATTTGATACCATCAAAATTATATTTCGTATTCTAAATTTTAAGGTGTTGTATCCTACAGGTAAAATTAGAAGAGGAAGAAGATGGTGAAATCACTACAGATAATGATTTAAGCTATGAAGATATTAGTACTGAGGTACTCATCTAAGAACAATAGTTTTATTTTTAACATCTCGGACATACAATCTTGGCATTACTATGCCTCAGTTGCACCTCTGCAGACCGGTGTGTAGGTTATTAGCATGCATGTTTTAGTAACAAAAATATAGGTATTTCTTTCTTTCTATTATTGCAATAGCAATTTTATTTTGTTTTTCCTATAATTCTTACGAGATATTTTCACAGGAAGAGGATGTACAGACCAAGAGATTCAAGAAACATGTTAAAAGAGGATGGTCGTAAAAGATCTAAAAAAGGTGTAAAAGTGAAGAAACAGAACAGAATATGTAAAAGGGATAAAGAAGTTGCAAAGAGACTTCTAGAGAACGAGGTATTTTATTTAAAATAATTGTATATACTATATGTAGTAATTACTTTTTGGGTACGTATCACATAGACATAGAATTATATCATACAGGGACAAGAGGAAGAAAATGATAATATCACCAGCATGAATTTTGATTGCACAGAAGAAAATATGAATGAAGAAAGGGAAGAAAATGGTACAGATGCTGATAGTAATAATGAGGTAGTATGATACAAAAACAGCATATACGATATATATTATATATATAAATTCTTAAACAAAACAATTGTTTGTCTTACAGGTCAAAGAGGAAGGGACTTATGAAACTGACAATAGAAAGAATGATACTACCAACAAGGATAGGAAAGGGAGTACAAAAAATAAGAAGGTATATCAGAATGACATATAAATTTAATATTTACCATGTTTCAGTAGTAACATTGTTTTATTTATTTTATAGAGAGACGGGAAAAACAAGGTTGAGAACAACGGTATCATAAAAAATGACTATGTTGAAGAATGGAATGCGAAAACTACAAGCAAAACGGAGAAGAAAAAGATTAGCGACAGAAACAAAAATAAAGAATCAACACGGGGCAAGAAACTGCTGCAAGTTTTGCATGCCAATGAACATCAAGCGAGGCCAAAAAGGATTAGAAAAGCACCTGAATTTTACAGAGGCTAGGAACGAGATAGTACCATGTTATTTACAATAAACTTACAAATATACTCTATATACTTAGTAGTAATTTGCATTGGTAATGCATTTATATTTATTTTATGCTCTACAAGAGCATGGTTTTTAATTATTACTTCTGATAAGTGAATACAGACTTATCAACTTCTAATTCTGTAAATATTCACCCATTATCATATTTAGCTTGAAATGCAACTTCTTTTTATATTAGTCATACTTTACCATAAATAAATACTCAAAAAACATAAATATGAGGCATTGCTTTCTAACACCAGAGGAAATGCAAAAGGAAGGCATACTTATCTAGAGATTTTTTGACCTTATTAAATTATCACATCCTTACAGTCGTCTTCAGCCCCCTAACAAACAGAAAGGCTCCCTCAACGCAACAACTCTGTCATCACATTTTGCTCACCCTAAGAAACTGATTATTAGAAATTTACAAACACTGTTATAACCTGTAAAGATATGAGATCAAAGAATTATAAAACTGCAAAATGTCATAAATATATCCAAGAATAAAGTTACGATGAAACATATATAATCAACTAATATGCTTAACCTTCGGACTAATAATAGCGACATAACCTCGGCGTGTGTGCTAGGCCAAGTGCATGTAAGCACTCCGACCAGTACGTATAAACAACAGGATCTAGAAATTAAGAATCAGGTAAAAAGAAGAATGAATAAGGCAATCAATTGTAATCAGACAAAGCTACTCCCTCTAACCCATATTAGTTGACTCAAATTTGTCTACATACCAATGTATTTAGCACCAAAACTTGACTAGATATATCCATATCTAGATGAATCTAAATCAACTAATATGGGTCACAGGGGTACTTCAAAGCTAGATGTTCCCTAACCTGGAAGTTCGCTGGAGCAGAGACCATCTGATTCATCGTGTAAGCCCTACTATTGGTCGCTTTTACCTGTTACTCGCCACTATTAATCTACCGAGGTTCACACGCAATATGAACTAGAGAAACTGAAATAGGACTTAAAAAGGAGCTGGATTTGGGGAAGATACGGAGAGCGAATAAGGGAAACTCACGAATACCGGGGGTTGAACTCCTCTCTTGGTGTAGTTCCTGCTGTAAGATAGCTGCGGTAGGTCGCCTGGGTCCTCACCATGGAGTACCCTCTCGAATGAGATGAATTTTAGGAATACTAATCCGGAAGCAAGTAGCTCAAAGGTGTGGTGGGTGAAGAGCTGAGTGAGAGAGAGCCAAACAACAAAGCGGTGGTAGTAAATTTTTTTCTCAGAAGCAAACAATTAAGTGGTTTCCCGTACATTTGTGTATGGGCCAGAATATACACCTATAAGCTTCTGCTTCCTAAAACGGTCCATGGCAGCCCAAAATAAAAACACACTTGTAAATTAAGGGCCCACGACTAAATAGGTTAGCTATCGTATCTCTAAAAACATATGGTGAGGTAACAAACTTAGATTTTAAAAAAGAATGAGAGGACGTACTCTAGAAGGAAACAAATAAATTAGGAACACTGTCTCCTATACAAGAGAACTCCGTGCTATTAGAAATTGCCAATCCGTGTTCCATAAGTACGAACAAAATCGACGACAGGACAAACACGCCTTCAACTCAAGGTACCACATCAAAATCAAATACTCCCTCCAATACATATTAGTTGACTAAAATTTGTCTAGATTTTTATAAATCTAGACACTATTTAGTATATAGATTCATCCAAATTTTGACAAATCCAAGTCAACTAATATGGGTCGGAGGGAGTAACTTCTTCTATTGATCTCTATATGTATGTTGTGATCCTCAATTACAATATCATTACAGATTTATGCTTTGATTGACTTACAAGTAACTACAACACTAGGTCAAGAGCTTTGCCTGCAATAAGAAGTCTTGAAGATTCATCGCCTTCAATTCTACAAGCGGAAGAGAGTAATCATCATGTAAAACATTGACCATGAAAACAAATCTTGCAAACAACATCAATGGTTTTAAAAACTTTATGACATAACCAAAAGGAAATTCAATGTATTCTCGGAAAAAAAAGCTTTTGTGTTAAGTTTAGCTTCTGATATGATTAAACCAACATGTACCCACAATATTTAGCATCATAGTTGGAGCTTAACATCCTATTTTAATATATTTTTATGCATTCATTGTTCAGCTGAAAGAAGCAATGAAAACAAAATATGGGCCGCATATCAAAGATTTCGAGAAACATGCCAAGATGGTCAAAGTCAAGCAAATAAGCAAGCCAACAAGGTGATCACTTACCAATCATGAAAATGTACTTAAACTTATTGAATAAACCATCCATACATGGAAATTTCATTAACGGCGAAAATGCAAGTTTGACTAACCTCGTACCACAAAAAAGGTACAAGTTAGTAATATAACCCATATAATTAGGATGTGTGTTGGTAGTTTATTTAGACTTTGCCAGATTTAATAATCATTATTAATTAATATATTATTTATGTAAAACCAGAGAAACAACAAGTGCAAGACTAGCAAGGAGAATCAAACTTAAACAAAATAAAAACAAAGGACGTTTGGTAATAAAAGATGTGTCAGACAATATACCAGAAAAAGAGGCTATGAATGAGGACAGGTAAGCAAATCTTCACAAAATTATTTCTTTATATTTATTGACAGTCGGTGTAGTTACTTATTTAGAATTAAACTTCTTATCCTTTCAATTCCATGATGCTACTATTAACAGGATATACTAGAAGCAGCAAAATAAGTTTCTTAGGCTATGCACATAAACCTTATGAACAGATATAAAATGAATATTTATGTTTCCTAAAATGAGGAAGATCGAATTATGCTATCTATGTGTTGAAATATGGACAAGATTAAAACGATTACTTAGTTAACTCCACGAATTTGATGTAGAAACATATGATTTTACAAACTTTACTGTACACAAATAGTTCTTATGCTAGCAGCTTGGGATACACATTTAGCTCTCAAATTCTTTAGATTCTCAAATACATGATAACATATCTAAATGCACATGAATAAAATAGGACTAGACCAAAATATGTTTTGTTCAATTGCAACTGAAAAAATAGTGTCTAAATGGAAATTATGTTACGCAGGGCAACATATGCAGCAGAGATAGCTAGAGAAGCAAGACTCAATAGGAAAAGAAAAATGCAAAGCAAGAGCAATGCAGGACAATCGCCCAAAAGTACAATCGCCCAAAAGTAATTTGATAATCAGTCAGACAAGAAAAACTACAAGGTAAGTAGAAAAAATTCAATCAAGATCTACAATTTGGATATTTACTAATATGATATTTCTGTTATGCATGTGTACAGGACTAAAAGTAAAACTAAGAAAACAACATCAAAATCAAGGACAACTAACAGATCACCAGAAATGTAAGTTGTACTCCCTCCGTCCCAAAATAGATGTCTCGGATTTGTCAAAATTTATATGAAAAATAACATTCATTTCAAAAATATAAATGATCCTAACAATCTTTAACAGGACATCGGAAAGGACTGATATGAAAATTTGGAACTTCAGATTACCATCCTGCAAGTGCGAACGATGTGGCGCAATTTTCTGGTATGAAGAAAGAACTAAAGGTAAAGGGAAAACGGCACCAACTTTTGGACTATGCTGCAAACAAGGCAAGGTTGATTTTCCACCTTTAAGAGAGCCACCTGCTTACCTTATGAAGTTGCCAAGGAGAGATAGCGGGAACAGATCAAAAAACTATATGCAGAATATCAGATTGTACAACTCCATGTTTGCTTTCACATCGATGGGAGGAAAGGTAGACAATGAAATAAACAATGGTAGTGGACCTTATGTTTTCAAAATGAGTGGACAAAATTATCACAGGATTAGAACTCTACTACCTGAAGGTGAAGACAAGCCACGCTGGGCACAATTGTACATATATAACACTGATAACGAGGTAAACAACAGGATTATGGCATCAACATCAGAAGATAAAAGGAAGTCGATAGATCCTCACATCGTTGAAGGCCTTAAAAATATGGTGGATAGAGAAAATATATTAGCAAAAACATTTAAAATGGCAAGGGATGGATTCCAAGAAGGTGACTATGACAATGTGAAATTAAAGCTAATCAGTAAACGACATGCAAATGGAAGACCACATGACATGCCACCGGCAACTGAAGTGGCAGCTCTGATTGTCAATGATAGCACAAAAAATGTAAAAGGACGAGATGTCATTGTTCAGTACAAAAACATGAAGCCGAGAAGAATATCAGAGAACCATCCAAAATTCATGGCTATGCAATATCCTCTACTATTTCCCTACGGAGAAGATGGGTACAGAGAAAATATACCTTACATATTGAGAGACGGAAGAAAATTGAAAAGGAAAAATGTCACAATGCTAGAATACTATGCGTATCGTCTATAACAACGTACTAACCAATCGATGCACTTGCTCATGTGTGAAAAGCTTAGTTGCAGTACATTATGGATGCTCTTGCATGCATTTTGCAGTACAGGCTAGAATGGATCAGAAGAAATCAAGGAACCCTACGTACGGAACTATATGCTGGCTTGCAAGACGCAATAGACAGAGGAGATACAAGGGCTGACCAAGTAGGAAAGAGAATACTACTGCCATCTAGCGTCACAGATAGTCCACGATACAAAGTACAAAACTACCAAGATGCCATGGCAATTTGCAGGTGGGATGGATACCCAGACCTATTTGTGACATTCACATGCAACGCATCTTGGCCAGAAATTCAATCAATGCTGCATGAAGTAGGACAACAAGCATGGGAAAGACCGGATATTGTTGACCGAGTGTTTCACATAAAGCTCAAGGAGTTCATGAGAGACATAAAAGAAAGGGAATACTTCGGAAAAACACTAGCAAGTAATAATATACTGGCTTCATCATCACAACTGCTAATTTCATTCTATAGCAAATGAACTAACATTTTTTTTATAAAATTTGCAGTTATATACACAATAGAGTTCCAGAAAAGAGGCCTCCCGCATGCCCACATAGTCATATTCCTTGACAAGAAGGAAAAAAACACAAATATCCAGAACCTTCAGAGATAGACAAGATAACCAGTGCTGAGATCCCAGACAAGAAGAACGATCCAAAAGGATACGAAGCTGTTGAAAACTTCATGATGCACGGACCATGCGGTGCAGCCAACACGAATTCACCATGCATGGTCGACAACAGATGTATAAGAAATTTTCCAAAAAGTTTAACATCAATACAACCATCGATGAAGATGGATACCCAGTATACAAAAGGCGGGATGATGGAAGATACGTAGAGAAGGGGGGAGTCAAATTGGACAACGGATACGTCGTCCCATACAACAGAAATCTACTGGTAAAGTATCAAGCACATATAAATTTTGAGGTGTGCAACAGATCTCTATCGATTAAATACCTTTTTAAATACATCAATAAAGGTGATGACCAAGCGACGGCACTAATTGAAAATGATGAGATCAAGAGATACCTTGAATGCACATATATATCCAGGAACGACGTATGTTGGAGAGTATTTCAGTTCGAGATGCACTACCGAGATCCCTGCGTTGAAAGATTGCCTTTCCACCTAGAGAATGAACAACAGGTCATTTTCTCTGATTCTACAGATTTAACAAAGATCATACGAAAAGAGAGAGTAGGAATCACTAAATTTACACAATGGATGGAGACAAACAAGATGTGTGAAGAAGCCAGACAACTAACATACGCAGAATTCCCATCTAAATGGGTATGGAATAAGAAACAGACGAAGTGCACCAAAAGGAAGAAAGGAAGATCAGTTGGAAGGATATATTATGCCCATCCAGCAAGCGACGAAAAATATTACATGCGGATGCTACTCAATGTTGTCAAAGGATGCACTTCGAAGACATAAGAACTGTAAATGGAGTTGTCCACACATCATACAAAGCAGCTTGCGAAGCTCTAGGATTTCTTGATGATGACAAAGAGTGGCTTGAGTGCATCAAATAGGCGTCCAATTGGGGAACTGGAAACCAGCTAAGACAACTTCTCACAATAATCTTATGCCGCTGTGAAGTGACAAGTCCTAAGCTCCTTTGGGAATCATGTTGGGAAGTTCTAAGTGAAGATGTAGAGTATAGACAGAGAAAACTATTAAACTATCCTACACTATGTCTGGCAGCTTCACAGAAGCAAGGACATGCCTTGGTTGAAATAGAGAAGCTCATGAGACAAGCTGGAAGGACACTTAATGAATATCCAGGAATAGAACTTCCAAATTCTTCAGAGATAAATGAACTTGGAAACAGGTTGCTCAACGAAGAGATGAGCTACAACAAGGAGGAGCAAAAGTAAGAGCACTTGAGGATCTTCGGTAATCTAAACTCTGAGCAACTCAATGCATTTGATTCAATAATGGAATCAAACGACAAAAGATTGGGAAAACAATTATTTGTGGATGGATATGGTGGAACAGGAAAGACCTATCTATGGAAGGCAATCACAACAAAAGTGCGTTCCGAAGGAAAAATAGTACTAGCAGTAGCATCATGTGGTATTGCAGCGCTTCTTTTACAGGGAGGTAGGACAGCTCACTCAAGGTTCTGTCAGGAATATGCAACTTGTATTCCTCTGGGGCCAAAGGCCACAATATATAGTACAGGTACAGGGAAAATATGCAGGAAGTCCCATAACATATGGGGGAAATACAATATACAGATATATACATCTAACACCCCCCTCAAACTCATGGTGGATCCACAACACTGAGTTTGGAGAGTAAGAAATCATGCTGCGCTCTGGTCTGTGCCTTCGTAAAGAAATCCGCCAACTGTAAATCTAAAGGCACATACTGAAGCGCAACAACCTGAGCCTGCATCTGAGCACGTGTATAAAAAGCATCAACACCAATATGTTTGGTAAGCTCATGCTTGACCGGATCACGTGCAACACTAATAGCACCTGTACTGTCAGACAAAACCATAGTGGGTGTGGTAATAGAGACCCCAAAATCCGCAAGTAACCACCGTAACCAGGTCACCTCAGCAGTCAACAAGGCCATAGCACGCAACTCAGCCTCAACACTCGAACGGGAAACCGCTGTCTGTTTCTTCGTCTTCCAAGCAATGAGCGAACCACCAAGAAACACATAGTAAGCAGAAAGTGAACGACGATCCGAAGGATCACTCGCCCACATAGCGTCCGAATAGCACTAGAGCTGGAGGGAGCTGGAACGAGGAAAGAAAAGGCGACGAGTGATCGTACCACGAAGATAACGAAGAACACGGAGAAGATGACTATAGTGAACAGTGGTAGGATCAGAAACAAACTGACTCAGAATATGAACAGGATAAGAGATGTCAGGACGAGTGACAGCAAGAAAAACTAGACTCCCAACAAGATGACGATAACGCGACGGATCAGAAAGAGGATCACCATCAGTAGGTTAATGCTTAACATTAAGCTCCATAGGGGTCTCAACAGTGCGCTCATCCCCAAGAGCAGCACGAGCAAAAAGATCCTTAATGTACTTTTCCTGAGAGATGTAAAAGCCATCAGAAGTGGAGGAAACCTCAATCCCAAGAAAGTATCGAAGAGGACCAAGATCAGTCATAAGAAACTGATCACGAATACGAGCCTTAACAAAGGCGATATACTCAGGATCATCACCAGTAATGATCATATCATCAACATAGAGAAGAAGAAGAGTGCGTCCACGAGGAGAAGTGTGAACAAACAACGCTGGATCATGAGCACTAGGGGAGAAACCAGCAGCAGTCACTAAAGAAGCAAAGCGCTCAAACCAGGCACGAGGGGCCTATTTGAGGCCATAAAGAGACCGTCGAAGACGACAAACCATCCCCTCGGGAACAGAATACCCAGGAGGAGGCTGCATATAAACCTCCTCACTCAACTCACCATTGAGAAAGGCGTTCTGAACATCAAGCTGAGACACAGACGATGATGAAGCAAGCAGCAAGAAGAATGCATACGGTGGTCATATGAGCCACAGGAGCAAAGGTCTCATCATAGTCACGACCATGCTCCTGCTGAAAACCACGAGCTACAAGACGCGCTTTATAGCGCTCAAGAGATCCATCAGAGCGGGTCTTAATCTTATAGACCCACTTACACGTGATAGGATGAACACCGGGAGGAGGAGAAACAAGATCCCAGGTGCTAGTGCGCTCAAGCGCAGCAATCTCCTTAGCCATGGCCAGCTGCCATTCAGGATGATGCTCAACATTCCGATAAGAAGTCGGCTCGGAGGCAACAGAAAGACCATACTGACTAGGAGAGTAACGGTTAGCAATGACGGCGAACAGGACGAGGAGAGGGAAGATCATCAGAGGAAGACGACGCAGGAGACGACGATGAAGAAGAAGGAATAGCAGAGGAAGACTCCGGAGAACGAGGAGAACTAGGAGAACTAGACGGAGCAGAGGACGGTGTTGAAGAAGATACAGTAGGGGGAGGAGATCCTGAAGAAGACACAATAGGAGTAGAAGGAGGTGTGTCAGGAAAGATAAGAAAAGAGATATCTTCCACCGGGTAGGTACCAGCGGCAGGACGAGGATAGAAAGGACACGTCTCATCAAAAGTAACATCACGAGAGATACGCATCCGACGACCAACGGGGTCCCAACAGCGATAGCCCTTATGCTCATCACTGTATCCAAGAAAGACACACTCAACAGACTGAGCGGTCAGTTTGGTGCATTCGCGAGGAGCAAGAAGAACATAGCAAACACAACCAAACAATCGAAGCATGGAGTAGTCTGGAGACTGTCCAGATAGGCGCTCAAGAGGGATACCACCCTGCAGAGCGGCACACGGCTGAATATTGATGAGGTAAGCCGACGTAGCAACAGCCTCAGTCCAGAAATGTGGCGGAAGAGAAGAGGCAATCATCATGGCACGAGTGGTCTCAAGAAGATGGCGATGCTTACGCTCAGCAACGCCATTCTGGGCATGTGCGCCAGGACAAGAGAACTGAGCAAGGGTGCCCTGTTCAGCAAGAACACCTCGTAACATCTGGGAGATATACTCACCAGCAGAATCAGCACGAAAAACACGGATGGGGGTAGAATACTGAGTACGGACCATGGCCGCAAAACGCTGATATATGGAAAGCACTTCACTACGAGAGCGCATAAAATACAACCAAGTGTAGCGAGAAAAATCATCGATGAATAAAATATAGTAGCGATGGCCCCCTTTCGAAGCGAAATGAGCCGGACCCCAAACATCGGAATGAACTAAATCAAAAGGTCACTGAGATACAGACGCGCTAGTAGGATAGGGAAGCTGAATTTGTTTACCCAACCTACAGCCCTGACAATGCAAAGACCCATCTTCTGAGACTGACCCCAGAAGACCACGATGAACTAATGACGACAGGCGAGAGTCACAAAGGTGACCAAGACGATGATGCCACTGCTGAAAGGAGCTGGTAGTAGAGGCGACAACCGGAGAAGAACTGGCAGATGAAGTGGCAGTGGAAGGAACACAAAGCGAGTCTAACTCCCAAAGTCCTGAAGAGTCACGGCCGCGAGGGCCAGCTCCAACCAGGGCCTGGGTGCGACGGTCCTGGACAACACAAGAATCAGCATCAAGAATGACGCGACAACCAGAGTCAGTAAGCTGGCTAGCAGAGAACAGATTCATCTTAATAAGAGGGACATGAGAAATATCAGGAACAAAAAAAGAAGAAGTAGAAAGGGTGCCCCGACTAGAAACAGGAAGAGAGGTACCATCAGCCGTAAAAACACGGACAGGAGAAGGGAGAGAACGAAGAGCGGACAGAAAAGAAGACTCGGAGGTCATATAAAAGGAAGCTCCAGAATCCAGATACCACAGAGACGTACCTGACTGTGTAGAAGGTGGTGGTCGACAAGGCTCAAGAGTCGGTCAAAGAACCAGCGGTGCCGAAGAAGAGCACATGTAGCAACAAGCGGACGCGAAGACTCGATAATGTCCTGATCGAGAGAGCAACCGCTGAAGACCGGAAGAGCCGATCGCCCACGAGCCTGGTCTTGACATAAACTAGGGTCCGTGTATAACAGGTGGCCCAAGTGTGGCCATCCTGTTGCAGTAAGAAGCGATGTGAAGAGAACCACGGCGACCCTGACCACGAGCCTGCTGGTGCTGACTTGGACCCTGAGGATGCTGGTGCTGAAGCTGACCCTGATCCTGACCTGGAGGAGTGGGTAGGATCGGCGGCGGCGGCACAGGGGACCGCGGCTGAGTCGAGGGAGCACACGGCAAAGGAGCACCACGAGTAGCAAGCACAGACGGAACCGCAAGAAGACCAGCACCACGGAGACGGGTCTCCTCAGCCCGAAGCTCAGACAACACCTCAGAGAGCGGAACACGACCACGAGCATTCAGCTGAGCACGCCGGGGCTCAAACTCCTGGCGAAGCCGAGACAGAAACTCATAGATGCGGTGAAACTCCAAATCCGAGCGCAATCAGCAACACGAGCATGTGCCACAAACAGCAGTACGAAGAGAATCAAGCTGACGCCAGATAGCAGCACTCTGAGTATAGAACTCATCAATAGTAGAATCACCCTGCTGAAGAGCATGCTCCTAGCGAACCACGGACAGGTAAAGAGCATCCCCAGACGGCTGATAGCGCTGACGAAGATGGGCCCACTGAGCGGCAACAGTAGGAAGACTCATAAACTCAGCAGCATACTGGGGCAGAACACTGGAGGTGAGAACAGCAGCAGCACGAGCATCCTCATCAACCCAGTGAGTGTAGGCGGTCAGAGCATGTCGATAGGCCTCGAGATCAGAAGAGTACTGCTTGAACTTCAGGTCATAAGCAGCAACAGCACTATCATCAGCACTCTGAGCAGCATCCTTGGCCTCCTGAGAAGCATCAGCACCGAGAACAATCGGCGTCGGCGGAAGAGGAGCCACAGGAGCAGGGGGCACGGCGGACAGGAGACCT
This sequence comes from Avena insularis, assembly GCA_023614405.1. Taxonomy (NCBI): domain Eukaryota; kingdom Viridiplantae; phylum Streptophyta; class Magnoliopsida; order Poales; family Poaceae; genus Avena; species Avena insularis. Next base: position 161,847,130 of record CM042695.1, on the reverse strand, counting down.
CGCCGGAGAGCACACCCCAAAGACGGAGACCGCGCATGTGAACACGCATAAAGGCAGCGAAATCAGGGTAATTCGCGCCATCGAAGAGCACCGGACAGCGAGGAATCGCAACATAACCCGAGGAAGTAGACATGTTTTTTTTTGGAACATAGATCAGATCTAGATCTAGATCTGACGCAAGATGACGTCAGCAAAGAGAGAATCTAGCGATGGGAGGCGGGGCCGATGGAGCGGTCATACGCCGGAGTCGCCAGCCGAGGATATGACCGCGGCGTCGTCGTCGGCAGGGCATGTGGCGGGCCAGTGGCATGGAAGCACTGCACGTGGAATCTCAGCGTCCGAGGTGGACGCGTGGGCGGTGTCAGGGAGTAGATGTGGGCGGTGGTGCAGGCCCGCGTGGAGATCCAATCAAAGATGCAGTACCTGCATGCAGTCCGCATGGAGGGTGACAGCAGGTGGGAAGGGCGACGGGCGGGGGTGCAGTCTGCGTGGAGGAGGTCGACGACCGGGGCTCCTTGGGCGTCGGGAGTTGGGTGGATCGCTACGTGCACAGATCACCCAATGGAGCAGTCCCGCGTCCTCAGATCAACCGGAACGGATCTAAGACAGTAGGAGATCGAGATCGATACGAATCAGGAATGAATCTGAGACGAAACAGGCAACGGCGGCGACCGGCGGCATCGACAACGGCAAGGCCGTCGGCAAAAGGGACGGTGGCGGCTGCAGCAAAGTTGCGAGTAGGAGGAGGCCAACCTAGCTCTGATACCATGTCAGGAATATGCAACTTGTATTCCTCTGGGGGCCAAAGGCCACAATATATAGTATAGGTACAGGTAAAAATATGCAGGAAGCCCCCTAACATATGGGGGAAATACAATATACAGATATATACATCTAACAGGTTCCACATCCCACTGATCCTTACAGAAGAGTCAACATGTGACATTAGACAAGGAACACACTTGGCAGAACTTTTAAACAAGACATCACTAATACTATGGGATGAGGCTCCAATGGCAAACAAAATATGTTTTGAGGCACTGGACAGAACTCTAAGGGATATATTAAGGCATACAAATGAAAACAGTAGTGAGAGACCATTTGGTGGAATGACAGTGGTTCTAGGAGGGGACTTCTGCCAGATACTTCCAGTTCTACCAAAGGGAATAAGACACAACATAGTCACTGCATCCATTAAAAGGTCGTATCTTTGGGAACACTTCCAGATACTGAAACTAAGAAAGAACATGCAACTCAATTGCATGACAAACGATGAAACTGAGAAAAAAAAAGGTAAAAGAATTTGCATACTGGATTCTCAATATTGGAGATGGAACAAATACATCAGCAGAAGGTGAAGAACTGATAAATATACCAAGTGACATACTACTGAAAAAAGGAAATGATCCAAAAAAGGAAATTGTGGAAAGCATATATCCAAATTTGAAGGAGAGGTATCGCCAACGAGAATTCTTAGAAGAAAGAGCAATATTATGTCCAAGGAACGAAACAGTCCGTGAGATAAATGAATATATAATGGAACAACTAGCAGGTGAAGAGAAAACTTATCTAAGTTGTGACACAGTATGCAAAGCAACAACTCTAAATGGTGAAACAGATATGCTATATCCAATGGAATTTCTAAACAGCTTAACGTACCCTGGAATCCCAAATCATGAGCTAAAACTAAAAGAAGGTCTACCAGTGATGCTACTACGCAATATCAACCAAAGTGCCAGGTTATGCAATGGTACAAGGATGAAAATTATTCAACTAGGAAGAAGATTCATCGAGGCACAGATAATAACAGGAACTCATGTGGAAGAAAAGGTGTATATTCCAAGAATAATAATGTCGCCAACAGAATCAGTGTGGCCATTCCTCCTAAAAAGGAGACAATATCCAATTTCAGTGTGCTTTGCTATGACAATCAACAAAAGCCAGGGGCAATCTCTGAACAAGGTAGGACTTTATCTACCTAAACAAGTTTTCACACACGGACAACTATATGTAGCATTCTCAAGAGTGACGAGAAGGGACGGTCTGCGGGTAATGGTCAATGACGAAGATAGCAAAGATGATGTTGTCAAGAACATAGTCTACAAAGAAATTTTCTAAAGGTATGGCGAAATGACATACTTTTCGTGTACTATATTATTTTTCTTATATAAATTTACAGGTTCTCACTATATGGCAGGATGGATATGGTCTACTAATCTACCAAAATATAAGAAACGTGCACCAGCTTATGATGTAATTAGTTTCAAAAAAGCTTAAGACAATATTTCTTCCTTACATGATGGGATATGGTATGCTTATGTTTTCTCACACCAAAATCTATATAATGCGCAATTCTTTTTGAACCGAATGTCTAAAACTCTGCTCTCTTTTATATTGCAAATTCACCGGTTAATCAGAACAATGGTCACATCTGCATAGGAAGAAAGGGGCAAACTTAAAAAATGGATGTATATGTGCGATTCATGTGCTTTTGCCCGTACATACATAAATATTCCTGTTGCAAATATTAATGATATAAACAAACACTACTTCATTTTGTTAAATTTGCATGGGGGTAGGGGTAGGGCCTAACACTGCCGATGCCGGTCCCAAGCCCGGAAAAAAGTGGAGGGGGGCATTAAAACAAATTCAAATCTTTCACTAACAAGCACAACCTTAAAATATGTTTTCAAACAGAAAGTTCATCTCAAAGGAATTGAAATGGCCAATTACTAAAATTTGTAAATGGAACATGGTTTACATTAAAAAATTAAATACCGGTACCATATGCAGAACTAGAGTTGGCAGTTAAACATCTGATAGAGAATGACTAAATTATATTTTGATATTTAAACATATGAAATGAGGAAATAAAAAGGGCTGTGTAGATATCTTTTAAATTCGAAAATAACTTAAAGAAAATCTAATCCATCGTGCATGAGGTACTGAAAAAAATTCTTATGCCAAGTCAGATGACCAATGTATATAGAGACCAATGTATAGAGAAGACATCACAATGTAAAGCAGACACTGTGATTAGATCGAATAAAAAACAAAAAAATCTATTTGTAATTCCATTGGAGAATCAAAATTATAAATAAACTAAAGGATGGTACCAATTCATGACAGCTTCATCGACGAATCAAAATAACGCCAACCAAAAGGCCCCTATCTTCTCCAAGTAAGACCGCCGGACAAAAAACTCAAAATTCGCTACAGACTAATGCTACAGGCCGGACCTCCTCCATGACCCTCTTCAGCCGGGACCTCCTCCATGACCCTCCTACAGCAGTCCCCCGCGCTCCGTATGTACGGTCCATTTCAGGGCGAGTAGAACGCCGGGGATTTGATTTTGCTGGATTTCTAAGAGTATACGCAAACAGATTTGAGGAAGGAGCGGGACGGAGAAAAATGGAAAAAAAATCCAAGGAGCACACAACCAGATTTGAGACTAGCGGTGGATTAGAAAAACAAATGTCAAAAGGTCAGCGATGGGAAATGGGGAACGGAAAAGAAAAGTTAAAAAAATGCAACTACAACCTACAGTCCGATTTAGCACTGTATAGGTAAATTCTAGGCCGATACCTTCTTTTGTCATATATTTACTAGGCCCGATATCTAGTTTTCTTGGCTTTCTCTTTTCTTATGGCTTTGTAACCAAACTTTATAACTTTGTTCTTTAATTTGATTGATTCAGGCCGGCTTTTTTGTCCTCCGTAGAATGCTTAAAAAAAAAGGTAAATTCGAGGCAAAAATTAGGCTAAAATCGGATCCTATTTAATAGTCACATATGCAAAAAATACGCAAAGCTTTGGCTCAAATCAGAGGGAGAACTGTTTTAAAAAATAGAATTAAACACTTAATGCAATGGGGAAAATGCAATTGAACAAAATAATTATTTCTAAACTGTTCAGTAATATAAGACGTTTTATATATTTTAAAGTAGATTAGATTCGGACTAAAATGGATGAAACTAAACAATAACACATGCGTAAATAATCAGAGCGAAGACAAAACTGTTGTCCATCAAATCTAAAACCACATATATATATATATGTAAAAAGGTATCGATACCTCAACCTTAATTGAATAGTAATTACTTTCTCCGTTTCAAAATATAAGATGTTTTAGCTTTGTGAAGGAATATATCTAAATTTCTTTTAGTATGTAGGTTCATTGGAATGTGTTTCACACATTAAAAAATTACATCTAATAAAAAAATTATTTTCAAACTTTATTAAATTGTTCAAAAACGCTATTATGAATTATAAAAAAATAATAGATCATCAATAAATAAACCTGGCAAGGAAAGATATATTAATAGACCGTCAATGGGTCTCCTGCGTGTATAATGAATTGTCAAAACAATATGTTAATAAGTAAATTTAGCATGAAAAGAAATATTAATAGACCATCAATGGATAGCCTGCGCGTATGCGCGGGCTACTGTGCTAGATTCATTTTGTTGGATTCATTTTATGAATACCTATCTGATGGTATTATTTTTATATAGTGGTATCATACAAAACAATCCCTTGGTCAAAAACCCCTCTCTTAGGTAGTTCCTAGACTATAAATCCAAAAGGATCTTCTCCCAATGCCTCCAAATCTTCTACTAATCTCATTAAACCAATCATCCAGCATCTTACTGCCTATTACATTGTATTTATATGTTGCTTGCTGTATATATTGATGCTTGTATGCAATGTATTGATTATGGTTTTGTTTGTTTGCATGTATGCTCAATAACGGCGATAGTTGCGATTGTGTGACGCCGAGAGGAAGGAAGCATCGGTTTTCTCTTATTATTATTGTATTCGGTATTCTAAAGAAATTACGGGAAGTCTCGCTGGCCACAGGCAAGCCACCATTCCTGAACTCCTATATTATCCTATTGCTTTTTATCAATTGTTTTATTTCTCGTTTATGAACTTCACGACTAAATGCATGGTTTGTTTCAATTAAAAAGGCGTGAGTAAATTGGCTCCTCCAAGTTATGGATGAGTGTCCATTAGGACACCTACACTATTGACACTCATCTTTATCCTTTAGATCGAAGCTAAGATGATTAGCATCTTCCCTCTTGGAAACTATGGATTTCCAATAATAAAACTATTTTGGGTTTCACCCTACTGCAAAGTTTTCAAAATAAAACCCTTGGAAGGAGGCATCGTTTCCAAGTGGAGGTTTTACTAAAGAAGATATAAGGAGTGATATGTCGCAAACGTATCTATAATTTTTTATGCTCCATGCTTGTTTACTATCTACTTTGCTTTCCTTTGTATACATTTTGAGGTGTTTTTATATCTTTTCTGGAACTAACCTATTAACAAGTTGCCACAGTGATAGTTGCATGTTTTCTTCTCTTTTTGGTTCCAGAAAGGCAGAAAATCAATATTCTTGGAATTGGATGGGACAAAAGCCAAAATCAATATTTTACCATGGGCGACACGAAGTCCAGAGGAGAGACGGAGAGGCGAGCCAGGGCCGCCACACTCCCCTAGGCACGGGTAGGCCCACCCCGCGCCTGGGCAGGGCGTGGGACCTCTGGCCGCCTCCCAGCCTCGCCTCTTCGCCTATAAGAAGCCCCCGATGCAGAAACCCTAGGCACCGGATCAAAACTCCATGAAACCTTCTGTAGCTGCCGCCACCATCGTCCCTAGATCGGGGGGTTCTGAAGTTCTTCCCGGCACCCTGCCGGAGGGGAGATCATCCCGGAGGCCTTCTTCTCCGGTATGAAGCATGAGTAGTTCCACCTTGGACTACGGGTCGATGTAGCAGCTAGATGGTTGTATATCCTCCTTGTGCTTTCATGTATAGATCTTGTGAGCTCCGTCCATGATCAAGATCTAATCTATTTGTAATCATGCATGTTGTGTTTGCGGGGATCCGATGGATATTGAGATTACTATGTCAGATTGATTAATGGTTTTTTCTATTTGATACTATCATGCATGTGTTGTTTGTGATCTTGCATGCTCTCCGTTGTTAGTAGCTATCTTGGCCAAGTAGTTGCTAGTGACTCCAAGAGGGGGTATTTATGCTCGATAGTGGATTCATGCCTCTAGTTTCCAAGGGAAGTGACAAAAATCTCTTTAGTTGTAGATGTGTTGTTGCCACTAGGGAGAAAACAACGGTCTCTTGTTCATAGAACAAGTGGATTGTTTACCTTACACACTTTGCTTACAGCAGTTGCTTGTTGCTTGCAACTTAATACTGGAGGGGGTTCGGATGATAACCTGAAGGTGGACTTCTAGTCATAGATGTAGTTGGATGGCGGTCTATGTATATTGTTGTATTGCCCAATCGAATCTCATAGGATCTTTTTGTCTGGTATTGCATTGTTATGCCTTCCTCAGTTCCTGTCAATTGCCCTGCTGTAATTTGTTTACACTTCATGCCATGTTCTTTATCTAAGGAGAGCACCTCTAGTTTACTTGCTGCAAACCATTACCTTCCACACCATACATTTAATCCTTTGTTACAGCAACAGGTGAGATTGACAACCTCACTGTTAGTTGGGGAAAAGTCTTGAGTTTGTGTTGTGAAGGTTTCCACGTTGCTTGCAACGCCTATGTGACATTTCCTTCCTCCTACTGGTCCGATAACCTCGGTTTCTTACTGAGGGAAGACTTGCTGATGTGTTGCTTCACACCTTGCTCTTGGGGTTCCCAACGGGCTCCACATGAACTGAGCCATCAACAAGTTTTTTGGCGCCGTTGCCGGGGAGGCTAAGGACGTCTTCACAAGGGGAGTCATCCTCAACCTTTCTATTTACTTTGTTTTTAGTTTGCTTGGTTTTGTTAGCCTCTTTTCAAAAACTCCAAAAAAGTTAGTTTAGTTTGGTCTGCTTTCCCTATTCAAAAACACAAAAAAAATAGTTCCTGCTCTAGCTGCTGCTGGTTTTGAATTGCCAACCTTTGCCAAAATGAACTCTGTTGAGAACACCAAGTTGTGTGACTTCACTAGAACAAACAACAATGATTTCCTTAGCAATTTTCTGGTGCTGGTTCTGATGATCCTGCTGCCCATCTCAATAGCTTTGTTGAACTTTGTGAGATGCAAAAGTATAAGGATGTAGATGGATATATTATTAATCTCAAGTTGTTTCCTTTCTCCTTGAGAGGGGAAGCTAAAGAGTGGTTGCTATCCTTGCATAGAAATAGTATTGATTCTTGGACTAAGTGCAAAGATGCTTTTATTGGAAAGTACTATCCTCCTGCTAAGATTATATCTATGAGAAGTGACATTATGAAATTTAAACAACTTGATAATGAACATGTTGCTCAAGCTTGGGAAAGAATGAAAACTTTGGTTAAGAATTGTCCCACTCATGGACTCACTGCTTGGATGATTATCCAGACTTTTTATGCAGGTTTGAACTTCTCCTCAAGAAATCTGTTGGATTCAGCTGTTGGAGGTACCTTCATGGGCCTCACTTTGGGTGCTGCAACAAGGATCCTTGATAATATGATGGTTAACTACTCTGAATGGCATGTTGAGAGAGCTCCACATGGTAAGAAGGTAAATTACGTTGAGGAAACTTCCTCTTTGAGTGAAAAGATTGATGTTATTATGGCTATGCTTGTTAATGGGAAAGCTCCTTTAGATCCAAACAATGTTCCCTTCGCCTCTTTGGTTTCTCAAGAAGAGCAAGTTGATGTGAACTTCATTAGAAACAACAATTTCAACAACAATGCCTATAGGAATAATTTTGGTGGTAACAACAATTATAGGCATTATCCTCCTAATAATGGCAATTCCTATGGAAACTCCTACAACAATGCTAGAAGTGCCCCCTCTGAACTTGAAGTCATGCTCAAAGACTTTATTAGTAAACAAGCTGCTTTCAACAAGACTGTGGAGGAAAAGCTTTTAACTGTTGAGAAGAATATTTCCTCTTTGTTTGAAGCACAGTCCTCCTTGATTAATAAAATGGCTGCTAAACCTGAAACCATGGAAAGTACCTTTGCTGCTATTCATGCCATAAAAGTTACTATTGATGAAAATTTTAGGCTGTTAGCTCAACTTCATGCTAAGTGGAAAAGGGAAGCTGAAATTGAAAGAAACAATAGTGTGTGCACTATCACTAGAATGGATACCACTAAACCACAAGAAGCCCCTATTCCTCCTCCTCCTACAATGCCTAAGCCTAATGAGTCTACTACTAGTGATGCTAAGTTTGATTTTGATATAGATGGTTGCAATATTTCTGAAGTGATTCTGTTCTTGCAAAAACTTGCTAGAAGTCCTGATGCTAGTGATAGCATGTTGCTTTCACCAAACACATTATAGATGCTCTTGTTAAGATTAAGGAAGAGAAGCTAAAACACAAAGCTTCTATTCCTAGGAAAGTATAAGATAGTTGGGAACCCATTATTAATGTGCAAGTGAATGACTTTGATCTCAAAGCTTCATGTGATCTTGGTTCTAGTGTCTCTATTATGCCTAGGAAGATTTATGAAATTATTGATTTGCCACCTTTAGAAGATTGTTATTTGGATGTTCCACTTGATGATAATGCTAAGAAGAAACTAACGGGGAGTATTAATGATGTTCTCATCATGGTTAACTATTCTTATGTCCCTGTTGCTTTCTATGTTTTGGATGTTGAATACAATGCTTCTTGTCCTATTACTTTGGGAAGACCTTTTCTTAGAACAGTTGGTGCCATCATTGGTATGAAGGAAGGCACCATTAAATATCAATTTCCATTCAATAAAGGTATTGAAAACTTCCCTACGAGGAGAGAGAAGTTGCTTTTTGCTCCTCCTTTGGAAGCAAGGTTTGATGTTAATGCTTCTTCATTTGAAAATACTTGATTTCTTGCTTCTTGTGCCTAACTTAAAGGCGTTAAAGAAAAGTACTTGTTGGGAGATAACCCAAGAGTTTCATTGAGCCTTGGAAGTTATTACTTCAGTAATAAACTCTCCTTATCATCTCTGTTTGCTTTTTGTGCCAAGAATGACCTCCAATGAGAGGGAAGTAATATTTGGGGAGTTGTTGTCCCGAAACAGATTTCTGTCCTCCACCATAAAATTTTTTTAGGAGTCTCTGTAAGTCGGATTGAGCTGAAAATTTATGAATAAATCCCATAGTATGATATCCAACTTTCGTTAGTTCAACACTTTTTTATTTGAGCAACAAAAGACTTTCGAAAAAATCGGTTTCTACCTGCTGGTCTGTTTTGACAGATTTCTGCCATTATTTGCATTTGCTTCTTATTGATTCCTTTTTTACTTCTCTTTTGGTGAAATGAGCTTTTTGAAGGGGTTGCTATAGTATATTGTGTTTTTAGTGAAAAGTTTTGCTGTTTCAAAGCTAAACCCAAAGGTCTATTATCTTTTGAATACACTAATATTGCTAATGAAGATTGTGTGAAGTTTTTTATGATGGAAAAATTTCAGGTGTTAAGAGAGAATGATGTAATGAGATGAAGAATGGACAAAATATCAAGATTGGGGATGCCACCCCGGTGTCACCCCAAGAAATATCCAAGAGGTACAAACGTCAAAGCTTGGGGATGCCCAAGGCATCCCCTTCTTCATCGATAAAAAGCTCAGGTCTGTCTAGACACTTCGTTTTTATTATTTCGTGCACAGTTGTGTTGTTCTTGGAGAGTCTTAGTTTTCGTTTGGTTTTCTTAGTTGTTTAGTTTGCTTAAATAAAGTAGTTTTGACCCCCGTTCTCGCTGTGTTGTTTCAAATAAGTTGCTTGGTGTTGGAAAGGAGTAGAAAGTTCTTGCTTGAAAGTGCAAGAGGAGATTGCATTGACTGTGACTTAGACTTTAGCATGACATGCTAGGTGTTTTTTTGAGCTTATGCTTAGTGATTATTGTTGTATAAGGTCTGGTTCCAAACAATTGGGATTGCTTAGTGTTCCTTCAAAGAATCATGCGTTGTTTTAGCATACAAAAGCATACTATTGTGGTATTCTACTTTGATGCTTTGTTTGGGTTGACTTGGCGCATGCTCACACCATGTTATGACTATGAACAAGTTACCATATCCTCTAAGATCATTTAGTCCTTGACTTGTAGTACCACTCTATGCTTTGATTAGTAATGTTTTGTTGCTCTGCATGATTATGGCCATTATTGCTCTCTTAGTTGGTTGCTCCCAGTCTTTTGCTAGCCTCCACTTGTATGAGTAATCTCTACTCATGCTTCCAACTCCCAAGAAACCAAGTTATTCCAAAGTGACGAATATAAACTCCTATGCATGGTGTGTTACACCATTCCAAGTATATTCTTGTTTTCAGCTATCTTCCAAATTAAAAGTATTTTGTTATGTGAAAACTTAGTGATTAAAGCCCTCACAAACTTGATGGCACAATTTATATTCTTTGCCCCTACTAAACTTGAACCATTGTGTCATCTATGTTGTATATGCTTGCACTTATACGTTGGAATTAGCAGAACCATGTTGTCACGGGGAATGTTTTCAACATTGCACTTGTACTTTGTACACAGTTGATATCATGCTATTTTGTCTATGGATGTCACCAGTGTGAAATAAAGAGGGAGCTTGTAATTCCATGGAGTTATGTATTTTGTGTTAGATAAATGCCTGGGCCGCTAGCCTAAGTCATGCCTAATCATGGTGGAAACTTGCAGCATCACCATAATGAGCTATCTGTGAAGCATCCTCAATAAAAATCTATGCACATAGTAAATAAAACGATCGCTGGGATGCTCATTGTCTGCTTGCCTTGTAATTTTGTTTATGGAATAGCTCATGTACCATGTGCAAGGGGTACCCCGTTGGCAGTTCTATATGATACGCATGTACTTACTATGACAAGAACTTACAGGTGAATGAAGTTGAGTAGCATGAGGTGTGGCCCTCGTATTCAAGGGACTTGAGATTGCCAACTGATACTTTGTCAAGCATATACTCCATAGTTTGTTCACTTTAACCTTTATCACTTCAAGATGCTTATGATAGGGGCAATGAGGGCTGAAAGCTAACAAGTATCATAATTTTTGGAAGCTCTTTTTGAAACTTGAAATCCCTTCTTCCCTTTATGAATGGCCTTTCTTCCACTATTATATTGAGTCTCCACCTTCTACCTTTAGGCATTAAGAGAGCATAGTTGTCATTCTTTGTGCAGTGTCCCAAAACTTATTGATTGATGCATATTGTGATATTACTTGTTCTTGTGCTATTTGTATCTAGTCACTCTTATGAACTTTGAAGGTGGCCTATGCATCTATTTGCCACTCCATGAGGGACAAGCTGAATGCCACTATGCCATGTTTTCTGTATGTGAAACAAACAAATGTTTTTCAATGCATGTTATTCATGATATTTGTTTGTAGCCTTTCATGTTGCATGCATTGTTACTATGTCCTATTGTTAGAACTGCATCTTTCATGCACATGTTTAGAGTTCTTTTATCCCAGCTTTCAATGTTTGCAAATGGTTTGATCTTGATTTTGATGGTGCATGTCACCTCAAAAATTATTCTTTTATCACTTACCTACTCGAGGACGAGCAGGAGTTAAGCTTGGGGATGCTTGATACGTCAGAAACATATCTGTAATTTTTTATACTCCATGCTTGTTTACTATCTACTTTGCTTTGCTTTGTCTACATTTTGAGGTGTTTTTATATCTTTTCTGGAACTAACCTATTAACAAGTTGCCACAGTGCTAGTTGCATGTTTTCTTCTGTTTTTGGTTCTAGAAATGCAGAAAATCAATATTCTCGGAATTGGACGGGACAAAAGCCAAAGTCAATATTTTACCGTGGGCAACACGAAGTCCAGAGTAGAGACGGAGAGGCGAGCCAGGGCCTCCACACCCCCCTAGGCATGGGTGGGCCCACCCTGCGCCTGGGCAGGGTGTGGGCCCTTTGGCCACCTCCCAGCCTCGCCTCTTCGCCTATAATAAGCCCTTGATGTAGAAACCCTAGGCACCAGATCAAAACTCGATGAAACCTTTTGTAGCCGCTGCCACCATCGTCCCTAGATCGGGGGATCTAAAATTCTTCCTGGCACCCTGCCGAAGGGGAGATCATCTCGGAGGCCTTCTCCGGTATGAAGCGTGAGTAGTTCCACCTTGGACTACAGGTCGATGTAGTAGCTAGATGGTTGTATATCCTCCTTGTGCTTTCATGTATAGATCTTGTGAGCTCCGTTCATGATCAAGATCTAATCTATTTGTAATCATGCATGTTGTGTTTGCAGGGATCTGATGGATATTGAGATTACTATGTCAGATTGATTAATGGTTTTGTCTATTTGATACTATCATGTCTGTGTTGTTTGTGATCTTGCATGCTCTCCGTTGTTAGTAGCTATCTTGGCCAAGTAGTTGCTAGTGACTCCAAGAGGGGGTATTAATGCTCGATAGTGGGTTCATGCCTCTAGTTTCCAAGGGAAGTGACAAAAATCTCTTCGGTTGTAGATGTGTTGTTGCCACTAGGGAGAAAACAACGGTCTCTTGTTCATAGAACAAGTGCATTGTGTACCTTACACACTTTGCTTAAAGCAGTTGTCTGTTGCTTGTAACTTAATACTAGAGGGGGTTCGGATGATAACCTAAAGGTGGACTTCTAGTCATAGATGTAGTTGGATGGCGGTCTATGTATATTGTTGTATTTCCCAATCGAATCTCATAGGATCTTTTTGTCTAGTATTACATTGTTATGCCTTGCTCAGTTCCTGTCAATTGCCCTTCTATAATTTGTTTACCCTTCATGCCATGTTGTTTATCTAAGGAGAGCACCTGTAGTGAACTATGGACCTCGATCCAATCTTTACCATTGATACATCCTCCACTGTTACCTGTTTACTTGCTATAAGCCATTACCTTCCACACCATACATTTAATCCTTTGTTACAGCAACCACTGAGATTGAAAACTTCACTGTTAGTTGGGGAAAATTCTTGAGTTTGTGTTGTGCAGGTTTCCACATTGCTTGCAATGCCTATGTGACGTTTACTTCCTCCTACTGGTTCGATAACCTCGGTTTCTTACTGAGGGAAGACTTTCTGCTGTGCTGCTTCACACATTGCTCTTGGGGTTCCCAACAGGCTCCACATCAACTGAGCCATCAAGGAGGATAAAGAGAAGGTTGAGCAAGGGAAAGAGAAAAGGTATGTTCTATGCCTTTACCGGAACAATTTATCCGTGCAACCACACTACCCCAGTCGCTGGGGCTTAACTCGTAGTTTGTGGTTGAAAGGGAAAATAGCCCTTATGTAGTGTTTTGGTTAACTATGACATTGAGGCTAGAGAGCGGACTAATGTTTCTATTAGCTTCTCTACAGGTGAGAGTCCACAGGTTGTTGGTGAAAGGCGATGGGTGACACCCCATTTGTTACTATATGAAGAGCCGGTGGTGTTATTTATTATTCTCTCTTATTTACTCTTGAGTCAAATAGGAAACATCGCAATATTAAGAGGGGTGATCTCGATGCGCTCTTTGGGGATGTTCCACATCAAATATACTTCTCCTTATCCACCACCACACACCCTTTCAAAGAAAGAGAGAAACATAGCCCTGAAAAATGAGTCAAAAGGGGGCTTCTGCAAAATCGGCAAAAGCGCCGGCGGCGCCGGTGCTGTCGCCGGAAATTCTCGGTGCACACAGATATGGCTTACAGAATAGCCTTTCGGTTGTTCGCTGAGAATTTCGGTCTCCGCCGAAAATTCTGGCGTATGGTCCGGTCCACCAGAGCTGTCGCCGGAAATTCTGGCGAGCAACTCGGTCCGACCGGACTTATTGCCGGTTCTGTCGCAGGAATCCCCAAACGGCTCTTTTTCCACCCATACTATATATACCCCTTTCTTATCCACCATGATATTAGGCATTTTAGTATAACATCCATTTCTTGAACCTCTCTCTCTCCCCCATTATTGAAACACAAAAGCTTGAGGATCTCCCATTCTACCCAACCAAATCCAAATCCCTTTGGTAGAAAGGAATAGGAGGTCCCAATATACGTTTCCACCAAGCCAAAGTTCATTCCCCCTTGAGTTCATTGAGTTAGCTTGTTACTCTTGGGTTTGTGGGAAATCCTAGGCGGCTAGGGTCGCCCGTAGGCATTCGGCTGTGATTTGCTTCGTGGAAAGTTTGTGAGGGTTTGGAGACTACCTTAAGGTCTACCACGAGTAAGTGAGTTATTCCTTCGTGGGATAGGCTCGGAGAAGAAGGTGAGCCTTTGTAGCGCGTGAGGAATCCTTCATGGAACCTCACACCTCTCCAACATGACGTATCCCCCTTCCCAAAGGTGGTGAACACGGGAATACATCTTCATCTCCGCGTGCTTCGGTTATTCCTCAACCGATCTCTTACTTGTGTTGTTTACCTTGTGATAGCCTTCGACCTTGAAGTATCTTGTTCATCATCTAGGTTGCCTCACCTAGTTTGCATTTAGACTCACTTATATTCCGCAAAGCCTAAAACTTGCAAAAGATTATAAAGAATTTTGTAGAAACCTATTCACCCCCCTATAGGTAAAGCATCTTACACTTTCAATTGGTATCAGAGCCTAGGGCTCTTTTAAGGGCTTTACCGCCTAAGAGAAAAGATGGTTTTCTCCGATGATGAGGAGGAAAATACTTATTCGGTCAAGGAGCTTCGTGAAATCTTAGCCAAGGGTTCCCTTGAAAAGGCCAAGGAGGATTCCGATATCCTTGTTCGAATGAGTTACCTAGAAGGACAACTTAAGGCCATTGGCGATGAGGCTTTTCTTGGTAACCCATTGGTAATACCTCAAGGGAGACCAATGGACACCGAAAAGGATAAGGATGCCGAGTCCGCTCATGAGGGAAGCTCGTTAAAAACTTCCATGCCCCCTAATAAATTCCCTTATGTTTATCCTAAGCAAAAGAACATCATGCCTCATATTAATGGTTCAGGTCCTGCACCTCATTATGATGGAACTCATTTCTCTCATTCGAAAGCTTCTATGGAATATCATCTTCGCAGCTGCAGCGTTGAGATTTGGGAGATTGTGTGCACCGGTTTCCACCCTCATGACCCCAACAACCTCACTCCGGGAGAGTACTACGACCGTCAACTAAATGCAATGGCTTGTGACAAGATAAGGAGTGCCATCCACCGCACTCTTCATGATCAAGTCAGCGACATCCCCACCGCAAAGGATCTTTGGGATAGGATTGTCATTCTCCAAGAGGGAACCTATCTTATCCAAAAATCCAAGTATGAAGCTGCCAAGTCAGAGATGAACATGTTCATGAACCATGATGGTGAGACTATCGCTGAAGCATACAAGAGACTTGTTGCCCTCCGCATGAAGATTGGTGGCCTAGAGTGTGATAAGTATGATGATGGATTCAATTTGAATGATGAACTTATCAAGTCCAAGATTGTCTCCATGATCGCGGTCACCGACAAGAAGCTTGCCTTGAACTTGCAACTCCTTGATAGAGCTAATCAATTCACTCCTGATGATCTAGTCTCTTATGTAGTTGCCATGGATGACTTGGCGGATGAAGGGAAAAAGATCAAGGAGATCAACCGTGCTATTGGGTCTTCCCAATCTCTAGCGTTAAAGGCCAAGCATGTGCAAGAAGATGTTGCTAGTGATGAAGAAAGCGATGTTGATGGAGTTGATGATATGCTATCTCAACCTGCTCTCTTCACCAAGAACATGAAGTTCCGAAGAAGGATAAGTTCAATGGGATCAAGTGAGAAGAAGAGGACGTGCTACAATTGTGATGAGTCGACCCATTTTTCTGACAAGTGTTCATATGAGAAGAGGCTTGACAAGCCTAAGTATGAAGAAGGTGCCAAACCAAGATTGAAGCCCAACCCCATCAATGAAAGATACAAGAGGAACAATAGGCATGATGGCAAGGGCTTCCTAGGTCAAGAATACATATCCGACAAGGAGGAAGAGGATGAAGAGAAGGTGGTTGGAGTGGCCGGCTTGGCCTTTGACAAACCCGAGTCTCTCTTCACCTATGACTACACCAAGGACTACACCGATGACTCTCCTACTCCCAACGTCACCGCCACTTGCCTCATGGCAAGGAGCTCCAAGGACGAGTCCGACCTGGAGTGTGGGGATAAGGAGAAAGTGGTGGGTGTGACCGGTTTGGCATATGTCGAACCCGGTTCACCTCTCACCTATGACTACTCCAAGGACTACATCGAGAGTTCTCATGTTCCCAAGATCATCGGTTCTTGTCTTATGGCAAGAAGCTCCAAGGTAATTGTCTCTCCTCCATCCCTATCTAGTGTCTTGGATGATCTTGAGAGTGATCGTGATAGTGATAGTGATAGTCATGAATTTGGTAAAGAATATATAAAAGAAATGTATGCTATCATGAAGTCTCTTCCTCCCATTGCTCGTGCTAGAGTCAAGCAATTAATGGAACTTGTTAGCTCACGTGATGAGGCCATTGATAGCTTGGAATCTCATATTGATGATGAGAAACGAAGATTCAACTTCTTGAGCAAGATCTTTGTGAGGAAAAGAATACCAATTCTTTTCTCAAATTACAAATTGAAATTTTTGAAATTGATAAAGCAAAAGACATGGACACTATTGATAGGCCTAACACATTGTCCCAGGAGCTTGATGCCTCAAAGAAAGAGCTTGAAGTTGCTCATGCTTCCCTTACCAAGGACCTTGAGCACCTTGAGAAGGCTAGTTTGCTTGTCAAGCGTGAGCTCATAAAACTTGGAGAGAACCATGATCAACTTCGGGTGTCCTATGAGAAGGCTCTTGGTACATTGAAGGATCCAATTATTGTTGAAAATGATTCTTGTACCTCTAACTCTACCTTTGATCAAGCTCACCTCATTGAGGAAAATAAGAAGTTAAAAGAGCAACTTGAGAAAGAGCGCCGTGCACCTACCTCCAAGGGAAAGATCCTAGATGAGATTTTATCCCGTCAAAAGAAGAGAATTTCCAAGGAAGGTGTCGGTTTTGATCCAAAGAACAACACGAGCAATGCCATTCCACCAAAGAAGATAACCTTTGTAAAAGAAGGTGACAAGATGGTTGACCAAGTCAAAAGGAATGTGGTGAATGGGGGAGCCATGAGGGGCAATCCCAATCACAAGTATGCGGGAAGGTCAAATCCTTCCTATTTGCTATGTAAGGGCACTCAAGGATATGTATATGCCAAATATGTTGGCCCTCGAAATGGTTATGCTTATAGGTGGTAATCAATTTGGGTACCTAAGGATCTTGTTGCTAATTCTAGGGGACCCATTACTCAATGGGTTCCTAAATCAAAGAATTGATTTTGTAGGGTTATGCCTCCAGTGGATCAAAATGGGTGTTTGAAAGTGGATGCACCAATCACATGACCGGAGGTATAAGTGGGCTTGACCAATTCATTCACGATGTCAACTCAACGTCAAGCATCACTTTTGGAGATAACTCTAAAGGAAAGGTACTAGGTTATGGTAAGTTGGTAATCTCCAAGGTTTTGACTCTAGAGACCTTCTTACATGTTGAAAACCTTGGTTACAACTTGCTTTCAATTAAACATCTCGCGGATGTTGGATATGACTCCTATTTCTCTAGAACTTTTGTGAAGGTCTTTAGGGGTGATGATATCAGCTTGGTTCTCATTGGACACGTGGAAGACAACCTTTATGTGGTCGACCTCTCGAAAGAGAGCCAATCTCTTCCTACATGTCTAATGGCCAAGGCTGACAAGGGATGGCTTGGCATTGTCACCTAGGTCATGTCAACATGAGAAATCTCAATCTACTCCTAAAGGGTGAGCATATTATTGGACTAACCGGTATCTCCTTTGAGAAAGATCGTGTGTTTAGTGCTTGCATTTCAGGAAAGCAAATTGGGAAGCATCATCCTTCCGTTACCAAGGTGGCCACGTCAAGACCATTGGAGCTTCTCCATTTGGATCTCTTCGGGCCATCAACATATGACTCCCTTGGTGGAATAATATATGGTCTTGTCATTGTTGATGATTACTCAAGGTATACTTGGGTCTTTCTTCTCAAGACAAAGGATGAGACCTTCAAGGAATTCATGATCTTCGCAGCTAGCTCAACGCACTCATGGAGTGGAGATCAAGACCATTAGAACCGACAACGGCACCGAGTTCAAGAACTACACCATGCAATAATTTGTTGAAGATGAGGGGATCAATCATGAATTCTCAGCTCCTTATACCCCTCAACAAAATGGTGTTGTTGAAAGGAAGAACCGGACAATCATTGAGATGCCAAGAACAATGTTGAGTGAATTCAAGTCCCCTCACAATTTTTGGGGAGAAGCTATTGCTACTACGGTTCACTACACGAACCGGCTCTTCCTCCGACCTCCCTTTGACATGACTCCATACTATATTCTCACAAGTAAGAAGCCCAATGTCAACTACTTCTGTGTCTTTGGATGCAAGTGCCTCGTCAAGAACAAAAAGGAAAAATCTCGGTAAATTTGAATCTAGAACTATAGAGGGTATATTTGTTGGTTATGCGGAAAACTCTCATGCCTATAGATACTACAACAAGACGAATGGTTGTGTTGAAGTATCTTGTGACGTAGAGTTTTTGGAGAATAATGGCCCCCATGAGGGGCAAGTTTCTTCTCGTGATGTAGGAGATGGTGATTCTTCTCAAGTCATCAAGTTGTTGGGTATTGGGCACATCTTTCCCACCGAGTCTCACATTCATGTTCAACAAGATGATGGGGGAGAATCAAGCTCAACTAAAGAAGAGCCAAGCTCTACCCAAGATGAGCCATCAAATGCATCACAAGATCAACATCTCACTGAAGATGCCATGCAAACCGAAGAACAAGAATCAAGCCCTCAAACCCTTGAGCAAGACCAAGTAGAAGATCAATCTACATCTCAAGGCCAAGCTCAAGATGGTGTCAATGATCAAGGCCCCTCAAAAGATGAATTGATCATGAAGGCACAATTTGGAAGATTAAGGCCGCCTCCATTGCAAGTGGACTTCAAGTCAACAATATCCTTGGAAGCATATCAAGAGGGATTGAGACCCATGCCAGGAAGAAGAACCTCACAAACTTTTGTGGGCATCATGCTTTTGTGTCCAACTTTGAGCCCCTTAAGGTTCATGAGGCTTTGGAGGATCCGGATTGGGTCATTTCCATGCAAGAAGAACTCGAGTGTTTCACCCCCCAATGAAGTTTGGTCTCTAGTGGAGAGGCCTAAAGATCATCGCATCAATGTCATTGGGACCAAGTGGGTGTTCAAGAACAAGCAAGATGAGAACGGGGTCATCACTAGAAACAAAGCAAGGTTAGTGGCGCAAGGGTATGTCCAAATAGAAGGTATTGACTATGAGGACACCTTTGCGCCCATTTCTTGTCTTGAAGCTATTCGTCTCTTGCTTGCTTATGCATCTTTCCATAACTTCAAGCTTTATCAAATGGATGTGAAAAGTGCATTTCTTAATGGTCCCTTGAAAGAGGTTTCATATGTAGCTCAATCCCCGAGTTTCGAAAACACACGCTATCCCAACCATGTGTATCTACTCCATAAGGCTCTCTACGGACTAAAGCAAGCTCCTCGTGCTTGGTATGAGCACCTTAGGTATTTTCTACTCATGGATGGGTTTAGCGCGGGTAAGGTCGATTCCACCCTTTTCACCAAATGGGTTAAAGGGGGTGGCTTATTTATTGTTCAAATCTATGTTGATGATATTATCTTTGGTGGAACTAACGAATCTCATAACAAAGCTTTTGCCGAGTTGATGACTATGAAATTTAGGATGTCCATGATGGGGGAGTTGAAGTTCTTTCTAGGCTTCATCATAAAGCAACTTCCTCATGGCACTTTCATCTCTCAAGAGAAATACATTAAGGATATGATCAATAAGTTCGAGATGGCCAAGGCTAATCCCATGAAGACACCCATGTCACTAAATGGACAACTTGGCCTTGGAGTTGGTGAGAAGGACGTGGATCAAAAGGTATATCGTTCTATGATTGGTTCCTTGCTCTACCTTTGTGCTTCTAGGCCAGATATCATGTTAAGTGTTGGAATGTGTGCTCGTTTTCAATCTGCTCCCAAGGAGTGCCACTTGATGGTGGTCAAACGGATTTTTAGGTACCTTGTTCTCACTCCTACTCTCGGGCTTTGGAATCCAAAGGGGTCAACCTTTGAGGTTGTTGGATATTCGGATGCCGATTGGGCAGGTGATAAGGTTGACCGGAAATCAACCTCCAAGGCTTGCCAATTTATTGGCCGGTCGTTGGTGAGTTGGTCTTCCAAGAAACAAAACTCCACAGCCCTATCCACCGCCGAAGCCGAATACATATTCGCGGCATCTTGTTGTGCTCAATTGTTATGGATGAGGCAAACCTTGAAAGACTATGGTGTGTCTCTTGGTATGGTGCCTCTTCTATGTGACAATGAAAGCGCAATAAAGATCGCCAACAACCATGTCCAACATTGCCGCACCAAACATATTGACATTCACCACCACTTCCTACGTGACCATGTCGCAAATGGTGGTATCAATCTCACTCATGTGGGTACGATGTTCCAATTGGCCGATATCTTCACGAAGCCTTTGGATGAAGCCCGGTTTGTCATGTTGAGGCGAGAACTCGGTATCCTAGATCCCCAAAACTTGGATTGATTTGCTTATTGCACTATATTCTTTCTCTTAACATGCTATGTAGCCTAGTTGTGCAGCACATGTAGGGATGGTCATCTCACCATGTCTTGGTTTGATGCTTACCCATGTGTGCAACATAAATTAATCTCGTGTCATGATATGGGTCCAAGCATCTATCTTTGAGGCGCCATGACATGTGTGCTTAAACATAGGGGGAGAAATCCTCCGCCAAATGGTCCGTTTTGTGTATTGGGTGCATTGTTGCTTCAAGCTAAATCCTTTGTCCATGGTTGCTCTTTGTTTTTGTTTCTTCATGACCTTGCCATATGGGCAGTGCTCTTTCTGGTCTTCATTTGGATCTTTGGTATATGCTCATATGATTTCTCACAATGTTTCATCTCCAAAACAACAAACAAACAAAATTTGTTGTCTTCAGAAATTTTCCGGCAATAATTCCGGTTCGCCAGCCTGATGACCGAAAATTCTGGCGACCACCAAAAATTCCGACAGCAGACGGAAAACCCTTATAGAACATGTTTTGGGTTCTCTGCCGAAAATTTCGGTCGCCACCGGAATTTCCGGTCACCAGTCCGGTTCGCCGATGTTCTCGCCAGAATTCCGGCGTGGGCATCGGTTCGACCGGACTTATCGCCGAAAAATTTCTTAGGGGGGTATTTATAGCCCGCACGTGGGGGCAGTTCCATCCTCTTCCTTCTTTCTCCCCCACGCCCACCCCTCCTCCATGGCTGCTGCCCCAAGCTTCCCCACCCCCCCATAGGCCCTTCCCTCCACCCAAATCCCTCCCTACTACACCAAGTTGTAGATCGGGCCTCTACAAGTCTTCTCACCAAAGGTTTTGCTCTCTCCTTGCCTGCATTGGGAGACCGGGGAGTGCTCTCCCTCTTCTCGTGTGGTGCTTTCCTCGTGCTCATTCGTGGCAAGGGAGGGGGCATGGATTCTTCTTCGGCATCCGAGGGTATTTTTGCTCTTTCCTCTCTTCATTCCCTTTCTTGTTGGTGGTGAAACCCTAGCCTTCATGGTCACTTGTGCTCCCTTAGTTCTATCTATCCTCCTAGTAGAGTAACTAGGATAACATCACCCTAGTTTCACCCACTTTTCTCCCTCATGATGTTTTTTGCGCAGGTACTAAGTCATGGATAGTATCACTGACGATTGCCCTAATTTTTTGGTCCCACGCCCGGTCGAGCCGAAACCGCCGCCGGAATTTTCGGTCATAGTTTCGGTCGACCTACATGCTCGCCAGAAATTCCGGTCGATCTTTCGGTTCGCTGGAACCATCGCCGATCATTCCGGCGACAGGGTCGGTTCCGCCGGACCTGGAGCCGAAATTTTCTTTCGCCTGTTTTTCTGTCCATGCGCTTGCCCAACCTTCATTCTGTGTTCTTGCGAGCTCTTCTATGACATACACACTTATTTGCTTTATTTGCCTTGCGTTCTTGTGTGCTTCTTGTGCAGAGTCTGACCACATCGACTTTGAGCCCGACACCGGCAAAAAGAGAAAGCTTACTATTTAGCGGCCTCCTCCTCCTCGCCTCACTCAGCATCAACTAGAGAAATATGCTATCACAGGGGGTTCTGGATCTGCAAGTGGACAGAAGAAGAAAGCCTCTGCTAGAAGATCCGCTATCAAGGGCAAGTCCAGTCTTGGTCCTACTAATGAAGAAGTTCCTCCCAACTACACCACTGCTTTGGATATTAATGTGAATTAGTGGCGGGACTTGAGGAGGCAGAATCCGTACCGCTTTCCCAACCGCACTTATCAAGGGGTTGACAAGATGTTCTGGACTGACACTCAGAAGTTCTTTTGGGATGACCTTTACATGAGCCAACTCGTATGAAGCGGGTTTTCTTTGTTCCTCCCAAGTATCTCAATGAGGACCACTATGCTCATTACCTCTCTTATCTATTTCGAGCATGTGGATGTGGCCCTGAAGCAGATAGATGTCTTTGATATTGCTACTATCAAGGTCAAGATAATGCCAGATCTCATTCGCCAGTTCTTCTGCACTGCTTACTTTAACACTGATGAGGCTCACACTGTCACTTGGATGACCGGAACCAAGCCATACTTGGCTTCGTTTGATGCTTTCTGCCATGCCCTGGGTTACCCTCCTGACCATGTATCTGGCTTCTGCATTCATTTTGAGAAGGCCTTCAGTGACAACCAGCTCCTTTTCTGCTATCCCAGTGATCCCAGCCATCAACCTCCTAGCTTGTCAGGGATGTACTACTACTACATGGTGCTTGCTCGGTTCTTCCGCTACAATCTTGTGAGCAAAGCTGGTGAAGCTGTTGATGTTTGCGGTCACCACAAGAATCTGCTGTACTACTGTGAGCCTCATCGCCTCCGGAAGATCAATGTGTGTGATTTCATCTACTATGAGATTCAGCGGTCTATTGAGAAGCGCATGACTCCCAATTCCTGTCAGTATGTTCAGCGTCTGATTGAGGCCACCGTTACTGTAGCTGCTATCCCTAAAGGTCTGTGTGAAGATATGGAGGATTTCAGCTTACCTCGTCGGGGCTATCATGTGGATCTCCCTCAGATGATGCCGTCTGAATGCTGGACCAAGCTTGCTCATGATCCTCTATCTGCTAGTGGCTTGCACTCTCGTAGGGACCTTCCCCATGCTCTTCCTTGCAAGAAAGGTCTTGCCCGGTTCTTCAAAAGCTTGTGGGATATGTGTCGCTCCTCCTATGATGTTGCCCATCGTAGTTTGGAGCTCAGTCAGGAGAACAGGCGGCAACACAATGTGTCGGGGGGATAACCCCCGGGTGGGGAAAGCCAGGCATAAGTAGGCCGGCTCCAGAAGATGCAGGTCGCCTGGCCTCCAAGAAATACAACTCTAACCGTCTGGAAAGCAAGCCCGGCTGGGCTTATAACCTTCCCGTCTGGCCCGTCTAGCCGGTGGCCAGAAGAACCGGCCGGGTGGCTGTTCCCACCTGGCTCACCTCGGATTCGATGGAGAGCACGGAAGGACGGACGCTCCGTGTGGGGTATGCTTCTGGCTCTCCCTCGTCACCAAGGAAGTTGGCATGCCATCATGACCAGCGCTACCCGACGAAGATAAAGCAAGACGGTCGGCTGGCCTGGCGAAAGCGGTCCGGGTGACCGTTAAAGCAAGGGTGACGCCCCAAAAGAAGCCCGAGTGACCACTGAAGAGAAGGATGACGCTAAAAGAAGGGCAGAATGGGTCCTGGCCCACCGGCTGGGCCCTGCAGCCGGCCTTGCCCTGTAAACCCATATCCAAACAGTAAACCCTAGGACCCAATCTGTAATCTGCCCCCCAGACCAGTATATAAGGGAGGGCAGAGCCAAGGTTCTAGGTAGGTGAAAACAGTAGAATAAGAGAAGTGTTAGCATCTAGCTCCCATCTTCCTCTAGCCATCGATAGTAGCTAAGGAAACAGCTCAAGGAGCACTTGTACCGAGCATCGAGCTCCCACACATAGTTCATCTTGCAGGAGTAGGGGTGTTACCTCGCCAAGAGGGCCTCGAAACTGGGTATATCCCTGTGTCTGCAGTGCACCGTGCCCAACCCGTTGCATGAGCCACCGAATGCATCCGTGTGTCCCTTCTTTGCCATCCCCGATGGCTCTGTCGTGTTCCACACCACGACAGTTGGCGCCCACCGTGGGGCACAGCGCTTCGGCTGGGATCATCTTCCGCACGGGACTTCCGCTCATCGACGGTGAACGCGTGGCCTCTGGCCTCGTGCTCACGCTCGGTGCCTTCTACTGCGTCATCGACAATGCAGCGTGTTTTGCTGGGAACACCTTCCCCGCTGGTGGCTCCATCATGCATTTTGGAGACATCCGCGTCTACATCATCGCCATCACGAGGGTTTTCCCCGTGGTCACCCCGCCCTCGGCGTGCCCCTGCGTGTCCCAGCCGAGGAGGTTTGCGCGAAGTCATGATGGTGAACGCTCGCGAAAACCATCGGCAGCCTCAAGAACATCGTGCAGGAGGAGAGAACTCCGCGCCTGAACCGGAGCAAGACCCACTCACCGCCTCCATCCAGCACCTGCGTGCTCCGGTCGTCATCGACACGGATCCAGCGGCTGTGGAGGCAGCACTCGAAGCTACACGCTAGAAGCTCCTGGAAGAAGCCACCAAGGTCGCGGCTAATCAGCATCGGCTGAACGCCACCGTGCATGAGTACAACACAGCCCATGGCTTCGTCAGAAAGATCCAGCACCGAGGGTGCGACCTGGCGTCAGAACTGGATCGCGCAGCTGACTCACATGCAGGTGTGGCGCGACCCGTCTACATCACTCCCGCCAACAACATGAGGGCGGCCGAGGCGGCGGCCGCGGAGCTAAAGCACCTGGAGGGCGAGGAACTTCGTCGCCAGCAGGAGTGTGTGCAGCTCCTCGTGGCTACTGCTAACAAGTAGCAGGCCGAGGGCGTCCCCAGCCAGGTGGGCAACTCCCACGACATCGTCGTCCGCAAAGGCGCAGACCAAACGGTGCATGGAGGAAGCAAGCATCAACAGACCTCTTCTCCAGGAGGGGTCGGGCAAAACAGCCACCAGCGTGGCGAATCTGGCAACCGCGGTCGTCACAACCGTGACACCGCTGACTCCAGCGTTAGTCGCGCAGGTGGAGCCTCCTAGGGGAAAAAGACACGAGCACCAGAGGGGGAAGCGGACGCGAAAAACGACCCGCCCGCGTCGCGTTTGAAGGGTCGGCTCGGTCCCCGAGAGCCAACTGATGCGCGGGAGCGCATCGACCTCCTGGTGCGGTCACGCACCTTGGAGGAGGAAAGTCCAGCTGGCCCAAAGTGTTTTGGCACGCGCATCCGGAACGAGCCGTTTCCGAAAGGATTTTCGCTCCTAAGAGACACGCCAAAGTACAACGGAACCGTCAAGACTGAGGATTGGTTGGTCGATTACACCACCGCGATGGGAATCGCCAATGGCAACCTCCGCTTGGCCATCCGCTACGTCCCCCTCATGCTTGTTGACTCGGCGAGAACGTGGCTCAACAGCCTCCCCGACAACAACATCAACGCGTGGCTGGACTTCGAAGAGGCATTCATCCGCAACTTCACCGAAACATACAAGCGATCGGGTCGACCTCACGAGCTTGCCCTCTGCGTGCAAGGCAAGGACGAGTCGGCACGCGCCTACCTCACCCGGTGGACCAGCATGCACAATTCGTGCGAAGGGGTGCGTGAGCACCAGGCGATAGACTTCTTCACCAACGGCTTCCGTGACAGCACCATGCTGAAGCATAAACTCAGCCGGGCAGACCCGCAAACCATGGCTCAGGTCATGTCCATCCCAGACAAGTACGCCACCGCGGATGCGGCAATGAAGAAGCCCATCGTGGTGGACGACCAGGGACAAATCGTCACGGACGAGCAGGCGGAGTGTCGCTAGCCGGGCGACCATCATCCCGGGCGGCACGGTCACGACAACCGCCACGGCAAGAGAAAAGACGACAAGGCGGATAGCCGGTATGGTACCAAGCAGGTAGCCGTGGTGCATGAGGATCTGACTGCAGGAGGTAGTCGGAGGCAGAGGCCGGATGACAGGCCACCTCAGCCTAAGTATACCATTGAGTCCATGCTCGATGGGCCATGCAAGTTTCACAGCGGCGTCAACAAGCCCGCGAACCACACGACGTGCCAGTGCAGCTGGACAAAGAAAATGGCCGAAGTCGGTGGACTCCCACCACCACCTCCACCGCCACCCGGAGGCCCACCGGATAACAGGGAACACCGCAACCGCCGCGAGGGTGACGAAGATGGTTACCCGCGGCAGGTGGGTAATTACCACATATTCCTGGCGGATCCGGAAACGAAGCACGCCAACCGGAGACGTGAGGCGGACGTGAACGCAATCGTCCCGCCCGTCCCCCAGTACCTGCACTGGTCCGATCAGGCGATCACCTGGGGCAAGGAGGATCAGCCGGCCGTGTTACCAAGCCCTGGTAGCTACGCGTTGGTCCTGGACCCCATCATCATCTCCAAGAAGCATTCATGACGCTTCTCTCGAGTGCTGATCGATGGAGGGAGCAGCATCAACCTCCATCACCGGAGCAGCCTCGAGAGGCTGGGCATCAATGAATCCCAGCTGGAACCTTCAAGCACTTCGTTCCATGGAGCAGTACCGGGACCGTCGCAGTCCCCAATCGGCAAGATCCGGCTGGACGCCATCTTCGGTAGCGAGAAAAACTTCCGCCGCGAGCCAATTTGGTTCGAGGTCGTGAACCTCTCCAGCGCCTACCACGCCATACTAGGGCTCCCAGCTCTGACAAAGTTCATGGGAGTGCCGCACTACGCATACCTCAAGATAAAGCTGCCGGGCCCAAAGGGAGTGATCACCGTCGATGGATGCTACAAGCGTTCGATCGAATGCGCCTCAGACGGCTCCAAGCTGGCCGAAGCAATGATCATCGCTGAAGAGAAGCGTGTCATAATGCAGAACATGGCGGCTCTGCAGAAGGACATGCCAGATGGAGAGCCCAAACTGGTTGGAGAATCGCAGTTCAAGCCCTCGCAGGGGACAAGGAAGATCCTGCTGAGCGAGGAAGACCCAAGCAAGTTCGTCCTGGTCGGAGACAGTCTGGACAGCAAATAGGAAAGCACGCTCGTCGATTTCCTCCATGAGAATCGGGACATTTTCGCATGGTGCCCCAAAGACATGCCAGGTGTCCCGAGGGAACTCGCCGAGTACTCCCTTCATGTTCGACCGGACGCAAAGCCAGTCAAACAATCTTTATGCCGCTTCGCAGAGGAAAAGAGAAGAACCATTGGTGAGGAGATCACCCGGCTGCTCACGGCCGGATTCATCATGGAAGTTTTCCACCCGGAATGGCTCGCCAACCTAGTGCTGGTGCTGAAGAAGAACAAGACATGGCGCATGTGCGTCGACTACACCAGTCTCAACAAGGCTTGCCCCAAGTATCCTTTCGCCCTGCCGCGAATTGATCAGGTCATTGACTCCACCGCCGGGTGCGATTTGTTGTCTTTTTTGGACGCTTACTCGGGCTACCACCAGATCAAGATCAATGTAACCGATCAAATAAAGACATCATTCATAACTCCGTATGGGGCATACTGCTACACCACCATGCCCTTCGGATTGAAGAACGCAGGCGCAAACTATCAGTGCTGCATGCAGAAATGCCTGCAGACGCAGATTGGAAAGAACGTACACGCCTATGTCGATGACGTCGTCATCAAGACCAAGGAACGGCACACGCTCCTTGAGGATCTGAAGGAAACATTTGACAACCTCCATCATTTCCAGATCAAGATGAACCTGGAAAAGTGCGTGTTTGGCGTCCCAGTCGGCAAGCTCCCGGGCTTCCTCGTCTTCAAGCATGGAATCAAGGCGAACCTGGAGAAGATCGGAGCCATCGAGCCCATGGAGCTGCCACAGAACCTGCGCGACGTACAAAAGTTCACCGGGTGCCTCGCTTCACTCAGCCGGTTCGTTAGCCGTTTGGGAGAAAATGCCCTCCCCCTGTACCAGCTGATGAAGAAGACATACAAATTCGTCTGGACAGCTCAGGCGGATGAAGCTTTCCGAGACCTCAAGAGCATGCTCACCTCGCCACCCGGCCTGGCGGCGCTAGCCGCAAAGGACCCATGCTGATGTACATCGCTGCCACAAATAGAGTGGTCAGCGTGGTACTGGTTGTCGAGCGACCAGAGGAAGGAAAAGCTCAGATGGTCCAGCGCCCCGTATACTACCTGAGTGAGGTGCTCTCGCTATCCAAGCAGAACTACCCTCGCTACTAGAAGCTGGTGTACGGCGTGTACATGGCCGCCAAGAAGCTCAAGCACTACTTCCAGGAACATTCCATCAGGGTGGTAGCATTGTCCCCACTCGCGGAGATCATCAGCAATAAAGACACCACATGCCGCGTGGCGAAATGGGCCATCGAGCTCGCTGCACACAACATCTAGTACGAGCCGCGCACAACAATCAAGTCGCAAGCATTGGCTGATTTCATCGTTGATTGGGCAGAAACGCAATACATGCCCCCAGTGCCGGACTCAACTTACTGGAAGCTACACTTCGACGGGTCGAAAATGAGAGGAGGACTCGAAGTCGGAATCGTGATAACCTCACCCAAAGGCGACCGACTGGAATACGTTCTCCAGATCCACTTCAAAGCTTCCAACAACGTCGCCGAGTACGAAGCGCTCATCCATGGGCTCAAAATGGCCAAGTACATAGGCATTCAGAGGGTGCTGTGCTTCGGAGATTTGGACTTGGTGGTGCAACAAGTATCTGGCGAATGGGACGCCAGGGACGCGAACATGGCCCTCTATCGCTTCTTTGTCCAGCAGCTGTGTGCTTGCTTCGAAGGATGTGAGTTTCACCATGTACCCAGAGCCAACAATGAAGCCACTGACGCTTTGGCCAGGGTCGGGTAAACAAGACAAGCCATACCGCCTGGAGTCTCTCTCAAGCACCTGTGTAAGCCCTCTATCACTCCCTCACCAGAGTCTGACTCCATCGTACTCGACGCGGATCCAGGAGCAACCGGTGCCGCGCCGCACCCGGGGACTGCCACACCGCACCCGGGGACTGCTTCACCGCACCTGTGGACTGCCCCGCCGAATCCAGAAACTACCTCGACGCCTCCCAAAGTCAACATAAGCACCCCTCCACCCGGCAGACCGCCCGATGCCCCGAAGTCGGCCGTCCGCGAGGAGATCAAGCTCATCATACAAACGATGCAAACCATACGGGAGACGCCCGACTGGGCGAAGCCGTTCATGGATTTCCTGGCCAAGGGTGAACTCCCAACAGAAGAGGTGGCAGCACGACAAGTGCGACGAAGGGCAAGCGCCTACACCATCATCAACAACGAGCTATACAAGCGCAGCGTCGGAGGCATCTACCAGCGATCCGTCAGTCAGGAGGAAGGATCCAAGCTTCTAACGGACATACACCAGGGCGAGTGCGGCCACCATGCCTCGTCAAGGGCGATAGCAGCCAAGGCCCTTCGGCACGGTTTCTATTGGCCGACGACGCTAAAGGACGCCAAAGAAATAGTCAAGACATGCAGTGGCTGCCAGCGATTCAGCCAGTTGAAGCACACGCCGTCTGTGGCTCTCAAGACAATACCGATCACCTGGCCGTTTGCAGTCTGGGGCCTGGACATGGTTGGGCCATTCAAGACAACTCGATCCGGCATGACGCACCTGCTCGTCGCCGTGGATAAGTTCACCAAGTGGATCGAGGCGAAGCCAATCAAGAAGCTGGATGGAGCGACGGTGATCAAGTTCTTCATAGACATCATCATCTGGTTCGGCTACCCTCACAGCATCATCACTGACAATGGAACCAACTTCGCGAAAGGAGTCTTCGCTCATTTCTGTGGGGAAAAAGGGATCCGCCTGGATCTGGCATCGATCGCACACGCACAGTCCAACGGACAATGCAAGCGCGCTAATGGTTTGGTGCTAGCTGGAATCAAGCCAAGGCTCATCGAACCGCTCGTCAGGTCACCTAGGTGCTAGATAGAGGAGCTTCCAGTAGTGCTCTGGAGCCTACGCACCACACCCAATCGCTCAACCGGCTTCATGCCGTTCTTCCTCGTCTATGGGGCAGAAGCCATTCTCCCCACATACATCCAGTTCGATGCACCTCGCAAGCATCTCTACATGGAGCAGGAAGCCAAGAAGGCAAGGAAGGATAGCGTGGACTTGCTCGAGGAGGCACGCGAGTTGGCTCTGTCCAGATCAACAATTTACCGGCATCCGACCCACCTATTTCCGTGAAGGAGACCTGGTGCTACGCCTGGTACAGAGCACCAAAGGAATGCCCAAGTTGTCCCCGCCATGGCAAGGACCATTCATCATCAGCCGAGCACTCCACAACAATTCATACAATCTGATCGACGCACAGCAGCCGATGAAGAACAAGGCAGATCGCTCAGACGAGGAGATGGAGCGCCCATGGAATGCCAGCCTGCTCTACCCATTTTACACTTACAAAAGTGTATGTATCTTCCCTTTTTATGTAACAAGTGAACAATAATGAGAGCCTTAGCGCAGCGCTAAGGACTTCGTCCCAATTCTACGCACCATCTGCATTTTCGTACCGGCTGGCCTAGGACCCACGATTTCTACAGACGGCATAATGTTGCACGCGGCGCCTAGAGTAGCCTCTTCGGTTCCGGCTTTAGTACGCACGGCGGATTTCGACCCGGCAAGAGCAGAAACTCAAAGCACACGTGGCAAGAAGATGCCGGCGTAGAAATCAAGGGCGTCCAGGCGAACTGGTTGCGTCCTACAAAAGTTAAGCCAACAACAGCGAACCGAAGTATCGCGAGGCACGCCAACATAGAAACTCCTTCGGTTCCGGCTGTAGACCGCAACCCGGCTGACGCCGACAAGGAAAAATGCTAGAAGGGCCAATACTCGCTGAGAAAAGGGGAGTTTCTCGCGGCCTAACTCGAAGGGGCGCCTGTCTATTTTTTTCCTATGATAATTACCAACCCATGCATGAGCATATGCACAAGAAAACTAACCCAAAGAAATGCTCTGTCTTGCACGACCCGAGTCACAGTTGGCAGGAAACAAGGTGGCAAAAGAGCTTCGCCCCGGCTAGCTACCCCAGCCGGCCCAAACCTCGGGGAATACACCCAGTGGACGCGCTCCCTCACACCCACAAACTCAAGTCAAGGTAGCCAAAAGAGCTTCGCCCCGGCTGGCTACCCCAGCCGGCCTGAACCTCGGGGACTACACCCAGTGGACGCGCTCCCGTGCACCCACAAACTCAAGTCAAAGTATCCAAAAGATCTTCGCCCCGGCTGGCTACCCCAGCCGACCCGAACCTCGGGGACT
Source organism: Avena insularis (assembly GCA_023614405.1). Lineage (NCBI taxonomy): Eukaryota > Viridiplantae > Streptophyta > Magnoliopsida > Poales > Poaceae > Avena > Avena insularis. Next base: position 161,815,745 of record CM042695.1, on the reverse strand, counting down.
ACACCCAGTGGACGGGCTCCCGCGCACCCACAAAAACAAAGTCAAGACGGAAAAAAGTGCTCGAACCCGGGTGGCTATCCCAGCCGGCGCGAGCATAAAAGACCACAAATGACGAAGACACAAACAAAGATTAGCAAAAGGCACCAAGCCTTAAAATGGAGCACGAAGGCTCCGCACAGATTAAAAGGTCGGCGACAGAAGTCAGCCGAAGTGTAGCACATTAGAGTAGCAATTTTCACAAATACACCCAGCATCCCGGGGATCAAGAGTCAGGAGCTTGTGAAGTAGAAGGAGCTGGATCAGCAGGGGCGGCACCAGCGTCAGTGGAAGGAGGCTGGCTGCTGGAGGCTTCATCAATGGGATTCCAAGGCACCGGCTCCTAGTGGAACGGCCGTGGCTCTCCAGGGGCGCTGAAGTTGCGCTCCAGGTCCACGTAGGTGCCAATCTTCACCCCGCGGGCTTGGAGCGCAGGAATGCTCTCGCGAAGACCCTCGTAAGTTGTCCCAAGGCGAAAGCCGCGGTCGACCACGCTCAGGTCGACACCAGCATACCATGACTTCACCATCGCAAGCGCCATCTCCGCCCCGCCTCGAGCAGCCCACTCCTTGTGCACGTCCAGCACGTCGATGCCCTTGGACAACGCCACGGCCAGGCTGGCCATGTCATGCACGACCAGGCCTGTGTCCGGCTAGATGTAGTGGAAGAGATCATTGCCAATGGCATGCAAGCTGTTGCTCTCCTCCGCCACCACCTTGACCAAGTCGAGGGCGGTCAGGTCACGACCAACCTCCTCCATCGGCAGCTTCTCCGTGGCCATCTCGGTCGCCTCGGGATAGTGAGCTGCAGCCGGACACAAAGCAGAATAAACCGACAAGATCGAGCAATTCACGGCACAATGGAAGAGAGTAGTTGAAAAACTTACTGATGACCATCTCTGAGATGTTCTGGAGGTGCTGATTGAGATCCTCCTCCCTGTGGCAAAAAGACTGGATTGTCCCCTCCTGCTGGGTGCAGATCCTCTCAAAGTTCTTCAGTGCCTCTGCCCGGATATCAGCCGTCTTCTTGCCCCGCTCCACACTAACCTCAAGCTGGTGTTTGGCCGCGGCAAGTTGATCAAACCGTGCTTGTCGCGCCTTGTCGACTCTTCCAGCCAGGCAACCTCAGCCTTGAGGCGTTCCAACTCCTTATCCTTGTCCCAGATCATGGATGTAGGAGGATACCCGATGGTCAACAAAAAACGGGAAAAGGGAGCCAATCGCCAAGACAGATCTGAAGAAGCAATCTTACGGCCAAGGTCCCGGGTGTTCTTCACAGACTCCATAAACGCTTTCTGCAGCAAGAAAGCAAATGAGCAACAGAGGAGCAAACCAGATGAAAGAGTGGAAAACTATGAAGGGGAATGACTTACCTCCATCAAAACAGACAATTTTTTGGCCTCGCCAAGGCCCTGTTCCATTCCCTCAACCAGGTGGCGAACCTGGCTGAGTGCAACGGGCGACGAGCCGGAGAGATGGGCAAGGATCACAACCGGCGTAAGCACAGCCGGAGCTAGCCTCGAGCCAGTGACGTTAACCTCGTCATCATCGGCAGCTGCACCCGAAGGCACAGCTACCACCAACTCCCTCCCAGCCGGCTGACCGCCATCCGGCTGGCCGGCATCCGCCGCAGCCGCCTGAGCAATGACGGGCTTGGCGGAACTGCTTGGAGCACCGCTCCAAGCCGGGTTCACGCCAGCCTTTAGGAGAGGGAGGGGGTCTTTGGGTCCTGCGCAGCCGCAAACAGCTGGCCCAACCACGAAGATGCAGGAGCCTGGTGCAGCAGCCCCGTGGTCGGGTAGCCCTCAGGCGCCCTGGGCGGAGAGGGCACGGCTGATGCAGCCGGGCTGGTAGTAGCCAGGACAGCCGCAGCCGCCGTGGGTGCAGCCGGCGACCTCGCCACCTCTTCAACCGGCGGAGGAGGCGGAGGAGGCATGACGGCGGCATCTCCGTCGCCAAGCACCATGGCCTCGCTGCAAAGAACAAAGAGTCAAAAGGAGAACCCAGCAAAACCGCAGAGTGGAAAGCAAGGGCAAGAGAGACACTAACCCGGCGACGAAGGGTGGAGCAACAACCTGACGCCCTCGGCGCGTCTTTTTCGTCTCAACTAGAGCGAGAACAGCAACAGGTGCCGCCCTTGTTCCCCAGGCTCTCGCCGTGGGTCTTTCTCAGGAACCCTCCTCGTCGGTGACATCGACTGTGGCACAAGCAAAGAGTAAAGACCATAACCTCAAGAACAAAGGTGAAAGAAAAAGCTGCGGACAACAACCTACCATGAGGATTCGAGGGGCCGTCATCCGCCCGGACGGGAAACCCTTCGGGTTCCGTCTGGGGTACATCTTCGGTTTCCTGTCCTCCAAGAAGGACGGAAGCGGGAAGTCACCCATGCCATCCTCGGCCAACTGCGCCGTGAAAAACTAATCAAAAAGCGGGGCATAAGGCACCCAAGGAAAGCTGGCAAATACAAGAAGCGAGGCGCAAAGCAACCAGAGAAAAACTTACTGACGGCGGCAGGCGGCCGCGATGGTACGTGGGGCAGGAGTATGCCCAGTTGGCCTCGATGCGGAACTTGGAGATCATGGAAATCCAGTTCCGCAGGTCCTGGATGGGCACATCCTTCCGCGATGTCCTCGTCGGATCATTCGCAGTATAAATATGGCACATCTTGTGCAACCGCTTCTGCAGCGGAAGCACGCGACGCACCATCCACGACAAGGTGATGTCCCAGGCGGCGAGCCTCTCCGTCCCCACCTTCGTCTCCAGCCAGGCGGCCATCCGTTCAAGGTCCGCCACCGCGCCCATGCTCTTCGTCGTCCAGGCCCTCTGCGACGAAGGAACATCGGTGAAGGGCGGAAGGCAGATCCAGTCAATCGCCGTGGCATTGCTCACATAGCAGTATGTGCGCTGCCACAGCTTGACGGTGTCGGGGAGCTCGAACTGCAGCATCGGCAAGAAAGACCGCGGGTAGATGGCGCAGCAGCCCGTCCGTGTTAGCGAGCCACCCTTGGTGATGTTCTGGGCCTTGAAGTGGAATAACTTGAGAAAGTTCGCCACCTCGGGCCACACCCCAAGATACGACTCGCAGCAGGCCGCAAAGTGCGACAGCTGCGCCATGGCCTTGGCGCCAAAGTGGTGAAGCTGGAGGTCGAAGAAGCCGAAGAGCTGGAGGAGGAACGGGCTGACGGGGAGGCCGAAGCCGCGCGCGAAGTGCACGAGGAAGATGACGCGCTCCTCCGGCCTAGGGTTCGGCACCCTCTCCCCTCTGGCGCAAGCCGGTGCTTCACAGGCAATGACGAGGGAAGAAACCTCTTGTTGATGAGCTCATCGGTCACGAAGGACCCACACCAACCGCCGCGTTGCTCTGGCAGCATCTCGAAAGAGGAGGAGGCCGTGGTTGGCAAAAAAAGGTGGCCGGCGGCGATAGGGAGAGGGCGCGCAAGAACAAGTAACGCTAGGGCACGAGGAGAAGATGAGCCGGAGGATGGACAAGTGTGAGAACCGATCCCCTCGGAGCCCTATTTATCCCCGCAAGCGGCAACATCGCCTTCGCTTCGCACGACACGCGTGGCGTCCACATTGCAGCGGACGTGGCCTGCTCCAGATCCCCTGCACCGTCGTGGTTGCCACAGAAGATCCCCGGGCTTCAGCGGGAGGCGAGGTGTGCGCCCTTGCCCCGAGGAAACGCCGCGGCAAGTTTGCATGCGCAGTTGCCAAAAACTAACGAAGCGACGGGGAAGTCAAACTGACGCGACGTGCGCTAGAGCCACAGGCATGGGTAACGGCATCAATAACGTCATCTAGCCAAAAGTTTCGTCTTAAGATCCGCCAGCCGGTACCTGCCTTCGTTGTTTACACCTAGTGGACGGCCATCGATTCCGCGGCCGGTTAACTCTAGTCGGAAAGCAAAATCAAAAGCCGCTGCCGGAGAAAGTAAAGCAACCTCTCAGGAAAGGAAGGAGAAAGGAAGATCTTTCCCACCGGCCAAGCCCATACGTGCTCGGGGACTAGTGTCGGGGGGATAACCCCCGGGTGGGGAAAGCCAGGCATAAGTAGGCCGGCTCCAGAAGATGTAGGCTGCCTGGCCTCCAAGAAATACAAATCTAACCGTCTGGCAAGCAAGCCCGGCTGGGCTTATAACCTTCCCGGCTGGCCCGTCTAGCCGGTGGCCAGAAGAACCGGCCGGGTGGCCGTTCCCACCCAGCTCACCTCGGATTCGATGGAGAGCACGGAAGGACTGACGCTCCATGCTGGGTACGCTTCTGGCTCTCCCTCGTCACCAAGGAAGCTGGCATGCCATCATGACCAGCGCTACCCAACAAAGATAAAGCAAGAAGGTTAGTTGGCCTGGCAAAAGCGGTCCGGGTGACCGTTAAAGCAAGGGTGATGCCCCAAAGGAAGCCTGAGTGACAACTAAAGAGAAGGATGACGCTAAAAGAAGGGCAGAATGGGTCCTGGCCCACCGGCTGGGCCCTGCAGCCGGCCCAGCCCTGTAAACCCATATCCAAACACTAAACCCTAAGACCCAATCTATAATCTACCCCCCAGACCAGTATGTAAGGGAGGGCACAACCAGGGTTCTAGGTAGGTGAAAACAGTAGAAGAAGAGAAGTGTTAGCATCTAGCTCCCATCTTCCTCTAGCCATCGATAGTAGCTAAGGAAGCAGCTCAAGGAGCACTTGTACCGAGCATCGAGCTCCCACACATAGTTCATCTTGCAAGAGTAGGGGTGTTACCTCGCCAAGAGGGTCCTGAACCTGGGTACGTCCCTGTGTCTACAGTTCACCGTGCCCAACCCATTTTTTGAGCCACCGAATGCATCCGTGTGTCCGTTCTTTGCCATCCCCGATGGCTCTGCCGTGTTCCACACCACGACACAATGTTGTCTTGACAGAGTGTGGTCGACCAGTGCCAGACTTGGGAAATGCTTTCGCTCCTGTCCCTTATGTCAACTTTGAGAAGCCCCCATTGGATGAGGACATGTTTAGGGGTTTTGATCCATCTATGTTCCCTGGGTTTGCCACTTCCAGTTCCTCTTAGCGCCGAGCTACATCTACAGGCAATGACGATGATGGTGAGGACGAGGACGAAGAGGAGGGTGACGATGAAGAAGAAGAGGAGGGTGACGATGAAGAAGAAGAGGAGGAAGAAGACTATGATGATGATGACGATGAGGACAACTTTGGTGGCTAGATCGGTCTCTCCATCATTTCTTCCTTTTTGGTCTCGATGCCAAAGGGGTAGAAAGAGTAGATTCGCTTCATTCATGACTTGCGTCTTGCACAAGCCCTACTTTGTTCGTTTGTCTTACATGGGCTTGTGCTTTTTATTTTCTTTGTTGAACTATTTGTGTGTGTGTTTGGACAACTCTGTAGTCCTCTTATTGTACCTAGATTTCCTATCACTATGTGCTTGCTATTATGTGCTAGATCTAATTGTATCAAAATATCTGTTTTGACTCTAGCTCGGTTTGTCATCGTTAACCAAAAAGGGGGAGATTGAAAGGGCAAATAGCCCTTATCTAGTGTTTTGGTTAACTATGACATCGAGGCTAGAGAGAGGACTAATGTTTCTATTAGCTTCTCTACAGGTGAGAGTCCGCAGGTTGTTGGTGAAAGGCGATGGGTGACCCCCCATTTGGTTCTATATGAAGATCCGGTGGTGTTATTTATTATTCACACTTATTTACTCTTGAGTCAAATAGGAAACACCGCACTATTAAGAGGGGTGATCTCGATGCGCTCTTTGGGGATGTTCCACATCAAATATACTTCTCCTTATCCACCACCACACACCCTTTCGAAGAAAGAGACAAAAAAAGCCCTGAAAAATGAGTCAAAAAGGGCTTCTGCGAAATCGGCAAAAGCGTCCGCAGCGCCGGTGCTGTCGCAGGAATTTTTGGTCGCCGCCGGAAATTCTCGGTGCACACCAATATGGCTTACAGAATAACCTTTCGTTTGTTCGCTAATAATTTCGGTCGTCGCCAAAAATTCCGGCATATGGTCCGGTCCACCGGAGCTGTCGCCGGAAATGCCGGCGAGCAACTCGGTCCGACCGGACTTATTGCCGGTTCTATCGCAGGAACCCCCAAACGGCTCTTTTTCCACCCATACTATATATACCCCTTTCTTCTCTACCATGAGATTAGGCATTTCAGTATAACATCCATTTCTTGAAGCTCCCTCTCTCCCCCATTGTTCAAACACAAAAGCTTGAGGATCTACCATTCTACCCAACCAAATCCAAATCCCTTTGGTAGAAAGGAAGAGCAGGTCCCGATCTATGTTTCCACCAAGCCAAAGTTCATTCCCCCTTGAGTTCATCGAGTTAGCTTGTTACTCTTGGGTTTGTGGGAAACCCTAGGCGGATAGGGTCGCCCGGAGGCATTCGGCTTGTGATTTGCTCCGTGGAAAGTTTGTGAGGGTTTGGAGACTACCTTAAGGTCTACCACGAGTAAGTGAGCTATTCCTTCGTGGGATAGGCTCGAAGAAGAAGGTGAGCCTTTGTGGCGCGTGAGGAATCCTTCGTGGAACCTCACACCTCTCCAACGTGACGTAGCCCCCTTCCCAAAGGTGGTGAACACGGGAATACATCTTCGTCTCCGCATGCTTTGATTATTCCTTAACCGATCTCTTACTTGTGTTGTTTACCTTGTGATAGCCTTCGAGCTTGAAGTATCTTGTTCATCATCTAGGTTGCCTCACCTAGTTTGCATTTAGGCTCACTTATATTCCGCAAAGCCTAAAACTTGCAAAAGATTATAAAGAATTTTGTAGAAACCTATTCACCCCCTCTAGGTTAACCATCTTACACTTTCAGTGGTGTTTAGCCGGGGCTGCTCAAACTTGCTAAAGGGGAGAAATCCCCTGAAATCCATACTCTCATGGACAAGGTACCGGTGCAACAATTGGGTCTCTCGCAGACGGTATGACTTATTGTGTGTACGGAAGGAAGTGGAGTCAAATTACTATATGCCATACTACGGTTTGGGGAATAGGCTTGTACGGAAGGGAGTCCTATGTCCATCGTGCCACATACTCGTGCCGGAGAGAACAACCCAAAAGAAAAAGCCGCCATTGCTAGGGATGGACAAATGAAAAGTTAGGTTTGATTATCCGAACCCCCGTCTACCATGTGTAGCAGGTCGTGGTTGTATCCCGACGGATGTATTGATTCTTGTGGGTAAAGTGCACAAACTCTGTAGAGTCTAATATATTCGAATAGTCATGTCCACGGTCAAGGACGGTTGGAAAGGTGACTGCTAGGAGTACCCTTGAGATATGTTTGAGACGAATAAAAAGGATGTGACGTGGTCACGAGGAAAGATAAGAACGAGTTTGGTTTGACCAGAGATGGTCGAAGATGTTTTAAAAAGGGGGTTTTGCTATCAAACTGTTTCTAAAGTTTTTTAACAAGGATATGGAGATATCCGAACTTTCAAAAAGGAGGCATATTTTTTCCAAAAGCTCTTTTTCAACAAAGATATAGAGATGCCAATGTTAGGCTTTTCCCAGTCAGTCGCCTGTAGGTTAAGTCATGAAATGGGCTCTGCGCTTGAAGACTTCCGCGACTTGTGTTGTAATTGCCATAATGGACACTTTGTAAGTTTTGTAATCGTTACTTTCTGTATGATGTAATGATACTGGTCAGTTATGCTCACAGCTCACTGATCATGGGAACGTGAAGTGTATGCATAACGGGTATTCTCGGACCGTAAATCCGGGGTGCCACACGGTAAATGGAAACTCTGGATTTCTTCATGGAACCCTAGAATCTCTAGTTGGAGAAGTTGCTTAGAATGCCGAGAGGGATCCAGGTGTCGTGTTTGGGCTCAATCCGCATAGTGGATCCACATTCTGGGAAGTTAGGGGGAGGTCGAGGGTTGAAAGCCATGTTAACTCCTACTCGATATCCATCCGGGGGGTGCACCTTGTGCCTAAAGTACGGGTTTATCTTGTTTATGATTTTAAGTTGGTAGTGGGGGCATACAAGGGCTACTCGAGCTGGTTTCATATTTGTTTGTTTTTTGATAGATTTCCTACTGCCGGGGTTCGGGGGGCAAAATCGGCAAACTCTCCAGCGCGCGCATGCATGCGAGGTCCACTGCAACCTTGAAACTAGGCACGTGCCCAACCTAGGTACCCCATGGGGAACCCCAAAACATTTTTTACCAAAAATTGAGGGCCATTTCTAGGGTACCTACATTTAGAAACCGCAATTACCGGAGCGTAACTTAGGAAAATACAATATATGCTTGCACCACGAGATGATACCAAACTCTCGAGAATGGCGGTCCGCCATGAGGTATCATGCGTATAAATCGCCTCGGGGCCTAGGGCATGCTCAATTCTCGCACCTCCTTAACAAAATCGCCGGTTTTTCGGAGCCGGTAAATGGAAACTCTGGATTTCTACATGGAACCCTTGAATATCTAGTTGGATAAGTTGCTTAGAATGCCGAGAGGGAGCCAGGTTCCAGCTTTGGGCTCAATTCGCATAGTGGATTCACGTTTTGGGCAGTGAGGGGGAGGTCTAGGGTTGAAAGCCATGTTAACTCCTACTCGATAGCCATCTGAGGGGTGCACCATGTGCCAAAATTCCCGGTTTGTCTTGTTTATGATTTTATGTTAGAAGTGGGTGACATACAAGGGCTACTCGAGCTGGTTTCATATTTTTAGATTTTTGATGAATTTCCTATTGTCAGGGTTAGGGGGTGGGCAAAATCGGCAAACCCAACAGCGCGCGCAGGCACGCGAGGTCCATTGCAACCTTGAACCTAGGCACATGCGTAGCCTAGGTACCACATGGGGCACCCCAAACCATTTTTTCCTGAAAATTGATGGCCATTTCAACGGTACTATAGTTATAAACCACAATTACAGGAGCGTAACTCAGGAAGGAAAAATACAATATATGCTTACACCACAAGATAAGTACCAACCTCCCGGGAATGGCGGTCTGCCACGACGTAGTGATGACTTGTAAGATCCCTCCTTTATAAAGGAGAAGGATCCCTGTGATTGCAATGCTAGTCCCTGGATCAATGCTAGCATCCACAGTTTAAGATGAAGTACACAGAAACAAAGGTCATTATTACAGTCATTCCAGAGACAACATAGTATTTTACAAACTCCATGGCCACAGGCCTAGTACAAGAGTTTAAATAAGTAAATAGATAAATAAGTCTTCATCTTCATGTGCCACAGGCAAGCATGTTGAGTGTAGACTCATGACTCCTAATCATCATCAGAATAACCTGCAACATCACAAGTTACAGCCACAGCGGGTCAATACATTGGAATAGTATTGGCAAGTGATACCTTAGTATAACTTTGGTGGACTAAATACTATATGCATTTTGGCTAAGTGTAGCTTAGGCTTGCTTTGCTCAAAATAGGTTTTGCCTATTAGTTGAAAACACTAAGTTTTTCATTTATAAAACTTTCCCAAGGAACCACCAATAGACATTGGTGAACCTTAACCCTTGTTCAACCACAAGTTTTTACTTAGAAAATTGGGATGAGGAGGTTCTTGATAGCTTCCATGTCTTGATGCTCAAGTTGTCCAATACCATGGACATGGCTAAGTACTTAGATTCTTCCATCTGCAGAGGTTGTGCACTTTCCCCACAAGACTTGATTTTCACGAAGACAGGACCTTTCAGAAGCCTTCCCTTAGACCAAATGGACGCGCTCCAACCTATCAATCCCACTACCACCAACTATCCAAATGGCTAAGTTATTGCAACATATATGATCCAGGCAGAGCCCATATTGCCAAGTGGCTGCACTAGAAGCTTCTTAACATTTGGCCTCTCAAATCCCTTTGTTCCTGGGTGGCTTTCCACAAGTTAGATACACAAGGTAAACCATAGAAATGGGCCTTGTGTAACCACTCAACATAAACCATTCCTTCCGTTCCACCCAGGTGTTTCATTCACTTAGTTGTTTTATTAAGCAAAACACAAGTCCAAAGACTTAGAAATATTTTATCATAGCATGAATATATAACCACCCTTGGTTGCTACTAGCTAGACTAAGCATGGCATTGTTAAGACTTAGAAATATTTCTAGCAATTCTACAACTACTAGGATTTCCCAAGCATAGCATATAGATCAAAAATATCCATGCAAGACTAGCAAAATATTTCTAATGCATATTTGAAAAACATAGGAATAAAGAAGCACCACTTGCCTTGGTAGTTTGGAGAGTAGCTACAATCCTCACAATCACAATCACTATTTGCACCAAAATCTACACATAAAATGATAGCACCAAATCACATACAAAACAAATACAAGCAAAAATATATGGATGCATGCAATATGATATGTGATGATTTTCTATACTCAACAAGACAAGTGCACAGTACTGGTTCATAAACAAGTTCAAAACTTGCCAAACAAACTTTATTTGGACAATAAAACATTTCCTAAATATTTGTTATACACAAAATAGTCCTACACATGTTTCTGTAAATAAAACCATTTTAACAGAAACAAAACATTAAACACATTGCATAAATGGAAAGGGCTTTCTCTCCTGATTCCATTGATATAAAATTTATCAAATTTGGACGTGGCATTCAAAAGTTATGATTAAAACAAAATCAAACAACTAATAGATCTAATTCCAAATTTTAAAACGAAACATGTGCCACGCGGCAGCTTCTAATTGGCTGGTACCGCTTCACTCAGGATCATGCTTCCGCACCGTCGGATCAAGTTAGATCCAACGCGCTAGATCAAAAGAAAACGGTTCGCTCCTGTTCTAATCTACGCCCTACGATACAGATCTAATGGTGGCCGATGCTTTGACCAAGAAGTGGCGGCGCGAATGGTCGCTGGCGGCGGCAGCGCTTCTGCCAGCGACGCACCAGTGATTCTAGAGGGGGCTAAGGGTCGAGCAGTGGCTTACCGAACTCGCGGAATCACGACGAAGATCAAGGTGCTGCTAGTGTGGGTGGGGGCGTGCTGCAGAGGCTGCTGGGGCTCGTCGGAGTTGGAGACAGCGTCAGGTTTGCACGGGCGGCGACGTTACTGGCCACCCTAGCACAAACCAAGGGTATCAGCAAGCGCAAAACGCTCAGGCGAACCTGACAGGGTCAAGTAGAAGGCGCGGGGCGGTTGGCTTTTACCTTAATCGCTCGCCGGAGTTGGATACGGCGACGAACGCTCATAGAACTCGTCGAAGTCGACGCTCTGGATCACAAGGAGACAAACAAAGGAGATCAGGAGGTGCGAAAAGATCAGAGGATCACTTCAGGGTGAACGAGGAGTAGGCGCGAGCACTAGGCTTATCGGAATACCTCGCCGGAGTGGGTTCTGTCTACGGCGGTGTAAAGGCAAATACTGGCAGCCTGGAGGCGCTTCTGGCTGGCTTTGTTGGGGGAAATGGCCGCGAGGGGGAGAGGCTTAAGTCGGCAGGAGGGGCGAGGAAATTACGCTGAAGATCCCAATTAAGCGAGGAATCAACGCGGCGTTTCTGGAGGAAACGGCGGTGGCGACGGGGTCTGCGCGCGCGGGGGTGGAGAAGAAGGTGCTGACCTGGCTCGGGCCCAGTGGCAGTGTCTGCGGGGTAGTGCGGGTGCGGGTGAGAGAGAGAGAAGGGGGAAACGACCCGGGTGGGCTTAGTGGGCTGGTTTCTCTATTGGGCCAAATGACTAGCGCCGGCCTTTTTCCTTTTCTCTATTCATTTTCTATTTCTGTTTTGATTTTCTGAATCCATCTTCAAACAAATTCAAATGCTAATTGAATTCAGATTTGTTCTGGATTTTTGCAGAGTGCAACACTCACAAATCTGGATATAAAACCAAGTGGTCACTTTGCACTTGCCTGGTCACTTGGAATAAAACAAAATAAACAGTGACATAGCACTTGGTTTGATCAAGTTTTGAAAATGGTTTTAAAATCTATATTTGTTTTGTAAATTTTGGTTTAAGCACTAGCAAACAAGCAAAACATTCTGAGAGCAACAAGGTTTGGTTTTGAACAAATGACTTCTCATTGGAGAGTAGCATTTGATTTAGTATTGATCACATAAAATAATGAGCATCAGATGCTCTTGTTTTGAAATGGTTTTGAAATGAGACCCTAAATGTTCATGGATGCATGGATGATATGCATGAGTTTTGAAACATGATTTTAGGGATGTTACAAATCTAACCCCCTTAAGGTGAATCTCGCCCTCGAGATTCGGGTTGGCTAGCAAATAGGTGAGGGTGGTCTTTCCGAAGATCATCTTCTCTTTCCCATGTTGCTTCTTCTTCGGAATGCTGGTTCCATTGAACTTTGCAGAACTTGATAGTCTTAGCCCGAGTAACTCTTTCTGCAGTCTCAAGAATCTTGATAGGTTTTTCTTCATAGGTGAGATCACTTTCCAATTGGACCTCTTCCAAAGGTATAGTATCCTTCAAGGAAGTCTCTTCCATTTCTGGATGACATTTCTTAAGCTGACTCACATGAAACACATTATGAACAGCTGACAAAGACTCTGGAAATTCAATCTCATAAGCGACTTCTGCTTTATGACTCAGAATCTTGAATGGTCCAACATATCTTGGGGCCAATTTACCTTTGATACCAAACCTCTTCACTCCACGAAGTGGTGACACTCTAATATAAGCTCTATCACCGACTTCATAGGCGACTTCTCTACGCTTAGGATCTGCGTAGCTCTTCTGTCGGGACTGTGCTATCTTCAATAACCAGCTTGACTTTCTCTTCAGCCTCTTTGATTAGTTCTGGTCCGAACAAACTTCTTTATCCCACACCATTACATAGCAATGGGGTGGTACACTTTCTCCCATAGAGAAACTCAAATGGTGCCATCTCAATACTGGCTTGATAGCTATTATTATAAGAGAATTCTGCGTAAGGCAGACTTTCATCCCAACTGGCTCCATAGTCTAGGGCACATGCCCTCAACATATCTTCAAGAATCTGATTAGTCCTTTCTGTCTCTGCCCATCACCGAGGATGAAAGCGGGCTGAATTCCAACCTCGTTCCCAATGACTCATGCAATTGCCTCCAAAAATGAGAAGTGAATTGAGTTCCCCTATCAGACACGATACTCTTGGGTAGTCCATGTAGACATACAATTCTGTTCATATAAATCTTGGCTAACTTAGCACTTGTATAAGTTGTCTTTATGGGTATGAAATGAGACACTTTAGTTAGGCGATCCACTACTACACAAATAGAATCATATCCTGACCTGGTCCTTGGCAATCCGGTAATAAAATCCATACCAATCTTGTCCCACTTCCAATCAGGAATAGGTAGCGGTTGTAACAATCTTGCTGGTTTCCGGTGTTCCGCTTTCACTCTACTACATACATCACACAAAGCAATATGTTTGGCGATGTCCTTCTTGAGATTATTCCACCAAAATCTTTCCTTCATATCCATGTACATTTTGGTGTTACCCGGATGAATGGAATACGGTGAATTGTGTGCTTCTTGTAAAATCAGTTTCCGAAGCTCCGGATCTTGTGGAACACAGATACGTTTTCCATGCCATAAAGTACCATGTTCGTCTTCATGGAATCCTTTGGCTTTTCCCTTGCCAATCTTTTCCTTAATCTCTTCAATTTCCTTATCAGTCTTCTGGGCTTCTTTGATCTTGTCCAACAAAGTGGGTTGAACATCAAAATACATGAGATGTCCTTCAGGCACAATCTCCAATCTGAGATCTCTAAATTGGGCACACAGATCATCTGGCAATTCTCCCTTAGTAGGGCCATTCACAAAAACCTTATGGCTTAGAGCATCCGCTACAACATTTGCTTTACCGGGGTGGTATTGCAAACTTAAGTCATAGTCCTTGATGAGTTCTAGCCATCTTCTTTGTCTCATGTTAATTTCCCTCTAGGTGAAGATATACTTCAAACTCTTGTGATCTGTGAACACTTCACATCGCTTTCCCAAAAGATAATGTCTCCATGTTTTGAGTGCATGGACAATAGAGGCTAATTCTAAATCATGAGTAGGATAATTTACTTCATGGGTTTTGAGTTGTCTCGAGGCATAAGCCACAACTTTCCCTTCTTGCATAAGTACTGCACCTAATCCAAGGTGAGATGCATCGCAATACACCTGGAAATCCTTCTCCAGATCTGGCACACATAAGACTGGTGCTGTCACTAGTCTCTTCTTCAATTCTTGAAAGCTGAGTTCACAACCTTCTTACCAAGCAAATTTATTGTCTTTCTTTAGCAACTCTGTCATAGGCTTAGCTACTTTGGAGAAATTCTCAATAAACCTTCTGTAGTATCCTACCAAGCCAAGGAAACTACGAACTTCTTTTACTGACTTAGGTGATTCCCACTCAGTCACAGCTGAAACTTTAGCAGGATCAACTGCTAAGGCATCTCCGGACACAACGTGTCCAAGAAAACCAACTTCATTTAACCAAAATTCTCACTTGCTGAATTTGGCATACAGCTTATGCTCTCTAAGCTTCTCAAGTATCAAACGTAAATGTCCTTCATGCTCTTCCTTGCTCTTGGAGTAAATTAGAATGTCATCGATGAATATGACGACAAACTTGTCAAGGAACTCCATGAACACTTTGTTCATCATATTCATGAAGTATGCTAGTGCATTGGTTAAACCAAATGACATCACGGTATACTCATACAATCCATACCTAGTGGTGAAAGATGTCTTAGGTATGTCTTGTTCCCTTATCTTGAGCTGAAAATAACTTGACCAGAGATCAATCTTTGAGAACACACAAGCTCCTTCTAACTGATCAAACAAGTCATTGATTCTAGGCAAAGGGTACTTGTTCTTGATAGTCACCTCATTGAGTGAACGGTAATATATGGATAACCTTTGACTTCTATCTTTCTTTTCCACAAACAAAACTGGTGCTCCCCAAGATGAGGAACTTGGTTGGATAAAACCTTTTTGCAACTGTTCTCCAAGCTGCTTCTTGAGTTCTTTCAACTCATCAACTGACATCTTGTACGGTCTTTTTGCTATTGGTCCAGATCCTGGTAGCAAATCAATAAGAAACTCCACATCTCTATCTGGTGGCATTGCCGGCAATTCTTCCGGAAACACATCCGGATATTCACTCACAATTGGCACACTGTCTATGCTAACCCCCTTAAGATAATTTAGCTTACTCCCTTCCGATTCAAAGTTAGGCCTGAATCTAATCCTTTTCTTCTCCGGGGTTGTGAGTGCAACAGTACGATTGGCACAATCTAGTACTCCTTCATACTTGGTCAGCCAATCCATTCCCAATATTACATCCAGTCCTTGGGAATCTAGGATTATCAGAATTACTGGAAACTTATGCTTTCCAAATTCTATCACTAGATCCCGGCATCCAAGATTTACTATCATGTCTCCACCTAGAGAACTAACTTTTATTGGACACCCAATGTTTTCAGTTGGAAACCCATTTCTATCAACAAATGCTTTTGATATGAATGAATGCGATGCTCCAGTATCAAAAAGAACAAGTGTTGGAATAGAATTGAGTTTGAACTTACCAGCAACAACATCTGGCTCTTCATAGATTTCCTCCACATTGATGTGGTTCACTTGTCCCTTCTGAAAAGGGTTGGGCTTGTTGGGTCCTTCAACTTTCTTTTCTGGGCATTCAGTTGCATAATGCCCCATCTTCTTGCACTTGAAACACTCAACCTGACTAATATCCTTCTTGACAGGCTGGCTTCCACTGCCACTTCCACTGTGGTGGCTCTTATATCCACCCTTGTGATTTTTGTACTGGTCATTGTCATGACTACCGTGACTCTTGTTGTCATGATGACGGTTGTGGTTGTGGTGCTTGTTGAATTTCCCATGCTTGTGGGATCCTGAACTCCCACTATCATCATAATGGGAACGCTTGTGAGACGATCCCGAGTTGTGCTTGTCTGAGTGCTTTCTCTTCCTACTCTCAACTTGCTTCATTTTGTTCTCCAAAATAGCAGCCTTATCACAAAGAGATTGGTAAGTGGGAACATAGGCCACTAATAGCTACAGGTTCAGTTCATCATTCAGGCCTTCGAGAAACTTCTCTCTTCTTTTTGCATCAGTGTCAACTTCATCCGGTGCATAACGCGCCAGATTGTTGAATTCCTCAATATATTCTGCCACGCTGCGGTGGCGCTGCTTCAGGTTATGAAACTTTTTCTTCTTCAGACTCATCACTCCGGATGAGATGTGAGCAGTACGGAAACCATCTTCAAAGATAGCCCATGTCACATCTGCAATGGGAGTGGTGATCTGAAAGTTATCCCACCATGTGGCTGCTAGTCCTTCCAACAAGTGTGCTGCAAATCTGACTTTCTCTTCATCAGTACAGCCAACAGTTACCAAGTCTTTGTTCACAGAGCGTAGCCAATCATTGGCCACCATAGGATCAGTAGTTCCTGAGAACTTTGCTGGCCTCAATCTTAAGAACCTGGTAAGCATGTCAAAACCCGGTGGGTTGTTCTGATTGTTGTTGTTGTTATTGTTGTTGTTGTTGTTGTTGTTGTTCTGATTCTGGATGAATGTAGTCATCATTTGCATCGGCTGAGTCTGAGCTGTCATCATTTGCTGCATCTCAGGGGTGATGTTGTTGTTGTTGGGGTTGGGATTGGCACGTCGGGGAGGCATCTATGGTTTTCAATAAGGATAATAATGAGATACCGTAGATGCTAGCATGCACAATACATCATATATCAAACCACAAACAAAACATGCATCACAGTAGTAAAAGTTCAACAACACAGACAACAAGTTTTGGAAAAGTAAACACACCAATAGCAAGCCATCCACATGTTGGATGATCATTGCGACTCAAATAATCAAAAAGTATGATAATAAATGATAAATGAGTAGTCGTCACTACTCCTCTACATCAACCTCCTCATCAACAAGTGTAAGACCGGCATTCTCCATCGCGGTCTTGTATTCCTCGACATTGGTGGTCAAGGCCTCTACCTTGGCTTTGAGAGCCCTCTTCTGTGCACGAAGTCTCTCAATCACACCTTGCTGATGCTCGAGCTCTAAGTCCTTGTTCTCTAGTTCTGCACTCATGTATTGAATCCTCTTGTTTCTATCTTGGACTCGCTTCTCTTGACTCTTAAACTTTTTATCTTGACTCTCAAACTTCGTCTCCATCTCCTTGACTATCTCATCTTGCTCCGCGAAGAGCTTCACCTTCTCACGAAGCTGCACCTGGAGTTCGTCATTGCTAAGCATGACGTTGGTCCTATCAGTGTCTAGGTGCCTAATAAGAACCTCTAAGTCCTGGAGGTACAGACGAACAGGCTCTGCTATCTCTCTAGCAGTGTCCTCAAAGTCAATGGCCTCACCATCCTCGTCACGTCTGCCGAAGGCGTGGAAATGAGTACCTCTAACCTCACGAGAGTATCTCCCTACTAAGCGTCCAAGCAAATCATGCATGACTACCTCTAAGCCTCTCTCCTTGTCATCATGCATGAGCTTGAAGGTGATGGCCTCCGTGACTGGCTCAGTCTGGTGTCCTGGGTGAATAACCTTGAAGCCCCAAAGGTCTTTCCTCTCAAACTTGGCGAGGGGAAGCATCATGAGGGAAGGAAGTGGGAGATTGAGCAGACTAGTAAGCTCAATGAGACGAGTGCCAAAGCGAGTTCCCTTGAACTCATCAACCGTGCTGATAATAACATTAGGCATCTATTTATAAGATAGAAAAAGTTAGAATCAACATACATAGAGATGAATCACAAAACAGAGCAACACATGCATATCTTTGAAAATCAAATCACACAAGTCATGGCATACATGAAACCATTACAAACATTCCAAGGTTCAACTTATTTCAAGCAACATTTGGAAAAATAAAATGATAAGTGGTGGTCCAACTAACGAAGTACGTTACAATCCCAACTCATTTTCCAAGTTGGTTAACAGGATATTTCTAGAAGCAATCTGTCTATCTAGAGCACATGACTCCATTACTAAGTCTATAATGTCTTCCCTTAAGGTTTGGTTGGTAGCCTCCAACTCTTGGGTATGTTTATTTTCTTCCCTAAGGTTATTCTGAGTGTTGAGCATTCTGCACTTGACTCTATCACCAAGTTCTTTGATGGCCTTCCAAGCTGCATCCCTTGCTGAATCAAAGAATGTAGTGTGCACCACTGAATTGGTGACCATGCAGAATCCTGATTCCTTGTGGTTGTCTTCCTTGTTTTTATACAAGTGAAGTTGCACCCACCAGTACTCCACTCCTTCATCCATCACAGGAAAACCTTTGTACACAACTGCACCATGTATTCTCATTGCAACCATGAGGTCCTTGAGAGCCTTGGGGAATTCCGTCTCACATTCCAAAGTCATTGTCATGAGTGGTCCCTTCCTTACGGCTTCGTTGACTGTAACATACCTAAAATCATGTTTCAAACTCATGCATATCATCCATGCATCCATGATCATATAGGATTCATTTCAAACAAAACAATTCAAAAACAAGAGCATATGAGCTCATTATTTTATCTGATCATCATTTGAAACAAATGCTACTCTTCTATGAGAGATTGTTGTTCATGAAACCAAACCTTGTGCCTTTTGCTTTCAGAATGAGTTGCTAGATTGCTAAGGTTTAAACTAAAATTTTCAAAGCAAATACCATTTGAAAATCAATTTCAAAACCAATATGAATCAAGTGCTATGTCACTGTTATTTTATTTTATTTCTGAATAACCAAGCCAATTCAAAGTGACCACTTGGTTTTATGCCCAAAATTGTGAATGTTGCACACTGCAAAAATCCCAAAAAGATTTGAATTCAAATAGAGTTTGAATTCATTTGAAAATCATTCCAGAAAATCAAATTAGAAAAAGAAAAGGAATAAGGAAAAGGAAAAGGGCCGGCGCTACTATTCTGGCCCAACAGCGAATCCAACCCAGCTAGCCCACCCGGGTCCCCTCTCTCTCTCTCTCTCACGCGCAGAAGCACCCCCAGAGTCGCTGACACTCGGACCCCACTCCCCCTCTATTTATTTCCCTGACAAGTGGACCTCTCCACGTCGACTCCTTCTTCCCCAATTCTCGCGCGCAGATGCCGTCGCCGCTGGCCGTTGTTGCGTTGATTCCGCGGCGTAATTGCCATTGATTTGCTGAGCGTTTCTTGTCGAGCTCCTGCATATTTAAACCCCTCCCTCTCGCGGCCATTTCCCCTCACTCACCAACCACAGAGTGCCCCCAGGCTGCGAGTATTTCTCGCCGCAACTCCGTTGTTCCGATCACCTCGCCGACGAATTCCGGTGAGCACCGCGCCCCCCTCTATCCATGATTCATGCTATCAAGCTCAGCAGCTCCTTGCGCATCTACTGACACACCCCGTTTGTTCTCGCATGGTCTGTAGCCTCGGCAGCGACTTCAACCGAGCGCCGCCGCTCTCTGCTCGAACTCCGGTGACCTCTCCCCGTAAGTACCAGCCGCCCCTTGCCCTCTGGTTGATACGCCTAAGATCCCCATTGTCTTGCGCATCTAACGGTGCCCTCCTTTTGTCTTAGCGCGACGCAGAACCTCGCCAACGTCGACCAGCAGCCGTACCCGACGCGTTCGCGAACTTCGTCGAGGAATCCCCGACGACTCCGAGCGCCCCTTCGCCAACCAGTGACACGTTGAGCTTCACCTCGACACAACAGTTCTGGTGAGCACCCTCTCCCCTCCTCGGGCGACCTAGAACGCCGGCACCGCCACTGACAGACACGCCGCCACCAGTCGCCGCCGCTAGCGCCACTAGGCTATGGTCAAAGCAACAGCAGCTGTTAGATGTAGATCTTGCGGTTTAGATTAGATCTGAGCGAAGCGTTTTCTTTGAATCTGGCACGTTGGATCTAACTTGATCTGACGGCGCGGAAGGGTGATCCTGAGTGAAACGGTATCAGCCAATACGTAACAGACGCGTGGCTAGGGTTTGGTTTAAAAGCAGAATTTGAAATCTGATTTATATCCAAATTTGATTTAGCTATAACTTTTGATTCCCACGTTAGATTTTGGCAAATTTTATATCATTGGAATCAGGAGAGCAAGCCCTTTCCATTTATGCAATGTGTTTAAAGTTTTGCTTCTGTTAAAATAGTTTTATTTGGAGAAACATGTGTAGGGCTTATTTGAGTATATGAAATGTCTAGGAATTGTTTTTAGTGTCAAATCAACTTGGTTTGGCAATTTTTTGACTTGTTCAAGATTCTGTACTATGCACTTGCTTGGTTGAGTTTTAAAAATCATCACTTAGCATTTTGCATGCATGCATATGTATTTTTGTTTGTTTGTATATGTTGTGTGTAATTTGTTGCTACCATTCTTTGTGTAGACTTTGGTGCTAGTGATTGTGATTATGAAGAGTGCTACTCTCCCAACTACCAAGGCAAGTGGTACTTCATGAATTTTTCTATAACTATATTTTATACTAAGCATTAGAAATATTTTGCTAAGTCTTGTATGTTATTATTTTGCCTATATGCCAAGTTGGGAAATCCTAAGTAGTTGTAGAATTGCTAGGAAATTTCTAAGTTAAGTTACTATCTATGCCATTCTTAGCCTACCTAGTAGCAAACAAGGGTTGGTGAAATATACATGCTATGATAAAAATATTTCTAAGTCTTTGGACTTATGTTTTGATTAATAAAACAACTAAGTCAATGAATCACCTGGGTGGAAAGGGACTTGATTGGTGGATTTTGGTTGAGTGGTTACACAAGGCCCATGGCTATGGTTTACCTTGTGTATCTCACTTGTGGTAAGCCACCCAGGAACAAAGAGATTTTAGAGGCCAAGTGTTAAGAAGCTTCTAGTGCAGCCACTTGGCAATATGGGCTCTGCCTGGATCACATAAGTTGCTATAACTTAGCCATTTGGAAAGTTGGTGGTAGTGGGAATGATAGGTTGGAACGCGTCCATTTGGTCTAAGGGAAGGCTTCTGAAAGGTCCTGTCTTGGTGAAACCAAGTCTGGTGGGGAAAGTGCACAACCTCTGCAGATGGAAAAATCTAAGTACTTAGCCAAGTCCATGGCAATGGACAACTTGAGCATCAAGGCATGGAAGGTATCAAGAATCTTCTCATCCCAATTTCTAAGTAAAAATTTGTGGGTGAACAAGGGTGAAGGACCTCAATGTCTATTGGTGGTTCCTTGGGAAAAGTTTTGACAAAGAAAAACTTAGTGATTTCAACTAATAGGAAAAACCTATTTTGAGCAAAGCAAGCCAAGCTACACTTAGCCAAATTTGCATATAGTATCTAGTCCACTTAAAATATACTAAGGTATCACTTGCCAATACTATTCCAAAGTATTGACCCACTGTGGCTGTAACTTGTGATGGTTCAGGTTACTCTGATGAGGATTAGGTGTCATGAGTCTACACTCAACATGTTTGCCTGTGGCACATGAAGATGAAGACTTATATTTATTTACTTATCCAAACTCTTGTATTAGGCCTGTGGCCTTGAGTTGTAAAGACTATGTTTATCTCTGGAATGGATGTAATAAATGACCTTTGTATCTGTGTACTTCATCTTAAACTATGGATGCTAGCAATGATCCAGGGACTAGCATTGCAATCACAGGGATCCTTTTCCTTTACAAAGGAGGGATCTTACAGATGGTATCAGAGCACTGTGTTTCCTGTAGGATTATGACCCTAGGATTGGAAACCACTAAGGAAAAAATTTCAGCCACTTCTACACTTGTCTATTCTTCTCGTAAAACTTTTCTAATCTTCTCTCTCATCTCTATTTGTAGGTGAACTCCATCAACGAAGCCGTGAGCAAAGGACCACTCATGACAATGACTTTGGAGTGTGAGACAGAATTCCCCAAGGCTCTCAAGGACCTCATGGTTGCATTAGACATACAAGGTGCAGTTGTGTACAAGGGTTTTCCTGTGATGGATGAAGGAGAGGAATACTGGTGGGTACAACTTCACTTGTATAAAAACAAGGAAGACTACCATCAGGAAAAAGGATTCTGCATGTTCACCAATTTAGTGGTGCACCCTACATTCTTTGAATCAGCAAAGGATGCAGCTTGGAAGACCATCAAAGAACTTGGTGATAGAGTCAAGTGCAGAATGCTCAACCTCCAAAATGACCTAAGGAAAGAGAAGGACCATACCCAAGAGTTGGAAGCTACCAACCAAACCTTAAGAGGAGACATTATAGACTTAGTGATGGAATCATGTGAGCAAGATAGGCTGATTGCTTCTAGAAACATTGTGTTAGCCAACAGATCCAGTGAGATAGGATTGTAAACGTACTTCGTTAGTTGGACCACCACCTATCACCTTATTTTCCAAAATGTTGCTTTAAAATAAGATTGAACCTTGGTTGTGGTAATGGTTTCATGTATGCATGACTTGTGTGTTTTGCTTCCCAAGGATATGTATTTGTTGTTTTGTCTTTTGTCTTATCATGTTTTTTGTTGTTCTAACTTTTCTATCTTATAAATAGATGCCTATTACCATCAGCACTGTTGAGGAGTTCCAGGTTACCCGCTTTGGTCCTCGTATCGTTGAGCTTACTACCTTGCTCAATCTCCCTCTTCCCACCATCATGGTGCATCCCCTCACCAAGTTTGAGAGGAAGGACCTCTGGGGCTTCAAGGTCAACCAACCCGGATGCCAGACGGAGCCTACCATGGAGGCCATTGTCTTCAAGCTCATGCACGATGACAGGGAGAGAGGCATTGAGGTAGTTATGGAGGATCTGATAGGACGTCTGCTAGGGCGACACTCCCGACAGGTTAGAGGTACCCACTTCCACGTCTTCGGAAGACGTGATGAGGCTGGAGAGTCCATCGACTTTGAGGACGATTCGATGGACGCAGCAGAGCCGATACGCCTGTACCTCGAGGACTTAGAGTCTCTCATTAGGCACGTGGACACGGACAAGACCAATGTCATGCTCAGTAATGATGAGCTCCAGGTGCAGCTTCACGAGAAGGACAAGCTCTTCGCGCAGCAAGACGAGATAGTCAAGGAAATGGAGGCGAAGTTCGAGACCCAGGACAGGAAGTTCAAGAGTCAGGAGAAGCGTGTCCAGGATAGGAACAAGAAGATCCGGGACATGACTGAAGAACTGCAGTCCAAGGACTTCGAGCTAGAGCAGCAGCAGACGGTGATAGCGAGGCTTCGCTCCCAGAAGAGGGCTCTCAAGGACAAGATAGAGACCTTGACCACTAGCATCGAGGAAAACAAGACCGCGATGGAGAACGCAGGTCTTACCTTTGTCGAGGAGGAGATTGATGCCGATGAGTAGATTGACTACTCGTTTATCTTTTATTATCATACTTGTTGTTTGAGAACTTGTTATTGGACCATCCGACATGTGGATGGCTTGCTACTTGTGTGTTTTACTTTGTGAACTTGTTATCTTGTTGTTGAACCTTTATCTTTCTATTGCATGCTTGTGTTTGCTTATGTGATGTAATGTGCATGAAAGCATCTATGGGTATCTCATCTTATCTCTATTTGAACAAACCACAGATGCCTCCCCGTCGTGCAAACCCCAACCCCAACAACAACAACAACATTACTCCAGAAATGCAACAAATGATGACTGCTCAAACTCAGCTAATGCAGACGATGACGACGTTCATCCAGAACCAAAACAACAACAACAACAACAATAACAAAAATAACAACAATAACAACAACAACAACAACCCACCGGGTTTTGATATGCTCACCAGGTTCTTGAGATTGAGGCCAGCTAAGTTCTCAGGGACGACCGATCCCATGGTGGCTAATGATTGGCTACGCTCAGTGAACAAGGACTTGGTAACCGTGGGCTATACGGATGATGAAAGGGTCAGATTTGCAGCACATCTGCTGGAAGGACCAGCCGCCACTTGGTGGGACAACTTCCAGATCACCACTCCCATAGATGAAGTGACATGGGCTATCTTTGAGGATGGCTTTCGCACTGCTCATATCTCATCTGGAGTGATGAGTCTGAAAAAGAAAGAGTTCCACAATATGAAGCAGCGCCACCGCAGCGTGGCTGAATATATTGAGGAGTTCAACAATCTGGCATGTTATGCACTGGATGAAGTTGACACTGATGCCAAGAGAAAGGAAAAATTTCTTGAAGGCTTGAATGATGAGCTGAATCTGCAATTGGCTGTGGCATATGTTCCCACTTATCAGTCGCTCTGTGACAAGGCTGCTATTTTGCAGAACAAAATGAAGCAAGTTGAGAGTAGAAAGAGGAAGCACTCCGACAAGCACAGCTAGGGATCGTCTCACAAACGATCTCATTATGATGACAGTGGAAGCTCAGGATCCCACGAGCATGGGAAATTCAACAAGCACCACAACCACAACCGTCATGACAACAAGCATCACCGTGGTCATGGCAATGACAAGTACAAGAACCACAAGAGTGGACATAAGAGCCACCACAGTGGTAATGGAAGTGGAAGTGGAAGTCAGCCTGTTAAGAGAGACATCAGTCAGGTTGAATGCTTCAAATGCAAGAAGATGGGGCATTATGCAAATGAATGCCCAGAAAAGAAGGTTGAAGGACCCAACAAGCCCAACCCTTTTCAGAAGGGACAAGTAAACCACATCAATGTGGAGGAGGTCTATGAGGAGCCTGATGCCGTTGCTGGTAAGTTTAGACTCAATTCTATTCCAGCATTTGTACTCTTTGATACTGGTGCATCTCATTCATTCATATCAAGAGAATTTGTTGAAAGAAATGAACTACCGGTAGAAACTATTGGGTGTCCTATAAAAGTAAGTTCTCCTAGTGGAGAAATGATAGTGAATTCAGGATGTCATGATCTAGTCATAGAATTTGGGAAGTATTAAGTTTCCCGTTAACTTGATAATTCTAAACTCCCAAGGATTGGATGTCATTCTGGGAATGGACTGGATGACTAAGTACAAAGGAGTGATATATTGTGCCAACCATACTGTCTCACTCACAACTCCAGAAAATAAAAGGATCAGATTCAAGACCAACTTTGAAGCAAAAAGGAGTACGCTTAATTCTCTTAAGGGTGTTAGCATGGACAGTGTGCCAATTGTGAGTGAGTATCCGGATGTGTTTCCGGAAGAATTGCCGGGAATGCCACCAGATAGAGATGTGGAATTTCTAATAGATTTGGTACCAGGGTCTGGACCAATAGCAAAGAGACCTTATAAAATGTCAGTTGATGAACTGAAATAACTCAAGAAACAACTTGGAGAACAGTTGCAGAAAGGATTCATTCAACCAAGTTCTTCATCTTGGGGGGCTCCAGTGTTGTTCGTGGAGAAGAAAGATAGAAGTCAAAGGTTATGCATAGATTACCGTTCACTCAACGAGGTAACTATCAAGAACAAATACCCTTTGCCTAGAATCAATGACTTGTTTGATCAGCTAGAAGGAGCTTGTGTATTCTCAAAGATTGATCTCCGGTCAGGATATTTTCAACTCAAGATAAGAGAACAAGACATACCTAAGACAGCGTTCACTACAAGGTATGGACTGTATGAGTATACCGTAATGCCTTTTGGTTTGACCAATGCTCCAGCATACTTCATGAATATGATGAACAAGGTGTTCATGGAATTCCTCGACAAGTTTGTTGTCGTCTTCATTGATGACATTCTAGTCTACTCCAAGAGCAAAGAAGAGCATGAAGGACATTTGCGATTAATACTTGAGAAGTTAAGAGAGCATAAACTTTATGCCAAATTCAGCAAGTGTGAGTTCTGGTTGGATGAAGTTTGCTTTCTTGGTCATGTTATGACAAAGGATGGTGTAGCAGTTGATCCTACTAAAGTTTCAGCTGTGACTGAATGGGAATCTCCCAAGTCCGTGAAAGAAGTTCGTAGTTTCCTTGGCTTAGCAGGTTACTACAAAAGGTTCATTGAGAATTTCTCAAAGGTTGCTAAGCCTATGACTAAATTGCTAAAGAAATACAAGAAGTTTGCTTGGTCTGAAGGTTGTGAACTCAGCTTTCAGGAATTAAAGAAGAGACTTGTGATAGCACCAGTCTTGTGTCTACCAGATTTGGAGAAAGATTTCCAAGTATATTGTGATGCATCTCATCAAGGTTTAGGTGCAGTACTTATGCAAGACGGAAAAGTTGTGGCTTATGCCTCAAGACAACTCAAAACTCATGAAGTAAACTATCCTACTCATGATTTAGAGTTAGCCTATGTTGTCCATGCACTCAAAACATGGAGACACTATCTTTTGGGTCACAAGAGTTTGAAGTATATCTTCACCCAGAAGGAAATTAATATGAGACAAAGAAGATGGCTAGAACTTATCAAGGACTATGACTTAAGTTTGCAATACCACCACGGTAAAGCAAATGTTGTAGCAGATGCTCTAAGTCGTAAGGTTTTTGTGAATGGCCTTACCAAAGGAGAATTGCCAGATGATCTGTGTACCCAATTTAGAAAACTCAGATTAGAGATTGTGCCTGAAGGACACCTCATGACTTTGGATGTTCAACCCACTTTGTTGGACAAGATCAAATAAGCCCAGAAGACTGATAAGGAAATTGAAGAGATTAAGGAAAAGATTGGCAAAGGAAAAGCCAAAGAATTTCATGAAAATGAACAGGGTACTTTATGGCATGGGAAACGTATCTGTGTTCCACAAGACCCGGAGTTGCGGAAACTTATTTTGCAAGAAGCACACAACTCTCCGTATTCCATTCATCCGGGTAACACCAAAATGTACATGGACATGAAAGAAAGATTTTGGTGGAATAATCTCAAGAAGGACATCGCCGAACACATTGCTTTGTGTGATGTGTGTAGTAGAGTGAAAGCAGAGCATCAGAAACCAGCAGGGTTGCTTCTACCACTACCTATTCCTGATTGGAAGTGGGACAAGATTGGTATGGATTTCATTATCGGATTACCAAGGACCCGGTCAGGATACGATTCTATTTGGGTAGTAGTGGATCGCCTAACTAAAGTGGCTCATTTCATACCCGTGAAGACAACCTACACCAGTGCTAAGTTAGCCAGAATCTACATGAGTAGAATTGTATGTCTGCATGGAGTACCCAAGAGTATTGTGTCTGATAGGGGAACTTAATTCACTTCCCATTTTTGGAGACAGTTACATGAGTCATTGGGAACAAGGTTGGAATTCAGTACTGCTTTTCATCCTCAAACCGATGGACAAACAGAAAGGACTAATCAGATTCTTGAAGACATGTTGAGAGCATGTGCCTTAGACTATGGAGCCAGTTGGGATGAAAGTCTGCCTTACGCAGAATTTTCTTATAACAATAGCTATCAAGCCAGTATTGAGATGGCACCATTTGAGTTTCTCTACGGAAGGAAGTGTACCACCCCATTGTTATGGAATGGTGTGGGAGAAAGAAGTTTATTCGGACCAGATCTTATCAAGGAAGCCGAAGAGAAGTTCAAGTTCGTTAAGGACATGTTGAAGATAGCACAGTCCCGACAGAAAAGCTACGCAGATCCTAAGCATAGAGAAGTCACCTACGAAGTTGGTGATAGAGCCTATCTTAGAGTGTCACCACTTCGTGGAGTGAAGAGATTTGGAGTCAAAGGAAAATTGGCACCAAGATATGTTGGGCCATTCAAGATTCTGAGTCGCAAAGGAGAAGTTGCCTATGAAATTGAACTTCCAGAATCTTTGTCAGCAGTTCATAATGTGTTTCATGTGAGTCAACTTAAGAAATTTCATCCATAAATGGAAGAAACTTCTTTGAAGGATACTATACCTTTGGAGGAGGTTCAACTAGAAAGTTATCTCACCTATGAGGAGAAACCTATCAAGATTCTTGAGACTACAGAAAGAGTCACAAGGACTAAGACTATCAAGTTCTGCAAAGTGCAGTGGAATCATCATTCCGAAGAGGAAGCAACATGGGAAAGAGAAGATGATCTTCGGAAATACCACCCTCACCTATTTGCTAGCCAAACCGAATCTCGAGGGCGAGATTCACCTTAAGGGGGTTAGATTTGTAACATCCCTAAAATCATGTTTCAAACTCATGCATATCATCCATGCATCCATGATCATATAGGATTCATTTCAAACAAAACAATTCAAAAACAGGAGCACATGAGCTCATTATTTTATGTGATCATCATTTGAAACAAATGCTACTCTTCTATGAGAGATTGTTGTTCATGAAACCAAACCTTGTGCCTTTTTCTTTCAGAATGAGTTGCTAGATTGCTAAGGTTTAAACTAAAATTTTCAAAGCAAATACCATTTGAAAATCAATTTCAAAACCAATATGAATCAAGTGCTATGTCACTGTTATTTTATTTTATTTCTGAATAACCAAGCCAATTCAAAGTGACCACTTGGTTTTATGCCCAAAATTGTGACTGTTGCACACTGCAAAAATCCCAAAAAGATTTGAATTCAAATAGAGTTTGAATTCATTTGAAAATCATTCCAGAAAATCAAATTAGAAAAAGAAAAGGAATAAGGAAAAGGAAAAGGGTCGGTGCTACTATTCTGGCCCAACAGCGAATCCAACCCAGCTAGCCCACCCGGGTCCCCTCTCTCTCTCACGCGCAGAAGCACCCCCAGAGTCGCTGACACTCGGACCCCACTCCCCCTCTGTTTATTTCGCTGACAAGTGGACCTCTCCACGTCGACTCCTTCTTCCCCAATTCTCGCACGCAGACGCCGTCGCCGCTGGCTGTTGCTGCGTTGATTCTGCGGCGTAATTGCCATTGATTCGCCGAGCGTTTCTTGTCGAGCTCCTGCCTATTTAAACCCCTCCCTCTCGCGGCCATTTTCCCTCACTCACCAACCACAAAGCGCCCCCAGGCTGCGAGTATTTCTCGCTGCAACTCCGCTGTTCCGACGACCTCGCCGACGAATTCCGATGAGCACCGCGCCCCCCTCTATCCATGATTCATGCTATCAAGCTCAGCAGCTCCTTGCGCATCTACTGACACACCCCGTTTGTTCTCGCATGGTCTGTAGCGTCGGCAGCGACTTCAACCGAGCGCCACCGCTCTCTGCTCGAACTCCGGCGACCTCTCCTCGTAAGTACCAGCTGCCCCTTGCCCTCCGGTTGATACGCCTAAGATCCCCATTGTCTTGCGCATCTAACGGTGCCCTCCTTTTGTCTTAGCGCGACGAACAATCTCGCCAACGTCGACCAGCAGCCGTACCCGACGCGTTCGCGAACTCCGGCGAGGAATCCCCGATGACTCCGAGCGCCCCTTTGCCAACCAGTGACACGTTGAGCTTCACCTCGACACGGCGGTTCTGGTGAGCACCCTCTCCCCTCCCCGGGCGACCTAGAACGCCGGCACGCCACCATCGACAGACACGCCATTGCCGCTGCGCTAAGCGCTGTTGGCTATGGTCAAAGCAACAGCAGGCGTTAGATGTAGATCTTGCGGTTTAGATTAGATCTGAGCGAAGCGTTTTCTTTGAATCTGGTGCGTTGGATCTAACTTGATCTGACGGCGCGGAAGGGTGATCCTGAGTGAAACGGTATCAGCCAATAGGAAACAGACGCGTGGCTAGGGTTTGGTTTAAAAACAAAATTTGAAATCTGATTTATATCCAAATTTGATTTAGCTATAACTTTTGATTACCACGTTAGATTTTGGCAAATTTTATACCATTGGAATCAGGAGAGCAAGCCCTTTCCATTTATGCAATGTGTTTAAAGTTTTGCTTCTGTTAAAATAGTTTTATTTGCAGAAACATGTGTAGGGCTTATTTTAGTATATGAAATGTCTAGGAATTGTTTTTAGTGTCAAATAAACTTGGTTTGGCAAGTTTTTGACTTGTTCAAGATTCAGTACTATGCACTTGCTTGGTTGAGTTTTAAAAATCATCACTTAGCATTTTGCATGCATGCATATGTATTTTTGTTTATTTGTACATGTTGTGTGTAATTTGTTGCTACCATTCTTTGTGTAGACTTTGGTGCTAGTGATTGTGATTGTGAAGAGTGCTACTCTCCCAACTACCAAGGCAAGTGGTACTTCATGAATTTTTCTATACCTATATTTTATACTAAGCATTAGAAATATTTTGCTAAGTCTTGCATGTTTTTATTTTGCCTATATGCCAAGTTGGGAAATCCTAAGTAGTTGTAGAATTGCTAGGAAATTTCTAAGTTAAGTTACTATCTATGCTATGCTTAGCCTAGCTGGTAGCAAACAAGGGTTGGTGAAATATACATGCTATGATAAAAATATTTCTAAGTCTTTGGACTTATGTTTTGATTAATAAAACAACTAAGTCAATGAATCACCTGGGTGGAAAGGGACTTGATTGCTGGATTTTGGTTGAGTGGTTACACAAGGCCCATGGCTATGGTTTACCTTGTGTATCTCACTTCTGGTAAGCCACCCAGGAACAAAGAGATTTTAGAGGCCAAGTGTTAAGAAGCTTCTAGTGCAGCCACTTGGCAATATGGGCTCTGCCTGGATCACATAAGTTGCTAGAACTTAGCCATTTGGAAAGTTGGTGGTAGTGGGAATGATAGGTTGGAACGCGTCCATTTGGTCTAAGGGAAGGCTTCTGAAAGGTCCTGTCTTGGTGAAACCAAGTCTGGTGGGGAAAGTGCACAACCTCTGCAGATGGAAAAATCTAAGTACTTAGCCAAGTCCATGGCAATGGACAACTTGACCATCAAGGCATGGAAGCTATCAAGAATCTCCTCATCCCAAATTCTAAGTAAAAATTTGTGGGTGAACAAGGGTGAAGGACCTCAATGTCTATTGGTGGTTCCTTGGGAAAAGTTTTGACAAAGAAAAACTTAGTGATTTCAACTAATAGGAAAAACCTATTTTGAGCAAAGCAAGCCAAGCTACACTTAGCCAAATTTGCATATAGTATCTAGTCCACTTAAAATATACTAAGGTATCACTTGCCAATACTATTCCAAAGTATTGACCCACTGTGGCTGTAACTTGTGATGTTGTAGGTTACTCTGATGAGGATTAGGTGTCATGAGTCTACACTCAACATGTTTGCCTGTGGCACATGAAGATGAAGACTTATATTTATTTACTTATTCAAACTCTTGTATTAGGCCTGTGGCCTTGAGTTTTAAATACTATGTTTATCTCTGGAATGGATGTAATAAATGACCTTTGTATCTGTGTACTTCATCTTAAACTGTGGATGCTAGCAATGATCCAGGGACTAGCATTGCAATCACAGGGATCCTTTTCCTTTACAAAGGAGGGATCTTACATTGATGGAGTTCATCTACAAATAGAGATGAGAAAGAAGATTAGAAAAGTTTACGAGAAGAAAAGACAAGTGTGGAAGTTGTTGAAAAAATTTCCTTAGTGGTTTCCAATCCTAGGATCATAATCCTACAGGCAACACAGTGCTCTGATACCATCTGTAAGATCCCTCCTTTATAAAGGAGAAGGATCCCCGTGATTTTAATGCTAGTCCCTGGATCAATGCTAGCATCCACACTTTAAGATGAAGTACACAGAAACAAAGGTCATTATCACAGTCATTCCAGAGACAACATAGTCTTTTACAAACTCCATGGCCATAGGCCTAGTACAAGAGTTTAAATAAGTAACTAGATAAATAAGTCTTCATCTTCGTGTGCCACAGGCAATCATGTTGAGTGTAGACTCATGACTCCTAATCATCATCAGAATAACCTGCAACATCACATGTTACAGCCACAGTGGGTCAATACATTGGAATAGTATTGGCAAGTGATACCTTAGTATAACTTTGGTGGACTAAATACTATATGCATTTTGGCTAAGTGCAGCTTAGGCTTGCTTTGCTCAAAATATGTTTTGCCTATTAGTTGAAAACACTAAGTTTTTCATTTATAAAACTTTCCCAAGGAACCACCAATAGACATTGGTGAACCTTCACCCTTGTTCAACCACAAGTTTTTACTTAGAAAATTGGGATGAGGAGATTCTTGATAGCTTCCATGTCTTGATGCTCAAGTTGTCCAATACCATGGACATGGCTAAGTACTTAGATTCTTCCATCTGCAGAGGTTGTGCACTTTCCCCAAAAGACTTGATTTTCACCAAGACAAGACCTTTCAGAAGCCTTCCCTTAGACCAAATGGACGCGTCCAACCTATCAATCCCACTACCACCAACTGTCCAAATGGCTAAGTTATTGCAACCTATATGATCCAGGAAGAGCCCATATTGCCAAGTGGCTGCACTAGAAGCTTCTTAACATTTGGCCTCTCAAATCCCTTTGTTCCTGGGTGGCTTTCCACAAGTGAGATACACAAGGTAAACCATAGAAACGGGCCTTGTGTAACCACTCAACATAAACCATTCCTTCCATTCCACCTAGGTGTTTCATTCACTTAGTTGTTTTATTAAGCAAAACACAAGTCCAAAGACTTAGAAATATTTTATCATAGCATGACTATATAACCACCCTTTGTTGCTACTATCTAGACTAAGCATGGCATTGTTAAGACTCAGAAATATTTCTAGCAATTCTACAACTACTAGGATTTCCCAAGCATAGCATATAGATCAAAAATATCCATGCAAGGCTAGCAAAATATTTCTAATGCATATTTGAAAAACATAGGAATAAATTCATGAAGCACCACTTGCCTTGGTATTTTGGAGAGTAGCTACAATCCTCACAATCACAATCACTATTTGCACCAAAATCTACACATAAAATGATAGCACCAAATCACATACAAAACAAATACAAGCAAAAAATATATGGATGCATGCAATATGATATGTGATGATTTTCTATACTCAACAAGACAAGTGCACAGTACTGGTTCATAAACAAGTTCAAAACTTGCCAAACAAACTTTATTTGGACAATAAAACATTACCTAAATATATGTTATACACAAAATAGGCCTACACATGTTTCTGTAAATAAAACCATTTTAACAGAAACAAAACATTAAACACATTGCATAAATGGAAAGGGCTTTCTCTCCTGATTCCATTGATATAAAATTTATCAAATTTGGACGTGGCATTCAAAAGTTATGATTAAAACAAAATCAAACAACTAATAGATCTAATTCCAAATTTTAAAACGAAACTTGTGCCACGCGGCAGCTTCTAATTGGCTGGTACCGCTTCACTCAGGATCATGCTTCTGCACCGTCGGATCAAGTTAGATCCAACGTGCCAGATAAAAAAAACGGTTCGCTCATGTTCTAATCTACGCCCTACGATACCGATCTAACGGTGGCCGATGCTTTGACCAAGAAGTGGCGGCGCGAATGGTCGCTGGCGGCGGCGGCGCTTCTGCCGGCGACGCACCGGTGATTCTAGAGGGTGCTAAGGGTCGAGCAGTGGCTTACCGAACTCGCGGAATCACGACGAAGCTCAAGGTGTTGCTGCTGTGGGCGGGGGCGTGCTGCAGAGGCTGCTAGGGCTCGTCGGAGTTGGAGACAGCATCGGGTTTGCACGGGCGGCGACGAAGGCGACGTTACTGGCCACCCTAGCACAAACCAAGGGTATCAGAGAGTGCACAACGCTCATGCGAACCTGACAGGGTCAAGTAGAAGGCGCGGGGCGGTCGGCTTTTACCTTAATCGCTCGCCGGAGTTGGAGACGGCGACGGACGCTCACAGTACTCATCGAAGTCGACGCTCTGGATCACAAGGAGACGAACAAAGGAGATCAGGAGGTGCGCAAAGATTAGAGGATCACTTCAGCATGAACGAGGAGTAGGCGCGAGGACTAGGCTAATCGGAATACCTCGCCGGAGTGGGTTCTGTTTGTGGCGGTGTAAGGGCAAATACTGGCAGCCTGGAGGCGCTTCTGGCTGGCTTTGTTGGGGGAAATGGCCGCGAGGGGGAGAGGTTTCAGTAGGCAGGAGGGGCGAGGAAATTACGCTGCAGATCAATGCCAATTAAGCGAGGAATCAACGCGGCATTTCTGAAGGAAACGGTGGTGGCGACGGGGTCTGCGCGCGCGGGGGTGGAGAAGAAGGTGCTGACCTGGCTCAGCCCATGGCGGTGTCATGGGTAAAAGGTGTGGGTGAGAGAGAGAAGGGGGAAACAACCCGGGTGGGCTTAGTGGGTTGGTTTCTCTGTTGGGCCAAATGACTAGCGCCGACCTTTTTCCTTTTCTATATTCATTTTCTATTTCTGTTTTGATTTTCTGAATCCATCTTCAAACAAATTCAAATGCTAATTGAATTCAAATTTGTTCTGGATTTTTGCAGAGTGCAACACTCACAAATCTGGATATAAAACCAAGTGGTCACTTTGCACTTGCCTGGTCACTTGGAATAAAACAAAATAAACAGTGACATAGCACTTGGTTTGATCAAGTTTTGAAAATGGTTTTAAAATCTATATTTGTTTTGTAAATTTTGGTTTAAGCACTAGCAAACAAGCAAAATATTCTAAGAGCAACAAGGTTTGGTTTTGAACAAATGACTTCTCATTTGAGAGTAGCATTTGATTTAGTATTGATCACATAAAATAATGAGCATCAGATGCTCTTGTTTTGAAATGGTTTTGAAATGAGACCCTAAATGTTCATGGATGCATGGATGATATGCATGAGTTTTGAAACATGATTTTAGGGATGTTACATGACTGCAAGTGCACAGATCATTTGTAGCTAGTTTCAAAATAAAGATATCGATCCCACTAGGAGCAGGAGTCTGAAGTCTAATAACTCTTGAAATAAATACTAAAATAGAAATGCTAAGTAAAATTCTAAGTAACAAGATAAAATATGAGTGTTGTGTAAAAATGGTGTTTTGGGGTTTTTGGTATAATAGAACAATTAGTAAAGTAAACAAAACTGAATATACAAAATAAATATCACGTATGTAAAATAGATTTGAAACTTCAGTGGGAAAAATCGTTCTCAGGGAGTAGTGGATACACCTCTAGCATTTATAAAGGGCTAAGGTAAAGATTATTATCATGAACATTCTCAACTATGTATGTGTGGGAGGAACTCCGTATTTGGACAAATAGGTAGCAACCACTGCTCACATCGTCCTCATAACCACAAAAGACAGCAATCAACATCAATTGAATTACCGCGTTATTAAAGGACTTGATCCCGTAGGACGTATCCCATGGCATGGATAGTGTTTTGTGAGTTTCCTCGATTCCTAAGTTGATACGTAAGGAGTGCCAACGACTTTATAGTCACTGTAAGTGCTAACACACCTCCTTCTACCAACAAGTAGTTCCCTCCATCAAGTCTCCACAAGAGGCAAATATTGAGAGGTCGACTTCTCCCAACATCAAGATGAAGAGAATCTAACACATGGTCATAGTGATGAATATCATAATAAACTTTATCTTATTTCAATCTCATACTAGGGTTTCTCCATATCCCGAAGAACTAATGATCTACTTAGACTTGGAGGCAATCAACATCATTTCAAAGACAATGGAATCTATCATAGATGAATAGTACTTGTATAAATCCACAACGAGTATGGAAATTACAACAAGATCTAGACAAGATGTAGATGGGATGGATGGAGATGGTGGTGATGTAGCGGTTGATGATGAAGATCAATGCCTTAGCCTCCTGGATCTGCGTAAGGCGAAGATGGATCGCCAGTGGATGAGTTCCCCCTACAGATCCCTTCCAGACGTGAGGTTTCAGCGATTTCTGGGTGTTATGTATGTCGTCTATCTGATCCAGTTGCACGGGATGAAACTATTTGAGGAGGCGGTGTCGGCGCCAACTATATGGCGGGAACTATATGACCGTAAAAGTTCCTCCCACCATATAGTTGGTCGTTAAACCCACTGTATCCTCCAATTGCTTCGGGTTTTCTTCTGGTGTTATTAATATTCCCAAATAAGCAATTTATGTTGTTTTTGGATCCTTTTCACTCCAATATAACTGGTACAAGAATTGTGTCTATCGTATCCATCATCTGACCTAATCCAGGTGAAAATAAACATAAAAGGTGCACGCGAACGACGTAAAATACCAAGATACTACTACTACAATACAAAATAATAATATAAAACATGATGCAAATATGCACTCATCAACTTCCCCAAGTTTAAACTCTTGCTCGTCCCGAGAAAGTTTAGCTTAAATGGTGTGATCCTCATATTCATGAAGCTGAGTCGATAAAATAAATGAGGCAGTTGCAACATGTATTTATCGTATAGGATAATAGGAATAAGTTCATGAATAGTACCTTACTTGAACCATCCAAATAATATTAGCAGGCTTCCACATCTTAGCAATTAACAGGTCACAAAAGATTACTCTCAACATGATTTAAAAGTATTCGGTTCGACCGAATGAGTTAGAGAGGTAGTCCCAAGTGTTTTCGGATTAACATAGTCACTTGGGATTCAAAATCTCAAACGTTTCTTTGTCCTACTACAATATAGTGGTATATGCCATTTGTTCTTTGCACATTCGCTCTTTTTATTTTTCTTTCTTTTCTTATTTCATTATATATATATATATATATGCTCACACTTTTGTTTAAGTGCTATGCAAAGGAGCTAGCCATACATTCCACTTGATGTAGGAATTCAAAGTTTAACTATCTCAATTACCAAATTCCAAATGTATATGAAGCATCTTTCATATCTTGAATATTCTACATCATCTTGTTCTCACTCTAATTTGATAGCACTTTTAGTTTTCCTTTGTTCAAGGTTTTTCTTTTTCAACTTAACTAATTAGATAATTTCTCCTTTTTGTAAATCAAACCATTGACTTACAACATATTGATCAAATTATCTTTGTATGTTCCGTTAATACCAACGGTGTGGAAGACTCCTATTGCTATCATTAAGTTCAAGTAAAATTATACTCAAGCTATTCATATATCCAATAAGACAAACTCAAACTCAATAATGCTCCATATATTATAATAAACTCTGAAGTTCATAAAAGGGATCGACTATTCCTGAAAGGAATCTAATGATTTAATCTTATTGCTCAACTCGAACTAATTCAAAAACTAGAATATTAATAGAAACTTATGAGATATATTACAAGGTCTTAAATATCTTCCAAACTTGGAATCAAGCTAGGCGGGATCAAATAATCCCTCACAATTATTTGATACCGTGGTTTATTGTATATCACTGTGGCGCCATGGCACGTGGAATCTTCTCTTCATTTGACAGCCTGAAACAGAGGGATTGATTGACATCTTCCAGTTCTTTGACACACAACTTGTAGAAAATATTATTCTGCTCAAGCACTTTCACTTGTTCATTAATGAGTTCATTGTTGCTTTGGAGGTTTTGTATCGCCATAAGACTCATAGAAAAACCTCCTTCGGTGGTCTGCTTGATATCTTCATCAAGTTTATCAAGATAAAATCGTAGCCAATGAAGATGCTTTAGTGTCCCTGGCGCCAACTTATCCATCTCTGTGATCTTCCACTCAAGAGATTTCAACTCCCTCTTCTGGCATTCATGGTCGGCATCAAAAAGCTCCCTAGGGACACCCTTGATCTCCTTGTCCTACTTGCTATTTCTCCCAACCTCCATAGGGGCTCCTCTTCTTGGCTTCCTGGCCCTTGGTTGCTTGATACGTTGGAAACATATCTATAATTTTTGATGTTCCATGCTTGTTTAGTATCTACTTTTATTTACTTGTCCACACTTTGAGGTGCTTTTTACATGTTTTCTGGTGCTAACCTATTAACAAGTTGCAACAGTGCCAGATGCCTGTTTTCTGCTGTTTTTGGTTTCAGAAAAGTTAGTAAAGAAATATTCTCGGAATTGGACGGGACAAACATCAAAGTCAATTACTTTCCGTTGGGAACAAGAAGTCCAGAGGAAAGCCGGAGTGGACGGCCAGGGGGGCCAGACCCACCCCAGGCGCGGGGGTAGGTGGGCCCGTGCCTGGCTAGGGTTTGGTGGCCCTGGCCGCCTCCCGGTCTCGCCTATAAGAAGCCCCCGATGCAAAAACCCTGAGCACCCGATCAGATATCCACGAAACAGTCTGTAGCCGCCGCCACCATCGTGCCTAGATTGGGGGATCTGAAGTTCTTCCCGGCACCCT
Source organism: Avena insularis (assembly GCA_023614405.1). Lineage (NCBI taxonomy): Eukaryota > Viridiplantae > Streptophyta > Magnoliopsida > Poales > Poaceae > Avena > Avena insularis. The sequence goes on along the minus strand of CM042695.1, from coordinate 161,777,793 downwards.
GCCGGAGGGGAGATCATCCCGGAGGCCTTCTCTCCGGTATGATTCGTGAGTAGTTCCACCTTGGACTATGGGTTCATGTAGTAGCTACATGGTTGTATCTCCTCCTTTGTGCTCTCATGTATAGATCTTGTGAGCTCCATTCATGATCAAGATCTAATATATTTGTAATCATGCATGCTGTGTTTGCGGGGATCCGATGGATATTGAGATTATTATGTTGGTTTGATTAATGGTTTTATCTTTATGATTATATCATGTCTATGTTGTTTGTGATCTTGCATGCTCTCCGTTGTTAGTAGCTATCTTGGCCAAGTAGTTGCTAGTGACTCCAAGAGGGGGTATTTATGCTCGATAGTGGGTTCATGCCTCTAGTTTCCAAGGGAAGTGACAGAAATCTCTTCGGTTGTAGATGTGTTGTTGCTACTAGGGAGAAAACAATGGTCTCTTGTTCATGGAACATGTTGCTGGAATAGAATTGAGTTTGAACTTACCAGCCACAGCATCTGACTCTTCATAGATTTCCTCCACATTGATGTGGTTCACTTGCCCCTTCTGGAAAGGGTTGGGCTTGTTGGGTCCTTCAACTTTCTTTTCTGGGCACTCATTTGCATAATGCCCCATCTTCTTGCACTTAAAACATTCAACCTGACTAAGATCCTTCTTGACAGGCTGGCTTGCACTACCACTTCCACTTCCATTGTGGTGGTTCTTGTACCCACTCTTGTGACTCTTGTACTTGTCATTGTCATGACTACGGTAATGCTTGTTGTCATGATGACGGTTGTAGTTGTGGTTGTGGTGCTTGTTGTACTTTCCATGCTTGTGGGATCCAGAATTCCCACTATCTTCATAATGGAAACGTTTGTGAGACGATCCCGAGTTGTGCTTGTCAGAGTGCTTCCTCTTCCTGCTTTCAACTTGTTTCATCTTGCTCTCCAAGAGGGCAGCCTTGTCACAAAGAGACTGATATGTGGGGACATAGGCCACAGCTAACTGCAGGTTCAATTCATTGTTCAATCCTTCAAGGAACTTTTCTTTCCTCTTAGCATCAGTGTCAACTTCATCCGGTGCATAACGCGCCAGATTGTTGAACTCCTCAATATATTCAGCCACGCTGCGGTGGCGCTGCTTCAAGTTATGAAATTCCTTCTTCTTCAAACTCATCACTCCGGATGAAATGTGAGCAGTACGGAAACCATCTTCAAAGATAGCCCATGCCACATCCTCAATGGGAGTGGTGATCAGGAAGTTATCCCACCAAGTAGCTGCTGGTCCTTCCAACAAGTGTGCTGCAAACATGACTTTCTCCTCATCAGTACAGCCAAGAGTTACCAAATCCTTATTCACTGAGCGTAGCCAATCATTGGCCACCATGGGATCAGTAGTTCCTGAGAACTTTGTTGGCCTCAGTCTTAAGAATCTGGTAAGCATGTCAAAACCCGGTGGGTTATTCTGATTGTTGTTGTTGTTATTATTGTTGTTGTTGTTGTTCTGATTCTGTATGAAGGTGGTCATCATCTGCATCAGTTGCCTCTGACCTGTCATCATCTGCTGCATCTCGGGGGTGATATTCTTGTTGTTGTTAGGGTTGGGATTGGCACGTCGAGGAGGCATCTGTGGTTTTCAATAAGGATAAGAATGAGATACCCATATATGCTTAACATGCACAATACATCACATAGACAATCACCAAGCATGCATCAAAATAACAAAAGTTTAACAACATAAACAACAAGTTTTGAAAAGTAAACACACCAATAGCAAGCCATCCACATGTTAGATGGTCATTGCGACTCAATAATCAAAAGCATGGTAAATAAAAGGTAAATGAGTAGCCATCACTACTCCTCTGCATCAACCTCATCATCAACAAGTGTAAGACCTGCATTCTACATAGAGGTCTTGTATTCCTCGACATTGGTAGTCAAGGCCTCTATTCTGGCTTTGAGAGCCCTCTTCTGTGAACGAAGTCTCTCGATCACCACCTGCTGATGCTCGAGCTCGAAGTCCTTGGCTTCTAGTTCTGTAGTCATGTATCGAATCCTCTTATTCCTATCTTGGACTCTCTTCTCTTGACTCTTAAACTTTCTATCCTGACTCTCAAACTTGGCCTCCATCTCCTTGACTATCTTATCTTACTCCGCGAAGAGCTTGTCCTTCTCACGAAGCTGCACCTGGAGTTTGTCATTGCTAAGCATGACGTTGGTCCTATCAGTATCTAGGTGCCTAAGAAGAACCTCTAAGTCCTAGAGGTATAGACGAATCGTCTCTGCTGTCTCTCTAGCAGTATCCTCGAAGTCAATAGCCTCACCATCCTCGTCACGTCTGCCGAAGGCGTGGAAGTGAGTACCTCTAATCTCCCGAGAGTGTCTCCCTAACAAGCGCCCAAGCAAATCCCGCATGACTACCTCTAGGCCACTCTCCTTGTCATCATGCATGAGCTTGAAGGTGATAGCCTCTGTGGCTGGCTCAGTCTGGCGTCCTGGCCGAGTAACCCATAATCCCCAAAGGTCCTTCCTCTCGAACTTGGTGAGGGGAAGCATCATGATGGTAGGAAGTGGGAGATTGAGCAAACTAGTGAGCTCAACAAGACGAGTGCCAAAACGAGTTCCCTTGAACTCTTCAGCCGTGCTGAGAGTAACATTAGGCATCTATTTTATGAGATAGAAAAAGTTAGAATCAACACAATTGAAGATAAATCACAAGACAAGGCATCACATGCATATCAAAACACACAAGTCATGGCATACATAAATCCATTACAAGCATCCAAGGTTGAACTTATTTTAGACAACATTTTTGGAAAATATAAAGATAAGTGTGGTGGTCCAACTAACGAAGTACGTTACAATCCCATCTCACATGCCAAGTTGGCTAACAGGGCATCTCTAGAGTCCATGATTTCATTTCTTAAACGTTGGTTGTGTTGGGAATATGCTCTAGAGGCAATCATGTATGATGAGATTTCCCATTGTATTCATAAAGATATTAAGTAGTCCTTGTATAAACATCTGATGTGTATCATTGAATATGTGATTCGGTTGTGGAACTATGCATTCATGTTGTTTGTACTAAATATCCTTGGTCATTGAGGTTGTGCTGGACACACAACTTAGACCAATGTGAAAGTTGGCTTGATGACTCGGTTCCACTTGTCATGGGCATGGATATGCTATTCCAACTTACACAGATTCGGCTAAAGAGTTTAGCGAGTCGGATTGACCCATATTGAGGTACAACGAACAAGTTGTCATTTGTATATCTCAATCAATGTCATCCTTAAACCTGAGGTTGTTGCATAGTCCGAGTTGAGGATCACCGACTTAGGTTCTGTCAAACGCTGATCTAACTGGGCAGTTATAAAGGCAGGGTTCGGGTCGACTGAGAATCAAGCTGCGTGATGTGAATAACCAAGATGGGATTTTGCCCCTCCACTTGGAGAGATATTCTCTGGGCCCTCTCGTGAGATATGATTCGGAAAGCATGGCCATGCACGACTCGGTTAAGTGTTAACCGAGGCGATCGACTAAGAGTTAGTCGGGTGAACCACTTATCTCGGATCGAGAAGAGAGTCGGACTATTTAAGGGATGACAAATATTCGCCTATAGTCTGACAAGGTATATCGTGAGGCAGAAGGGACTCAGACGTAAGTCGCATTGGAAAGGCAAGTCGTCATGACTCTTTGGTACTTGGGATTCGGCACGTTCTACTAGGAGCCGCTACCGACTGATCGATTGAGAGTCGGACTCCAATCGTGTCCATGTAGCCATGAGCCTGCGGGGTCACACACTTAAGAGCGGGAGCATATTCGGATTGGATCTAAACCTGTAATCTGGTTGGGTTGGACCTAAACCGGATTAGGACTGTGTTAGTGAGTTGGACTCACGGTGACTAGTGTTATATGGGCTTTAGTGAATGGGTCGCGCGAGCAGAGCCCACGTTCACTCCCTATATATAGTGGAGCACCGTAACCCAGAAAGGTTAATCGTTGTTCAGTTAGGTCATTCCATGTGTTGGAAACCCTAGCTCCACATCAGTCTAGCCGTCGTTACGAACCTAGCAGTTCGCCGCCGGTGCTCCTCCTTGTACGTGTGGATACCAGCAGAGGTGTTGTGCGATCAGCATCAGGACGATCAGATCGTGAGGACTGCACTGCATCAACTGACGCGCTACATCAGTAATCTGCAACTGCGCGTCTAGTGGTAAACTCATGGCTAGATCTTGGGATCACCACGTTAGAGAAAAGGTTTTGTTTTATCTCTGCGTGGCCCAACAGGTTGGTAGCCTCTAACTCTTGGGTATGCTTCTTTTCTTCCCTAAGGTCATTCTGGGTGTTGAGCATTCTGCACTTGATTCTATCTCCAAGCTCTTTGATGGCCTTCCAAGCTGCATCCTTTGCTGAATCAAAGAATGTGGTGTGCATCACTGAGTTGGTGACCATGCAGAATCCTGATTCTTTGTGGTTGTCTTCCTTGTTTTTATACAAGTGAAGTTGCACCCACCAGTATTCAACTCCTTCATCCATCACGGGAAAACCTTTGTACACAGATGCACCATGTATTCCCATGGCAACCATGAGGTCCTTGAGAGCCTTGGGGAATTCTGTCTCACATTCCAAAGTCATAGTCATGAGTGGTCCCTTCCTCACAGCTTTGTTGATGGAGTTCATCTACAAATAGAGATGAGAAAGAAGATTAGAAAAGTTTACGAGAAGAAAAGACAAGTGTGGAAGTTGTTGAAATTTTTTCCTTAGTGGTTTCTAATCCTAGGGTCATAATCCTACAGGAAACACAGTGCTCTGATACCATCTGTAAGATCCCTCCCTTTGTAAAGGTAAGGATCCCTGTGATTGCAATGCTAGTCCCTGGATCAATGCTAGCATCCACAGTTTAAGATGAAGTACACATAAACAAAGGTCATTATTACATATCATTCCAGAGACAAACATAGTCTTTTACAAACTCCATGGCCACAGGCCTAATACAAGAGTTCAAATATATAATAAGATAAATAAGTCTTCATCTTCATGTGCCACAGGCAAGCATGTTGAGTGTAGACTCATAACCCCTAATTATCATCAGAATAACCTGCAACATCACAAGTTACAGCCACAGTGGGTCAATACATTGGAATAGTATTGGCAAGTGATACCTTAGAATAATATTAGTAGTCTAGATACTGTATGCATTTTGGCTAAGTGTAGCTTAGGCTTGCTTTGCTCAAAATAGGATTTACCTATCAGTTGAAAACACTAAGTTTTTCTTTGACAAAACTTTGCCAAGGAACTACCAATAGAAATTGGTGAACCTTTACCTTGTTCAACCACAAGTTTTAACTTAGAAATTGGGATGAGGAGATTCTTGATAGCTTCCATGTCTTGATGGTCAAGTTGTCCAATACCAGGGACATGGCTAAGTACTTAGATTCTTCCATCTGCAGAGGTTGTGCACTTTCCCCACAAGACTTGATTTTCACCAAGACAGGACCTTTCAGAAGCCTTCCCTTAGACCAAATGGACGCGCTCCAACCTATCATCCCACTACCACCAACTGTCCAAATGGCTAAGTTATTGCAACCTATATGATCCAGGCAGAGCCCATAATGCCATGTGGCTGCACTAGAAGCTTCTTAACATTTGGCATCTCAAATCCCTTTGTTCCTGGGTGGCTTTCCACAAGTGAGATACACAAGGTAAGCCATAGAAATGGGCCTTGTGTAACCACTCAACATAAACAATTCTTTCCATTCCACCCAGGTGTTTCATTCACTTAGTTGTTTTATTAAGCAAAAACATAAGTCCAAAGACTTAGAGATATTTTCACATAACATGAATATATAACCACCCATGGTTGCAACTAGCTAGGCTAAGCATGCCAATGGTAAGCATCTTAAATTAGAAATTTCTAGCAATCTACAACTACTAGGATTTCCCAAGCATAGCATATAGATCAAAATATTCATGCAAGTCCTATACAAAATATTTCTAGTGCATAGTTGAAAAACATAGGAATAAAATCATGAAGCACCACTTGCCATGGTAGTTTGGGGAGTAGCAACAATCTTCACAATCACAATCACTATTTGCACCAAAATCTACACATAAAATAATGGCACAAAATTAAATACACAATATATACAAGCAAAATACATGAATGTATGCAAAATTCCATGTGATGATTTTCTACACTAAAAAAGACAAGTACACAGTACTGAATCATAAACAAGTCCAAAATAAGCCAAATAAACTTTATTTGAATAACATAACATTTTTCAAATAATTACTATACACAAATTATGCCTACAAATATTTCTGTAAAAACAACCATTTTTAAAGAGGCAAAACATTAAACACATTGCATAATCAGAAAGGATTTTCTCTCCTGATTCCAATGATATAAAATTTGTCAAATTTGGACGTGGGAATCAAAAGTTATGAATTTTTCAAGTTTAAACATCTAATAGATCTAAATTCTATTTTTAAAACAAAGGGCTAGCCACGCGGCGCTCTCTGATTGGTTGATACCGATTCGCGCGGATCAACTAACGTGGACCATCAGATCTAACTTAGATCGCACGGCCAGATCTGTTCCGTACCCCTTCGTTTAAGTGATCTATCTAATACGTTGGATCTAGATCCAATGGTTCGCGATCAAGCGACCAAAGCCTGGAAGCGCTAGCGGCGGCGAGTGGCGGCGGCGGCTCTGTCAGAGATGTTGCCGACGATTTAGGTCGCGCGGGAGAGGGTGAGGTGGCTTACCGAGTTCGCCGTGTGCTGCCAATGCTCAAGGTAGGCTTCGTTGGCGAATGGGCGCACCGTGGATGTCGCTGGAGCTCGTCGGAGTCGTGCGTGGCATCGGGTGCTTGCAGACAACGACGTTGCCGAGATTCTGCGTCGCCCTAGCACGAGTCATTGGAATTAGGGGGTGCGCAAGGTCACGGTGAGCAAGATGGTTTCAAGGAGAAGACAAGGGGCGCTCGATTCATACCGCTATTGCTCATCGGAGTTGAGCGGCGGCTCTGGTGGTTGCGGACGTGAACGAAGATGGCGACCTGGGTCACGAGCAGGCAAACCATGGGTGTTAGCAGATGCACAAGGACGTGGCGGTCACGCTCCTTTGAACCAGAAGCAGAGGGGAGGTCGGAGCTTACCGGAATCACCCCATGACGGTACAGCGGCGGTGCAAGCAAGATTGTGGGCAGCCTGGTGGCGGAAATGGTGCACCGAGTGAGGGGAAATGAGCGGAGAGGGGAGGGGGTTAAGTAGGCAGGGGGCTCGGCAGGAAACGCCTGCGGTTCAATGGCAGTTACGCCGCGCGATCAACGCCAGCAACGGCCAGCGGCGACGTGTTCTTCGCGTGATTTGGGAAAGACGACTGTGATGTGGACGGGGCCCAGTATTCAGCGAGGAGGGGGTTCTGCGCGGGTGAGGAAAGACAGAGAGAGGAGTGGCCCGGGTGGGCTGCTTTGCTTGTTGGGCTGGATTGGTGGCACCAGGCCCTGTTGGGTTTTTAAACCTTTTTCTTTTTCTAATTCGATTTTCTAAATCAATTTCAAATGAATTTAAAAGTATTTGTATTTCAAATCTTTCTGGCCTTTTTTAATGTGAATCCTATATAATTTTGAGTACAAAACCATGCTGCCTTGCTGGACTTGCATGGTCCTTTGAAGATTTTTAAAATAACAATGTCTTAGCACATGGTTTGATGAAGATTTGAAAATGGTTTTAAAACTATATTTGTTTTGGAAATTTGTGTCCAAGCTTTAACACTCAACCAAACCAACATAAGGGCAAACAAAACATGCTTTAAAACAATTATATTCTCATTTGAGAGTGGCATTAGATCAACGCCTGCTCACATAAAATAATAGCACTCAGTGCTTCTGTTTTCTAGAAATGAGTTTTGAAATCAATCCCTAAATGATATGCATGCATGAATGATATCCAATCTTTGAAAACATGATTTTAGGGATGTTACAGATCTTTTTGGCTAGTAATTTCATTGTTATGCCTTGCTCAGTTCCTGTCAATTGCCTCGTTGTAATTTGTTTACCCTTCATGCCATGTTGTTTATCTAAGGAGAGCACCTCTAGTGAACTATGGACCCCGGTCCAATCTTTACCATTGATACATCTTCCACTGTTACATGTTTACTTGCTACGAACCACCATTACCTTCCACACCATACATCTAATCCTTTGTTACAGCAAACCGGTGAGTTTGACAGCTTCACTGATTCGTTGGGGCAAAGTCTTGAGTTTGTGTTTTGCAGGTCTCCACGTTGCTTGCAACACCTGTGTGATGTTTCCTTCCTCCTACTGGTTCGATAACCTCGGTTTATTACTGAGGGAAACTTGCTACTGTGCTGCTTCATACCTTGCTCTTGGGGTTTCCAACGAAGCGCCCCATAACAATTACTGGGCGCCATCAAGATATTTTTTGGCGCCGTCGCCGGGGAGGCTAAGGGCGTCTTCACTAGGGGAGTCCTTCACTTCCTTTCTCTTTACTTTGTTTTTAGTTTGCTTTGTTTCTTTTGCTTGGTTTTTTTTGCTTCTTTCCAAAAAAACCCAAAAAATAGTCTAGTTTGGTTTGCTTTCTTTATTCAAAAACACAAAAAATTAGTTCCTGCTATAGCTACTGCTGCTGTTTTTTGGCTTGCCCACCTTTGCCAAAATGAACTCTACTGAGAACACCAAGTTGTGTGACTTCACTAGCACCAACAACAATGATTTACTAAGCACTCCTATTGCTCCACCTACTCCGGATGCTACCTTTTATGAAATTAAGCCTGCTTTATTGAATATTGTGATGAGAGAGCAATTTTCTGGTGCTGGTTCTGATGATCCTGCTGCCCATCTTAATAGCTTTGTTGAACTTTGTGAGATGCAAAAGTATAAGGATGTAGATGGAGATATTATTAAGCTCGGGATTTTTCCTTTCTCCTTGAGGGGAAAAGCTAAAGAATGGTTGCTATCTTTGCCTAAAAATAGTATTGATTCTTGGACTTAGTGCAAAGATGCTTTTATTGAAAAGTACTATCCTCCTGCTAAGATTATTGCTATGAGAAGTGACATTATGAAATTTAAACAACTTGATAGTGAACATGTTGCTCCTTCTTGGGAAAGAATGAAATCTTTGGTTAAAAATTGCCCTACCCATGGACTCATTGCTTGGATGATTATTCAAACTTTTTATGCAGGTTTGAACTTCTCCTCAAGAAACCTACTGGATTCTGCTGCTGGAGGTACCTTCATGGACCTCAATTTGGGTGCCGCAACAAGGCTCCTTGATAATATGATTGTTAACTACTCTGAATGGCATGTTGAGAGAGATCCACACTGTAAGAAGGTAAATTCTGTTGAGGAAACTTCCTCTTTGAGTGAAAAGATTGATGTTATTATGGCTATGCTTGTTAATGGGAATTCTCCTTTAGATCCTAATAGTTTTCCCTTAGCCTCTTTGGTTGCTCAAGAAGAGCAAGTTGATGTGAACTTCATTAGAAACAATAATTTCAACAACAGTGCCTATAGGAATAATTTTGGTAGCAACAACAATTATAGGCCTTATCCTCCTAGTGGAAATGTTTATCATAGTAGACCTGAAATGCCTAGTGAAGAAAGGATTCTAGAAGTAGAGAGATCCACTAAGAATTTTATGCAGATGCAATATGAACAAAATAAGATTTTCACTAAAACTATGGAGGAACAGTCTATCATCTTGAAAAACATTAGTCATCAGCTTGAGAATCTGAATAGGGAAATTCCTAGTCTAGAGTTAAAAAAATTGAGTGCTGAGAAAAATATATCCTCTTTGTCTGAAGCTCAAACTTCCTTGGTTAATAAAATGGCTGCTAAACCTGATACTATGGAAAACACCTTTGCTACTGCTCATGCCATACAAGTTACTATTGATGAAAATGTTAGGCTGTTAGCTCAACTTCATGCTAAGTGGGAAAGGGAAGCTGAAATTGATAGAAACAATAGTGTGCGCACTATCACCACTAAACCACAAGTAGCCTCTATTCCTCCTCCTCCTACTATGCCTAACACTAGTGATGCTAAGTTTGAATTTGATATTGATGGCTGCAATATTTCTGAAGTGATTATGTTCCTACAAAAGCTTGCTACAAGTCCTGATGCTAGTGATATTCATGTTTCCTTTACCAAACACATTACAGATGCTCTTGTTAAGATTAAGGAAGAGAAGCTAAAACACAGGGCTTATATTCCTAGGAAAGTATAAGATAGTTGGGAACCCATTATTAATATGCAAGTGAATGACTTTGATTTCAAAGCTTCATGTGATCTTGGTTCTAGTGTCTCTATTATGCCTAGGAAGATTTATGAAATGCTTGATTTGCCGGCATTAGAAGATTGTTATTTGGATGTCACACTCAATGATAATGCTAAGAAGAAACTCATGGGGAGTATTAATGATTTTCTCATTATGGTTAGCAATGCTTATGTACCTGTTGATTTCTATGTTTTGGATGTTGAATACAATGCTTCTTGTACTATTACTTTGGGAAGACCTTTTCTTAGAACAGTTGGTGCCATCGTTGATATGAAAGAAGGCACAATCAAATATCATTTTTCATTCAAGAAAGGTATTTAACACTTCCCTATGAGAAGAGAGAAGTTTCTTTTTGCTCCTCCTTTGAAAGCAAGGTTTGATGTTAATGCTTCTTCATTTGAAAATACTCGATTCTTCTTGCTTCTTGTGCCTAACTTAAAGGCGTTAAAGAAAAGTACCTTGTTGGGAGATCACCCAAGAGTTTTCTTGAGTCTTGGAAGTTATTACTTCTGTAATAACCTCTCCTTATCGTTTTTGTTTGCTTTTTGTGCCAAGAATGACCTCTAATGAGAGGGAAGTAAGATTTGGGGAGTTGCTGTCCCAAAACAGATTTCTGTCCTCCACCAAAAATATTAGTGAGGAGGCTCTGTAACTCGGATTGAGCTCCAAATTTACGAATAAATCCCCCAGTATGTTAGCTAACTTTCGTTAGTTCAACACTTTTTTATTTTAGCAATATAAGATGTTCGAAAAAATTCATTTCTACCTGCTGGTTTGTTTTGACAGATTTCTGCCATTATTTGCATTTGCTTCTTATTGATTCCTTTTTTAGCTCTCTTCAGGTAAATTGAGTTTCTTTGAAGGAGTTACTACAGTAGCTTGTGTTTTTATGAAAAGCCTGGCTGTTCCAAAGCTTTTCCATTGGTCTAATATCTTTTTAATACACTAATGTTGCTAATGAAGATTGTGTGATGTATATGAAGGAAAAAATTTAGGTGTAGAGAGAGAATGATGCAATGAGATGAAGAATGGACAAAAGATCAAGCTTGGTGATGCCACCATGGTGTTACCCCAAGAAATATTCAAGAGTTACAAGCGTCAAAGCTTGGGGATGCCCAAGGCATCCCCTTCTTCATCAATAAAAAGCTCAGGTCTGTCTAGACACTTCGTTTTTATTGTTTCATGCACAGTTGTGTTGTTCTTGGAGCGTCTTAGTTTTCATTTGCTTTTCTTAGTTTGTTTAGTTTGCTTTAGTAGTTTGGACCCCCATTCTCGCTGTGTTGTTTTTCAAATAAGGTTGCTTGGTGTTTGGAAAGGAGTAGTAAGTTCTTGCTTGAAGCGCAAGAGGAGCTTGCATTGACTGTGACTTAGACTTTAGCATGATATGCTAGGTGTTGTTTTAGCATAATGCTTAGTGATTATTGTTGTAGCATGTCTTGTTCCAAACAATTGGGATTGCTTAGTGTGCCTTGAAGAAATTATGCATTGTTTTAGCATGCAAAAGCATAGTATTGTGGTATTCTCCTTTGATGTTTTGCTTAGGTTGACTTGGCACATGCTAACACCATGTTATGACTATGACAAGTCACCATTAGCCTCTATGATCGTTTAGTCCTTGAATTTTAGTACAACTCCTTGCTTTGATTAGTTTGCTTTGTTGCATTGCATAATTATGGCCATTATTGCTCTCTTAGTTGGTTGCTCCTAGTCTTTTGCTGGCCTCCACTTGTATGAGTAAGTTCTACTCATGCCTCCAACTCCCAAGAAACCAAGTTATTCCAAAGTGTCCACTATAAATTCCTATGCATGGTGTGCTACACCATTCCAAGTATATTCTTGTTTTCATATATTTTCCAATTAAAAACTATTTTGTTATGTGAAAACTTAGTGATTAAAGCCCTCACGAACTTCATGGCACACTTTATTATTTGCCCCTAATAAAATTGAACCATTGTGACAACTTTGTTTTATATGCTTGCACTTATAAGTTGGAATTAGCAGAACCGTGCTGTCACGGGGAACGTTTTCAACATTGCACTTGTACCTTGTTGTACTCAGTTGATATCATGTTCTTTTGTCTATGGATGTCACCGGTGTGAAATAAACAGGGAACTTGTAAGTCCATGGAGTTTGTATCCTGTGTTAGAGCAACGCCTAGGCCGCTAGCCTAATCCATGCCTAATCATGGTGGAAACTTGCAGCATCACCATAGTGACATCTATTAAGCATTCTTCTTATAAAAAAAGATACACATTGAGAAAAGAGGAAAGAGATAAAAAAGAACCATATTCCCATGGTACATAAGAAGAATTGCTGAGATGCTCATTATCTGCTTGCCTTGTCATTTTGGTTATGGTAAAGCTCCTGTACCATGTGCAAGGGGTACCCCGTTGGCGGTTCTCAATGATATGCAAATACTTACAGTGACAAGAACTTACCTGGACCCAAAGTTGAGTATGCATGAGGTGTAGCCCTCGTATTCGCGTATTCAATGGGCATGAGATTGCCAACTTATACTTCGTCAAGCATATACTCCAGCTTTGCCACTTTAACCTTAACCACTTCAAGATGCTTATGATAGGGGCAATGAGGGCTGAAAGCTAACTAGTACCAAAAATTTTGGTTGCTCCTTTTGAAACTTGTAATCCCTGTTTCCTTTACAAAAAGGCCTTTCTTCCACCATTATTGAGTCTCCACCTTCTACTTTTAGGCACCATTAAGAGAGCATAGTTGTCATTCTGTGTGTAGTGTTCCAAAGCTTATTAGTTGATGCATATTGTGTTATTACTTGCTCTTGTGATATTTGTTTCTAGTCACCCTTGTGAACTTTGCAGGTGTCCTATGCATTATATTGCTACTCTATGAGGGACAAGCTGATTGCCACTATGCTATGTTTTCTTTATGTGAAACAAACAAACTTTTTCAATGCATATTATTGTCACATCCCAAGATTTTCCAAATCTTGTAATGTGAAAAATAAATAAATAAAATAAAACTTTGTTGATTTTCAGGGTGAGACACTACGGGACGCGTGCGCTACGCCGAGGGCAAAAGGCCGTCGGCGTAGGCCAAAATACCCTCGGCGTATGGTACGCCGAGGGCTGCCCTCGGCGTAGCCTCCTCGGCAAAGATCTCCCTCGGTGGAGCACACTCAAGCCGTCGGCGTATCGAAATGTCGTCGGCGTATGCTACGCCGAGGGCTTTGCCGTCGGCGTAGCGGCCGTCGGCGTATCCTGTCGGCCGGATGCAAAAACATTTTTTTTGAAAAAAATATACTTTTTTTTGAAAAAATATATTTTTTTTTCTCAATTTTTTTATTCTTTGAATTGTTTCACTTGTTAAATTTTTTTATTCTTTGAGACATAATCAATATATCAAGTTTGCTATTTTTTTCTTATAACTACGTCACATAATATGACACCACGCGAAGGTTTCACATTGTTTCGATCGTTTTTTAATTTTTTATGCCGTTTTAAACTATCGTCAAACTTTGTCGAACGACGGACATAAAGATTCTTAGCTCGGGGTCGAGCCTCGCAAAACTTGCATTGGATCTTTGATAAAATAGCATATTGTGAACCTCAAAATAATTTTTGTAAAAAAACATGAGCATCGGATCATGTACTTGTAGTTCATATCTGACCCACTTCCTATCGATTCGGCAGGAATTTGTCTTTTTCACCAAAGGTGGACGGAAAGGTTTCGGATCCCCCTGTTGGTACATTGTCCGTATAAGGTGGTATAGTATTTTTATAAAATATGGTGGTAGTATTTTGAAATAGCCATTTGGTGGTTGCTTCACAAAACCGTCCGTTTTTTATGCTCGAAAAATGGGAAATGGCTTTTTGGTGCGACGAAAAGGAAAACTTCCTCATGCAACATTGTTCGCCATCTCATGATGCATGTGTATGCACAATATGGGTACATTATCACAAACTATGCCTTGATTCTAGCCATAACATTGGTCATTTGACCCGAAAGCCAAGAAACCTCGAATGAGATAGGTCATTTTATGAAGGTTTCTTTGAGACATAATCAATATACCAAGTTTGATATTTTTCCTTCTAACTATGTCACATAATATAACACCACGCGAAGGTTTCGCATTGTTTCGATCGTTTTTGAATTTTTTTTATGCCCGTTTTAAACTATATATAATGTTTTATATTTTACTTAATTTTTATTTATAAATGTGTAATATTTGAGTGAAGATAGATAGGTCTTATTTTTCTGCAAATTTTGATATATTATTTGTATTTTTTCGAATTAGAATGATTTAGTTATGATTTTTCAAAGTTTAATGAGATAAAATAAAAAATAGCTACGCCGAGGGCAGCCGTCGGCGTAGAATAGAATATGCCGAGGGCAATTTTACACCGACGGCTGCTTGGCGAGGCTGGCCTGGACGATGGCTATGCCGACGGCCCCGACGTTTGGCCGTCGGCGTAGCTTCCTATTTCTGTAGTGAGAAGAAACTTTTTGAATCCAATTGGAAACTTTCAAAACCTATTTGGATCAAATAAAATCCTAAAAGGATTTAAAAAAATTAAATAAACAATAAAGTTAAAAATATTGGAATTACTATTTTTGGATCTTTTAATAAAAGATTTGGTTTTCAAATAAAAAGGTAGAAATATAAATAAGGATTATTATATAGAGCCAAATTAAACCTTGGCCAAGCTTTTGAGATAAAATATTTGCTTTGATTAAAAGAGTAAAGGTTTATTTAAATAAAATAATAAGAGTTTATTAATAAACCAAATTGTATTAAAGTAAAGGTTTTCCCATTTTAATTAAAACACTAAAACTTGTTATTTTTATTTTAAACAAGTTTTCCAAGTGATTTATATTTTCAAATAAAACCTACTGATTTGGTTTTGATATTTTTTAGGTTTTAAATGGAGTTTTAAATCAATCAAATCCTATTTGATTTAATAACTAAGGACTATTTTATTTAATTATTAAATAGATCCTAAAAGAATAAAAATATTATTTTGTTTTTGGACTTTGATTTGTGTTGATAAAACAGAACTAAACACAATACAAAGTTTGGAGGAGTTTTGAATTGATTTGTTGTTTGATTAGTTTGATTGAATTTCAAAACAGAAAATCAAATTAGAAAAAGGAAAAAGTTTCAGAAAGAAAAAAATAGAATCAGACCTGACCCAACCCACCTGGCCCAGCAGCCCAGCTCCAGCCCAACTTCTTTTCCCCATGCGTGAAACGTTTTCCACTCAGAAACGCACCCGCGCAGTCCCAGACAGGTGGCCCCTCCTTCCCACTCTGTCCTTCGCTGACGCCCAGACCCCACTGCCACCTCAGCGTCGTCTTCAACCCCCAAACCCCGCCCTGCCGTTGCAGACAAGAAACGTCGGCGATGAATACGCATTGAAGACAGGCTTGATTCCTCCCAGTAACCGCGTCCATTTAACCGCCTGCGTCTTTCCTCTCTTTTCCCCCAGACACCGCACCACCGGAGCCATCAGGCTGCCCTAATTTCCTCTCAGACCGCCACTGCCTCCGGCGAGGTTCTCCACCGATTCCGGCCAGTAGACACCGCCCCTTGCCTCCCTGAGCACACGGCCGTGATCCCCAGCCTCTGGTGCTTCTCCCTGTGCTCAACCTTCTGCCACCGCTCACCCCAGAGCCTCGGCTTCGACAACATCCGAGCGCCACCAACGTTCACTGACACTCCGGCGAACTGCACAGGTAACCTCCGTTCGCCCCAGCACTCCTCGATGATGCTCCCATCTTCTCCAGAACAGCACGCTTCTAACCGTACCACCCGCTTGCCTTAGGGTGAACTGCATCCTCACCTCCGACAGCAAACAGAGCCGTCTGACGTCGTCACCGACTCCGGCGAGCGATTACTCCCGCTCCAGTGCGCCCCTCGCCAGACCAGCACCACCTCGAGCTTCACCTCGACCTCGCGAGCACGGTGAGCACCCCCGTTTCCTTCCTTGCTTCCTGTAGCCGCCGCAACGCCACTAGCCGAGCGTCGCCGCCGTCTGCCGCCGCGCAGCGCCGCCAGTTCCTGGTAGTCTCGCTGTAGCCGTTAGATCGAAATCGTCTGGCTGAGATTAGATTGTAACGAAGTGGTAAGTTTGAGTCCGAGCCACGCGATCTGTTTAGATCCAACGCCTCACAGAGGCCGATCCGTGCGAACCGGTACCGACCAGTAGTATTGCGCCGCGTGGCACCAGATGATTTAGAACAGATTTTAGAATCTGATTTAGATGCAAATTTGTAAACCTCATAACTTTTGATCCACACGTCCAAAATTTTCAAATTTTATATCAATGGAATCCGTGGAACAAGCCCTAGCCAACCATGCACTTTGTTTAGTAAAAAGCTTCTGCTAAAATGTTTGTTTTTGCAGAAACTTGTGTATGCTTGTTTAGGATATAAAATTTATTCCAAAATGATTTTGGGGATGAAATCTTTGCAAAATGGTTTGTTGTGAACTTACTGACCCTAGGAACCAACTTATGGATTTAAAAATGTATTTGGTGAAGTTTAGGAATAAAAACTTGAATTAGCTCATTTCTAGTCAAATAAAAATGTTGATTTTGTTATGGAAATGATTTTTGAGAAAAACCTTTGGAAAATGTTTTGATTGCAAGCTACTAACCCTAAACACCAAGTTTTGTGAATTAACAACTTATTTGGTGAACAATATAAAATTGTTGCTTTACTAAAAACATTTTTCAGCACATAAAATAATGATTGGAATTAAAAATGGTTTATAGGTAAAACCCTTTTGCAAATGACTTTGCCACTTTATAAAATGACCACTTTGAACCTTACAATGTGTAGAGCCTAGTAGTAACCACCTTTGCAAATAAAACTATCTTTTGCATACTTGCATGCATGACTTAGTTTCTATTATTTTATGTGTGATGAATTGTTTGAATGTTGTTTGGGATACTAGTTGAATCTATGTTTGCTTGATTGATTTGTAGTGAAGTTAGAAGAGTGTGATATTAGCAATATCAAGAAGTGAACCAACATCCTCTACCAAAAAGGCAAGTGACACTATCATCCAAGTCCTACTATTTTTCATTACACTTAGTGGATTTTGAAATATGCATGATAAGGACTACTATATTTTGCTATGCTAAATCCTAATAGGATACCCTTATACACTCCTTAGAGAAAACAATGTAGTTGTAAAATGCTTAGCCATGCTATATATTTTGAGAAGAGATACATGTTGAGATTTTATGAAGTTGAGAAAAGACTTATGTTTTATATAATAAAACAAGTACTCAATGAACCATCTGGGTGGGCAAAGAATACTCAAGTTTTGGACAAGGTGTCAACAAGAGGAACCATGTTTATATGGCAATCTCTTTTTGTTGTGCACTAGAAGAAAACCACCCAGGGACTTAGAGATTGAACATGTTTCTCCAACAGTGGCTTCCGTGTATAGCCACATGCTAAATGGGCACTGGCTTAGTCAACTACATTGGGAAGACCCATGCATTGGTCTTCAGGTTACTGGAATGAGGGAACTAGGAACCCTGCATTGGTGCCTGAAGACAAGCTAGCATTGTGTATGGGAGGACCCTATGGAAAGACTTCGTCACATTCTCAATCTGCTAGTACTCCATCTTGGTGAGTACTAATCCAGCGGCCACTGGTGGCAACAAGATGAGAGTGTGCCATGTGGGTAAAGTGTACAACTTCCCCGGTTATGGACAATACTGTCCCCGGTTATGTGCAGAAGATAAAATTCTAAGTACTTAGCCGTGTCCCCGGTTATGGACAATACTGAGCAACTAAGGCCTGAAGCTATGGGAAATCTCGACATTCCAATTTCTAAAAGAAAAACTTGAAAGCGACAACAAAAGACTTGAAGCACTTGGGGTGTACCAAGGAGCTAAAAAGATTTTGACAAAGACTTGAAGCACTTGGGGTGTACCAAGGAGCTCAGAAAGATTTTGACAAAAGATCAAAACTATTTTGAAAAGATAGGATAAAATATTGCTTTCTGCAAATGAGCCTAAAACCCTACTTAGCCAAATATGCATGTAATGATAGGATCCACTTATTTCTACATAGTAGTGAAACTTGCCAATACAATTCAAATGTATTGACCCTTGTGGCTGTAACTTGTAATGTTGCAGGTTTGATTGATATTAGTGAAGTGTAATGATTAGGATTACAAGTCTACAACCAACATGTCTGCCTGTGGCACTTTGAAGATGAAGGACCCCATGCTTATAGATATTCTGCTGCAATGTAATGTAATAGCCAAATGAGCTATGAAAGATGTAACAAAATTATATTATTCCTGGTTATAAAATTGTATTATGACCTTTGTTTCTTGATATTACATCTTAACTGTGGATGCTAGCTATTGATCCAGGGACTAGCATTGTAAACACAGGGACCTTTTCCTTTATAAAGGAGGGATTTTACAATTATCCATGATATTTGTTTGTAGTTTGCCATGTTGCATGCATAGTTACTACGTCCTATTGTTAGAACTCCATCCTTCATGCACATATTTAGAGTTCTTTGATCCCAGCTTTCAATCTTTGCAAATGGTTGGAACTTTATTGTGAGGGTGCATGTCACCTCAAAAATTATTCTGTTTATCACTTACCTACTCGAGGTCGAGCAGGAGTTAAGCTTGGGGATGCTGATACGTTAGAAACGTATCTATAATTTTTGATATTCCATGTTTGTTTAGTATCTACTTTGCTTTACTAGTACACACTTTGAGGTGCTTTTTACATGTTTTCTAGTACTAACCTATTAACAAGTTGCAACAGTGCCAAATGCATGTTTTCTGCTGTTTTTGGTTTCAGAAAAGTTAATAAAGAAATATTCTCAGAATTGGACGGGACAAACGTCAAAGTAAATTACTTTCCGTGGGGAACAAGAAGTCCAGAGGAGAGCTGGAGTGGACGGCAGGCAGACTCCACCCCAGCGCTGGGCAGGGCAGTGGGCAGCGCTGCTAGGGTTTGGTGGCCCTGGACGCCTCCCAGTCTCGCCCCTTCTCCTATAAGAATCCTCCGATGCAGAAACGCTGAGCACCCAATCAGAAATCCACAAAACCGCCTGTAGCCGCCGCCACCATCGTCCCTAGATCGGGGGGATCTAAAGTTCTTCTTGGCACCCTGTTGGAGGGGAGATCATCCCGGAGGCCTTCTCTCCGGTATGATTCGTGAGTAGTTCCACCTTGGACTATGGGTCCATGTAGTAGCTAGATGGTTGTATCTCCTCCTTTGTTCTTTCATATATAGATCTTGTGAGCTCCGTTCATGATCAAGATCTAATATATTTGTAATCATGCATGTTGTGTTTGCAGGGATCCGATGGATATTGAGATTATTATGTTGGTTTGATTAATGGTTTTATCTTTATGATTCTATCATGTCTGTGTTGTTTGTGATCTTGCATGCTCTCCGTTGTTAGTAGCTATCTTGGACAAGTAGTTACTAGTGACTCCAAGAGGGGGTATTTATGCTCGATAGTGGGTTCATGCCTCTAGTTTCCAAGGGAAGTGAAAGAAATCTCTTCGGTTGTAGATGTGATGTTGCTATTAGGGAGAAAACAACGGTCTCTTGTTCATGGAACATGTGGACTGTTTACCTTACACACTTTGCTTAAAGCAGTTGTCTGTTGCTTGCAACTTAATACTGGAGGGGGTTCGGATGATAACCTGAAGGTTGACTTCTAGTCATAGATGCAGTTGGATGACGGTCTATGTATATTGTTGTATTGCCCAATTAGCTTCATAGGATCTTTCTGGTTAGTAATTGCATTGTTATGCCTTGCTCAGTTCCTCTCAATTGCCTCACTGTAATTTGTTTACCCTTCATGCCATGTTGTTTATCGAAGGAGAGCACCTCTAGTGAACTATGGATCAATCTTTACCATTGATACATATTCCACTATTACCTATTTACTTGCTGCAAACCACCATTACCTTCCACACCATGCGTTTAATCCTTTGTTACAGCAAACCGGTGAGTTTGACAACCTCACTGATTCGTTGGGGCAAAGTCTTGAGTTTGTGTTGTGTAGGTCTCCGTGTTGCTTGCAACACCTGTGTGACGTTTCCTTCCTCCTACCGATTTGATAACCTCGATTTCTTACTGAGGGAAACTTGCTGTTGTGCTGCTTCATACCTTGCTCTTGGGGTTTCCAACGAAGCGTCCCACGACAAGTACTGGGCGCCATCATTGCTCTATGGTGATGTGTCCTCTCGTAGGAACAAGAGGTAGATTGGTTCCTGGTGATTGTGATTAGAGAGTGGCACAATGGCAGTATATAAGAGGGGTTAAAGGTCGATAAAACTCACGAGAAACACCAAATTCATGCCCAAGAAAAGAATCCTAACAGAATAGGAAAAGAAATCATGATTTTGGAGGACTCCTGCCGCGTAACGACCAACTATACGATTGCGGCCCGTATAGCTC
The DNA here is from genome assembly GCA_023614405.1 of Avena insularis. Taxonomy (NCBI): domain Eukaryota; kingdom Viridiplantae; phylum Streptophyta; class Magnoliopsida; order Poales; family Poaceae; genus Avena; species Avena insularis. The sequence continues at coordinate 161,757,068 of CM042695.1, read as the reverse complement.
TGGCCGTATAGTTGGTTCCAGGCAGATATTTCCAAATATGTCGAGTCCAGGTTGGTTAGATTACCGACTAGGAACTGACAAAACGTTTTTTTAGATGAATAAAGTAGAACGAAAAAGGGTCGATTATACAAAAGCTTTCATAACCAACTATACGGAGGGAGATTTTTCTCCGGCCGTATAGTTGCACCCGTATAGTTACTGGACACCGAAAAATATTTCACAAGAGGGTACAGTACCTTTAACGACCAACTATACGGCGGGAGATTTTTCTCCGGCTGTATAATTGCATGTGTATAGTTACAAAAAACCCTCAAAAACTTCAGAAAAACAAAAGGAATTCAAAGGCAAAAAAATTAGAAGTAAAACTATGAAGACAAAGCGCTTATTAGAGGAAGAAAACTTACCTTCCACTTACCGTTTATTTAGTCGGGAGTGACAAGGTCCTCCAACAAGGACTTCTTATTTTTGGGAGGAGTTGACCTTAGTTCATCTAATAATTCTTGAAAACAGAAATCACCAGGACTAAAGTTCCTCTCAATAAGATTGGTGTCTTGCTGGGCAAACATGGACGCTGCATCCAACATCTTTATTTCTTGCCTCTGCATAATCTGTAACTCAAATTCTTGAAGTAAAAGGATCCAACGGATCAGTCTTGGCTTATGATTTTTCCTATCAAGTATTTCTTTTAAGCCATCACGATCTGTATGGACTCTTACTTTTGCATCAACTATACAATAACGAAATTTATCGCAAGATAAAAATACAGCAAAAGGTTCTTTTTCTTCCTTAGGATAATTCTTTTGAGCACTATTGAGAGTTCTACAAGCATGATGTATAATATTAAATCTGCGACATATATGTTGTCCCAGAGTTACTCCTACAACATCATCACTAGCTTCACATATTAAATCAGAAGTCATATCCCATGTAGGTTGTTTAATGATGGGAGCACGAGATAAAGCATGTTTAAGTTTATCGAACACAATAAGGCAGTTATCATCAAAATTAAATCTTACTCCCTTTTGCAATAGATTCGTTAAAGGTTTAGAAATTCTAGAAAAATTCCTAATGAACCTTCTATAAAAACCCACTTGACCAAGAAAACTTCTTATACCTTTGATGTCCCTTGGTTGTGGAATTCTCTCTATTGCTTCAAATTTATCCCTATCTACTTTAATACCCTTACCATATACCTTATGTACAAGGACTATGCCTTCTTTGACCATAAAATGGCACTTCTCCCAGTTTAGAACAAGATTGGTTTCTTCACAACGCTGCAAAACTCTTTTGAGATTATCCAAGCAACTAGTAAACGAAATTCCATAGACAGAATCATCCATAAATACTTCCATTATTAGTTCTATAAAATATGCAAAAATAGCAGTCATGCATCTTTGAAAAGTAGGTGGAGCATTACATAAACCAAAAGGCATGCGTCGGTAAGCATGTAAACCATAAGGACTAACGAAAGTTGTTTTAAGTTGGTCATCAGGACGAACAACTATTTGGGAAAAACTAGAGTATCGGTCCAAGTAGCAAAAATGAGTGTGGTTTTATAACCTCTCTAAAGTTTGATCTATGAACGGTAAAGGATAGTGATCTTTCCTGGTTTCTTTAGTCAATTTTCTGAAATCTATGCACATCTATGTCCAACAATAGTTCTATTAGGTATCAATTCATTGTTTTCATTAGGAACAACAGTAAAACCGCCCTTCTTAGGAACACAATGAACCGGGCTTACCCATTCACTTTATTTTATAAGATAAATTATACCTACATCCAGTAGGCATACTATTTCTTTTCTTACCACTTCCTTCATTTCAGGCTTCAGCCTTCTATTAAATTCTGCAACTGGTTTAGCACCTTCCTCCATGAATATTCGATGGACGGTTATCATGGGACTAATGCCCTTCAAATCATCCATTGATTACCCAAAGTCCTTTTGATGCTCCTTTAGTACCTTCATGAGTTCTTCTTCTTCATCCCCTGAAAGTTCAACACTAATAATAATAGGGAATTTATTAGTATTGTCCAAAAATCTCTATTTAAGATTATCTGGTAAGTGTTCAATACTGGGGTTGGTAGTTCTTCATCCCCTCTCTTTTCTGGCTCTTCGAAAGCCTCATCAGTTAGAGGCCCTAAGATGGTAAGTGAATCGAATTCATTTTATAATTCTTCTAGGGGCCTGTCCTCCATAATTATTTCTTAACAATTTGAGTCTTCATTTATTTCTTCTTCTTGATTACCGAATAATAGAGCTGCCATCTCCTCAATAGTTTTTCCTTTCTCTTCTTCTTGTATATGTAGAGGTTTTTCTTTAAATTTGGAAAAGTGGAATTCTTTTTCCGCTTCCCCAAGCTTAAGAGACACAATCTCCTTTTTGAAATCAACTGTGGCACCTACATCGCTCCAAAATTTTCTTCCAAATATAATTGGGCAAAGAGTGTCAGCTGGCATGTCAACAACTACAAAATCAATAAGAACATTTTTATTGCCAATCATGATAGTTGCATCTTCAACTACTCCCATTGGAATTCTAAGATTTTTATTGGCTAACATGATTGTCATATCAGTATTTTCTATTGTAGCCGGTACTATTTCTTCTTTTATTTCTAAATGAAAATCATAATATATAAAATTAACTACGGTGCCAATATCACATAGGCCATAAGGCGAGGTTTCTTTAAATATGCAGGGAAGAATAGGCTTACCTAAACCATTTACCTTAGTTTTACCTTCAACTAATATGGAAGTCTCTTCATCAAGTTCAACTATGTTACAATGTGCATACATAGACATAATTGCTTCCTAGGTTACCTCTTCATCTTTTGTTTAATCCAGATGTCCTTCAACTTCTGGCACACTTTCCTCTTCCTTATTCTCCTATACTACTTTGACCTGTTCACATTCTAAAATATGATTCTTTGTAGTGTTAGGGAAAGGTATCTCATACATTGGTTCTAGGGAGGACATTGTTGCTTTAACTTCTCTTTTCTTTTCAGGTCCGGGTGGTGGATCATACTTTTCTGGACCCTCTTTTGGAGCTTTAATGTGTTATGTAAAAGCTTTAACAACTTGCAACACAAGATATGAATCTAAATAAAGTTCTTTAGATAATTCATTAAAATGACCCTTCTTATTATAGTCACGAATATAATCATAATCTATTTTTGTGCCTCCTTCACTTCCTAGACCAAAATTCCATGAAGTTCTCTGATCGTGAATTCTATTAAGTAAAGTCCAGGCTTTAGTTATGGGTAGATTCATAAAAGCTCCTCTTTGCAAGAGTCTAGCTCAATTTTATTAGGTTCAATTAAATCGCCATAAAATATATCCAATAAATACCATTCAGGCAAATCATGATGAGGACATTGACTAAGTAATTCTAAAAATCTTATATAAGCTCTTACTAGTCCTTCATTAGGATGGTTACTCCAAGTCATTATAAGACACCTGATTCCAAAGGATTTTGATAAAGGATAATACTTTGCTAGAAACTCACAAGCTAAATTATCCCAGGTAGTAGTGGCTTTTGGGGTAAACATCTATACCATGAGAGAGATGTGCTAGTAAAAGTTTGACTAAAGAGCTTAACCCTTACCTCATTAGCAGTATACCCCGGTAATTGGAAAGTGCCACATATATCTTTGAAACATGCAATATGCTCATATGGATCAGGATCTTCTTCATATCCAGTAAATTGCTTCTTGTGTAGAATACCAAGTAGTAGAGGATTTATTTAAAACCCTCTTGTCTTCTGGTTAGAGTTGTCTCTTTTATTAATATCATAGGGCTTCCCAAAGTGGATGAGTGGGTTAGCACTAGTCATATGCTCAAACTCCATCATGTTGGTGGAAACCTGAACTCAAAACAAAACTTAACAAAACTAAAATAAATAGGCAAAAACTAAAAGACCTACAGCGCTTAGATCCTTGGCAATGGTGCCAAAAAATAGCTTGATGACTGCAAGTGCATAGATCATTTATATCTAGTTTCGAAATAAAGATATCGATCCCACAGGGAGAAGGAGTCTGAAGTCTAATAACTCTTGAAATAAATACTAAATAGAAATGCTAAGTAAAGTTCTAACTAACAAGATAAAATACGAGTGTTGTGTAAAAATGGTGTTTTTGGGTTTTCGGTATAAGAGAAAAATGAGTAAAGTAAACAAAACTGAATACAGAAAATAAATATCACATATGTAAAAGAGATTTGAAACTTCAGTGGGAAAAAGCATTCTCAGGGAGTAGCGGATACACCTCTAGAATTTATAAAGGGCTAAGGTAAACATTATTATCATGAACGTTCTCAACTATGTATGTGTGGGAGGAACTCCGTATTTGGACAAATAGGCAGCAACCACTGCTGACATCATCATCATAACGACAACAGACATCAATCAACATTAATTGAATTACCTCTCTATTAAGGGACTTGATCACGTAGGACGTATTCGATGGCATGGATAGTGTTTTGTGAGTTTCCTTGATTCCCAAGTTGATACGTAAGGAGTGCCAACAGCTTTATACTCACTAAAAGTGCTAACACACCTTCTTCTACTAACAAGTAGTTCCCTCCATTAAGTCCCCACAAGAGGCAAATATTGAGAGGTCGACTTCTCCCAATATCAAGATAAAGACAATCTAACACATTGTCACATCGATGAATATCATAATAAACTTGATCTTATTTCAGTATCATACTAGGGTTTCTCCATCTCCCCAAGAACTAATGATCTACTTAGACATGGAGGCAATCGACATCATGGAAAGACAATGGAATCTATCATAGATGAATAGTACTTGTATAAATCCACAACGAGTATAGAAATTACAACAAGATCTAGACAATATATAGATGGGATGGATGGAGATGGTGGTGATGCAGTGGTTGATGATGAAGATCGATGCCTTAGCCTCCTGGATCTGCGTAGGGCAAAGATGGATCCCCGGTGGATGAGTTCCCCCTCCAGATCCCTTCTGGAGGTGAGGTTTTGGTGATTTATGGGTGTTCTATATGTCGTCTCTCCGATCCAGTTGCACGAGGTGTAACCATTTGAGGAGGCGGTGTCGGCGCCAATTATATGGCGGGAACTATACGGTCGGAAAAGTTCCTCCCACCGTACAGTTGGTCGTTAAACCCACTATATCCTCCAATTGCTTCGGATTTTCTTCTAGTGTTATTAATATTTCCCAAATAATAAATTTACGTTGTTTTTGGCTCCTTTTCACTCCAATATAACTGGTCCAAGAATTGTATCCATCATCGGACCCGATCCTGGTGAAAATAAATATAAAAGGTGCACATGAACGCCGTAAAATACCAAGATCCTACTACTACAATGCAAAATAATAATATAAAACATGATGCAGATATGCACTCATCATGTAGCATGCGTGTAAATTGCCTCGGGGCCTAGGGCGCGCTCAATTCTCGCACCTCCTTTGCAAAATCACCGGGTTTTGGGATCCGGTAATGGAAACTCTGGATTTCTTCATGCAACCCTGGAATCTCTAGTTGGAGAAGTTGCTTAGAATGCCGAGAGGGAGCTAGGTGTCGGGTTTGGGCTCAATCCGCGTAGTGGATCCATGTTCTGGGCAGTGAGGGGGAGGTCTAGGGTTGAAAGCCATGTTAATCCCTACTCTATAGCCATCCGGGGGGTGCACCATGTGACAAAAGTCCTGGTTTGTCTTTTTTATGATTTTATGTTGGTAGTAGGTGACATACAAGGGCTACTCGAGTTGGTTTCATGTTTTTTTGATGAATTTCCTATTGCCGGGGTTTGGGGGAGTGGGCAAAATTGGCAAACTCGTCGGCGCGCACAGGAACGCGAGGTCCATTGCAACCTTGAATCTAGGAACATGCCCAGCCTAGGTACCCCATGGGGCACCCCAAAACATTTTTCCCTAAATTTGAGGGCCATTTCTAGGGTACCTACAGTTAGAAATCGTCATTATCGGGGTGTAGCTCAGGGAAAATATAGTATATGCTTGCACCACGAGATAATCACTAACCTCCCAGGAATGGCGGTCTGCCATGAGGTAGCATGCGTGTAAATTATCTCGGGGCCTAGGGCGCGCTCAATTCTTGCACCTCCTTTGCAAAATCACCAGGTTTTCGGAGTCGGTAAATGGAAACTCTGGATTTCTTCATGGAACCATGGAATCTGTAGTTGGAGAAGTTGCTTAGAATACCGAGAGAGAGATAGGTGTCGGGTTTGGTCTCAGTCCGCGTAGTGGATCCATGTTCTGGGCAGTGAGGGGGAGGTCTAGTGTGTGTGTTGTGTCTAGGGTTGATATGAAAATGGTAGTACTCGGTTTCCTCCCTCTCACAATAACTCGTCCTCACTTTAGTTGGTATGCCCTGATTGGTCGATACGGTTGTCACGTGGATCATACCCACCCAACGTTGATCTTCTATGATCTAATGGGCAAGATAGCCGATACGTCCAAAACGTATCTACTTTCCCGAACACTTTTGCTATTGTTTCTCCTCTAAACTTGTGTGATTTGGATACAATTAAAATAGACTAAGGCTGTTTTCAGCAGAATTAACTTGGTGTCTAGTTTTTGTACAGAAAATCAACTATCAGGAAAAATCCTGGAAAATATGCCAAAAATCCTATTTTACCAGAAGACTCACGGAGCCAGAATACGAGACGGAGTGGGGCTCTGAGGGAGCCACACCACCCTGCCGCGCGGGCTGGGCCTGGCCACGCCTAGAGAGGGTGTGGCCGCCTCAGGCACCCCCTCGGCCTCCCTCTTTGCCTATAAGTTGCCTTCTGACCTAAAAACTCAGGGGGGTTCGATGTTTTTCTAGAAAGAGTTCCGCTGCACCGCCACCACCAGAAACCGCGATTCGGAACCAGAAACTCATTTCTGGCACCCTGTCGGGACAGGGAATTGGGAGAGGATCATCGCCATCATCATCGACAACGCCTCTCCATCAACCATCCATGTTTCCCCCATCCATGAGTGAGTAATCCCCCGCTATAGGCTATGGGGATGGTAGGGATTGGATGAGTTCTATAATGTAATCGAATAAGATTGTTAGGGCACAGTGCCTAGTATCTCTATTAGTGCTATTTGACTTTGTTGCAACTTGTTGTGCTTAATGCTTGTCACTAGGGCCCGAGTGCCATGATCTCAGATATGAACTTATTATTGATTCATTATGATAGTATTGTTTCTGATCTTATCTGCAAGTTGTGTACACATATCATTGTCTGTATCCAAAGGCCCCGAAGTGACAGAAATTGGGACAGCCGGAGGGGATGGCTATGATGTGAGGATCACATGTGTTCACAGAGTGTTAATGCTTTGCTACGATGCTCTATTAAAAGGAGCACCGTAATTGGCAGTAGATTCCCTTGAGGCCCCGATGCAAAGGGCTGGCAGGATAAAAGATGTTGTGCAAGTTCTCATTGCGAGCACGTATGACTATATATGGAGCACATGCCTATGTTTGTTTCGTACTTGGATTCTTATTCTTATTTATCTGCAATTGCCCTAGATCTTGAAGTTACATGTTTAGACTTGTCCATGCAACGCCCGTCCATCCATCCCTATGCCTACGACGCTCATACCCTACTGTTTGCTACTACCATTACTATTGATCTTGTTTTACTACTGATGTTACTTTGCTATTGCTACTATAAAACTGTTGCTACTGATAAACTACTATGAGCAAGATTATTTCCAGGTGCAGCTGAATTGACAACTCAGTTGTTAAGGCTTATAAGTACTCTTTGGCTCCCCTTGTGTCGAATCAATAAATTGGGTAATACTACCCTCGAAGACTGTTGCGATCCCCTATACTTGTGGGTCATCAAGACTATTTTCTGGCGTTGTTGCCGAGGAGCTTAGCTTTATTTGTAAGTTCACTTGGATCTATTACTGTTCACTGCTACTCCTTCCATCATGGGGAAGTCTCGTGATGGAAAGTTTCCTATTTTACCACCCACTACAAGAATAGGTACAATCCTAAACATATTTGTTGCTCTTGATTCACCGTCTGTTATAAGTAAGCTTGTTACACCACCACCACATACACATACTACACACACTGCTACTACTAATGAATCTGAAATTTCTTCTGATACTCATGATGTTACTTCTACTGTTCTTGATGCGAGTGGTTCATTAGGTCCTTCCCTAGATGCTACAATTGCTAGAACTATTTTGGGAAACACTAAAACTCCTAGTGAAGACACTATTACACCTGTTAGCTTACCTGAGTGTACAGAGAGATATGATATTAGTGATGGTTACATTGAAATGACTAATGAATTTATTGAAGAGTACCAAAACACACATGGTTCTAGTGATATTAAGAGTCTCCATGAGAGATGTACCATTATTCCTAAGCTGTCTTCTGATGCTAAGTTTGCTACTTCTCCCATAGATATTAAAGATAAAAATTATGATTTATCTCTTGATTTATCCTATTTAGACATTGTTGAGAAAAAACCTTTTTGTGGGACTGAGAATGAAAGTGTTGTGGCACATATGAATGAGCTTTCCACTATGAGTGCCTTATTCTCTGATGATTTTAAGATGAGAAAGTACTTTGTTACAAATATCTTCCCTTTTTCACTAAAAGGAGAATCTAAAGCTTGGTTTAATAGATTACCTCATGGATCCATTGATAGCCCTGATTGCTTGATTGCTTCTTTCTTCCAGAAATATTTTCCTCCTAGTGCTAGATAGGCTGCTTTGTAGAAACTTTTTTATTTTAAACAGGGAGAAGAAGAGAAATTGCCTGAGTCATGGACAAAGTTTTGTGCCTTGATTCATGCACATCCTAGATGTCCATTGCATAAAAATGAGGTTCTTGATATTTATTATAATGGACTAACTAATGATTCTAGGACATACCTAGATAGTTTTGCTAATTGTGTTTTTAGGAAAAGAACTCCTACAGATATTGAAGAATTAATGGCTAAAATAAGAAATCATTATGATGATTGGACTTCAACTGATCTAAATACACTTGAACCTACTACTCCTGAACCAGTTGTGCCTGAACCAACTCCAACACCAACACCAAGGAAGAGGGGAGTGATTGCATTAAATGATGAAGTGATGAAAGAAGCTAAGAAATGTCTAAAGGAGAAAGGTATTAGAGCTAAAGATGTGAAGAATCTACCTCCTATAGAAGAATTATGTAAGCCAATTCCCCACTCATCTACTATTGAAGTACACTATCCAATACTTTGATGAAGGTGATATTCCCTATGGTAAACCTCCTGATCAATGCTCAGAGGAACTTGACATCTTTATTGTTAAACAAGGTAATTTTAATAAACAAGTTCAGAATCATTTATTGGAAAACTCTAGAGCTATTAATGAGTTGAAAGATATTGTGGAAAGAACTGCTAATGATGTTAAAATTCTTTGTAAACACTTTCAAATGTTTCAAAGTCAAATTGATCAACTTGATAAGGTACAAAAAGATATGCTAGTTAATGCTTCAAGGGATAAACATGCTTATGGAATTAGAACTAGGAGTGGTGCAGTGACTCAAGATCCATTATATCTTGAAGGACACCCTAAAAGAATTGAGCAGGATTCTCAACAAGGTGAAAGTAGTGGTAGTCCTCATAAGAGAAAGAAAAAGAAACACAAAATAGTTGAGGAACCACCTGAACCTGCTGTAGATCCTAATAGTATATCTGTCACTGATGCTGAAACTGAGAGTGGTAATAATAACAATGATGCTCCTGATAAGGAAGAAGTTGAGGAAGAACCTGAGAAGCACACTAATAACACTAGGTACACTAAAGAAGATTTTATTGCTAATAAACATGGTAGAGAAAGAGAACCTTGGGTGCCAAAACCTATGCCTTTTCCCAATAAGAAACACAAGTCAAAGGAGGAAGAACACTACAAAAAGTTTTGTGAGTGGATGAAACCTTTATTTTTGCAAATTCCTTTGACTAATGCTATTAAGTTGCCTCCTTATTCAAAGTATATGAAGGATATTGTCTCTAATAAAAGGAAGATTCCTAATGAGGAAATTTCTACTTTACTTGCTAATTATTCCTTCAATGGTAAGATTCCAAAGAAACTTGGTGATCCAGGTAAACCTACTATTCCTTGCTCTATTAAGAATAATTATGTTAGAACTGCTTTGTGTGATTTGGGAGCTGGAGTTAGTGTTATGCCTTTTTCTCTCTACAAGAGACTCCAGCAAGAAAAGTTGATACCAAATGATATATCTTTGCAAATGGATGATAAGTCTACTACTATTCCTGTTGGTATATGTGAGGATGTTCCTGTTCAAGTGGCTCATAATTGCTTGGTTTTAACTGATTTTTTTGTGCTTGAGATGCCTGAAGATGATTATATGTCCATTATTCTTGGGAGACCATTTATTAATACTGTAGGTGCTATCATCAATTGTAATCAAGGAAAAATAACTTTTAATATTAATGGCAAAGAGCATACTATCTATTTCCCAAGAAGATTGATAAGAGCTATGGACTGAATTCCATTGAAAATATTAAGAGCTTCAAAGTTGGAGAAATATATTGTCCCATTCCACAAGAATGTTTTGAAACTATTATGATTAGGACTATTGCCATCAAGTTTGAGGTAACATAATCATTTAGTGAAATGCAAAGTTTTGTTTCATATAAGATTGTTTTGGTAACAAGACTTGATCAACCTTATTAACAAAGGGATTTAATGAACAAAACAATGCTTTCACAATGGTTATACTTGCTCACTTTTATTTTTCTCCTTCCTAGGCTTTGCTCTCCCTCTTGTAGCTTTAGTTTTGGTAGTTGTTTGCTTGTTAGAGTGTCTTAGAACTTCTGTAGTTTTGGTATTGTTTTGCTTTTTGCTTCTTCTAAAAAATCTTTTTCTGCGAGAAAATCAATTTTCATAACCTAAAAATTGGCCAAAAATAAAGTTTCCCAAAAAATTCCAGAAATTCCATATTAAAATTTTCCTTGAAAAAAGGGGCGGAGGGACACCTGGAATGGCCCAGGGGGACCCACCAGGCCAGCACACCCCCTGGTGGCGTGGCCTGGCCTAGGTGTGGCCCCACCTGTGGCCCTCCAAAGTGTCTTCTTCCAGCCACTTCTTTATCTCTCCCGAAAAACACCGGAAAACTTTCTCAATCTCGAGTTCCTAATGTTCTTGCTCCCGATTTTCGATCTCCTTGCTTAGTCCATCTTTGCTGCTGATTTTTGGAGGGTTTGCTCTCCGGTATGTACCTCCTTCGCTTATCCAATTAGATTTTTGATTGGTAGATTGTATCTTGAGTATTTTGTTGCTATAGGTGATAGGTTGTGTGATCTTGGATGCTTGTTCTATGCTTAGAGATTTCATTTTGATGCATGTTTAGCCCTCTAGCAAGTTCCTATAGTAGTTCCTCATCATTTATCAACTTGGAAATTACTTGGTTTGATGTTTGTCTAAAAATTTTAGAAAAGAAGATGAGTGCATACCAACTGCATCAACATGATTTGATGGTACCTGAGCCAATGAAAGTACATCATGAGGAAGAGGTCTTCCCTTCCATATATCCATGCCCTAAATTTATGAGAGCCGCGGGGATCTTCCAGGATTTCCAAACTATGATTACTAATGTAGGGTTGGAACACTTTGTTGAAGAGGTACCATATCAATATGTTAAGCTAACCATGGCTATGGTGCAGGACTTACGGTTTATTTGGTCCTTGTCTAACCCCATGGTCCATTATAAAATTTACAATATAGCTATCGACCTGCCTTTTGCTGATTTTTGTGCATCTATTAGAGTGCCACAATGGGGCTCTTGTGAGAAGATCAGAGAGAGGCCTAAGCCACTTTTGGAGTTATATGCTGAAATCTGCCAAGGTTGTGACTTCTCAAAGGACAGTGGTAAAATTCGGAACATTCAGTTCCCATCCATTAGATATTTTGCCTATTTCATTACCAAGTGTGTTCTTGCTAGAAAGACTGCTAGAAAGTTATCTTCATTTGATCTAGCTTTTATCTTAGCTGCATTGAATAGGGATAGATCTTATAACCTAGGTGCTTTGATAGCTTACCGTCTTACCACTAACCGCGAGAAGGGTGGAATTTGTGGAGGTCTCATTGCCTCTAGGTTGCTAGATTTCCATGGTTTAGAGCCTCACCATTCAGATTATCGGTTCCCCATAGAGAGACTCGATCTCGATTCCATGGTTCAGCATAATTTTGTTTCTTCTTGGGCTACTATGAGAGATTTACCATATGAGATATCCTTTGTCAAGCATGGTTGGAGAGGGGGTAGGACAGATAAAGAAGTCTATTTGCCTTCACCTGCTTTGTTTAATTTTGATAACACGCAAGGATGGTCGCTCACGGAGGAAGAGTTTGACACATACGTGGCGGAGCTCTCCCAGTAAGAGGGGAATGTTGGACAGGATGCCGAAGATGATTCGGTTTAGCCCTCCAACATGGGGGAGTCTTCATACCAGCATCCTTCCTATGATTGGAACGCGTCTTCTTCTTCATCGTGAGGGCCTGATTATGATCATTCCTATGATGACCCACCAGCTTGGGGTTCCTACCCGCGCTATTAAGCCCCACTTAGGCCAAAAGCCTAAGCTTGGGGGAGTACTTTGCAGGGTTCAACAGTCCTTAGTGGAGTTTGGTTTCATGTTATTATCCAAGCCACACAATTAAAGGGAAATAATGAAGATTAAGACAACTTGAGGTGTGGTAAGAGGCTGGTAATGAACTCTATTTGTTTTCATTTTTGTACATATACTCATCATTGTGGGCATGCTTAGTCTGTTCATGTAAGGTGTATGTTATTTATGGATGCTTAGTAGTTCTTGCTCTCTTATGATTAGCTCCAGCTTGCTAATAGTTTGTAGCATGTCATATGAATGTTTGCTTGCATTGTTTATTCATAACTTGGTATGATATTGTGGTATCCTCCTCTGAATGTTTCATTTGAATCGACTTGGCACATGCTCGCGCATGCATATGACTGAAAAATAGTCAGTAAGCCTCGATGATTTATTTTGCCTCAGAGTTCTTGTATCACTTTCATGCCATAATTAGTCATGTTTTGTTGCAAGCATGACTATGACAGTTATTGCTCTCTCGTTTGTTGCTCCCTCTCTATTGCTAGCCTTCACTTGCACTGAGTATGAGCTCTACTCGTGTTTCCAACTCCCCAAAACCAATATTGTCAAAAGTGTCCACCATACCTACCTACTAGCATCATTTGCTATTCCGTGCATATTTATTATGACTTGTTTTCTTCCAAATAAAATGTTTGCTTGTTATGGGAAAGTTAGTTAGTAAAGCTCTCACGAACTTGATGGCACACTTTATTTCTTGCACTTAATAAACCTGAACCGTTGTGACTGTCCATGAAAGTTATATGCTTGCAAATTATAGGCTCGGAGTTAGCAGAACCGTGCTATCACGAGGAACGCTTTCAACACCTATAAATATATACCCAGTTGATATCATGCTCTTTTGTTTGCGGATGTCGACAGTGTGAAATAAAAGGGGAGCTTGTAAGTCCATGGAGTTATGTATGTGTGTTAGAGAAATGCCTGGGCCGCTAGCCTAAGCCATGCCTAATCATGGTGGAAACTTGCAGCATCACCATAAAAACATCTATGAAGCATTCTTCTTATAAAAAAAGAGATAGAGATTGAGAAAAAGAAAAAAAAGACATATTGAAAAGAGGAAAGAGAGAAAAAGGCACCATTTTCCCATGGTAAATAAGAAGATTGCTGAGATGCTCATTGTCTGCTTGCCTTGTCATTTTGATTATGGGATAGCTCCTGTATCATGTGCAAGGGGTACCTCGTTGGCGGTTCTCTATGATACACATGCATTTACTATGACAAGAACTTACCGGTAACTAAAGGCGAGTAGCATGAGGAGCGGCCCTCGTACTCAAGGGACATGAGATTTCCAGTTTATGGTTTGTCAAGCATATAACTCATATTGGACCTCACTTTCACCTTAACCATTAAAGATGCCTATGATAGGGGCAATGAGAGCTCAAAGCTAATGAGTACCATACTTTCAGCATTTGGAAGCCTTTCAAACTTTTCAAAACCTTTTCACTTCCTTCTTGAGTCACCACTTATTCTATGAGCACCTTCTTGAGAGCATAGTTTTCATTCTTAGTGTAATGTGCTTGTCTCAAAACTTGGTTAATTATGTAATGACTTTGATGATTGTATCTTTGATATCTTTACTTCTAGTCTTCACTTGAACTTTAGAGGTGCCTTGGCATTTATGTTGTGCTCTACAAACAAAGGCAAGCGAGATACCACTCTAGCATACCTTCTTATGAGCATTGTAATGTTGCTTATGTTTATGTTTCATGCTACTTATTATTATTGAGTTGGCATCTCTTCATAGCTTGCAATAATTATTCAGTAGACTTAGTTGCATACTCCTTATTATTAATTGTCTAAGTATCTACTCCTGTGCTGAGAATATTTACATCATATGAAGCAAATGTGTTCATTAAAGTTATTTTATTGCACTCAGTTTTCAACTGAATTGCTTGAGGACAAGCAATAAGCTAAGCTTGGGGGAGTTGATACGTCCAAAACGTATCTACTTTCCCGAACAATTTTGCTATTGTTTCTCCTCTAAACTTGTGTGATTTGGATACAACTAACACGAACTAACACTGTTTTCAACAGAATTACCTTGGTGTCTAGTTTTTGTGCAGAAAATCAACTATCAGGAAAAAACCCGAAAAATATGCCAAAAATCCTATTTCACAAGAAGACTCACAGAGCCAGAATACGAGACGAGTGGGGCTCTAAGGGGCCCACACCCCTGCCGCGCGGGCTGGGCCTGGCCGCGCCTATAGGGCTGTGGCCGCCTCAGGCACTCCCTCGGCCTCCCTCTTCGCCTATAAGTTTCCTTCTGACCTAAAAACTCAGGGGGGTCGACGTTTTTCGAGAAAGAGTTCCGCTGCACCGCCACCACCAGAAACCGCGATTCGGAACCAAAAACTCCGTTCTGGCACCCTGCCGGGATGGGGAATTTGGACAGGATCATCGCCATCATCATCGCCAACACCTCTCCATCAACCATCCATGTTTCCCCCATACATGAGTGAGTAATCCCCCGCTATAGGCTATGGGGATGGTAGGGATTGGATGAGTTCTATAATGTAATTGAATAAGATTGTTAGGGAACAGTGCCTAGTATCTGTATTAGTGCTATTTGACTTTGTTACAACTTGTTGTGCTTAATTCTTGTCACTAGGGCCCGAGTGCCATGATCTCAGATCTGAACTTATTATTGATTCATTATGATAGTATTATTTTTGATCTTAGATGCAAGTTGTGTACACATATCATTGTCCGTATCCAAAGGTCCCGAAGTGACAGAAATTGGGATAGCCGGAGGGGATGCCTGTGATGTGAGGATCACATGTGTTCATGGAGTGTTAATGTTTTGCTCTGGTGCTCTATTAAAAGGAGCACCTTAATTGCCAGTAGATTCCCTTGAGGCCCTGCTGCAACGGGCTGGCAGGACAAAAGATGTTGTGCAAGATCTCATTGCGAGCACGTATGACTATATATAGAGCACATGCCTATGATTGTTTAGTACTTGGATGCTTATTGTTATTTATCTGCAATTGCCCTAGATCTTGAAGTTACATGTTTAGACTTGTCCATGCAACGTCCGTCCATCCATCCCTATGCCTACCGCGCTCATATCCTACTGTTTGCTACTACCATTACTATTGCTCTTGTTTTATTGTGATGTTACTTTGCTATTGCTACTACAAAACTATTGCTACTGATAAACTACTGTGAGCAAGATTATTTCCAGGTGCAGCTGAATTGACAACTCGGTTGTTAAGGCTTATAAGTATTCTTTGGATCCCCTTGTGTCGAATCAATAAATTCGGTAATACTATCCTCGAAGACTGTTGCGATCCCCTATACTTGTGGGTCATCAATAGCCTCTCTCTCTCTCTCTCTCTCTCTCTCTCTCTGGCAGACCTCTCTATCCACGCGAAATAACGAGTTTGCCACCGATACTTTACTTCCATAATCAAATAGAAAGAAAGTGTACAAAGGCGTATAATTTTCGTATATGCTTGTTTGCAATTCCTTTTATTCTCTAAAAAATATAAACTATTTGTATTTATATACACGATGGTAGATAAAATATAAAAAAATGTGTGTGTTTTTCTAGTGCAGCGGAGAGGACACATGGCGACACGCTCATCTAACCGGTTGCAACGCGTCCACCATGGCACAAGTATGGTGCACTGTAATGTTGTGTCAGTGGGGGTCGAATGATGCATCCGCTGCACGCGTCGTGCCCTTCACATTAGAGCGTGACAACACATGGGTCTGGATAGCCATGCTTTAACCGTTGGGTTTTTAGGCGTCCCTCCTTTTGAACCTTCTACGAGAAGCAATCGGTCGAGCCGTAGATTAAATAATCCTCCGAGTGGTAATGTCATGCCTATGAAAAGCCTACTACTGCTCCAGCTATGAACTGGAACATGCCTCATAGTACGGCGCCTGCAATCTCAGTTCTAGCTAGGTCCCATGGCACGAACCATCCATGTGTCAGCCAGAAGCCGAACAGCAAGCTACCGGGGCACCAGTTGAGCCTCGAGGTGGAGAGCCCCAGGAGGAGACTTAACAATGGCCCATCTTTAAAACCTAATCCTATGCATCGTCTCCCTCCCACGCATCGACCCATTCTCCTCGATCTAGAAAAACCCACAAACCTCTCCGTACAGCTCGAGGCTGAACAACCACCTTCTCCCTTCGACGCCATGAAGCAAGTGCTTGTAGATGAGTCTTCGGGTGTTACCGCTAGGCTGCCTGCTCCTACCACGGGCGATGTGGTGCCTCCCATTGCAGATCTAGAGGAGATGCATGCATCCTAGGGCAAGGAGGACGTCCAGTTCGACCCTTATGAGGACTATGTGCTCGTGGATGCAGAAGACTTCGGAGCCCCCGATGAGGGCGAGGAGTTCGACGAGCATGTTCCGCTCGTGTACTCAGAGGTACTTTTATTTCTCCATCTTTCTAGTTTACTGTTCATAATTTTTGGTTGTGATGTAGATGTACTAGTACTGAATCTGTTCAAGTACTCCTTATTCTACCGATCATGATCAGATGCACCATACAACCCTCTGCTTACTGACTATTGATTAGTCATATGCATGCGTGATCATGTGCCAAGTCGATTCACATGAACAGTCAGAGGAGGATACCACAATATCATACCGAAGTATGATTAAAACAATGCAAGCAAACATTCATATGACATGCTACAAACTATTAGCAAGCTGGAGCTAATCATAGACAAGTAAGAACTACTAAGCATCTATAATGACATACACCTTACACAAACAGGCTAAGCATGCTCACAATGATGAGTATATGTACAAAAATGAAACAAATAGAGTTCATTACCAGCCTCTTACCACACCTCAAGTTGTCTTAATCTTCATTATTGCCCTTCACTTGTGTGACTTGAATAATTAACATGAAAACCAATACCCACTGAGGACGGCTGAACCCTACAAATAACTCACAAAACCAAAGAAGAACAACAAATATTTTTGGTGTTTTCGATTTTTTTAGAAACAAGCAAACAAAGAAAAACCAAACATAAACAAAGCAAACCAAAAAAAGCAAAATTGTTTTCGGTTTTTTCTTTTAAGGCAAACCAAAGAAAAGAAACAAAGAAACAAACCAAGAGAAACAACGAAAATATTTTTGGGTTTTTGAGAAAGCAGCAACAAGAACCAAAAATAAAGTGAAACAATGGATTTACAAAGAACCGACCGAACATGATATATAGATGACTGTGATGTCGATGTACCTCCCCCCAAGCTTAGGATTTTGGCCTAAGTGGGGCTCAATCCCATGGTGCCCAAGTAGATGCACCTCCATAGTATGTCTAGGAAGCTCCCTCGTCCTGGTATGATCTCGAGGCCTCCCCTTTGTAGTGTACAGTAGGGTCATAAGCGGGCACTCCCCCCTGATAGTGCCCGTGGAAGTTAAGAGAACGCAGCAACTCATCCATCTCCGCCTTCGAGCGTAACCAAGGTCCCTAAGAAAAACTGAACAAAGTGGTTTGGGGTAGAGGGATCTCTCTCTCTTCCCCGTCAGTAAACAACATTCTATAAACCAAGTTCTCAAGAGTAGAGCTAGAGGTGTCAAAGTGGTGTGCCTTCATGGCAGCAAGATCAAGTCTCTGAGGAGCCAAAACTGTATCATGGGGATCAACAACAATGTCCAATGTAGCAGCGATACGAGTAGCAATAATTCCCCCATAAATGGGTCCCCTAGCAGCTAAACGGCGAGCAATGAGGGAACCAAGATTATACTTATCCTCACTGTAGAGCGCAACAGCTAAGAAGGCCAATTGATAGTTGGATATATTGCTAGTGTTCTCCCTACCAAGAACACTGGTGGTAAGATAGTAGGTGAAGTACTTGATGGCTGGAAGTTGAATGTTCTTTATCTTCCCTCGTTGAGCTCTGCGGTCATCATCATTGGTTATTCCTCGGTATAGTTCCAACAAATCAGCAGGAAGAGTTGTAATCTTCTTTGATGACCCATTTGTAACAAGTCCCAGGGCCTTGCAAAATTTCTTCAAAGGCATAGAATGAGCCCTGCTATAAAGTCTGAAAGACACAGAAGGATTGAACAAACTATTGGTGAAGGAGAAACTCTCCACAAATGTTTTAGTAAGTGAAGCATATTGTGCACTCTCATCCTGCATGAAACTTGTTAGACCAGCCCTCTCAATCAAAGCCATGAAATCATTAAGAATCCCAGCAGCTCGCAAGAAAGTTTGACAAGGAAAGGTGGAGGGGTGAGCATCCCGTTCATCTCCCTCGTCACCAAACCGCGGAGTGATGATATCCTCATTGTATGAGGGTCTGGAGCTGGTAGATGACCTTGGGAGCCTTGCCCTTCTAGGTGCATCACTCTCAAAAATGTCACCAAAGGTGTGATGGTCCATGACTTCCCTTTGCTGAAATTTTAAACAACCATCAAACCAAGTGATTTCTAAGTTGATAAATGATGAGCAACTACTATAGGAACTTGCTAGAGGAATACACATGCATCAAAACAAAGTTTCTAAGCATAGAACAAGCATGCAAGCTCAAACAACCTGTCACCTACAGTAGCAAAATACTCAAGATACAATCTACCAATCACAAATCTAATTGGACAAGTGGAGGAGGCACATACCAAGGAGCAAACCCTCCAAAAATCAGCACTTGAGATGGGCTAAACAAGGAGATAGAAAATCACGAGCAAGAACAGCAAGAACTTGAGCTTGAGAAAGTTTTCTGGTGTTTTTCGGGAGAGAGAAAGAAGGTGGCTTTGAGGAGGCAGCCTGGAGGGGCCCAGGTGGGCCAGACCCCCCCTAGGCGCCACCACTAGGTAGGCCGCGCCTACCATGGGTGTGGGGCCTAGGGGTGGCCCCCTGGGTCATCTCAGGTGCCACTCTGCCCCTTTTTTCGAGGAAAAAATATTTTGAATTTTCTGGTATTTTTTGGGAAACTTTATTTTTGGCTAATTTTCAGGGTATGAAAATTGATTTTCTCGCAGAAACAGTTTTTGAGAAGTAGCAAAAGCAAACCAAAAGCCAAACTACAGGAGCTCTAAGAAACTCAAACAAGCAAACAACTAGCAAAACTAAAGCTAAAGCAAAGACTAGGAAGGAGAAAGGGAAAAAAAGAAAGCAAGTATAACCATAGTGGAAACATTATTTTGTTCATTAAAATCCTTTTGTTAACAAGGTTGATCAAGTCTTGTTACCAAAACAATCTTATATGAAACAAAACTTTGCATTCCACAAGGTGATTATGTTACCTCATACTTGATAGCAATGGTCCCAATCATAATAGTTTCAAAATTTTCTTGTGGAATGGGACAATATATTTCTCCAACCTTTATGCCTTCAATATTTTCAATAGAATTCAGGCAATAGATTCTAACAACCTTCTTGGGGAAATAGACGGTGTTCTCTTTGTCATTAATATTGAATGTTACTTTCCCTTGATTGCAATTGATGACAGCACCTGCAGTATTAAGAAAAGGTCTCCCAAGAATAATAGACTTATTATCATCTTTAGGCATTTCAAGCACAACAAAATCAGTTAAGACCATGCAATTATGAGCAACTTGAATAGGAACATCCTCACATATACCAACAAGGACAGTAGTTAACTTATCAGCCATTTGCAAAGATATATCAGTTGGTATCAACTTTTCTAGCTGGAGTCTCTTATAGAGAGAAAAAGGCATAACACTAACTCCAGCTCCCCAATCACATAAAGCAGTTCTAACATAATTATTCTTAATGGAGCAAGGAATAGTTGGTATACCTGGATCACCAAGTTTCTTTGGAACCTTACCATTGAAGGAGTAATTAGCAAGTAGAGTAGAAATCTCCTCATTAGGAATCTTCCTTTTATTAGAGACAATATCCTTCATATACTTTGAATAAGGAGGCAACTTAATAGGATCAGTCAAAGGAATTTGCAAAAATAAAGGCTTCATCCACTCACAAAACTTGTTGTAGTGTTCTTCCTCCTTTGACTTGTGTTTATTACCTAGAAAAGGCATAGGTTTCTGCACCCAAGGTTCTCTCTCTTTACCATGTTTATTAGCAATAAAATCTTCCTTTGTGTACCTAGTGTTTTTAGTGTGTTTCTCATGTTCTTCCTCAACTTCCTCCTTATCAAGAGACTCATTATTATTACCATTCTCAGTTTTAGCATCAGAGACAGATATACTATTAGGGTCTACAGCAGGTTCAAGTGGTTCCTCAACTTTCTTATGTTTCTTTTTATTCCTCTTACGAGGGCTACCACTATCCTCACCTTGTTGGGAATCCTGCTCTATTCTTTTAGGGTGTCCTTCAGGATATAAAGGATCTTGAGTAGCTGCACCACTCCTAGTTCCAATTCCATAAGCATGTTTATTTCCTGAAGCATTAACTAGCATATCCTTTTGCACCTTAGCAAGTTGATCAAGTTGGGTTTGAACCATTTGAAAGTGTTTACAAAGCATTTTAATATCATTAGAAGTTCTTTCCACAATATCTTTCAACTCATGGATAGCTCTAGAGTTTTCCAATAAATGATTCTGAACTTGTTTATTAAAATTACCTTGTTTAACAATAAATGTGTCAAGTTGCTCTAAGCATTGTCAGGAGGCTTACCATAAGGAATATCACCTTCATTAAATTGGAGAGAGTGTACCTCAATAGTAGATGAGTGGGGAATTGGCTTACATAATTCTTCTATAGGACATAGATTCTTCACATCTTCAACTCTAATACCTTTCTCATTTAGACACATTTTAGCTTCCTTCATCATTTAATGAAATAACTCCCCTCTTCTTTGTTGTTGGTGCTGGATCTGGTTCAGGAACAACTGGTTCAGGAGTAATACGCTCAGGTGTATTCAGCTCAGTTGAAGTCCAATCATCATAATTCTTGCTTATCTTGTTCATTAATTCTTCAGCATCTGTAGGAGTCCTTTTCCTGAAAACACAATCAGCAAAGCTATCTAGGTAGGTCCTAGAATCATCAGTTAGTCCATTATAATAAATATCAAGAAGCTCATTCTGAGGTAATGGACATCCAGGATATGCATGAATCAAGGAAAAGAATCTTTTCCATGACTCAGGCAATTTCTCTTCTTCTCCCTGTTTAAAATCAAAAAGTTTCTGCAAAGCAGCATGTCTAGCACTGGGAGGAAAATATTTATGGAAGAAAGAAGCAATCAAGCAATCAGGGCTATCAATGGAACCAGGAGGTAATATATTAAACCAAGCCCTAGCTTCTACTTTTAGTGAAAAGGGAAGATCTTAGCAACAAAGTACTTGCGCATTTTAAAATCATTAGAGAACAAAGCACTCATAGTAGAAAGCTCATTCATATGAGCCACAACACTCTCATTTTCAGTGCCACAAAAAGGTTCTTTCTCAACAATATCTAAATAAGTTAAATCAAGAGAGAAATCATAATCTTTATCTTTAATATCTATGGGAGAGGTGGCAAACTTAGGATCATAGGACTTATTGGGCATAATAGTACATCTAGAAGGAGACTCTTAATAGCACTAGCACCATGTGTGTTTCGGCACTCTTCAACAAATTCATCAGTGAGCTCTATGTAACCATCATTAATATCAAAACTCTCAATAGATTCAGGTGAGCTAACAGGTGTAATAGTGTCTTCACTAGGAGTTTCGGTATTTCCTAGACTAGCCATAGTAGCATCTAGAAAAGGACCTAATGAACCACTTGCATCAAGCACAGTAGAAGTAACATCATGAGCATCAAAAGCAGTTTCAGATTCAGCAGTAGTAGCAGTGTGTGTAGCATGAGCATGTGGTGGTGGTGTGACAAGCTTACTTATAACAGACGGTGAATCAAGAGCAACAGAGGTGTTTAGGACTGTACCTCTTCTTGTAGTGGATGGTAAAATAGGGAACTTTCCATCACGATACTTCCCCATGATGAAAGGAGTAGCAGTGAGCAATAATAGATCCAAGTGAACTTAAAAATAAAGCTATGCTCCCCGGCAACGGCGCCAGAAAATAGTCTTGATGACCCACAAGTGTAGGGGATCGCAATAGTCTTCGCGGGTAGTATTACCCAATTTATTGTTTTGACACAAGGGGAGCCAAAGAATACTTGCAAGCCTGAACAACTGAGTTGTCAATTCAGCTGCACCTGGAAATAGTTCTTGCTCACAGAAGTTTATCAGTAGCAACAGTTTGTAGTAAAGAAAGCTACAACAAAGAATAAAGGAAACAAAGAGCAGTAGTAATAGTAGCGGTAACAGTAGGATTCGAGTGCGGTAGGCATAGGGATGGATGGACGGGCGTTGCATGGACGAGTCTAAACATGTAACTTCAAGAACTAGGGCATTGCAGATAAATAATAACAAGCATCCAAGTACTAAACAATCCTATGCATGTGCTCCAAATATAGTCATACGTTCTCGCAATGAGAACTTGCACAACATCTTCTGTCACCAGCGGCAGCAGCGGGCCTCTAGGGAACTACTGGCAATTAAGGTGCTACTTTTAATAGAGCACCGGAGCAAAGCATTAACACTCCGTGAACACATGTGATCCTCACACCATAGCCACCCCCTCCGGTTGTCCCTATTATTGTCACTTTGGGGCCTTTGGATCCAGACAATGATATGTACACAACTTGGATATAAGATCATAAACAATACTATCATAATAATTCAATAATAAGCTCAGATCTAAGATCATGGCACTCGGGCCCTAGTGACAAGCATTAAGCACAACAAGTTTCAACAAAGTCAAATAACACTAATAGAGATACTAGGCACTATGCCCCTAACAGATCTGATTCGATTACATGATAGAACTCATCCAATCCCTACCATCCCCAAGACTACAACAGGGGATTACTCACTCATGGATGAGGGAAACATTGATGGTTGATGGAGAGGCGTTGGCAATGACGATGGTGATGATCCTCCCCAAATTCCCCGTCCCGGCAGGGTGTCAGAATGGAGTTTCTAGATCTGAATCTTGGTTTCTCGTGGCGGCGGCGAAGCGGAACTCTTCGTGGAAAACTATTGAACCCCTCTCTGTTTTTAGGTCAGAAGGCAACTTATAGGCACAGAGGGAGGCCAAGGAGCTGCCTGGGGGTGGCCAAACCTCCCCCAGGCGCGGGGTCAACTTATAATCACCATGTCCCTAATGATTATATCATTCTATCTAGCCGTTATGGTTTCAAAATTTGAAAAAATTCACCCTCAAACTCAAAAACATGCTTTCATTTGTCAAGCAAGTACCAAAACTACAATTTGTAACCTTCTAATTGCTTGTATGGTTGTACATCACATTGGGACCACATAACATCAGTTGTACTTTTTAGATGCTTTCACAATCTCTCGAAAGACTCTGCTCAACCCTGGTTTGACCAAACCTTGTAAATTTCGTAATAAATTGAGAAATTCTCTTGGAAAACTTCAAATTTGTTCATTGTGTGGAAAATATATTGAATAGAAATGACAAACTTTCGAAAAAATGTCCCCCTAGCAGTCCACTCTGAAATGTAGTGTAGTTAGGTCAACGATTATGTCCGACTACTCGAAAGAGCAACTCGTGTACCATGTTTTCATCTACCTTTCTTCAAATATCAAATTTGGCACAAGAGGGTATCACCATATTCTTAATGATGGTATCATTGTATCTAGCCATTTTGGTTTGAAAATTTCAAAAAATTCACCCTCAAACTCAAAAGGGGCTTTCATTTGTGAAGCAAATACCAAAACTACAATTTGAAACCTTCTAGTTGCATGCTTGTGTGGTTTTACATCACATTGGGATCATAGAAGAGCAATTGTACTTTTTAGATGCTTTTACCAAACCACAATGATCCACATGACCACACACACTCAAGTGGATGTGGTGATGCAACTTCTGTCACACTGGTGCATCATTCCATGTGGCAGCTGCATTCTAGTGGCTTTCTGAAGATTTATGACCATGGTTTGACACATGGAGTCCCTAGAGTCATTTTCATATGTTCTTTTCAAAACCACAATGATCCACACGACCACACACACTATAATGAATGTGGTGATGCAACTTCTATCACACCGGTGCATCATTCCATGCGGTAGCTGCATTCAAGTGGCTTTCTGGGAATTTATGACCATGGTTTGACACATGGAGTCCATAGATCCATTTCATGTGTTCTTTTCCAAACCACCTTGATCCACATGACCACACACACTCCAATGGATGTGGTGATGCAACTTCTATCACACTAGTGCATCATTCCATGTGGCAGTTTGTAACACCCCCAGAATCGACCCTATGCAAGTCTCAGCGATTCCCGCCAAACCCGCATAGAAACGATTCAAAGGTGCCCACCAGGCACTTTCGTGCGGGTGGAAAACGAAGTAACACCATTACACAATAGTCCACGATGGAACCCACAGAACAGATATATACAACAATGACTCAAAGAGTCAAGAATACAGATATACAATACAAAGATTCAAATCACCTTTAAAATGATACAGCGTCCGAGTACGGACAAGATGCAAATTGAGCTAAGAGCCCTGAAGAATAACCAATGGAGTCCATAACCCTGCCCAGGCCAAGCCGGAAGGGTAACCCTGCTAACGACGTTGTTCTCAAAACCTGCTTAACAAAAGGGGTGTCGACAAAGGGCGAAGGAAAAAGAGAGCGGTCAGTACTGAGGCCAGTACACGGTGAGACTAGAATTCGGCGGTACTCGCCTACATAGGTATGGTGGATTGAAGCGGCAGCGCAGCATGCACTAAACAACCTATAGAGACTCAATACAACTGGCGGCTATCAGATAGGGATAAGAAATACCTATTCGGTTCCAACATGAAACTATCATCATGCATACCCATCCTGGTATTTCCCCCTTGAGACCAAACGAGGAAGTCAACCAAGGAACTCACACAGTTGGCAGTTTTATTCATTCCGTTATAGTTGCGGCAATTACTAGTCAGATATAGATAACATGAGTCATCCTGATATAATAAGCAGTGGGCAGTTTTAGTTAACCATTCACTTGTAGTTGTAGTACTTACTAGTCAGATATAGCATGAGGCATCCCCAAAACCCAGCAGTTGTTGGTACTTTTATTTAGCCATTCTGTTGTAGTTGCAATACTTACTAGTCAGATACAATGGTAACAGGTGACAGCCCAAACCAGCAGTTGTTGGCACTTTTATTTAGCCATTCCATTATAGTGAAGCTAATTACTAGTCATTATAAAGTCAAATTTATAGCACTACTTTAGTTATAGTTGTCTATGATCGAGATACTGTGCTCCAAGTCGTCCATAACCGCGGACACGGCTTTCAGAAAGTTTTACCCTGCAGGGGGCACAAATAGCAACACACGCACGATCAATCTCAAGAAAAACCAATAAAAACCCGACGAGGCATCACGACAGAGCAATTGCAAGATTCATATAAATTTCAGGGGGCCACCACACCAAGCTACCCGCGACGAAGTTGGCCGGCTCCGAGACGGACCCAGAGGTTTGTGTTGACGGCTGTAAACGACTGGGACCCCAAAAGTGTGACTGGGCTTGTCGATACCGCATAAACGTATCACAATTCCTAAACAGTACAGGCGCTCCACGCGCAATCGTAAATAAAGCAGTAAAGCATGGCATAAGTACATGATAGTAATAAAGGCCCAAACTACTTTGTGGCCCCAAGAAATAAATATGACTCAAGCTCTGGCTAGGGGGATTCATGGTCCCACATGCGGATAGTGCGAATATTCAAAGAACAGGTATCAAGTACTCGGGGTCCTACGGGACACAAGTGGACGGTTAAAAACCAAATAACATCTATTGCCCACATGTGCCTCTGCATTATTTACATACTTCAATTTTAGTTATTAAACGGTAATTGAAGTTATAATCATCTCCAACATTAAATATAAGGCATTACTCCAACAACTGTTGAAAGAACATGTTGGGCCCCCATGTGTGGTTTTGGTAATTAATGACAATCTTTATGGACTAATGTGTGTATTAAGTTATACTTGTAGTATTTGTCCATTGGCATGGCTTGGAGCATGTGTTGGCTTCAAGGTCGATGAAATGAAAAGAAGATATGTTGGGCAAGCTCAATATGCGAGGTCGATAATGAGGAATTAAGAAAGGCGTTCCACCTTGAGAAGGGGAAGATCGTCTACATCGAGCTCAAGTGGAATGCTCAAGTCAAAGGTATAATCTTGATAGGTTTTCCCTTTTGCCGGTCTCTTGTTGTGTGTAGGATAAATAACCGTACTATCAAGAGGGGCTCTCATATGAGTAATTTGGTCACATCGTTCGGAGAGAGCTCAAACCTTTGCATACTTGCATCATCTTTTTTGGTTGTTATTTGGCCTTGTCCATGTGAGGATATAGAGCTTGTGGTAATCTCTATAACAAGCTCTTGTTCATCAAAATCGGATATCCCATATATAACTTGTTGCGATTTTGATTTATGCGGCTTTTCGGTTTCTCACCAAGTAAGGTATTTCACATTATTCTACTTGATACTTTCTCACTTGGTGATAATCAATAGTTATTGCCCTTGTTGGTTGTTATATTGGGAAGCCCTTATTGTCCTCTATCCAACGCAATTTGAATCGGGTCAATCGGAGCTTCCAGTCAAAAGTTATTGCCGTTTGAATATTTGCATGTAAGTCTGTTTTCTAGGCCGAGCCTAAAAACGGCCCGTTTTCTTTTTGTCTCGCTAGGTACCTTTTTGCGGTAGTATTGGCCAGCCCGATAGTACCGCCCGGATGGGCCGGTACTACCGGCCGACCCAGTTTTTCCGGCCCAGATATTTTTCTAGATCCAGATCTGCTCGCTCGTGTCCGCCTGATCGCAGCGCTGCGTTGACCAAGCTAATCGCTGCGTTGGGCCGCCGCACTCGCCAAGGCCGCTCTCTCTCTCACGCTACCCTTCGCTGCCGCTGTCATTGGCTCCCTCCGCCCGCTGCTGCCGCTGCTGGCCCAGCTGCGCTTGTTGTTGCCTCGCTTCTCACTCATGCTGCTCACACACTGCTCACGGCCACGCTGCCTCTGGCTGCACAAGGATCTTGTTGTCACTTTGCATGCGAGGAGGGGCTCAGCCTGCTGGCAGCTGTGTGCTGCCGCTTTGCCACCGCTGGGCCCACTTGTCTGTTGCACTGTTTGCTGGCCCCACTCTGGTCATTGTGCTTTGCCCATTTTCCTGGAATTGTGGTTTTTGGGTCCGGTAGTACCAGACAAATCCGGTACTACCGTTCTGTCCAGAAAAATTGCCCCAACGGGCAGAATCTGCCCGTCTCTTTAAATAGCCTTGACCCTTTTTCATTTAGAGTGACTTCTTTCTCCTCTTTTTGTCTAAGCTTTGCCCCTATTTGCCTTACTCCTTGAGCTTGATTTCTACTCACCCCTCCATTGATTCTTGCATATATTTGAGGGGTAGTTGGAGGAGATCTAGACCCACGTTTTGACCTAACCGATTCATCTCTTTGTGAGTGCATCTTTGGGGATCTAGATTTTGGGGGATTTTGTGTCTCTCTTTGATTCCTCCTCTCTTGTTCCCCCAATAGCTTTAGTAGCTTTTGTTGGAACTTGAGAGTGAGGTATTTGAGCATCTTTGTGGTGTTCTTGCCATTTGCATTTGGTGCATCGGTTTGAGTTCTCCTCGAAGGATTTGGTTTGAGTTGCTCATTGGAGCTTTTCCCTCTTGGGTTCTTGGAACCCTAGACGGTTTGTGGCCTTGGTGGCATTGTGGCCTTTTGTGGCATTTGTTGGGAGCCTCCAATTAAGTTGTGGAGAAGTGCCCCAACCTTGTGAGAGGTTCCGGTTGCCACCGACAAATGCACCGATAGTGGAAGCGTGGATCGATCCCATTGGGGTGAGATTCACCGGAGAATAAGGGAGGCCTTTTGTGGCGTTGGTGGTTTGATACCACCCCCTCTCCAAACGAGACGTACTCCATGTTGGGAGGAACTCGGTAAAATATCGGTGTCCCCGTGTGCCTCGGTTATCTCTATACCCGAGCTCTTTAGTTATGCACTTTACATTATGATAGCCTTCGTGCTTGAAGAAATATATATCTTGCTATCACTTTGTTGCTTGTATTGCTTAGCATAAGTTGTTGGTGCACATAGGTGAACCTTAGTTGTTCTAGGTTGTGCTTAACAAAGTAAACACTAGTTTTATTCCGCCTTTGTTGAGCCACTCTAGGAAAAGTTTTAATCGCCTATTCACCCCCTCCTCTAGGCGACATCCGTATCCTTTCAACTGTGGAACATCGACGGCGTGACGCAACACCTGCGCAAGCAACTACGACTCACAAGACTGACTATCTACCAAACAACATGTAATAGGATGTGTCCAAGGCAATTTAATGGTTGCAAGGGATATCACGGGTACGAAAACTAGAGCATCGCATCACAGATAGCAATAGATCAATAGGTGGAAATAAAGACTATAAAGTAAGATAGGTAGAAAGGGAGAGAATGCTCGCCTGAAAACATTGCTGAAGGTTCATCCGAAGATCGGGTCAACACTCGCATCAACTCATCGGCCTAATCCGTGAAGAAGCAAAACACTAGAAGAAACACCGGATGCACTATTTAATACTACGGTAGAAGATCGGGCATGATGCATGTATGATGTATGACATGGTAAAGATGCGATGCAATTAGGAAAAATTAAGCGGAACCGGGGTCCCGACAATTAATTATTAAGTTCATATTGTTGAGATACCCCATAATTTAAATATTGTCTTAACAAGTCGAAACATGGCATCGGTTCGCTACACAAATTTAATTGAAGCCAACATAGGACTAGAAAAGCCCGCATATGGACTCCATATTTAATTATAAGGTGAATCGACATAAGTCCCCCAAACCCCATAATATGTATGCAACATGAACAATTAAATATGCAACAATTTATATAGTTGGCAATTTATAAAAAATAGGGGTCTCGGATAGGGGTCACACTTGGGGGCTCGGCGATCTTGGTCTCCAAGGATTCAGGTTTGGGCTCCAGGGAGGAGACCTTGGCGTTCCGTGTAGATGACCTTCGGATTCGGGGTCTTTGATTTCCTGTCGGCGGCCTTGTAGATGGTTGTCTGGCTCGATGTCGATCCTATCGGGTGGCTCCGCTTTCAGAGCATCGACATCAGTCTGGTAACAACGCTAGGTAGAACTCGACGGGCACCTCTTATACCACATTTGCAGGCATATCAACACCACTACACCCATCCTTCAACACTCCATCTATGTACATACATACCACAACATCACACCAAAACGAGGCATCAACTGAATGTCACTTAAGACGAGAAGTTGCTGAACCCGGCGTCCATGGTCGGTCGCGGGCGCAACAGAGAGGCACGCATGCGCGGCCATGCAAGAGTTCCTGGGAACCGAAGACTGGGGCCTGTGGCAGCGAAGACGGCGACCAAAGGCGTCGAGGCGCCAAGGTTGTGGTCGAGCTGAGGACAACCGACGTGGAAGCAGATCCGATGGCAGGTCGAGCTCGGGGACGGCAGCGGCAGACGGGGAAGCCCGGGCTCAGGCGCGGCCGGGGACGGGCGAAGCCGGCAACGCAGAGGAGGTGGAGAGGCGCCGGCGACATGGTCGAGGAGGCGCAGGCGCTTGCGGAGGCGCGCGTGCAGAGCAACTGGCAGCCGCGGGCGCGAGGCCATAGGCGAGAGTGCGCGGACACCGGCGCTACAGAGGAGAATCGACGACGATGGAGGAGGTCGGGCGGAGGGCGGCGGGGTCCCGTGGCGGCGGTAGAGAGCAGAGAGGAGGGCGTGCAGGTGAGCTCGACCCTGGGAGGCCGGCAGCGCGCTGCAGAGGGCGCATGAGGGAAGGAAGGCGACGGCCAGACGCGGGGCGGCTCTGGTACCCGACAGAGAGGAGGCGGAGAGGAGGTCATGAGCGCGCCAGGTCGCAGCGAGTGCGGCGGCACTCGGACGACGGCGTGCAGACGCGGGGAGAGCTTGCACGTGAGAGGCGAGGACGGCGCTCGCGGTGAATGGTCAGAGGCGGAGGCGGCGCCTGTGGGAGGGAGGAAGAACGCGTGAGGGAGGGAGATGCGAGCGTGGTGCGTGGCGCGATGCGGCAGGTGGGGCCCGGCCCGGGTTGGGTGGATCGATCAGGGGGACGGGCGCGTGCAGAACGTGTCGAGGAGCTGGGGATCGAACAGGAAAGGGGAGACCGCGGGATGGGGCCGGTTTGCTACAGGGTGGATGTGGGGATGGGTAGCAATGCAGGGACTAGGTGCTGGGTCGTGTGTGGCGTGCGTGCGTGAGTGTGTGTTTTGGGTTTGAAAGTAGGTGGGGTTTAGGGTTGGAGAGGGATTGGGGTTAGCGTTTGATGGCTGGTGGCTACCGGGCTTTTGGGCCTAGCCTGCGGCTGCCTTCCCCGGATAAAATATTTATGTTTAATATTTTTTCTGTTTTATTTACGAGGCCTTTTATAAATAATTTTAGACAAAACAAAATATTCGGAAAAGACCGAGATTTCAATTTGAAATAGAGAAGGGGATAATTAGAAACCAATATAGGCTTTTGGGGAATAGGTTTAGTCAACCACATGCATGATGATGTCATGATGATGCGCAACATACAAACAACCGTGATTTTCTAGTACTGGTTTTACCCAGGGTGCTACACAGTTGCATTGCTAGTGATGCTCTTACATGGTGACGCTAGCGCTGGATGAAATTGGTTCTGTGTCACTTGCATACAGTGGAATCGAGGTCCGTCATGCACGATCCAAGTCAAACATACTCACGTTTTCACGTGCCGACCTTCAATCGCTGATAGGTGGGACCTTACATTTCCCCTCACGATTACTTTTTTCACTTCCTTTAGACGGTCCCCGTGCCCACCCTCACTAATTACGGTCCCCCTTCCTTGCTTTCCACGCGGACGAGACATGTGTATGCGCAATTAAATTGCATGGTAGGATTTTACACATGATAAGTAGTGATGCAGAGCACATGAGCTAAGGTGACGCAATGGACAAGACTAAACGACCGATAGCTTGAATTGGCGTGACATCACAAGACGCATATATCCTCGTTATTACTTTTTTAAATGAGTGCTCCTTTTAAATATTTGTTTACTCAAAAGATGGAACGGCCGCCGCTATGCGTCTTCAC
Source organism: Avena insularis (assembly GCA_023614405.1). Taxonomy (NCBI): domain Eukaryota; kingdom Viridiplantae; phylum Streptophyta; class Magnoliopsida; order Poales; family Poaceae; genus Avena; species Avena insularis. The sequence continues at coordinate 161,725,376 of CM042695.1, read as the reverse complement.
AAGTACACCTGAATCGCACCGACGGTTCCAGCATATCCCCTGTTTCAAAGAAATCCCTCTTCTTCTTCCTCTTGTCCTCTGTCTTCTGCTTCCCATCTGTTGTTTTTTCTTTCTTCTTGCCGTTGCCACGCTTCTCCATAAGGACGTCTGAATCACAGCGACAGTTCCAGCATTTCCTTGTTTTCCTGAAAGCCTTCTTCTTACTTCTATCCTCTATATTCTACATCCCATCTATTGTTCTTTCTGTCTACTCTCTGTCTCCATGGAAGGTTAAGAGAAAAGCTTCACTGCCTATGGCAATACAAAGATATATGTTCGTCTACACCAACGAGGATGATATAGTTGTGCAAAGAAATGGATTGAGAAAGACTAAGGATAAGTTTTTCGGTCCTTGTCCATCGCCGGCTCTGCATCGCGCCCGCCGCCGGCTCCACACGGTGCTCGGCCTGGGAGGGTCGTCTCTTCCCCTCCTCCCTCGATCCAACCTGCCGCCACCAAGCCGCCCGGATCCACCATCACGCCATGAAATCCACCCTCTCCCGCGCCACCCCGTCCCCTTCCAGCGCTTTCCTGGCCCGACCCGTCCATCTCAATCCGCAATAGGCCGCCTCCACTGCCCAAAAGTTCATGGCAGCGGATCAAGTTGAGGCAGCGGCGGTGGGCGGCACGGACGGTGGCAATGGGTAGCGGCAGCGTTGGGTAGGTAGGCAGGGGTCAGCTGGAAGGAAGGCTCATCACCCTGTTGTACGTCGGGCGCCTACACCTACGCCGTCAGCTCGATTTCTACCATCTCTTCGAGGTGTTGGGGCGAGGCAGATGAGGGCTCCGGGGAGGGGAACATCAAGTAGCCCCGCATGAGCTCCCCGTGGAGATATGGTTTGACAACCTCGTGGGGCGACCTCCGGTGGAGGGGAACTTGCGGTGAAAATAGCTGAGGCGGGATCTTGCAGGTCGGCAATCGAGAGGGAGCTCATAACTTGCTTTGAGAGGAACGACATGTTTGCAGACGCCTTGCACATGGCATGTGGATGAGACGCTGATGGTCAAGATGGTGTCTACTTCTCCAACTTCTCATGCCTTCCATCCAAGGTAAATACACGAGTGCAGATTGACTCTTTTGTTTGTGAATTTTAGTAGCGATGCAACTGAAATACAGTAAAATTTTGAGTGCCTAAGTGTGGACATGTCAATGTAGGTGGATCCTGGCCACCAGTGGATCGATCCTTCAACATGTTGTGCATTGCGAGAGGGTGGCGGTGCTGTTCAGAGTAGCGGTGGCTTTGAGATCATGGCCGGCTGCGGGGTAGTGTCGGGGATAGCTCGGTGTTCCTCCCAGAATTACTCCCATTGTGCAAGGTACTGAAACCGAGTGTGTTTTATCAGGTTGTTATGTGCCTGGACATGATGAGCTGCTACTGGAGCTTGCCCTGCTCCATATTTTTCTTCTTAGCTCCATGGTATGGTGTGTAATTTAAATTGCCGTGGTGTTCCTGTTGCTTCCTCTAGGATGGAACTGACGCTAGATGCAATTGACAGTGTGTATGATATGATTCCTTGCTGAACTTTGTATTGAGGAATTGGCCTTCGGCTCTTGCTGCTCTATGCATTGGTATGAATTGGACTAAATTACAAAGTGTAAATTGGTAGAGCCAAGTGGATCAAATTATCAAATCTTTTCATGGATAACTATGTTCACAATTGCACTGTTTTGGTCTCACCACTCTTTGTCCCGTAAAAAAGGAATTTGAGTAGTGAATTTTGAGAACTAAAATAATATGCAGTAAAGTTTTTCCATAGCAACGCACGGATATATTTACTATATTAATACAAAACAGAAGCGGATTTACTTAGAGAACTATATAAGTAGACATATAAGGAGGCATTTTTTCAGCCCATGCTATGTTGGAGGAGAAAATAAGAAAATGTTAAAGTATTGCTAGCATCTTAATAAAAAATTGAGCAACATTACAAGTATGCACTATTACATGTCAGCCAATGGTTTGCAATCTAAATTTCTTAGGCATTGTAATCAAAATTCTTAGGCATGCTTATGTTCACTGAAGATTTGATAGAGCGTGTGGGTATTTGTTTCTCCCGGTGCAACGCACGGACACTTTCGCTAGTATATTAAAAGTATATTACGGGCTAACCAGAAAAAAGAGAAATCAGCTAGAAATTTCCAAAAAATCAGAAACATCCGACCATTTATTTAATATATTAATAAATTTTAACCGTTAGATTAGATTAACTGAAAATTACCCACCATTGCCATTATAATAACATATCTGGTATTCCCCTCCCCGTCTCTTTTGTTTTGTTTCTTTCCCCAATGCGCCGCCATATTGAGGTTCCCTGACGTCGCAACTAAACTTGGGGGCCTCAAATCTAGATGTCTTGATCCATGGATGCATGCATCACCAAATAGGAGTGCACAAGGAGGCAATGGCAAGATCGGACGTGACAACCGTCGGCCACGAGGAGACCTGACACTGGTCAAAGAGTTTCCAAGGAGTATCTCTTGATGCAATGGCAAGATCGGAGATCACAACAATGGCGTCCATGAGGAAAAACCAGATCCTGGTCAAGGAGGAAATAGCTCTTGTATCGATTACTCCAGCATGGACGCCGGCACCACGGACAAAATTACCATCTCTCATGTTCAGTCGGAAGCCCATTGCATGTGGACGGATTCTAATTCTGCATGTACGGCACCTGTTTCCAGAAGGAAGATCAATCAAAGATGCACATGAGAGCGCTGTGTGGGGCTTTATGAATCAGATCGGCACTTTTTATCTGCCTGATTGTCCCATGATGCACATCGATTTGCCAACATGCTTCCTAGACGGCTGCACGTCCAACTTCCCTGCATCACCAGGTCAATATTAATACTGCAGATGCGCATCGATTTGGCAAGTGCCACAGGTCCTAACAAAATAAGCAGCGGAGGCAGGGGTGTCAACAACTCAACACCAAGAATTTGACTGATCAATACATACACCGTTGGCAAGATGATGACAGCCTCACTTTATCTGTTCCCGTTGGCATATTCCATTACCTTTCTCCTCTACAGTACGGTTGTCATGGGAATTCCATCATGTGTGCACGTATCCAACAATATCCTGATATGATTTTTTAGGCGGTGTTTCTTTTATCCCTTTTTTATCTGGTGGACAACCCATTTGCAAAAAATACCATTTGGAGTAGTCCTTTCACCCCCTCGAGGTTAGTCTGTTTTGAAGGAAAATACGATTTAACCTTTGATTACTTTCATGGCAATACTTATGTTCTAAATGCTTATTTGTTATATCAGAGATACCCAATATCAGCAAAAGTTGATTGCTTCTTCGAACAGTCTGAAGTTTGTTTGTTCCCCCATCTCACCCTACCTAAGCTGAATTTGAACTAAATAGACGGTTGTTTACTCATTATATATCTTACTGCATCATAAAAATGGCAAGGAAATAAGAAGGCTGGAGGTTATAGAGTGGTTCTGGAGGTATCTGTTATGTTCATAGAGGTTAGTGCAAAGTAGAGCATTGATATATTCATAAATATTAGTATGTAAATCCTGGTACGATGAAGTGCTATGTTGCTGACCTAATTTACTGATGAAACTCACTGACTTACCCTTGGATATCTTGATGAGCTCAAGGACCATCAGGGATCTGAACTAAAGGAGTTCAACAATATATGTTTAGCTAAGGAAAGAGACCGGTTCAAGAGTTTAAATTTTTGTTTCCATCATGACATACTGCCATACTCCCTTCGTTCTAAATATAAGATATTTTAACCTTTTCTAAAACACATGTATCTGGACGGCTTTTAGTGCGCAGGTTTTGGAGAAAACTAAGAATCTACACACTAAAAGTTGTCTAGATACATGTGGTTCCGAAAACGTCTTATATTTTTGGAACGGATAGAGTATTTCATAAATAATATGTTTCCTATATATTCGGTAACAAATCTCAGGGAATGCCACGTGTAGCTATGCTGAAACCTGAAAGTTTCGTTCATTCTCTTCCCTGACGTTCAATGCTTACTCCATCATAGTTGCTGCGTTATGCAATACCAGGCTGTATTGTGAGCTTTCATGTGTCAAAATCTAGAAGTGTGATATCCTGGTAGAGGTTATGCATTTTCTTATGATTTAGTAGCTTGACTTCTGACACATGCATTGGTAAGACTACTGTATGTTTTCTCGTAAATTAAGAAAACACAGTGGTGAGTAGCATTTAATTATATAGACATTAATCGGTTCGTTGACAATAATCACAACATGTCATTCGGTGAAGCAAATGACCCTTCTATGCTAGAACGACAAAACACCTGATTCTAAAGTGGCATGCGAACGTCTAGCTGTATGTAAATTTTATTTTTATTGTACTGCAACATGTCATCTCAAGTAAGATAGAGGAGCAATACTGGCTCTGATTGTGAAGTTTCGTCTATGGTTATATTATTCGGTTTCTTTGGTGAGGTTTACCGGTGTTTCCGTAGAGATGTAGTAGTTGGCAGTTTAAGGCCGATACTGAACAATTCCACATGCAACTGAAAATTACTGCTCCGTCAAACTGAATTTTCTGGCCTAATTACAGCTGCTATGAAGTGCTTTCTTACTTTTTATTTTGGTCATGCATGCTAAAATGAGTAGCCACCTTATTTTTTCAGAATGAGGATGGTCAAGGCATAAACATTTTTGTTTCTTTGGTATTGATGTATTTCTTTCAATGAGAGTCGAACATAATGACAAGGCTACAACATATATTGATGTTCTTATAAAAGACTTCTCCCCGGCTCTCCAGCTGAGACCATAGGAAATTGGTAGATTCCATGCTAGCTCTTCCTGTAGCTTGACATACGACTGGTACATTGTTATTTAACTATAGGCTGCAAGGTAAAGGTCGTTTCCCGAAAGGAAAGAATGCTAGGATGAGCACTTATTGCTTATTATTATGGTCAATGCATGAGGGCCTCTTGTGGTTTAATAATAAACTAGCTACAATATGATTTACATCGTACTTAAGAAATGCTGGACTAAAATGCATATCATCTACTCTTGGATTCAGAATATCACTTTTGAACTATTATATATCATCTCCATCTCTCTGAAAGAAAGTGGTTAATAAGTAGGAATAAAAGTAAGTTAACTTTTTAAAGAAAAAAAATTTAAACCTCTATTATGGATCTCTGCCAGATAAAGCGTTGCACAAAACATCAAGGTTCAGGTTAGGCCTTCTATATTCTATACTAATATAAATTTATCTACCTTTTACATTGTAGCCACAAAATATGTCTTCCTTGGAGAAAATACTGTGATGGTATATTAAATTAAACATAGTTTTTTTTTGCGAAAACGCAACAGACTGTTGCGTTTCATTTCATTGGATAGGTAGAACGGGTTTTTGTTACAACCACCTCGAGAGAGGGGGTGCGGGGGTAAATACAAAACTCAATGAACATCCCAAGTCATCGGGAGCAAAACGCGCAGCCCTTTGGCGCCGGCCCTAACCCAAAGCTCGGCCTCCTCTCTAATGCTAGCGGAAAGGCACTGCCGCGAAGGCTGGACGTGGTCGAAGACGCAACTGTTCCGATGCTTCCAGATCATCCAGGGCGTGAGGAGGGTAATCGTAGCGAACCCCTTGCGCATGGGCTTGGGCAGTGACTGGTGCACCGCGAGCCACCAATCGAGTAGGGAGTGCTCGTCGCGGGACGGCGCGCAGGGCAGTCTAAGCCACGAGAGTGTGTCGTGCCAGATCTGCCGCGAGAAGGGGCACTCCATGAACAAATTGTGCAAGGACTTGGGCAGCTGATCACAGAACAGGCATCTGGGGTGGTGCTGCAGCCCGCGGCGCGCAAGTCTGTCGGCCGTCCAGCAATGGTTTTGCGCTGCGAGCCAGTGGAAGAATCTAACGTGCGGCAGGGCCCAGGTCTTCCAGATGAGCCTCCAGCACTGGGATAGGAGGGCTCCGTGGAACATGGCTTCGTAACAGGATTTGGCGGTGTAAGAGCCGTCCCCAGTCCACCTCCAGATAAGGCGATCGGGCTCCTGAGTGAGCACTGTGTTGCCAACCCGCTGCCAAAGGCATAGGCATTGGCCTATCTCGTGGATGCCAACCACGCCATGGATGTCTCTGGCCTAGGCGTTAGCGTTGAGCCCCTCGGCGACAGTTCTAGTTTTGTGGTGCCTCTTGGGAATGCAAGCGTAAAGCTGAGGCGCGATCTCGCTGATGGCACGACCATCAATCCAGCGGTCCTCCCAGAAGAGGGCAGTCTGCCCGTTGCCCACAAGCATGGTGGTGGAAGCGAAGAATATGGCGCGCTCGGTGGGGGAGGGCTGGAGCTTAAGCCCTGTCCAGGCACAGTCGTCGTCGGTGCGGGAGTACCAAAGCCATCTGAGCCTGAGCGAGATGTCCGTCTTCTCTAAGTCACGGACACCAAGCCCGCCCATCGAGAGCGGCCGGAAACTCTCATTTTCATGTCTTTTCTTCATTTATCTGAAGTGAATGTTACATCTTTTATGTTATCACAACAAAGTAAATCCAATATCAAATCATACTAGACATAATGGTAAGCATCCAAATATGTGGTGAAGAAAAATCGAATATTCAGAAATAAATGAGTTGTGTGTAAACTGCTCAGTTTTATGTACCAATTTATTGATTCAACTAAATTTAGCTAAGCTGGTGCAACTAAAGACATACCCATACCTATATAACTTTGTGGATTAATCATACACTTTGTACTCTAAATTTATAAGTTGCATCTAAATTTATTTAAGTGTATAGATGTTGACACACACCAAGTCTCTGGTAAAGATAATAAAACAATGCTCTTCATACCAATTAAATTATGGACCGATGCTCTTGATACCAATATGGATCCTATCTTCCCTTTATGTACTTGATTGGATTTGAGTTAATTAATCTGCATTTAAATATCTATAGTTCAGTTTTCATATTATTTTTACCACAAATATGGTGAACAGAGCGGCAGAGAGGGGGCTTTTTATGGTGGAGGGAGGCCTCTAGAGTCCCTCGCAAAGACGAACCAGGAGGTAGACTTCAGATCGCGTATGACCTGGTGTCGTGTGTCGGTGAGCTTCCATTGTTTCCTGTTCTTATTAGCAATTCAACGGAACCAGGGAATAAATATTCCATGAAGAAACTTGATTGTATAACTAGAAATGTCTGCTCATGAAATAATTTTATTCTTTGGTATAGTTTTTAACCTGGAAACTATCTCTACAAAATATATATAGTATCTATTTAGTACAATTTAATCTACAAACAACATAATAACTATCTTAATTTTATTGTGTTCGACTATTCTCATGAATTTTAGAGTATAAATCATCACAACAAATCATCACTATGTTAGTTATTATTATATATTAAAAGTATATGATGGATTCACCAGAAAAAAGAGAAATATACTAGAAATTCCCATAAAAATCAGAAACGTCTGACCGTCAATTTACTACCTCATCAAACCAGAGCCAATAGATTATAGAAATAATTTATTGACAATAGAGTTTAAAGAAATTACCCACCAATGCAATGCTTAATTTTTCCCGCACCTTTTAAATCTTATTAGATCAGTCGGCAAGGTTGTATCCTCTCCAAGTCTCCATCCGCACGCCATCGCCATGTTCTCTAAGGGTGCGATCAACATGTAGGTCCTTCTCCATGAATTTGATCTGCTCCTCTTATGTGTTGTCGGGATCCTAATGTTGAACTTGATCTGCTTGTGTGTCGTTAGGGATTCTCATACTCAGCTTTGCGCCCACGTCCTGATCTAGAGCTGCCAAATACGTCCCGATCTAGAGCTGCCAAGTCCGTGGATTTGGCTGATCGGGTCGAGCAAGTAGTGTAGCATTGGTGGCCAGACGATCCATACGAGATGGACATCATCTCTTATATGTCGTCAGGGATCCTCATGCTTAGCTCTCTGCATCCACGTCCTGATCTAGAGCTGTCAAGTCTTCGGATCGAGCTGATCAGGTTGACCAAGAAGTCCAGTACCGGCGGCCAGACGATCCCGGTAACTGGTGGCCATACGATCCCAACAACTGGCGGCTGGAGACCATCTCTTGCACAATAACGTGGCTTGTGCCCCAAACGACAAACAAGTACAGGCAATCTGGTATTGTACGCTTGCGTTTTTCTGCATCTGATCCTCACGTTCAGCTTTGCATGCGCATTATGATGTAGAGCTTGTTAGGTTGATCTCCCTCGTCCGGCCCAACGGCCCGAACGCTTTGGTCTCACGCCCTGATCGGGGGCGTCCAACGTCGCAATCGTTGGTGGGCCCCATCACGCAGCGCAATATAAAGAGGTGGGGGCCGGGGGCACGAACGCCAAGGTTCGTCGTGCCCACTCTCCCCGCCGAAAACCCTAAACCCATAGCCACTGATCTGGCTTGCGCTGTAACGGCGGGAATCACCCCTCACCGCCGCCACCACTCCGACGAGCTCAATGGCGAGCTCATCATCGATCCCAAAAGCCGATGGTAAGGATTTCCCTCTCGTATACCCCTAGATCTACCACTAGAGGTCCTAGCAACACTATCAATGGTATCAGAGCCTGCTAGTTTTGGTGGATCTAGTCGAGGTAGTAGAAATCCAAGAGAAAAGAAAGAAGCAAGAAGGCTAGGGTTTTCCAGAAGCGCCGCCGCGAGACCGCGCCGTTCCTCTCGATCCTAACACATCGGCACGCCGAGGTCGGGAAGAAGAACTCGATCCCATCTGGGATAAAGAAATGAAAACCCCAAGCCCAGATCCCTTTTTCCCCGGATCAAGAATCGATCTCAAGATCGAAAGAAACAAAGAAAAGCCCCCCAAATCCCGTTTCCCCCAGTTCCTCCCCGAATCGAAACCAGACCAAAACAGCCAAAAGAAACAAAAGAAAAGAAACTGCCGCCCACCACCGGCATAGGGCACCGCCGCTGGGCCACTTGACGGTGACGCGCTCACCCACGGGTGCTCGCGTGCGCCGACAAGGGGCCAAGGTGGCGCCGCCGCTTGCTCGTTTCCGTCTCTGCGGGATGGATTTGTTTCGGCAGGTGTGTACAGATAGATAGAAGGGGAGATGGGGCTCGCGTGGGAAGGGAGGGGCCGCTTGTCGCCGGTGCTGTGCCGGGCGGCAAGGCCACCTCGCCTCACCCGCTGCGGGAGAGCGCCGCCAGAGAGAGAGCGAGCGCAGAGACAAAGTGGGAGAAATGCTTTAGGGTTTTTGGTCGGGTCGCGCTGGCCGTTTTTGTTTCAGCGTGTTGAGCGCGCGTCCGTTGGATGCTAAGGGCTGAGACGGACGGTCAGGATTTCACCGCGCGCTGGGCGCTGGGGGTGCTGCGGGCCAAGGCTGCATGTGGGTGCTACTAAGCCGATGCGTGGGCCACGGGCGAGCGAGCAACACATAGCGAGCGAGCGTTGAACGATAGCGGCCCGACACGAGCCAAAAGGGCGAGCCAAAAGGGCGCTACGCGGTGCTCAGTGGTTGTGGGCCAATTTTTGGCGCACAGTGCATAGTTTTCTCTGTTTTTTCCTTTTACAGAAGCCTTTTTAGCATATTTTTTATCTGTCTTTTTCTTTGTTGTTTGTTTAGCACTGTTTTTTTTCTATAGCAAAATTCTCCAATGAAATTTTGTGTAGAAAAAATTGTAAAATAACAATAAAGTTTCTGTCAAGTGTAAAGTTGATGAATTTTATTCATGTTTTTCTGCTGCAAGAATTAATTGCTTAAATGCAATAAAGAGAGAATTAATTTTTTAATAGTGATGATTTTAATTGATGGCCAACGTTATTAGTAAAATTTTCACTATGGATAGTTAGTTTCATCCATATTAGTTCTATTTCTGCCCAACGGTGATGTAGTATTAATATGGAGAAGTTTTATGTTTTAATTTAACCAACGTTGAATTAACTCATTTTGATGATATTTTGTTTTCAGACAATCCTATGAGTTTCGTCTCGGCTATTGAGCCCCTCAATGGAGGGAACTATGGCTCATGGCGAGAGAAGATTGAGATGGGGCTTGCTCTGCTTGACCTCGACTTGGCACTGATTGAGACTTGTCCTAAAGAACCTGTCGACCCCGTTAGGGGCGAAAAGAAAGTGAAGTGGACTTCAACAAAAGGGTCCATGACCATGCACCAATAAGAATGAAGTACGACCTTGAGCGTACAAAGTGGGACTCGTCCAATAGAAAGTGCTTGATGGTGATTAAGAGCTCCATCATGGAAGCTATAAGGGGAGCAATCCCAGAGTGTACCACCGCCAGTGAGTACCTGAAAAAGGTAGAGAGTCAGTTTACTGGGTTCTCAAAGGCCTATGCAAGCTCTCTCATTAAGAAACTTGTTACTACAAGATACACTGGTGGTGGAGTAAGGGACCACATGTTGCGAATGAGAAATATGTCTTCCAAGCTTAAGCCTATGGGCATGGAGCTGCCAGATGAGTTCATTATTAATTTGATTTTTGCCTCACTACCAAATCAATTTGAAGCTTTTGCTATGAACTACAATGCATAGCCAGAAAAGTGGGGCATTGAGAAGATCATGGCCATGTGTGTACAAGAAGAAGAAAGGCTTAAGGGGCAATCTGGTGATTCTGTGAACTACCTAAGCCCAACCAAGAAGAGGAACTTTCAGGGTTCCAAGCCACAAGGGAAACCTCAGGGGCATCCCTCTTCTTCTAGGCCGCATGGAAAGGCTCCTGATCACCAGGCATAGGAGGTGGACAAGGACACCTGCAAGTGGTGCAAGCAGAAGGGCCACTACATGATTGACTGTGTGGCTTTTCTGAAGTATCTGTGCAAGAATGGGATTCCGTATGAGAAGGACCCTGCAAAGAGGAGAAAGAAGTATTAAAGTTGCAAACGGCGTTCAAGCTAAAGTCAAAGCCATTGGAGATCTTCCATTGGAGTTATCAAATGGCTTTGTACTTTTATTAGTAGATGTGCTTTATGTACCCTCTTTGCATCGAAACTTAATAAGTGTATCGTGCTTAGATGATTGTGGTTTTGCTTGCCATTTTTGGCGATGGACAATGTAAGATCAAGTTTAATAATCAAATTGTTGGTCTTGCCTTCAGACAAGACACACTTTATTTGTTATCACTTTGTGAGAATGTGAATGCATTAAGCGCTGATAATAAGAATGCCTCCTCATCCCTGAATGGAAAGTGTAAGAGGAAAAGAATTGATGATGTCTCATCAAAATTATGGCACTGTCGTTTAGGCCATATTTCGAGGGGGAGAATAGAACGCTTAGTAAAAGAATCAATTCTACCACCTCTAGAATTTTCAAATTTAGAGCAATGCATCGATTGCATTAAAAGAAAGTTTGTAAAGAACATTAAGAAAGGCGCCAAAAGAAGCACATGAGTATTATAAATAATTCATACGGATATATGCGGTCCGTTTCCTGTGATATGTGTGGATGGCTATGACTCTTCCATAACATTCTCGGATGATTATTCGCGTTATGGTTACATTTATCCTATTAAAGAACATTCAGAAGCATTGGATAAATTCAAGATATTTAAGGTTGAAGTTGAAAATCGGCATAGTTTAAAGATTAAAGTAGTAAGGTCCGACCGTGGAGGCGAATACTACGGCCGGCATACCCCATATGGCCAAGTTCCTGGACCCTTTGCAAGGTTTCTACAGGAACATGGTATAGTCGCCTAGTATTCAACACCGGGCGAACCTCAGCAGAATGGAGTAGCTGAAAGACGAAACCGTACCTTGATGGATATGATGAGAAGCATGTTAAGTTACTCCACCTTACCGACTGGTTTGTGGATGGAGGCGTTAAAAACCGCCATTCACATACTTAATCGAGTTCCCAGTAAATCAGTGTCCAAAACACCTTATGAGTTATGGACTAGTCGTGAACCTTCACTCAATTATTTGCGAGTGTGGGGTTGTCCAGCTGAGGCAAAACTCTTCAACCCAAGCCTTGGGAAGTTACATCCTAAGACAGTAAGTTTCCATTTCATTGGCTATCCAGACAAGTCAAAAGGTTATCATTTCTATTGTCCAGACAGAATTACTAAGTTTGTAGAAACGAGACACACTGTATTTCTGGAGGATCAGATGATCAGGGGGAGCACGGTATCCCAAGAAATCAACCTTGAGGATAAGCGGGTGCATGCACCCACTCCGATGATTCAGGAACCTTTTTTCTCGATACCTGCTGCTGTACCGACACAGGACAATGTCGATGTGACACCTGTTGTTGGTTCTCCTGTGGTAACAATGAATGAAAATAAAGACCCTATTACCACACATGAGGGAGAGCCGCAACAGCCCCACACAGAGAATGTGCCAGAAGGGGAGACCCTTAGAAGATCTCAAAGAACAAGAAAGCCAGCTATTTCTAACGATTTTGAGATCTATGTTAGTGAAGAAGTTCAAATGGAGGGTGATCCCACCATATTTGAAGAAGCCATTAGAAGTGCTCACTCATCGAAGTGGCTTGAAGCCATGGAAGATGAAATGAGATCCATGAGTAGCAACAGAGTCTGAGATTTAGAAGAAATTCCTAAAGGAGCCAAAACAGTAGGCTGTAAATGGGTCTACAAAACAAAATGTGGCTCTAGAGGGAATATTGAAAGATATAAAGCACGACTTGTTGCTAAGGGCTTCACCCAAAGAGAAGGAATAGATTACAATGTGAAATTTTCTCTAGTCTCAAGTAAGGATTCTTTCAGAATCATAAGGGCTTTAGTGGCACACTATAATTTAGAATTGCATCAGATGGATGTAAAGACGGCATTCCTAAATGGAGAATTGGAAGAAAATGTTTACATGGCACAACCCAAGGGTTTTGTCGTGAAAGGAAAAGAACGTTTGGGATGTCGCCTAAAGAAATCAATTTATGGATTAAAACAGGCCTCCAGGCAATGGTACTTAAAGTTCCATGAAACAGTTAGGAAGTTTGGGTTCGATGAGAATGAGGAGTACAATTGCGTATATGCAAAGTTCAAGAATAGGATATCCATTTTCCTTATCCTTACGTGGATGACATTCTACTCGCTAGTAGAGATGTTAGTCTACTATTGGAGAAGAAGAAGTTCTTGTCCTCGAACTTTGATATGAAAGATCTTGATGAAGCTTCATTCGTTCTAGGAATTGAAATTCACCGAGATAGAGAAAAAGGGGTTTTAGGGCTATCGCAGCAGGCATACTTAGATAAGATTCTGAAAAAGTATAGTATGCATGCGAGTAATGCTACGCCTGCTCCTATAGTCAAGGGCGATAGATTTGGGAACTTTCAAAGTCCCAGGAACCAATATGAGATCGATCAAATGAAAGTGATTCCATATGCTTCTGCTGTCGGAAGCTTGATGTATGCTCAAGTGTATACACGCCCTGACTTAGCTTTTGTTACCGGGGTACTTGGCAGATTCCAAAGTAATCCAGGGATAGATCACTAGAAAATGGTGAAGAAGGCATTGCGTTATGCAAAAGGCACAAAATGCCTCATGCTAATATACAGAAGAACTGATTCCCTTGAGATAGAGGGGTATTCAGATGCAGACTATGCGGGAGAAGTAGATGAAAGAAAATCCACGTCAGAATATGTATTTACTCTCGTGGGTGGAGCTATATTGTGGAAAAGCTCTAAGCAAACCATCACGACATCGTCCACGATGGTAGCTGAGCATGTAGCGTGTTACGAGGCCACGGGGCAGGCAAACTAGTTAAAGAAGTTTATACCCGGGTTGAGAGTGGTGGACAACATTCAAAGACCACTCAAAATGTACTGCGACAATGAGCCAGCAGTATTCTATGCTCACAACAATAAGTCAAGTGTTGCTGTCAAACACATTAACATTAAGTTTTATGTTATAAAAAAAAGAATCCAGGATCATACCATAAGTTTAGAGCATATAAGTACAAAAGAAATGCTCGCGGATCCTCTCACAAAAGGCTTACCACCCAGTGTGTTCAGAGAACACTTAGCCGACATGAGTTTAAGGGAAAGCCTATGATACCTGAATATTAAGGGCCTAGAACAAGAATCTGTTTTAAAATAGAGTAGTGTATAGTGGCTGATGAATCTATGGTGCGTAACTGACCATTATGACGAGACATGCTCTATTTGTTGATCTGTGATGAAATGGGTGTCAAAGTATAAGTTTAAAGTATAAGTTGAATGAAAGATGAGATCAAGGGGGATAATGTTAGGTTGATCTCCCGCGTCCGGCCCAACGGCCCGAACGCTTTGGTCTCGCCCTGATCGAGGGCACCCAATGTCGCAATCGTTGGTGGGCTCCCGTCGCACAGCGCAATATAAAGAGGTAGGGGCCGAGGGCACGAACGCCAAGGTTCGTCGTGCCCACTCTTCCCACCAAAAACCCTAAACCCATAGCCACCGATCTGGCTTGCGCTGTAGCGGCAGAAATTACCCCTCACCGCCGCCACCACTCCGACGAGCTCAATGACGAGCTCATCGTCGACCCCAAAAGCCGATGGTAAGGATTTCCCTCTCCTATTCCCCTAGATCTACCACTAGAGGTCCTAGCAACACTATCACCGAGATCTTCCACCTGAAAATCACAGACATACACTCTTAGAAAAAATATGAAGATGCAGCAAGACCGCTTTGTTACTATGTAATAAATCAATTCCTACATTAGAGTCATGGAAGTTGAAAGCTCAGAGGGCGAATCTCGAATTATTAATGGCCGTTCAGCCAGCGACCTCACTGGCTTAATCAAGAGTGTATACTGATTACAAAGAAGACAAGAGGGAAGCGAGAGGTGGTGGCATGCGTCGGTTGTTTCTAAGAAGAGATGCTCACGGGTCCATAAGTACTACTTCCTCCCATGTGCTCTTTGTAGCCTTTGCCTGGAGTAACCAGGAAAGAGAAAATGGATAACGATTACTCGGAGTAAGGCATGCATGAAGTTGTTTGACGAGCTGCACCTGCCGGAGATGACCAATTACGCGTCCCAGCAAGCCATCCACAACTCCACGTTGCCTCATGTTCTGCTATCCCTGTAAAGAAGTCCAATGATATGTCAGGCAAGAGTTCTTCAAAACTCGTATGAGCTTCTACTTACTGCTAATCTCTTCCAATAATATGGCTGGGGGAGCAATTAAAGAGGGGCCCTAGCACTGGGAATTGGGAACCATGAATATAGTTTCAGTTTATGTCTCTGAGTTCTGCAATGCACTATTCATCTCTACAAATGTAATAACTAACGGTTAATTTATTTTACATCTGGAGGTAACACATTACTAAATATCCATTAGTAGCTAGAAAATATTCTCACTGTTGCCTTATACTCCCTCCGTTTCAAAATATAAGATGTTTTAGGTTTGTGAAGAGAATGTATCTAGACCTGTTTAGTATATAGGTTTACTCATGTTTGGAATGAATCTAGACATTAAAATAAGTCTAGATACATTTGCTTCACAAAGCTAAAACATCTTATATTTTAAAACGGAGGGAGTATATTTTAGTGTGATCTCCCTTTTGGTGATCGTTTCATGTTGGCTCTAGGACGCCTCTAACAAATATCCTTTCGAAATTATTAATATTTTGTCTTTGTTTGTAGGCACGTATTTTACAAAGGTACATGAGGATAACATACATGGTTTTATTGGTGACGTAAGCACCTGGAGCCTGAACTTTGGACCTGCCGATGAACATCCTTGTCATTCAATTGCTTCCTCACAAGGTATATGAAATAATCACCGTGTCCATTCAAATGATCTTGCATGGTTGCTAGAGACATAAATTTTTCTTTATTTCATGATAATAACATAACTAAGCTCTTATCTAGGGTGTTCGTTGTCCTCTGATTACTCCTAGCAAAGGCAAATACAGATAGTTTCTACTTCTTTCTAACAGATTTTCTGTTGTAACATTTAATTAGCAACAAAGATGTATGTTTTTCTGATCAGCAATAATCTTTATACCATCTAAAAAAGAATTTCGATGTTCCATATTCTGCCACTACGTGGCAAAAAAACACAGAATTAACCTAAAGTTGAAAAGAAAACACAAAATAACCTGCTTTCAGAAAGATTTCACAATCTAACCTATAAGCTTGGTGTCCTACCAGACGGCTCCATGGTTAGTAGGACGACGCCGTCCGAAACGGCGCCATGATGCCCATGACGCTCCAATCAATGGCGCCATATATTGGTCCAACGTGGCGGTCGTCGTGAGGCTCAGACCCACATCGATAGGATGGCTCCATGGTAGCGGCGCCATGCTATTAAGCATGGCTCCTCGGCCGACGGCGCCATACCACTTAGCATTCAACCCAGTTATGCATGTATCACATTATCAGCCCCGTCGATATTAGTGTATTCTGATCCTATTTCGGTGCATGCTCACCTATATATGGCGTTGTGACTACATGAACGGAATGTAACACTCCGGCTTCTTTGGACCAGCGGCTGGCACTTTTGGAAACTCAATAGGATCTCTAGACTAACCCCACAGACCAACACTAGTCTTTTATGCGCACTTTGTCCTCACTCATGCGTACCCGGTACCCACTTTCCGATCGGTCACTCATCCTTGAAAAAAATTACAACTTGTTGATATAATTATACTATCAATTTTATTAAGCCATGCGCCAGAATTTCACGCGAAAACACTGTACCTATATTGCTCGTTTACTTAGGATCACGTAGAACCACCTCAAGCCTGGTCCGACGGATGAGATGCATGCATGCATATGGTACTGTACTCTATGCATGAATCACATGGTACGATCCATCAATACAAACCGAATGCAATTCTTGATTAATACGTTGCACATCACTCGGTCATGATCGAGTAAATATATATAATTGCGTAGTGTACTAATCTGCTAAGAACTACTACTCGGTCATGATCGATTAATATATGCAACCGCCGTCCACCATGGCGGCCGCACGTTAGTGCCGCCGAGAAAGTCCTCGCAAGATCGCCTCTAATGATGCCACCACGACACCTCCTTCTCCCCAAGACCTCGATCCGCGCCATCCTGAAGATGATGGGCCTAGACGGACGCCCTAGGCCCACGGCATGATGCCACCGCCTGAAGAAACTACAGGAGCACCCGCCGTCGCCTGGCCGAGGTCGCCACCCGGACCTCCGCCCCCGACCCGCTCCATCGACACCGCCGCAACTGGCCATTCGAAGAAGACCGCCACAGCCGTCACCCCTATCACCTTAGGTACTAGGGGAGCACCGCCACCGTGGCCGACGCCGGCGGCAATGGTGGAGGGATGGGATCTAGAGGAGGGAGGTCGGTGGCGGAATCTGAAGCCCTCCGCGCCTGGGGTCGCCACAGGAGGATTACTTGAACTTTAATCCTTATTTTTGAATGTATCTATATATTAAAATACGTTTAGATACATTCAAATCTAGACAAACCCATATTAGTTATTTTGAACGGAGCCGGTGTGAGACGCTGGCGTATGGCTCAATAGGATTGATGGGAAACCCATACCAACAAGTTGCAACTTCTTTTTCGGAAGCTCATTCGAAAAGAACTCTAAGGTTAAGCGTGCTTGGCCTAGAGCAATTCTAGGATGGGTGACCGACCGGGAAGTGGGTAACCGGGTGCGCATGAGTAAGGACAAAGTGCGCAGAAAAGACTAGTGTTGGTTTGTGGGGTTAGTCTAGAGATCCTATTGAGCTGCCAGAATGACAACCGTCGGTCCGGAGTGACCGGGGGTGTTACAAATTGGTATCAGAGCCGACCCTTGCGGTTAAACGGGCGTGTGCGGGTGAGTGGCGGACATGTGGCGCATGGCGCGTGTGGCCTGGAGTGGACACGGCATGGCACATGTGTCGGCACTGGACGCACAGACGTGTGCCAAGAGGGAACGTTCCTGGCTTGTGGTTGATCGACGAGGACGTCGATCTTCTAAGGGTGGGTGTATGTGAGACCCTGGCACATGGCTCAATAGGATGATGGGAAACCCATACCAACAAGTTGCAACTTCTTTTCCGAAAGCTCATTCGAAAAGAACTCTAAGGTTAAGCGTGCTTGGCCTACAGCAATTCTAGGATGGGTGACCGACCGGGAAGTGGGTAACTGGGTGCGCATGAGTAAGGACAAAGTGCGCATAAAAGACTAATGTTGGTTTGTGGGGTTAGTCTAGAGATCCTATTGAGCTGCCAGAAGTGACAACCGTCGGTCCGGAGTGACCGGGGGTGTTACAGCCGAGGAGTACTATACATAACATACTACAATCCGTCTAATACAGTTACGGTTATTTATATGTTGCCACATCTACGACTGTACAGGTATGGTATCTGCACCTCGAAGCTAGATTAATATGAAGTCGATCGGTCATCTCTGCATGCATGGCAGAGCTAGGGCGAGACCTTGGTATGTACGTACGGTAGTGCAAAACAAACTGCCATAGTCCGTTCCAGGGAATATGTGCAAAGTAGTATTAGATTATGCATGGCTGGATTGAATGCAAAGTGGTATGGCGCGATCGGCTAAGGAGCCATGCTTGATAGCATGGCGCCATCTACCATGGAGCCATCCTATCGAGGTGGGCTTGAGCCTCATGATGACCGCCACGTCAGACCGATATATGGCGCCGTTGATTGGAGCGTCATAGGCACCATGTCGCCGTTACGGACGGCGTCGTCCTACTGACCATGGAGCCGTCTGGTAGGGCGCCAAGAAACTAGGTTAGATTATGAAATCTTTCTAAAAGCAGGTTATTTTGTGTTTTCTTTTCGTTATTAGGTTAATTCTGTGTTTTTTGCCCCACTACGTCGTCCTTCATCCAACCTCCGTCCCGCACTCCCGCATCGCTGTTTTGGCATTTTAGTCTCTCCCAAATTCACATGTCAACGCAATTCAACCGCATCTGCCTCCGCCATCTCCGCCTCCGCTTTCGCCTTCGTCCAGCCTCCCACGATGACAGTGCCAAATCCGCCTTCTCCCAACGTCCTATGCCGCTATCAGCTTTCGACTTCCTCTCCCTGGTCCCGTCCTTCAAGTACCGCCTTGCTGGTCATCGACATGGAGCACGGACCGGGTGACATCATGGAGCGCCCTCGACACCGCCCGCAAATCCGCCGTCCTCCCCTTCCTTGCTTCCCCACTGCCGTCCTCGATCTCAGCATGCTCGCATCACGAGCGACCCAGCGCTAGGCGCTGATGGAGGTCTCCACAGGATTTGCAGCCACGGCCACGGCGTGTTGGAGGGGCTCAACAGCGTCGGCCTCCTCCCGCGAGACAAGGCGGTGAAGATCCAGTTCCCCTTCCTAATCATCCTCCCCCCAATCAAGCCACCAACAAGCCCTCTCCTCCAAGCGCTCTGGTACCTAGAATCGACACACTCTAGGTGCTCACGGTCCCCGGGATCCAGACGACTTCATCTGTGATTCAGATCATGCCGACGTGCTCCCGCCGGATCCATCTTGTGTCCCCCTTGCTCGCTGTGACTCTGTGGCGAAAATGATCCCATGGCTGAGCCCAGTGTAGGTTCCCCGCCTCCATCATCTTGGCCATGAGGCCCAGACTCCCATCTACTCCACCTACGGATCCCTCGCCTCCCGCCTCGATCCTGCCGCCCACCACTCCGATTCGTGCCTCTGTAATGTGGGGTCGTCTGATCCCATCCCAGGAGACGAGTGAGGAGGGCCGGCATGATTACGGGCTTCTCATTGCTACTCAGACAGGAGATCTGACCAAGCCAGGCCCTAGGTTGATTTTGTTTTGCCGGTACTGAAATCCTACCTTGCTCGAATTTTTTTGCTGGTTTGGATCCGTTCCTTGCTTGGATTATATTGTTTTGTTGGGGAATCTGTGGATAGCGTGCTTTGATAGCTCTGTTGTAGCGATAGGGTTCATGAATCATGATTCCTTAGTAGATACATCATCTGTTTGTGCTTGATCACATGTGTTTGGTGTAGGCGTTTTGGATGCGTAGGTGTGCTAGGCATAGAACAGTTGCGGACTACATCATTCCTTTTTTACGGGTAGCTAATACATCATTTTGTAATATATTCAACGAATTCGTAAAATAGTGGTTAGCACTAAGACCAATTGATTAGAGGAAACTGCTAGGAAATCTGTTACAACTGCCATTGAGCCTTGAGCTCTGCTATCTGAAATATAGCGTCAACCACCAGACACAAATACACACATCTTGATCTATTTTCTTTGCGAACTATTTTTTTAGTTACAACGATTGCGAAACAATGCATGGTGTCCATTATGTTACGCCTACATACACTCAGACATGATCTTGTGCCAAACTAAGAACATATGGCATGAATCACATAATAGGTACTTGGCTTGTTCCTTGGTTTTATGGTGTTTGTTGTGATCAACTTTCTTAGAGGTTAATTAAAGGGGAGTAAGAGATGTATAATTCTCTTTCTTCTGTTCACTCTTCAGCAGGAATCTTGCAAAATCACTGGAATATTTTGATCACTATTATGTAACTTTGCTTGCTTTGGGGTATACAGATTGAGAACTAGCTGCCGTTATCTGCTATAGGTATGACTTTTTTATCTTCCGCTATTATCATATATAAATGTAATTTGAAATTGCCTTGATATACAAGCTAATTTACCATTTTCACGTACAAAAATTGCAAACTATACGTAATGAAGTTTATGCTTGCTTAATATTTTTACTTTGCCGGATCTTTATTTATATTTTCTTACTTCTAATGTTTTACATCTATATTGGTCCAAGCATGAAATCTGATTTTGATCTCTTTTCTTTGCAAACTCATTTTTTTAGTTAAAACCTCAGTGCTGCGAATGTGTACAGGGTCGCCAAGAAGTTGGATATAAACTTCGCCGGAAGCGTCGGTCGCATACCTTCTCCCTCACGATCCGGAAATGGACAAACTCCCGTTCGGCATGCCAGGTCTTCTTTACCCCGATACCAGCGAATGGCCAAACGACCACGATGGCCATGTAAGTTCTAGTATCTTGCTTATTGATTTAGTCATATCATTGATTCATATGTGCTGAACTTTCATCGGAATCCTATGTTCCTTCCGTCGAACATGTTGTCTGCACGCGCAGTTTGAAAAAACTGAACCATTTAAGACTATTCTGTACAGAGGAAGCTCTGCTCGTACATGATATTCTGATATTTTCGTAGTGATATAGTCTTAATTTATGTGATAACTGAGGTGTCAATTTGGATTTAGGTGATATTCTGTTTTCTAAAAAAATAAAAGAACTAGATGATTTAAGACTATTATGTCCCTAGTTGTTTATGATCACTGTCAGGAGTTTTTTCGGGGGAAGCTCTGCTCCTACTTGATATATTGGGTATTTTCTAGTGACATAGTCACAATTTAGGAGAGAGCTGAGAAGCCATTCATATATAATACTTTTATTTGAGCGCCTAGGTGTCAAATTGTATTTGCAATGGAATCCATGCTAGGTGATTCTACCAACTGACAACAAACTTTACAGAATATTCATGCAAAGCTGATGTTGCTGGATAAGTGGTCGCAATCAGTAGTGGTGAATATCAAGGAGACAGAGGAGACGGAAATGGATGATGACCAGAACTGGGTGGGTGGTAACGGCGAGTGGCTGGTCCTTTTAACCAAGGACATGAGTACTTGGACTCTAAAAAATATCTACAGATCGTTGAGACTTACACTGTCATCTTTAGTGGGTGTCGACATTACTGCATTCAACCATGGGTTCCGCCGCCAAACTCTGAATTCGCTTAAAGGTTCAACATGCCAGAACTTGATCTCCTCAAGGTATAGCTCCCATAGAAGCCTCACCTAGTATGGCAGAATTTTCACTACGACCTCTTAGCGGTGTTCGACAAGGAAATCACATTCATTAGATGCCCATATGATAATGAATGGACAGTCTTGCGCGACGACCATCTGCGGCCGGAGAAGTATGTCGACGCCGTCTTCACCTCCAGCAACTATTCCGACACACAGTAACACATTTACGCGGTCACTGAACCTAGCGATGACATGCGTGTTTGGGAGCCGTTCAACTAGGGTGAGTCATGGTGTCATATAGCATGTAAATTCCCATTCAAAATTCTGCTTACTAACTAAAGGTAACACGCAGGTATACACACAGCCCCGGAGAGTGGATGTCATATAGCATGTAAATTCCCATTCAAAATTCACCTTGTTGGCATTGTGCCGAACAGAGTGGATGTGGCCTTGGGGTTCAGAGAGTAAGGCGCCCTGGCTGGTGCGGGTGCGACCACGGCGACGGCGAGCTCGGATTCTGGAGGAGGACACTAGGATCGAAATCTCATCCTGGTGCCATTCATGGGTGCTGCCTTGCCATGGGTCAAGCTCTAGTTTGGGAGGAGGAGGGCGAGGTCGATCAGGTTCGGCCAGGTACCAGATCTCGCCGCTGAAGGAATTCCCTCCCAGCTCCACGCCATGGCGGCGACCATAGATCGCCCCTTTGGGGAAGTAGGCCGTGTCTAAAAGAACGTTTGAACACGAGGGCGCCAACGCTGCAAGTCTACATGGCAGCCATGATGGCATCGACTTAATGGTCAAAAGTGATAGGAGGGGCCCAATTTGACGAGCGTTAGCGAGTTTTCTTGTGTTTAAATGGTTTGTTAAATTCGTGCCAAAAAGACCCTCTAAGCATTTGGCACGCCAACTCTAGGTATCGCGATCCAATACCGACGAAGTCGGACCCCGCGTTGCCTTGGCGCCTCAACTTTCGGGGCCGCAAGCTAAAAATCTCATAGAAATGGTATTGTTTAAACTACTTAAGGACTTCTTTTAGATATTAAGTGAATTCATTGCTTTTAGAAGAAATGCTAATAAGAATTTTTAATCAGTTAATAATTCTATTACTTATAGTTTTTATAAACATTTATAATCCTTTTGGTAAGTAATACTCCATTCGTCCCAAAATGTAAGGTGCCTAAGCTTCAGTCAAAAGTCAACATCTTCTAAGTTTGACCCAATTTATATATAAAAATACAAATATCTGCAATATCGAACATATTAGGAAACTATAATTTATGGTGAATCTATTGATATTTATTTGATATTGTGGATGTTTATATTTTTACATATAAATTTGGTCAATTTTAGAATATGTAGACTTTTGATTAAAGCTTAGATGCCTTACATTTTGGGACGGAGGGAGTACACACTTATTTTAGAGTCATAATTAGGAAAATGCATGTTAACATGTTTTATGTTTATTTTGACATCATACTAGCATTACTTAAGACTAAGATTATTATTAGACATTCAATAGATAATATTAAAAGTATCAGTAATTTTATTTATCCTTATATGAATTTTTAATTAAGGAAATAGGTTCGAATTCAAGTTATTAGAATATTAAAATTTTATTTTCCTCCAACATAGATTATTATATTTTAACATGTAGATATTATTTTTGTGATCATTTTGGTATATTATAAATATTTTTTATGATTTATAAATATTGAAATATGATTTTATAAGTTTTATTACTTTTAATAAATAATAAATATTTCGTTTAGTGATATAACAATACATGATTATAGTTTTAAATTGTAGTTATTATTTTTATAAGAATTTTGGTACATTATTTATATTTTCTGATTTAAAATTGTTAAATCATGAATTTTCAAAGTCTTATTAATTATAAAATCTTTATTGAACAATTATTATTTAAATAGGCACACAATAATGTATGATAATAAATTTAAATTGTAGATTTTATTTTTTTGTAAATTTTCATATATTAAACATATTTTTATAAATTATAAAACAAAAGTTATTGAATTTGTAATGTTTATTAATTTTCTTTTTTTAAAAAGGGAAATACTTTTTAAACCGGTACTAGACCTAGCCATAGTCAGTGTCTAGTGGGGTCTCTGCCACGTCACATGCCACATGGGAATGGACTGGGTCAAATATCGCTAACATGGCCGAGGTGACGTAAGCGTGACATCATCCGAGGATGATCCTCACAGATCGATGATCGATCGGCCGATTGAGTGCACACGCGGGACTATGAAGGGGTGTGTGGGAACAAGGAGCTTACGACGAACCTAGTGGTACTACCGCCACTCATTTTTGGTTAACGGAAGATGGCCGGTGACGAGGCCAAGCAGCGGTCGCTATTGATGAACGTGGCGGTGGTGATTCCGAAAGTAATCGAGACATTAGAGGGGTGCTTGAGCTTCAGCAACTCACTAGGAATGCGAGGAAGTGGTCGGCGAAGCGAATCATGGCCTAAATCGATGTGGAACGACGGTGACCGGCGGTGGCGGTGAGGTGTTGATTGGTTCGACAAGGGGTTCTTCGGCTTCCGCGGTCTAGTGTGGGAGAACTAAGACAACGAGGCAAGTTCAACGGTTGATCGGGAAGCCCGGGGAGCTCGAGAACGACGTGCTCCGGTGAGACCTGGGGCTAGGGTATTGGCCTGAGAGGAAATTCGAGAGGAAGAAGGAGATATGGGGTGTAGGGATTCTGCACTGCAGCAAGGACACGTCTTATAGGCTCTAGAGAGCGGCGGCGCGCATCTTGGCACGGGCGATGGCGGGGCGAGAGCCAGCGAGCTGCTTGATGCATCAGGGGGTCGACGGCACGGCGATGAAGACGACGATTAGATGCGTCGAAAGGGTATGGGCCGATGCTGGGCCGTGCACGGGCCAGGTGGGCTGCAGCCGAGCAAGCAAAAAAGAGAGGATTGCGGTGTTGGGAGACAAATAAGATAAGGAAGAGTTGGGCTTCGGGCCAGATCGAGGTTGTGTTGTTTTCTCTCATTTTTTACTCATTCTTTTCTATTTTATGTTTAAGTAAAACCTTTTCAAATAAGAGTTTCTCAAATAAATCTGTGAGACATTAAGAATAGTACATGGATTATTGTAACTAGGGAACCTTTATATCCCTATTTGATATTTTCATAAATCATTAATACATGAAAGGTTCTTTTATTAGATGGAATAAATAGGAATTAGGGCTATAGGGTTTTTTATTAATATTTGAAGAACCATCCAACTTTAGGATTTTCATATCAATTTGGATTAGTAGAATTTTAGAGTGTTAAAGTTATGGTGATGGCCATGTAGCCTTTTTATAATGGGATTTCTATTTTTGTGCCCCTGATTTGTTAGTTGTACTCGACTTTTCTCAGCCTCTTAACTTTTCCTCACTTTTGTCTATCTCCTTCTCGGAAACTCATCTAAGAGTTCAAACAGCAATTGCCGTCAGGTTGACCGTTGACTGACATGTGGGGCCGCATGGTGTGGAAGCACGTGGGGCCGGTTGGTCAGGAACGCGTTATGCTGACGTGTGGGGCCATGCCATCTGGGACTGTGTGCGGTCGGTTTGTTGGGAACGCATTATGGGGGACGTGGTGTGGGACCACGTGGGGCGCGTTTGGTGGTTACGTGCGCCCTGTAGCCTAAATTGAAAGTTTTATTTTTTGTTATTTTTATGATTGTATTTTTTAAGAGCACCTTTTCCCCCTCTATCTCGCTAAAAGTTGTATTTTTTTGCCCAAAAATGTAGCGAATCTAGAGCAATTTCTATCTTCATTTATTGTTCCTTTTGACCCTCTTTTTTCCCAATCTGGTAGCAAATCTAACCAGAACCATAATACATTCAGTAAACTTAGCAGATGTTGATAAAGCAGCTAATATTGGATATATAATATGGTACTTAGCGAGGCTCGACACTTAGGCTACTCAGCACCAGCAGCGGGCAAGTTCAACACATACAATACAAACAAAGTTGCTTTACAGCAGCATCAAAACACTAGTGGCCCCTCATGGCCTGCGCCAAGAGGGCCTCCGCCTCCTCCATCTGGCGCTTCCTCCACTTCTTGCTGCCTAGTCCCTTGACCTTGGGAGCCTTGGGCTTGATCGGGGGCATGCGGTCCTCCTCGATGGACACCTTCTGGAGGCTGCAGAGGTGAAAACCAAGCGCCTGGTGCTTGACTCTGAAGGATTTGACGTTCACGGACAGGCCGCACGTCTGCACGTCCTTGGCATGCTTCACGAGGGAGTTGAATTTGGTGGCATGTAGCCTCCTGGTGCAGAAGGGGCATCTATAGACTTCTCCAGCGAAGAAGTTGTTGTACTGGTCAGACTTCAGCCTCCTTAGCACCTGACGAGTCTTGGTGTCCTTGGACTCGTTGTCGCTGCAGACTTCGCTGCTATCCACCTCTTGGAAAAAACAGTAGAGTGCAATAAGGAAATGATTGAGATAGCTTTATTATCGGGATTGATTACTTGCATAAATTAACCGATTAAGATCCCCTGATTATTCCCCAATTTCCAAATCTCAAACTAAATCGAATACTGATCCCAACTATAGATCGATGCTAGTACTAACTAGGGAATCCCTTAACTACAACTCGCAGGATAAATAAGATAGGATTTAGATATGAATAGGGGATTCAACAAAATACGAGATCTAAAACAAGAGGATTAGCTACTGTAAAAATAACTAGCATCTAACAATTGAAAATACGAAAGCCGAACCCTAATAACACATGATCTAGAATCCAACAATGGGAATGGGGGAAGAACAAATAAAGGGGAGAAAACCCTAGTTATCTCCGACCATGGGTTGGCGATTCTGGTGTCGTAGGGGTTCCGGCCTAATGTAATCCTCCTCCCTGTAGGGGTCCCAGCTAAGCGGGATCTGCCGATCAAGCGGGGCCTCCTCGCCAAGCGGATACTGGAAGCGGGACAGAGGTCTAGACGGGGCAGCGGGCCCTTTGGGGCCTCCTCGTAGGCGGCCTTGGAGGCGATGATGGACACCACGACGTTCTTCTCCATCGTCGGCATGGTTGGGGTTTTGTTGGGGGTTTGCAGAAGGTGATGGGACAGTGGAGACGATTGCGTGAGTGAGCGAGTGAGTGATTAGTGAGAGTGAGGAGGCCACTATAAAGGTGAAGGGAGGAGGCGTTTCATTGCACCACCGTGCATCGCGTAACCACATACGTCACTGCACCGTACATGGCCACACGTGTCAGCTACCACCATGTGCACCACGACACGTATACCGTGTGTCACGTTTTTTCCCTCGTGTCGTGTTGGAGATATGCCCAAGAGGAAATAGTAAAGTATTTATTATTATATCTTTGTGTTTATGATAAATGTTTACATCCCATGCTATAATTGTATTAACATGAAACATTAATACTTGTGTGTTTTGTAAACATAAAAGAGTCCCTAGTAAGCCTCTTGTGAAGCTAGCTTATTGATTAATAGATGATCATGGTTTTATGATCATGGATATTAGATATTATTAATAACAAGATCATATCATTTGAAGAATGATGTGATGAACACACACACATAGTAAGCATATCATAAAATCAAGTCATTAAGTTCGATTTGCTACAAGCTTTCAGATACATGGTAACCTAATCCATCGACCATGATATCATGTTAATCATCATCTCCGGCTGAGTACTTTGATGACATCAAACTCCACTTCCGTAAGTAGAGTACTTATCAGTAACAAGGTTGAACTAGGTATGGAGATACTGACGATCGAACCTCGGATAAGTAGAGTATCGCACGACAAAGGGAATTTCTATCGTATGTTAATGGTTCATTCAATCACGAAGTCATCGTTGAATATGTGGGAGCCATTATGGATCTCCAGATCTCGCTATTGGTTATTGATCGGAGAGGTGTCTGGATCATGTCTACATAGTTCGCGAACCGTAGGGTGACACACTTAAGGTTCGATGTTGTTTTAAGTAGATATGGAATATGACTTTGACACAAAATTTTGTTCAGAGTCTCGGATTGGATCCAGGACATCACGAGGAGATCCGGAATGGTCTGGAGAATAAGATTCATATCAAGAAAGTCATTTTTCGGGGTTCGGAAATGTTTCGGTATTTTCACCGGAAGCTTCTATAATGTTCTAGAGGGACCACCAGTGGGTACACCACCCCGGGAGGGGCCAATTGGGATGTAGCATGCCATGGGGACCCTAGGTCCAGCCGCACCAAGCCCAAAGGGTTAAACCAGCCACTACAAGGAAACAGGGGAAAACCCTAAAAAGGAAAGAAGGGAAACTTGGGGGGCAAGTTCCCACCTCTCCCTCTTCGCCGCCAAGTTGGGGAAGGACTCGGCCAAGGGATGGGAACCCTTGGATGCACTCCCTCTATATAAAGAGGGGTGGAGGGTGCACCCCTTGTCCCTTGTCCTCAACTCTAGTCGCCGCCCATCTCCCTCCTCCATCAACTGCTCTGGCTTAGGCAAAGCCCTGTAGGATTCTTCTCCTCCTCCACCACCACCACGCCGTCATGATGCTGGAATTCCAAGGGGATATACTACCTCCGCTACCCGCTGGAACAGGGATATGAAGGCCTTCATTGACTCCATACGTGTGATCGAGTGCGGAAGCGCTACCGGAACGCAGCACCGGAAGGATCGTCACCGTGATCTTGAGATCGGCAAGTGATCAACTACATCAACCACGAGATCCGATCTTGTTAAACACTTTGGATCTATGAGGGTTAGTTCTCTCCAATCTTGTTGCACCTATCTCGTAGATTATATCTTGGATTTTCCATAGATTGGATCTTGGTGTTATGCGTTCTTGCGGTAGAATTTTTTTGTTTTCCACGCAAGGAACCTTACATGTCTAACACTGCGACTTAGTTGTGATCAGTTATACCCTCGAGTGTAACACTGGCAGTTTGGTTGTCCTCAGTTTTTCCCTCCAGTACTAACACTGCCATATGCAATATACTCACTTTTACCCTCCGGTGGCTGGTCAACAGAGATTCAACGAATGGGTTTTAGCTAGCTAATTGAGTCATTTATGCATAACAAATTCAAAAAGATCAAAACATAGTGCATCTACCCAGAGAATCCTATGATGGGACCTTACACCATAATAAATGTATATAAATCAAGTATTAACCGAAATCACCACTTTTCAAATCACCTACTATCTATCAAGGTTCATGGATTTCTACTCAAGCCTCTTCCTAAAACATCCCTCCCCAAAACATAGTTTGTTTGAATGAGGCAATAATTGTCAAACTTATGTATATTTGAATTGAAAATAGTTTGATGTATGCCAAGAAGTATTTTATTGTATAAAAGAATTTTCCATTTTTTAAATCTCTTTATATTTTCTATTTGAATCCCTTTATCAGTTTTGCCCTAGGTTTTTAAGTTCTACTCAGTTTTGCCCTTGGTTTTTAAATTCTACTTAGTTTCCCCCTCTCTCTTAGCCATAAACTTTCACACATGTGATCATATTGGTTGCTACGCTTTGATTTGTCGAGACAGTTGTCAAACGGATCGTGCCCACCAACCATTGATCCTCTATGATCTAGCGCACAGGATAACTCCTATATCTGTCAGGACGCACCCGTCTATCCATGCAAAAAATAACGAGTTTTCCACCGGTAATTTAACTCCATAAACAAATTATTTTGAATATAATTTGAAGGGAAAGTGTTCAAACGTGTATAATTTTCACATATGCAAGTTTATGCATTACATTCTATGAAAATGATAATCTCTCAAGATGTTCTTAGCATAACATTATCATGTTCCAAGTGCGATTTTATAGTGTTCAAAGGTGTATAATTTTCATATATGCAAGTTTATGCATTACATTCCACTCTATGAAAATAGGGAGAAAATGATAATGTCTCAAAATTTTGTTAGCACATCATTATCACGTATTAAGTGCGATTTCACAGTGTTTAAACGTTTATAATTTTTGTATACGCAAAGTTTATGCATTATATTTAACTCCATGAAAATGATAAATTATCAAGATTTTATTAGCACAACATTATCATGTCCTAAGTGCAATTTCAAACAGTTCAAAGGTGTATAATTTTCATACATGCACGAGGCATAAAGATTTTAGTTTAGGGATCACTTTTCATGCTCTAAAAATGGTAAACTCTCAAGATTTTCTTAGGACAACATTATCAGGTCCAAATTGTAATTTGAAAGTGTTCAAGAGTTGTGTCAATTATAAACACTCTTTTACATTAAAAGTTGTATAATTTTTTAATTTGAAAGTGTTCAAGAGTTGTGTGAATTATAAACATTCTTTTACATTAAGAGTTGTATAATTTTTTTAATTTGAACGTGTTCAAGATTTTTGTCAATTATAAACACTCTTTTACATTAAGTTGTATAATTTTTTAAATTTGAAAGTGTTTGTAAGATCCCTCTCTTTATAAAGGTAAGGATCCCTGTGATTGCAATGCTAGTCCTGAATCAATGCTAGCATCCACAGTTTAAGATGAAGTACACAGAAACAAAGGTCATTATTACATATCATTCCAGAGACAAAATAGTCTTTTACAACTCCATGGCCATAGGCCTAATACAAGATTTCAATTATAAATAAGATAAATAAGTCTTCATCTTCATGTGCCACAGGCAAGCATGTTGAGTGTAGACTCATAACCCGTAATCATCATTAGAATAACCTGCAACATCACAAGTTACAGCCACGGTGGGTCAATACATTGGAATAGTATTGGCAAGTGATACCTTAGTAGGATATTAGCATCTAGATACTACATGCATTTGGCTAAGTGTAGCTTAGGCTTGCTTTGCTCAAAATAGGTTTTTCCTATTAGTTGAAAACACTAAGTTTTTCTTTGACAAAACTTTTCCAAGGATCACCAATAGACATTGGTGTACCTTCACCCTTGTTCAACCACAAGTTTTAACTTAGAAAATTGGGATGAGGAGATTCTTGATAGCTTCCATGTCTTGATGCTCAAGTTGTCCAATACCAGGGACATGGCTAAGTACTTAGATTCTTCCATCTGCAAAGGTTGTGCACTTTCCCCACAAGACTTGATTTTTACCAAGACATGACCTTTCAGAAGCCTTCCCTTAGACCAAATGTACGCGTTCCAACCTATCATCCCACTACCACCAACTGTCCAAATGTCTAAGTTATTGCAACCTATGTGATCCAGGCAGAGCCCATATTGCCATGTGGCTGCACTAGAAGCTTCTTAACATTTGGCATCTCAAATCCCTTTGTTCCTGGGTGGCTTTCCACAAGTGAGATACACAAGGTAAACCATATAAATGGGCCTTGTGTAACAACTCAAGACAAACCATTCTTTCCATTCCACCCAGGTGTTTCATTCACTTAGTTATTTTATTAAGCAAAAACACAAGTCCAAGACTTAGAAATATTTTACATAGCATGAATATAATCACCCCTTGTTTGCTAGTAGCTAGGCTAAGCATGGCAATGGTAAGCATCTTAACTTAGAGGAAATTCTAACAATTCTACAACTACTAGGATTTCCCAAGCATAGCAATAAGATACTTAGCAAAATATTCATGCAAGTTCTATACAAAATATTTCTAATGCATAGGTGAAAATTATAGGAATAAAATCATGAAGCACCACTTGCCTTGGTAGTTTGGGGAGTAGCAACAATCTTCACAACCACAATCACTATTTGCACCAAAATCTACACATAAAATAATGGCACCAAAATCACATAACAAAATATGCAAACAAAAATATATGAATGCATGCAAATGCCATGTGATGATTTTTCTACACCAAACAAGACAAGTGCACAATACTGAAATACAAACAAGTTCAAGAAACTCAATTTAAACTTTATTTGATCTTTAAAATATTTTTCAAACAATTTCTATAACCAAAATAAGCCTACACAAGTTTCTGCAAAAACAACCATTTTTACAGAGGCAAAACATTAAACACTTTGCATAAATAGATAGGATTTTCTCTCCTGATTCTAATGATATAAAATTTGTCAAATTTGAACGTGGGGATCAAAAGTTATGAATTTTACAAGTTTGGTTAACTAATAGATCAAATTTCTATTTTAAATTTAAACTCAGGCCACGCGGCGCTCTCTGATTCGTCGGTACCGCTTCGCACGGATCGACCAGTGTGGACCGCACGATCTAAATGAAATCGCACGGCCAGATCTGACTCGTACCCCTTCGTTAAGTGATTCTATCTCACACGTTAGATCTAGATCTAACGGCTCGCGATCAAGCGACCAAGGATTGGCGGCGGCGGCGCTCTGTCAACGACGATCCGGCGAATACAAGAGGGGCTAGGGTGTGTGGCGTGGCTTACCAGACTCGCAAGGTCACGAGGAAGCTCAACGTGGCAGTAGTTTGTCGAGGGGCGCACGGGCGCAGCAGCAGGACCTCGTCGGAATTGCGGGGGCATCGGGTTCGTGCAGACAGCGACGTTGACGACGTTCGGGATCGCCCTAGCACAAGCCAATGGTGTTAGAAGTTGCGCAAGGACACGGCGAATCTGATAGAATGCATGCGAAGTCAAGGGGCGCTCGGATTTTACCTAAATTGCTCGTCGGAGTTGAGCGTCGGCTCTGGCGTTTGCGGGCGTGAACGAAGACGGCGACCTGGGTCACGAGCAGGCAAACCAGGGGTGTCAGCAGATGCACAAGGACACGAGGGTCACGCTCGTTTGAACCAGAAGCAGAGGGGCGGTCGGAGCTCACCGTAATCGCTTGCCGGAGTTCGTCGGGCAGAGGCGGTGCAGTACGAAATACTGGCAACCTAGTGGCGAGGTGAGCATGCTGTGTGGGGGGGGGGGGGAAATGACCGCGGTGGCGAGGTGATTAAGTAGCCAGGAGGGGCGAGGGAATTACGCAGCGGTTCAATGGCAATTAAGCGAGGAATCAACGCGGCGTTTCTGGAGGAAACGGCGTTGGCGACGGGTTTCTTGCGAGGTGGAGAGAAGAAGATGCTGACTGGCGGGCCCAAGTGGCGATGTCGTGAAGGCGAGGGTGCGGGTGAGAGAGAGAAGGGGGAAACCCAGGTGGGCTGGCTTTTGGGCCGTTTCTGTTGTTCGGCTGGAAAGGTGGCGCCAGGCCCAGTGCTGTTTTCTAATGCCTTTTCTTTTTCTAAATTGATTTTCAGGAATCTTTTTCAAACAAATTCAAAAGTATCTGAATTCCAAACCTTTTTGGACTTTTGCAAAGTGCAACCTTCATATTTTAGGCATAAAACCAAGCTGTCTTGCTGGTCTTGTTTGGTTCCTTTTGAAAATTCAAAATAAACAGTGCCTTAGCACAAGATTTGATAAAGATTTGAAAATGGTTTTAAAAACCATATTTGTTTTGGAAATTTTGTCCAAGCTTTAACACTCAACCAAACCAACTTATGAGCAAACAAAATTTGATCTAAAACAATTATTCTCTCCCTTGAGAGGGGCATTGGATCAATGCTTGCTTACATAAAATAATAAGCACTCAGTGCTTCTATTCCTTTCAAATGAGTTTGAAATTTGAACCCTAAATGAATATGCATGCATGGATGATATGCAAGGTTTTGAAAACATGATTTTAGGGATGTTACAAATCTAACCCCCTTAAGGTGAATCTCGCCCTCGAGATTCGGATTGGCTAGCAAATAGGTGAGGGTGGTCTTTCCGAAGATCATCTTCTCTTTCCCATGTTGCTTCTTCTTCGGAATGATGGTTCCATTGAACTTTGCAGAATTTGATAGTCTTAGTCCGAGTAACTCTTTCTGCAGTCTCAAGAATCTTGATAGGTTTTTCCTCATAAGTGAGGTCACTCTCCAATTGAACCTCCTCCAAAGGTATGGTATCCTTCAAAGAAGTCTCTTCCATCTCTGGATGGCATTTCTTAAGCTGACTTACATGAAACACATTGTGAACGACAGACAATGATTATGGCAATTCAATCTCATAAGCCACTTCTCCTTTACGACTCAGAATCTTGAATGGTCCAACATATCTTGGGGCCAATTTACCTTTGACACCAAATCTCTTCACTCCACAAAGTGGTGACACTCTAAGATAAGCTCTATCACCCACTTCATAGGTGACTTCTATACGCTTAGGATCTGCGTAGCTCTTCTGTCGGGACTGTGCTATCTTCAATCTGTCCTTAACTAGCTTGACTTTCTCTTCAGCCTCTTTGATTAGTTCTCGTCCGAACAGATTTCTTTCTCCCACACCATTCCATAACAATGGGGTGGTACACTTTCTCCCATAGAGAAATTCAAATGGTGCCATATTAATACTGGCTTGATAGCTGTTATTGTAAGAGAATTCTACGTAAGGCAGACTTTCATCCCAACTGGCTCCATAGTCTAGGGCACATGCCGTCAACATATCTTCAAGAATCTGGTTGGTCCTTTCTGTTTGTCCATCAGTCTGAGGATGAAAAGCAGTGCTGAATTCCAACCTCGTTCCCAATGACTCATGTAGTTGCCTCCAAAAATGTGAAGTGAATTGAGTTCCCCTATCAGACACAATACTCTTGGGTACTCCATGCAGACATACAATCTTGCTCATGTATATTTTGGCTAACTTAGCACTTGTATAGGTTGTCTTCACGGGTATGAAATGAGCCACTTTAGTTAGGCGATCCACTACTACCAAAATAGAATCATATCCTGACCCGGTCCTTGGTAGTCCAGTGATGAAATCCATGCCAATCTTGTCCCACTTCCAATCTGGAATAGGTAGTGGTTGTACCAATCCTGCTGGTTTCTGATGTCTTTCTTGAGGTTATTCCACCAAAATCTTTCTTTCATATCCATGTACATTTTGGTGTTACCCGGATGAATGGAATATGGTGAGTTATGTGCTTCTTGTAAAATCAGTTTCTGAAGCTCCGGATCTTGTGGAACACAGATACGTTTTCCATACCATAAAGTACCCTGTTCGTCTTCATGAAATCCTTTGGCTTTCCCTTTGCCAATCTTTTCCTTAATCTCTTCAATTTCCTTATCTGTCTTTTAGGCTTCTTTGATTTTTTCCAACAAAGTGGGTTGAACATCCAATGACGTGAGATGTCCTTCAGGCACAATCTCCAATCTGAGATCTCTAAATTGGGCACATAGATCATCTGGCAATTCTCCCTTAGTAAGGCCATTCACAAATACCTTACGGCTTAGAGCATCCGCTACAACATTTGCTTTACTGGGGTGGTATTGCAAACTCAATTCATAGTCCTTGATGAGTTCTAGCCATCTTCTTTGTCTCATGTTGATTTCTTTCTGGGTGAAGATATACTTCAAACTTTTGTGATCTGTGAACACTTCACATCGCTTTCCCAAAAGATAATGTCTCCATGTTTTGAGTTCATGGACAACAGAGGCTAACTCTAAATCATGAGTAGGGTAATTTACCTCATGAGTTTTGAGTTGTCTCGAGGCATAAGCCACAACTTTCCCTTCTTGCATTAGCATTGCACCTAATCCATGATGAGATGAATCACAATATACTTGGAAATCCTTCTCCAAATCTGGCAGACATAAGACTGGTGCTGTCACTAGTCTCTTCTTCAATTCTTGGAAACTGAGTTCACATCCTTCAGACCAAGCGAATTTCTTGTGTTTCTTTAGTAACTATGTCATTGGTTTAGCTACTTTAGAGAAATTTTCAATGAATCTTCTGTAGTATCCTGCCAAGCCAAGGAAACTACGAACCTCTTTTACTGACTTAGGAGATTCCCATTCAGTTACAGCTGACACTTTAGCAGGATCAACTGCCACACCATCTCCTGACACAATGTGTCCAAGAAATCCAACTTCATTTAACCAAAATTCACACTTACTAAATTTGGCATACAGTTTATGCTCTCTAAGTTTCTCAAGTATCAAGCGCAAATGTCCTTCATGTTCTTCTTTGCTCTTGGAGTAGATCAAAATGTCATCGATGAATACGACAACAAACTTAGCAAGGAACTCCATGAACACCTTGTTCATCATATTCATGAAGTACGCTGGTGCATTGGTCAGACCAAATGGCATCATGGTATACTCATATAATCCATACCTAGTGGTGAAAGCTGTCTTAGGTATGTCTTGTTCCCTTATTTTGAGCTGGAAATAACCTGATCGAAGATCAATCTTTGAGAACACACAGGCTCCTTCTAACTGGTCAAACAAGTCATTGATTCTAGGCAAAGGGTATTTGTTCTTGATAGTCACCTCATTGAGTGAGCGGTAATCTATGCATAACCTTTGACTTCTATCCTTCTTTTCCACAAACAAAATTGGTGCTCCCCAAGATGAAGAACTTGGTTGGATAAATCCTTTGTGCAACTGTTCTCCAAGTTGTTTCTTGAGTTCTTTCAACTCATCAACTGACATCTTGTACGGTCTCTTCGCTATTGGTCCAGATCCTGGTAGCAAATCGATCAGAAATTCCACATCTTTATCTGGTGGCATTCCTGGCAATTCTTCCGGAAACACATCCGGATATTCACTCACAATTGGCACACTATCTATGCTAACCCCCTTAAGAGAATTAAACTTACTCCCTTTTGGTTCAAAGTTAGTCTTGAATCTAATCCTTTTGTTTTCTAGAGTTGTGAGTGTGACAGTATGGTTGGCACAATCTAGCACTCCCTTGTTCTTGGTCATCCAGTCCATTCCCAATATGACATCCAATCCTTGAGAATTTAGGATTATCAGATTAACGGGAAACTTATACTTCCCAAACTCTATGACTAGATCATGACATCCTGAGTTCACTATCTTTTCTCCGCTAGGAGAACTTACTTTTATAGGACACCCAATAGTTTCTACTGGTAGTTCATTTCTTTCAACAAATTCTCTTGATATGAATGAATGAGATGCACCGGTATCAAAGAGAACAAATGCTGGAACAGTATTGAGTTTGAACTTACCAGCAAAAGCATCAGGTTCCTCATAGATTTCTTCCACATTGATGTGGTTCACTTGCCCCTTTTGGAAAGGGTTGGGCTTGTTGGGTCCTTCAACTTTCTTTTCTGGGTATTCATTTGCATAATGCCCGATTTTCTTGCACTTGAAACATTCGACCTGACTAAGATCCTTCTTGACAGGCTGGCTTCCACTACCACTTTCACTTCCATTGTGGTGGTTCTTGTATCCACCCTTGTGATTCTTTTACTTGTCATTGTCATGACTACGATGATGTTTGTTGTCATGATGACGGTTGTGGTTGTGGTGTCTGTTGTACTTTTCATGCTTGTGGGATCCAGAACTCCCACTATCATCATAATGGGAACGCTTGTGATACGATCCTGAGCTGTGCTTGTCAGAGTGTTTCCTCTTCCTGTTTTCAACCTGTTTCATCTTGCTCTCCAAGATGGCAGCCTTGTCACAAAGAGACTGATAAGTGGGAACATAGGCCACAGATAGCTGCAAGTTCAGTTCATCGTTCAATCCTTCGAGAAACTTCCCTTTCCTCTTAGCATCAGTGTCAACTTCATCCGGTGCATAACGTGCCAGATTGTTGAACTCCTCAATATATTCAGCCACGCTGCGGTGGCGCTGCTTCAAGTTATGAAATTCCTTCTTTTTCAAACTCATCACTCCGGATGAGACGTGAGCAGTACGGAAACCATCTTTAAAGATAGCCCATGTCACATCCTCAATGGGAGTGGTGATCTGGAAGTTATCCCACCAAGTAGCTGCTGGTCCTTCCAACAAATGTGCTGCAAACCTGACTTTCTCCTCATCAAGACGATACAGTTACCAAATCCTTGTTCACTGAGCGTAGCCAATCATTGGCCACCATGGGATCAGTAGTTCCTGAGAACTTTGCTGGCCTCAGTCTTAGGAATCTGGTGAGCATGTCAAAACCTGGTGGATTGTTCTGATTTTTGTTGTTGTTATTGTTGTTGTTCTGATTCTGCATAAAGGTGGTCATCATCTGCATCAGCTGTGTCTGAGCTGTCATCAGCTGCTGCATTTCTAGGGTGACATTGTTGTTGTTCGGGTTGGGGTTGGCACGTCGAGGAGACATCTGTTGTTTTCAATTAGGATAAGAATGAGATACCCATAGATGCTTAACATGCACAATTCATCACATAAACAATCATCAAATAGTCATCAAAATAATAAAAGTTCAACAACATAGACAACAAGTTTTGAAAAGCAAACACACCATTAGCAAGACATCCACATGTTGGATGGTCATTGCGACTCGATAATCAAAAGCATGGTAAATAATAAGTAAACGAGTACTCATCACTACTCCTCTGCATCAACCTCCTCATCGACAAGTGTAAGACCTGCATTCTCCATAGCGGTCTTGTACTCCTCGACATTGGTAGTCAAGTCCTCTACCTTGGCTTTGAGAGTCCTCTTCTGTGAACAAAGTCTCTTAATCACAACCTGTTGATGCTCGAGCTCGAAGTCCTTGGCCTCTAGTTCTGCAGTCATCTCTCGAATCCTCTTGTTCTGATCTTGGACCCTTTTCTCTTGACTCTTGAACTTTCTATCCTGACTCTCAAATTTGGCCTCCATTTCCTTGACTATCTCATCTTACTCCGCGAAGAGCTTGTCCTTCTCACGAAGCTGCACCTGGAGTTCGTCATTGCTAAGCATGACGTTGGTCCTATCAGTATCTAGGTGCCTAAGAAGAACCTCTAAGTCCTGGAGGTATAGACGAATCGGCTCTGCCGTCTCTCTAGTAGTATCCTCGAAGTCAATGGCCTCACCATCCTCATCACGTCTACCGAAGGAATGGAAGTTGTAACATCCCAAAAATACTAATCTTGGATCATCAAACTCTAATCATCAAAATTAGGGTTAACAAAAACTTTTCTAAATAAAAATATGAAAGCATGCGTGTGTGTATACATTCCAATTTGAATTCTTTTGAACCACCTTGCTTGTGTGTTTCTTTGCTTGTAAATGGATGCTTAGGTGTAATAAACATCATCTAAACATTTCCCAAACTTTTCCCAAAGACAAATAAATCAAAACAAAGCTAAATGAGTGAATGGTCATTTTGACCAATTTAACTCCCATGCCTACTTTGGTTGTCCCAAACTTTCAGAACTTAACAGTAACTTGTTTGGATCTTTGCACCCCTTGATAGTACTCATAACAAAGTATCAAGGCCCACCTGGTGATCATCCAAAAACATTTGAATGCATAGTTTAAAGGACAGTTCAAAATTGAATCTATATCATATGGGAAGATCCCACTTTTTCAAAAACCACTCAAACAAGCTCAACTTTCAAAACCCAAGCATCTGCAGACTCACCAGTACCAACCTAGCACACCCACCAAAAATCTTTTCAAAATTTAAAACTTGAATTCTTGCGTCCATTTCATCAAACACCTTGCAGATTCAAATCAAACAAAATCCAAACACTATTGTGAGCAGTGATTGGAGCCTAACTTGTTCCCTCTATGGTTGCAACTAGGCTTTAGTAGATCATCTAGCTCAATTGCAAACCTCTAGCATCACTGTAAGCTGGGCAATGCCATTAATGGTGAACAGCCAAAGCTCACCATGCCACCCCAGTGGAGACAGCAGGCTAGAGGAAGAACTAGACGTGCCAACCTTGTCTGGGAGGTAGCCCATGCCTCACCGCCCCCTCTCGACCAGCCCTGCCTCGAAGACATCGACAAGAGCACCCAGGAACGCCGCACCCGTGCCTCTGTCAACCATGCCGAGCATGCGCCAGAGAGCCACGCTCGACCGACGCCCACAGACCGCGCGCCGCCCTCGCCACGTGCATACATGATCGCCACCGACCCAGGAGACCGCCAGACATCCTCGTTCGCCACCCCATGCCTCACAGCCACCGCTCGCTGTCGAAGACGCCCCCTTTGCCGCGCAGAGCATCGCGTGTTCCAAACCATTTGCCACTGCCCCTACGCGCGCATTAAAGCCGTAGAGCATCGCCAGGAGACCACCAAGCGATCGCCACCACCGGCCATGCCTCTAGCAGCCCGTAGCCATGTCGCCACCCTCGCCTGCCCATCCCGTTCGGTCCCGTCATCGCGACTATAAACAGAGGGCACCCCCAGCCGAATTGAGCACACCATCTCACTCCCCTCTCTTCACTGATCGTGCCACCCCATTCCCGGCAAGCGAGCGACGCACTTCCTGGAATTTCACGAACTGCGCTCTGGAGAAGAAGGGGGCCAGCGATTGGAGCCGCCCCAGGAGAAGCTGCCGGTACCAGGAGGTTCGCCGTTGTTGACTTCGTCATTCGCCCTCCTCGACGACCCTCGCCTAAGCCCGGTGAGCCCCCAACGACCCCCACCTACCGCGTTAGGTTTCTGTCTCGCCGGCGTTGCCCTACGTCGACGATGACCCTCAGCCGTTAGATTAGAACAAGATCCCACGGCTCACATCGCCCATACCGCTTCGCACCCCCTCGTCTCACTGACGCGTGGGGACAGCCACTTAACCAGCCTACGTAAGCGCTGTGCTTAGTAGGACGGCCCAATATCGCTTCCCGCGCAGCCCAGTCGTTTGAATTTAACCTTTTCCATTTTATTTCAAACACACTTCTGCACCCAGTTTCAAAAATCAACCCAGGTCGATTCAGTGAACCAAATTGAATGAAACCAATTTTTTTATAAAGGTCTGGGAATGCTGAATCCAAGCCCGTTGGATTCAAGTCATTTGGATCTGTAGATCATCCTTTGTAAAAATAACAAGGCATAAGCTTTTCTGAATTCAAACATTTTTCAAATTTAAACCATAATAGCTGTTGAGTTGATTCCAACTCTCAAAAATCACATTTAACCATACCTTTCAGAATATATAAAAATATATAGGTTTACTTACAGAAATAATGACCAAGTAATAAAAGAATGCTACATAGGCATTTCTAGTCACTTATTTAATCAAAATAAAAGGGTAAAGCCTTATTAAATCGTGACACCACTTTAAATCACATTCCCATGGACTAAAATATGTGGTGATGACATGTGTCAACATGATTCCATGTTTGGTTTGGAGAATATTAAACCTTAAGTAGTTTTTCAATGAGTAGAAATTACTTTTCTAAAAATAAAAGGATTTAAACCAAGCTTTAAT
The DNA here is from genome assembly GCA_023614405.1 of Avena insularis. Taxonomy (NCBI): domain Eukaryota; kingdom Viridiplantae; phylum Streptophyta; class Magnoliopsida; order Poales; family Poaceae; genus Avena; species Avena insularis. The sequence continues at coordinate 161,684,631 of CM042695.1, read as the reverse complement.
CTTGTAACGTTAGTGATGATGCTAGATCATCTATAGGAACCCTTTTGTGTGATGATTGCAAGTAGTTAAGTATTGTTTGTTGATTGTGTACCTCGTATTTATTTATAGACGCTAGTACCGACCAAGGATATGAGGAGGAAGGAGGATACTACGAAGAAGAAGCCGAGGAGAACTTCAACCACTTCTCTGCACAAGGCAAGGCTTACTAATCAAGTTGACCTATGCAAGCCCATACTTGCAAGACTTACTAATCAAGTTGACCTATGCAAGCTTACACTTGAAATTATGCAAGCTAACACTTGCAAGATACTCTACTGATGCAAACAAACCCTTACTTGTTACCATGCCCACTATATGCCTTAAGCATATGTGATCATACCCACTTGATACCCCCTCCTAGTTTTAATTGCAAGCTTTATACTTTATTTCTTTATCAAAACTATTTCCTTAGAATGTACTTAAGTAACTTGTAGATTCTAGAAAGATATATTTGAAGGTTGCATACAGAGCATAAAATTTGGCCTAAGCTAGAAAATCTTGATGTCATCCTATGGCATAAGATTGAACTCAGTTGAAACCCCACTTTTTTACCACCCCTCATTAGTACTCACCCCACTTGTAGATGCTAGTGCTAAGCATAAAACTTGATCAACTTTAGATGGGAATACTTGGTGAAAATGGTTATGAAAACCTTAGAATGATGGATCATTCTACTGAGATGTTTTGACATGTGTTTCCGAACACCAGATGATTTTTGGTGATGAAAATGTTGAGGCATGAGCCTTAGCCCTTTATAAAAATGATGGTTGTCTGGATGTGATACCATTCCAATTTTTACCGTACAACCACACTACCCGAAGATTGGGTAGGGCTTGACTGGAAACTTATATACCTTAGTATTAGTTCCCTCACGGCCAAGGTTTGAGCTGAGGCTACCTTGTGAAGATTGTCCACCTGTGCAGTACCAAAGATGACAGTTGGTCATGGTTGGGAGGCCAAACTCACAGGAGAGGTGCTTATACTAGGGCGTGTAATTGAAAGGTTAGGATTAATTATCCGCATACTGAGTATGGTGAATTCAGGATTTGTTCCTGACGGATGTATCGAATGTTGTGCTGAAAGTGTACAATCTCTGCAAAGTGTCAAACTATTCGAATAGCCGCATCCGTGGTTATGGACAGTTGGAGTGGCCATACTTTTCCCCCGTTAGATGTTTTCAAAAAGGACTTGTGAAATGAATTGAGACTTTGACTTGACCACAACAGGGTTGTGACATGAGATATAAGTTCCCACTTAGGTGTTATAACTTCAACTAGCTCTCTTGCTTCTAAACTTAGTAGAGATAAATCTGGCTTCTTGCAAAACAACCCTAGAGCCTAGTGTCCCATTATCAAAAACCCCTTTTACTTGTTAGTATTAGTTTGCGAGTACTTAAAGAGTACTCATGGCTTTGTCCCTGGCTATTCCCGTGGCCAGACTATGAAGAGGAGCACCTGGAGGAGGGATCCCAGGAAGGTTACGACAACTAGGATCATCTCCCATCGTTAGCATTGCCTGTGACCCCGAAGATGGAGCTTCGCCTACGCTACCGTTATTATTACGGATTCCGCTGCTTGAAGTTGTATTAAGAACTGGATCATGAGATCCCTATTTGTGTAAGACCTTATGTATGGTTTGTAATGGATGATGTACTGTGGTATCCAATTCTGTTATGTTTCGCAAAAATGGTAATCCTGGGGTTGCGATGTATGGCATAACAGGCATCTGGGATTAAAAATCCGGGCGTTGACAAGTTGGTATCAGAGCCATCCTGACCATAGGAGACCCTAGTTAGACTGGACGTTTGAATCAAAAACTTAGTTTCAAAACCAAAGAAAGCAAATATTTACAAAAACTTATTCCCATTCTCATCACTTTGATTCTTTCAGAAAAATTCATGTTCCTCAAAAACTTTTGCAAAATACATAAAACTTTGACACACTTGATCACTCTACTAACTTACTCATCCTATATTCTTATAGATGGACGTGAAGTACAACAAGTTTTATCAGTTGGGAAATGGAGGAGACCTTATCTTTGAGAGGGATTTGGACCAGTTTTGAAACTTGGAGGCGTCACTTTTGAGTTCTTCGGAGCTCAGCTCAATGATCAAGGAGGAGAAGATCTGTAGTGGCTAATTGTTGCAAGTCTCCGAGGAAAGATTGAACCTCCCACTGCTGAGGGAATTCAGTTTACCTTAAGAAGAACAACTGGCTCGATGGACTTGCCAGGGCCATGCAGGAAGCTCTTGCCCGTATGTGTGGGCAGAGTATCAATCAAATCAAGGGAACCCGCTATGAGTTTTGCACAAGGTGTGATGCAAATGGACAACCACTGGAAGCCCCATACCACCACGAGCTGAAGACTCAGTTGGACCACCTTAGCTTCATGATGTACGATCGTCAGCAGGAGATGGATAACTGCCGTGATTACTCCAACCACAAGTCCGCCATCATCAAGACAAAGGATCAGACCATCGCCATGCTAGCAAAGGATCGCAAGTCTTGCCACCATCAGCTCGACAAGAAGGAGCGCATCTGTAACATCCCAAATAATAAGCTTGGATCATCAAACTCTAATCATCAGAATTAGGGTTAACAAAAACTTTTCTAAATAAAATTATGAATGTATGCATATGTGTATGCATTGATTTTGAAATTCTTTGGAACCACCTTGTTTGATTGTTTCATTGCTTGTAAAATGTTTCTAAATAAACATCATCTAAAACATTTCCCACCCTTTTCCTAAAGACAAGTAAATCAAAAAAATATATTAAAGGAATGGTCATTTTGACCAATTGAACTCCCATGCCTACTTTGGCTGTCTCAAACTTTCAGAACCTAACAGAAACATTTCTGGATCTTTGCACCCCTTGAATGTACTCATAACAAAGTATCAAGGCCCACTTTGTGATCATCCAGAAACTTTCAAATGCATAGTTTAAATGGCAATTCAAAATTGAATCTTTCTCATATGGGAAGATCCCACTTTTTCAAAAACCACTCAAACAAGCTCAACTTTCAAAACCCAAGAATCTGCAGACTCACCAACACCAATCTAGCAAACCCACCAAAAATCATTTCAAAATTCAAAACTTGATTTCATGCGGCCATTTCATCAAACAGGTTGCAGACACAAATCAAACAAACATCAAACACTATAGTGTGCAGTAAAATTGGCCTAACTTGTTCCCTAGTTATCTCACAACCAGCTCAGTAGATCATCTAGCAAGATTAACCAAGTACTAGCACCACTGTGAGCTTGCCATTGCCATCAATGGTGAACAGCCGAGCACACCCTTGCCACCCCATAGTCGACAGCAAGCTAGGAGCAGCAGCAAGCCTAGCAGCATGTGCGGGAGGCAGCCCACCGCCCACCGCCACTCACTGTCCCGGTAGCGTTGCCAAGCCACAGAGCACACGCGCACACGCATCACACCGCGAAGCGACCATGCCGAGCGTGCGCCAGAGTACCACCCTCGACGAAGCCCACAGACCGAGCGCCGCCCTTGCCGCGTGCATACACAATCCCCACCGACCCGGGAGACCACCAGACATCCCCGTTCGCCGACCCGTGACGCACAGCCACCACTCACCGTCGAAGACGCCGCCTCTGCCGGGTAGAGCATCGCCCGTTCCAGACCAAGCCGCACTGCCCCACGCCTCTAAACCATGTCGTTGAGCATCGCCAGGAGACACCGCATCGTCCCCTACCATCGCCCATGCCAATAGCCGCCTGTAACACCGCCCACAGGCTCACTGCGTGCGCCCGTCGGTCCGACTATAAATAGAGGCCACCCCCTCTCGATTTCTTCACACCATCTCACTCCCCTCTCCTCACTGATCGTGCCACACCGTTCTCAGAGCAAGGCGAGCACCACCTCGCCGAAATTTCACCGGATCCCGCCGCCTCTGGAGAAGAAGGGAGCCATCGATTTCGTCCACCCCAGGAGCTGCCGTGACCACCCCTGAGTTCGTCATCGTCGACTTCGTCGTTCGCCCGCCTCGCCGACCCTCGGCAGCACCCTGGTGAGCCCCCAACACCCCTCACTGGACGCGCTAGGTTTTGTTCTCGCCGGCGTTGTCTCGCGTCGACGATGACTCCCAACCGTTGGATTAGAATCAGATCGAACGACCCACGTTGCCCCGTACCGCTTCGCCCCTTCCTGTCTCACTGGCAAGTGGGGACACCCACTTAAGCAGCCCGCGGGAGCACTGCGCTTAGCAGGCCGGCCCAGTAACTTTTCCCGCCCAGCCCAATGATTTGAATTAGATCTTTTTCTTTTTATTCAAACACACTTCTGTACCCATTTTCAAAAATCAATCCAGATTGATTTAGTGCACCATTTTGAATGAAACCGATTTGGTTGGAAAGGTTTGTGAATGATGAATCCAAGCCCGTTGGATTCAAGTCATTTGGATCTATAGATCACCCATGGTAAAAATAACAAGGCAGAAGATTTTTGCATTCAAACATTTTTCAAATTTAAACCATAATAGCTTTTGAGTTGATTCTAACTCTCAAAAATCACATTTACCCATACCTTTCAGAATATATAAAAATATATAGGTTTACTTGCAGAAATAATGTTCAAGTAATAAAAGAATGCTACATAGGCATTTCTAGTCATTATATTTAAATAAAATAAAAGGGTAAAACCTTATTAAATTGTGACACCACTTTAAATCACATTCCCATGGACTACAATATGTGGTGATGACATGTGTCAACATGATCCCATGTTTGGTTTGGAGAATATTAAATCTTAAGTAGTTTTTCAATGACTAGAAATTACTTTTCTAAAAATAAAAAGAATTAAACCAAGCCTTAACCTTGTAATGTTAGAGATGATGCTAGATCATCTATAGGACCCTTGTGTGTGATGATTGCAAGTAGTTAAGTATTGTTTGATGATTGTGTACCTCGTATTTATTCATAGACGCTAGTACTGACCAAGGATACGAGGAGGAAGGAGGATACTACGAAGAAGAAGCCGAGGAGAACTTCAACCAATGCTCTGCACAAGGCAAGCTAACACTTGCAAGATACCTACTAATGCATTCTTATATTGACACTGATGCAAGCCAATACTTGTTACTATGCCTACTATATGCCTTAAGCATATGTGATCATACCCACTTGATAAACCAATCCTAGTTTTATTTGCAAGCTTCTTACTTTATTTACTTAGAGTTTACTTAAAGAGTTTGGTAGATACTAGAAAGTTATGTGAAGGTTGCATAAAGAGCATAAAATTTGGCCTAAGCTAGATAATCTTGATGTCATCCCAAGGCATGAGATTGAACTTAGTTAGAACCCCACTAGTTTACCACCCCTCATTAGTGCTTACCCCCACCTGTAGATGCTAGTGCTGAGCATAAAACTTGATCAAATTTAGATGGGAATACTTGGTGGAAAAATGGTTATGAAAACCTTGGAATGATGGATCATTCTATTGAAATGTTTTGGACATGTGTTTCCGAACACCTGATGATTTTGGTGATGAAAATGATGAGGCATGAGCCTTAGCCCTTTATAAAACTGATGGTTGTCTGGATGCGATACCATTCCAATTTTATTGTACAACCACAATACCCGAAGATTGGGTAGGGCTTGACTGGAAACTTATATACTTTAGTATTAGTTCCCTCACGGCCAAGGTCTGAGCTGAGGCTACCTTGTGAAGATTGTCCACCTGTGCAGTACCCAAGATGACAGTTGGTCATGGTTGGGAGGCCAAACTCACAGGAGAGGTGCTTATACTAGGGCGTGTAATCGAAAGTTTAGGATTGATTATCCGCATACTGAGTATGGTGAATTCAGGATTTGTTCCTGACGGATGTATCGAATGTTGTGGTGAAAGTGTACAATCTCTGCAGAGTGTCAAACTATTCGAATAGTCGCGTCCGCGGTTATGGGCAGTTGGAGTGGCCATACTATTCCCCCGTCAGACTTTTCAAAATGACTTGTGAAATGAATTGAGACTTTGACTTGCACAACAGAGTTGTGATATGGAATACAAGTTCCCACTTAGGAGTTATACAACTGTGACTAGCTTTGGAACTTAGTAGAGATAAATTTGGCTTTTGCAAAACAACCTTAGAGCCTAGTGTCCTATTATCCAAAAAACCCCTTACCTGTTAGTATTAGTTTGCGAGTACTTAAAGAGTACTCATGGCTTTGTCCCTGGCTATTCCCATGGCCAGACTATGAAGAGGAGTACCTGGAAGATGTACCCCAGGAAGGTTACGACAACTAGGATCATCTTCCATCGTCAGCATTGCCTGTGACCCCAAAGATGGAGCTTCGCCTACGCTACCGTTATTATTACGTATTTCGCTGCTTGAAGATGTATTAAGAACTGGATCATGAGATCCCTATTTGTGTAAGAACTTATGTACCGTTTGTAATGGATGATGTACTATGGTATCCAATTCTGTTATGTCTCGCAAAAATGGTAATCCTGGGATTGCGATGTATGGCATAACAGGCATCTGGGATTAAAAATCCGGGTGTTGACAAGTTGGTATCAGAGCCATCCTGACCATAGGAGACCCTATTTAGACTGGACGTTTGAACCAAAAACTTAGTTTCAAAACCAAACAAAACAAATATTTACAAAAAACTTATTCTCATTCTTATCTCTTTGATTCTTTCATAAAAATTCATGTTCCTCAACAACTCTTGCAAAATACATAAAATTTTGACACACTTGATCACCCTGCTAATCTACTCATCCTCTATTTTTATAGATGGATGTGAAGTACAGCAAGTTTTACCAACTTGGGAATGGTGGAGACCTTATCTTTGAGAGGGATTTGAACCAGCTTTCGGAACTTCTGGAGTGTCCGCACCCCGAGTTCTTTGGAGCTCAGCTCAATGATCAAGGAGGAGAAGATTTGTAGTGGCTAATTGTTGCAAGTCTCCGAGCAAAAATTAAACCTCCCACTCCGGAAGAAATTCAGTTTACCTTGAGGGCAAACAACTGGCTCGATGGACTTGCCAGAGCAATGCAGGAAGCTCTTTCCCGTCTGTGTGGGCAGAGCATCAATCAGATCAAGGGTACTCGTTTTGAGTTTTTCCCAAGGCGTGATGCAAATGGACAACCACTGGAAGCCCCATACCACCCCGAGATGAAGACTCAATTGGACCACCTTAGCTTCATGATGTACGATCGTCAGCAGGAGTTGGAAAACTGCCGTGACTACTCCAACCACAAGTCTGCCATCATCAAGACGAAGGATCAGACCATCACCATGCTAGCAAAGGATCGCAAGTCTCGCCGCCATCAGCTCGACAAGAAGGAGCGCATTATTGCCCGTCTTCGCCACCGCATCTCATCTCTGGAGGAGACCATCCACGAGAGAGACATGCAGTTGGAGGAATGGGAGAATGCCGGAGAGGATCTTCGTGGAGACCCCTACTCCTATCTCAGCGATGACAATGATTTTCTGGAGGATCAGGCCATGGACTTCTTCACCGATGAGGATGATTTCGCGTTCATCGATGATTATGAAGATGATGAAGCCACAGACTCCGAGGAGTAGTAGCACTTGAGCACTAGAGTAGTGATTAGTATTCGGTCCCACTATATCGTAGTTTTCAGAATGGTTCTGAAAACCATCTGTTTTTCTTTGTTGTGGTGTGTGTTGAACTGTGTGCTATGAATGAATGAATGAAAAAGCAAGTTGCTAGAAAATCTGAGTCAAACCTTTAAAACTTTTCAAAGTCCCCAAAACCTTAGAAATTTCCCTCTTTTCTCATGATCGATCTCAATCTTCAGATGCCACGTGGAGGAAGTGGTTCAGCCCCGGACCCGATGTTGCAGATTCTGCAAATATTGACTTCTGACCGTGAAGCTGAAAGAGCGGAACGTCAAGCCAACCTAGCCACCCTTCAGCAGATAGCCTAGCTAGCCCACAACAACCAAGGCCACGGAAATCAGGACAACCATGGATCTAAGCTCATGAATTTCCAGAATACCAACCCACCTGTTTTCACTAAGTCGGAAGAGCCCCTAGACGCCGATGATTGGCTGCAAACCATGGAAAATAACCTAGAAGTCGCTGGAGTGGAAGCCAACGAGAAAGTTTTGTTTGCCACCCACTATCTAGCCGGAGATGCCAGGGCATGGTGGAACAGTATTCGTGCAATGACCGGAGCCAGATGATGACCTAGGAGGAATTCAAGGTCAAGTTCAGCAGAACCCATGTGCCACCGAGTTTGATCAAGAGGATGAGAGACGAGTTTAGAGAACTAAAGCAAGGAAGGATGACTGTAGTGGAATACCGTGACAAATTTTTGTCATTAGCTAGGTATGCCCCGGATGAGATCAACACTGAAGCCAAGAAGAAAGAAAGATTCCTGAATGGTCTGCATGACGAGATGCAGACGGTGTTAGTCAATATCCCCTTTGCGTATATTGAAGCCCTTGTCGACTCTGCCATCCAGATGGAAGGAAAGATCAACCAAGCCAATGAGAACCGCAAGCGTCGCATGATGCATCAGCCAGGAACCCATCAAACCCCAAAGTATCGCCCCAACCCATCTCCAGGATTTGCCCCAAGAACCAACAGACCCCCGATGAACCGTCCGACCTATCCCAACCGTGGAAACCCTAGACCCGGAGGAAATCACAACAACCCCGGCAACTCTAGCAATTTTACCCGTGCCCCACCCAAGTTCAACACCAACAATGCTACCGCCAACACCAACACTGCCCCGAGGACTGGAAGCAATGTCAGCTCGTCGCAGCCAAGGACAAGTCGCAAGTGACTTGTTATGACTGTGGAAATAAAGGCCACTATTCCAACGAGTGCCCCAACAAGAAGAATTCTACAGCCCCCAATGCTAATGTCCCAACTCAGCAGCAGCGTCATGTTTAGCCAGGAAGAAGATTTGCCCCAGGGAATTCGCTCAACCGCAATGGCCGTATTTTTCTCATGCATGCTGAAGAAGCTCAGGAAGCGCCATACGTCGTGCTGGATATGTTTTCTGTTAATTCAGTACTTGCAAGAGTGTTGTTTGACTCTGGTGCATCGCATTCATTTTTCACCGAAGAATTTGCATGCACTAGTAAAATTCAACCAACCAAATTGAAGCATGTGATGATTGTGCAAATTCCTGGATCAACAACCAAGGCTAGGCAAATTTGCAAAGCCGTCCCTATCCGAATCCATGGAATAGATTTTTATACTAATCTGATAGTACTCGGAACTAAAGGTATGGAAGTAGTACTAGGAATGGATTGGATGTCCAAACATAAGGGATTGATTGACTGTGCCAAGAAAGCCATAACCATGACCAATACAGCCGGAATATCAGTCGAGCATATATCTGAAACCTTACCTCGTCAATTCAAATGCAACAAGAGTATAGCCCAACCTACCATTGACCAAGTCCAGATAATCTGTGAATACCCCGATGTATTTCCAGATGTTTTGCCCGGTATGCCCCCAGATCGGGATATTGAGTTTATCATTGAACTAATCCCCGGAACCAGACCCATAGCCCAGAGAACCTATAGTATGAACCCGTCTGAGCTCGCAGAACTGAAGAAGCAACTGGATTCCATGTTGGAAATCGGATTGATTCAACCAAGTTCGTCACCTTGGAGATCACCTGTCTTGTTTGTGGACAAGAAGGATGGAGGTAACCGTTTGTGTACGGATTATCGGAAATTGAATGATGTCACCATCAAGAACAAGAACCCCTTGCCCAAAATAGAAGATTTGTTTGATTAGTTGACCGGTGCCAAAGTGTTTTCTAAGATTGATCTTAGAACTGGTTATCATCAACTCAAGATTCGTGCAGAGAATATTCCATAGACTGCCTTTACCACCAGATATGGACTATACGAGTATACAGTCATGTCTTTTGGATTAACCAATGCCCCCGCTTATTTCATGAATCTCATGAATAAGATTTTTATGGACTTCCTCGATAATTTTGTCGTTTTTTTCATCGATGACATTCTGATTTATTCCAAATCAGAAGAAGAACATGAGCTACACCTAAGGACCATTCTTGGAACCCTTAGAGAGCATCAGTTGTATGCAAAGTTTAGCAAATGTGAATTTTGGTTACAGGAGGTAGGATTCCTCGGTCACATTGTATCAGCCGGAGGAATTGCCGTTGACCCTGCCAAAGTGAAAGATGTAGAAGATTGGCAAGCCCCCAACCACTAAAAACCAAGTTCGTGCATTTCTCGGATTGGCGGGATATTACCGCAAATTCGTAGAAGGATTCTCGAGTATCGCCAGACCCATGACCCAATTGCTGAAGAAGGACAAGAAGTTTGAATGGACCGACAAATGTGAAGAGAGTTTTCAAGAACTCAAAAGGAGATTGATTTCAGCCCCAATCTTGATCATGCCGGATATCACGAAGCCCTTCGATGTGTATTGTGACGCATCCAAGATTGGTCTTGGATGTGTGCTAATGTAAGAAGGAAAAGTTATATCTTATCTATCCTGACAATTGAAGCAAGATGATCAAATTACCCAACCCATGACCTCGAACTCGCAGCCGTAGTTCTAGCCCTGAAGACATGGAGACATTACCTGATGGGAAATCGCTGTGATATTTATTCGGATCACAAGAGCCTAAAGTATATATTCACTCAGAAGGAACTGAATATGAGGCAGAGAAGATGGATTGAGCTAATCAAGGATTATGACCTGGACATTCACTATCACCCTGGTAAAGCCAACGTGGTAGCCGATGCCCTTAGCAGATTGCCGTGGCGCTTGAACTCCATGATTTTGAAGGAGCAACCAAGTTTGCACAAGGAGATGGAAGATTTTCGAATGGAATTAGTAAGTGAAGGATTTTTGGCTAGCATAGAACTCCAGCCCACTTTGATCAGTCAGATTAAAGAGGAGCAGAAGGGAAATGCCAGTATCGACGGAATCAAGCGTCGTATCGGTACATGCAAAGTACCCGGATTCACCGAGGACGAAGAAGGAGTTTTGTGGTACAAAGGACGCCTTTGTTTACCAGCAGATTCTGAGTTGAAAGGAGTTATCTTGAAGGAGGCTCATGATACTCTTTATTCTATCCATCCCGGAGGAACTAAGATGTATCAAGATTTAAAGGAGCAATTTTGGTGGCATAAGATCAAGAGAGAAATCGGAAGCTATATCACCAAGTGTGATATATGTCAGTGAGTCAAGGCCGGACATCAAAGACCCGCTGGATTGTTGCAACCTTTGCAGATTCAGGAATGGAAATGGGATTCCGTTGGAATGGACTTTATCACTGGACTGCCTACTTCTAGTAGGGGAAATGACTCTATCTGGGTCATAGTGGACATATTGTCCAAAGTCGCCCATTTCTTGCCAGTCAAAACCACCTATCAGAGTAAGAAACTAGCGGAGTTGTACATCGCTAGAATCGTCAGTTTGCACGGAGTCCCCAAGAACATAGTATCGGATCGAGGAACTCAGTTTACCTCGAGATTCTGGAAGAAAGTTCAAGAAGGTTTAGGAACCCGCCTAGATTTCAGTACTACGTATCACCGTCAGACCGATGGACAAACGGAGCGAGTAAATCAAATACTCGAAGATATGCTGAGAGCATGTGCGTTAGAATATGGATCCAAGTGGGAAGACTGTCTGCTGTTTGCAGAATTTTCCTACAACAACAGTTACCAAGCCAGTTTACAAATGGCCCCATTTGAGTTCATGTACGGAAGAAAGTGTCGCACCCATTTGAACTGGTCGGAAGTAGGAGAGAGTCAGATTTTTGGACCCGACATCCTACGAGAAGCAGAAGAGAAGGTTCACAAGATTCGTGAGCACCTCAAGACCGCCCAATCCCGCAGAAGAGTTACGCGGACAAGAGACGTCGAGACCTCGCCTTCAACATAGGAGATTTTGTGTATCTGAAAGTGTCGCCATTGAAGGGAATGCAGCGTTTCCAACTCAAAGGAAAGTTAGCCCCTAGATATATCAGACCTTTCAAAATTCTGAACCGTCGAGGAGAAGTATCGTATCAATTGGAGCTACCCGAAGAGATGTCAGCCATGCACAATGTGTTCCATATCTCGTTACTTCGCAAGTGTCTCGAAGTCCCCGAGAAGACCGAAGTGTTCAAGAATATCGACCATCGGACCATAGAGATCAACGATGACCTGACCTATCCTGAAGTACCCATCCGTATTTTGGAAGAAGCTTTTCGAACTACCCGAACCCGAAGCATCAAGTTTCTCAAGATTCAGTGGAGCAACCACATAGAAGAGGAAGCTACCTGGGAGCGCAAAGATCACATCAGGACGGAGTTTCCCGATCTCTTTAAGTCCTAGGTAATCTTTTCGTCCTTTTTCAAATATCGGGACGAGATTTTGTTTAAGGGGGGAAGGTTTGCAACATTCCAAAAATACGAAGCTTGGATCATCAAACTCTAATCATCGAAATTAGGGTTAACAAAAACTTTTCTAAATAAAATTATGAATGTATGCATATGTGTATGCATTGATTTTGAAATTCTTTGGAACCACCTTGTTTGATTGTTTCATTGCTTGTAAAATGTTTCTAAATAAACATCATCTAAAACATTTCCCACCCTTTTCCAAAAGACAAGTAAATCAAAACAAATATATTAAAGGAATGGTCATTTTCACCAATTTAACTCCCATGCCTACTTTGGCTGTCTCAAACTTTCAGAACCTAACAGAAACATTTCTGGATCTTTGCACCCCTTGAATGTACTCATAACAAAGTATCAAGGACCACTTTGTGATCATCCAGAAACTTTCAAATGCATAGTTTAAATGGCAATTCAAAATTGAATCTTTCTCATATGGGAAGATCCCACTTTTTCAAAAACCACTCAAACAAGCTCAACTTTCAAAACCCAAGCATCTGCAGACTCACCAGCACCAATCTAGCAAACCCACCAAAAATCATTTCAAAATTCAAAACTTGATTTCATGCGGCCATTTCATCAAACAGGTTGCAGACACAAATCAAACAAACATCAAACACTATAGTGTGCAGTAAAATTGGCCTAACTTGTTACCTAGTTAGCTCACAACTAGCTCAGTAGATCATCTAGCAAGATTAACCAAGCACTAGCACCACTGTGAGCTTGCCATTGCCATCAATGGTGAACAGCCGAGCACACCCTTGCCACCCCATAGTCGACAACAAGCTAGGATCAGCAGCAAGCCTAGCCAGCATGTCTGGGAGTCAGCCCACCGTCCACCGCCACTCACTGTCCCACCATGGCTGCCAAGCCCTCGACCACACGCAGATCGCGCGCATCGCCGCTGCGACCATGCCGAAGCGCGCCAGAGCACCACCTCGACGAAGCCCACAGCCGCATCGCCCTTGCCGCGTGCATACACAATCCCCACCGACCCAGGAGACCACCAGACATCCCCGTTCGCCGACCCGTGACGCACAGCCACCACTCGTCGTCGAAGACGCCGCCTCTGCCGCGCAGAGCATCGCCCGTTCTAGACCAAGCCGCACCGCCCCACACCTCTAAACCATGTCGTTGAGCATCGCCAGGAGACACCGCACCGTCCCCTACCATTGCCCATGCCAATAGCCGCCTGTAACACTGCCCCCGACGAGCTCACCATGCGCCCCGTCGGTCCCCTCGCTCGACTATAAATAGAGGCCACCCCCGATCGATTTCTTCACACCATGTCACTCCCCTCTTCTCACTGATCGTGCCACACCGTTCTCAGAGCAAGGCGAGCACCACCTCGCCGAAATTTCACCGGAGCCCGCCGCCTCTGGAGAAGAAGGGAGCCATCGATTTAGCACCCGGGAGCTGCGACCACCTCTGAAGTTCGCCGTCAACTTTGTCGTTCGCCACGCCAACCTCGCCAGCACCCGGTGAGCCCCAGCACCCTCACTGGCCGCGCTTAGGTTTTGTTCTCGCCTGGCGTTGTCTCGCCGACGATGACTCCCAGCTGGATTAGAATCAGATCGAACGACCCACGCTGTTCTGCATCCGCTTCGCCTCCCCCTGTCTCCGGCAAGTGGGGACACCCACTTAAGCAGCCCACGGGAGCACTGCGCTTAGCAGGCCGGCCCAGTAACTTTTCCCGCGCAGCCCAGTGATTTGAATTAGATCTTTTTCTTTTTAATTCACACACACTTCTGTACCCATTTTCAAAAATCAATTCAGATCGATTCAGTGCACCATTTTGAATGAAACCGATTTTGTTGGAAAGGTCTGTGAATGCTGAATCCAAGCCCGTTGGATTCAAGTCATTTGGATCTATACATCACCCATGGTAAAAATAACAAGGCAGAAGCTTTTATGCATTCAAACATTTTTCAAATTTAAACCATAATAGCTTTTGAGTTGATTCCAACTCTCAAAAATCACATTTACCCATACCTTTCAGAATATATAAAAATATATAGGTTTACTTGCAGAAATAATGTTCAAGTAATAAAAGAATGCTACATAGGCATTTCTAGTCATTATATTTAAATAAAATAAAAGTGTAAAACCTTATTAAATTGTGACACCACTTTAAATCACATTCCCATGGACTACAATATGTGGTGATGACATGTGTCAACATGATCCCATGTTTGGTTTGGAGAATATTAAATCTTAAGTAGTTTTTCAATGAGTAGAAATTACTTTTCTAAAAATAAAAAGAATTAAACCAAGTCTTAACCTTGTAATGTTATAGATGATGCTAGATCATCTATAGGACCCTTGTGTGTGATGATTGCAAGTAGTTAAGTATTGTTTGGTGATTGTGTACCTCGTATTTATTCATAGACGCTAGTACCGACCAAGGATACGAGGAGGAAGGAGGATACTACGAAGAAGAAGCCGAGGAGAACTTCAACCACTGCTCTGCACAAGGCAAGCTAACACTTGCAAGATACCCTACTAATGCAAGCTTATATTGACACTGATGCAAGACAATACTTGTTACTATGCCTACTATATGCCTTAAGCATATGTGATCATACCCACTTGATAAACCAATCCTAGTTTTATTTGCAAGCTTCTTACTTTATTTCTTTATCAAAGCCTACTTAGAGTTTACTTAAAGAGTTTGGTAGATACTAGAAAGTTATGTGAAGGTTGCATAAAGAGCATAAAATTTGGCCTAAGCTAGATAATCTTGATGTCATCCCAAGGCATGAGATTGAACTTAGTTAGAACCCCACCAGTTTACCACCCCTCATTAGTGCTTACCCCCACCTGTAGATGCCAGTGCTGAGCATAAAACTTGATCAACTTTAGATGGGAATACTTGGTGGAAAAATGGTTATGAAAACCTTGGAATGATGGATCATTCTATTGAAATGTTTTGGACATGTGTTTCTGAACACCTGATGATTTTGGTGATGAAAATGACGAGGCATGAGCCTTAGCCCTTTATAAAACTGATGGTTGTCTGGATGCGATACCATTCCAATTTTATCGTACAACCACAATACCCGAAGATTGGGTAGGGCTTGACTGGAAACTTATATACTTCAGTATTAGTTCCCTCACGGCCAAGGTCTGAGCTGAGGCTACCTTGTGAAGATTGTCCACCTGTGCAGTACCCAAGATGATAGTTGGTCATGGTTGGAAGGCAAACTCACAGGAGAGGTGCTTATACTAGGGCGTGTAATCGAAAGGTTAGGATTGATTATCCGCATACTGAGTATGGTGAATTCAGGATTTGTTCCTGACGGATGTATCGAATGTTGTGGTGAAAGTGTACAATCTCTGCAGAGTGTCAAACTATTCGAATAGCCGTGTTCGCGGTTATGGACAGTTGGAGTGGCCATACTGTTCCCCCGTTAGACTTTTCAAAATGACTTGTGAAATGAATTGAGACTTTGACTTGACCACAACAGAGTTGTGATATGGAATACAAGTTCCCACTTAGGAGTTATACAACTGTGACTAGCTTTGGAACTTAGTAAAGATAAATCTGGCTTTTGCAAAAAAACCTTAGAGCTTAGTGTCCTATTATCCAAAAACCCCCTTACCTGTTAGTATTAGTTTGCGAGTACTTAAAGAGTACTCATGGCTTTGTCCCTGGCTATTCCCATGGCCAGACTATGAAGAGGAGTACCTGGAAGATGGACCCCAGGAAGGTTACGACAACTAGGATCATCTTCCATCGTCAGCATTGCCTGTGACCCCAAAGATGGAGCTTCGCCTACGCTACCGTTATTATTACGTATTCTGCTGCTTGAAGATGTATTAAGAACTAGATCATGAGATCCCTATTTGTGTAAGAACTTATGTACCGTTTGTAATGGATGATGTACTATGGTATCCAATTCTGTTATGTCTCGCAAAAATGGTAATCCTGGGATTGTGATGTATGGCATAACAGGCATCTGGGATTAAAAATCCGGGTGTTAACAAGTTGGTATCACAGCCATCCTGACCATAGGAGACCCTAGTTAGACTGGCCGTTTGAACCAAAAACTTAGTTTCAAAACCAAAGAAAACAAATATTTACAAAAAACTTATTCTCATTCTTATCTCTTTGATTCTTTCATAAAAATTCATGTTCCTCAACAACTCTTGCAAAATACATAAAATTTTGACACACTTGATCACCCTGCTAATCTACTCATCCTCTATTTTTATAGATGGACGTGAAGTACAGCAAGTTTTACCAACTTGGGAATGGTGGAGACCTTATCTTTGAGAGGGATTTGAACCAGCTTTCGGAACTTTTGGAGTGTCCGCACCCCGAGTTCTTCAGAGCTCAGCTCAATGATCAAGGAGGAGAAGATCTGTAGTGGCTAATTGTTGCAAGTCTCCGAGGAAAAATTGAACCTCCCACTGTGGACGGAATTCAGTTTACCTTGAGGGAAAACAACTGGCTCGATGGACTTGCCAGAGCAATGCAGGAAGCTCTTTCCCGTCTGTGTGGGCAGAGCATCAATCAGATCAAGGGTACTCGTTTTGAGTTTTGCCCAAGGCGTGATGCAAATGGACAACCACTAGAAGCCCCATACCAACCCGAGCTGAAGACTCAATTGGACCACCTTAGCTTCATGATATACGATCGTCAGCAGGAGATGGATAACTGCTGTGACTACTCCAACCACAAGTCTGCCATCATCAAGACGAAGGATCAGACCATCGCCATGCTAGCAAAGGATCGCAAGTCTCGCCGCCATCAGCTCGACAAGAAGGAGCGCATTATTTCCCCTCTTCGCCACCGCATCTCATCTCTGGAGGAGACCATCCACGAGAGAGACATGCAGTTGGGGGAATGGTAGAATGCCGGAGAGGATCTTCGTGGAGACCCCTACTCCTATCTCAGCGATGACGATGATTTTCTGGAGGATCAGGCCATGGACTTCTTCACCGATGAGGATGATTTCGCGTTCATCGATGATGATGAAGATGATGCAGCCACATACTCCGTGGAGTAGTAGCACTTGAGCACTAGAGTAGTGATTAGTATTCGGTCCCACTGTATCGTAGTTTTCAGAATGGTTCTGAAAACCATCTGTTTTTCTTTGTTGTGGTGTGTGTTGAACTGTGTGCTATGAATGAATGAATGAAAAAGCAAGTTGCTAGAAAATCTGAGTCAAACCTTTAAAACTTTTCAAAGTCCCCAAAACCTTAGAAATTTCCCTCTTTTCTCGTGATCGATCTCAATCTTCAGATGCCACGTGGAGGAAGTGGTTCAGCCCCGGACCCGATGTTGCAGATTCTGCAAATGTTGACTTCTGACCGTGAAGCTGAAAGAGCGGAACGTCAAGCCAACCTAGCCACCCTTCAGAAGATAGCCTAGCTTGCCCACAACAACCAAGGCCACGGAAATCAAGACAACCATGGATCTAAGCTCATGAATTTCCAGAATACCAACCCACCTGTTTTCACTAAGTCGGAAGAGCCCCTAGACGCCGATGATTGGCTGCAAACCATGGAAAATTACCTAGAAGTCGCTGGAGTGGAAGCCAACGAGAAAGTTTTGTTTGCCACCCACTATCTAGCCGGAGATGCCAGGGCATGGTGGAACAGTATTCGTGCAATGACCGGAGCCAGATGATGACCTGGGAGGAATTCAAGGTCAAGTTCAGCAGAACCCATGTGCCACTGAGTTTGATCAAGAGGATGAGAGACGAGTTTAGAGAACTAAAGCAAGGAAGGATGACTGTAGTGGAATACCGTGACAAATTTTTGTCATTAGCTAGGTATGCCCCGGATGAGATCGACACTGAAGCCAAGAAGAAAGAAAGATTCCTCAATGGTCTGCATGACGATGTTAGTCAATATCCCCTTTGCGTATATTGAAGCCCTTGTCGACTCTGCCATCCAGATGGAAGGAAAGATCAACCAA
The DNA here is from genome assembly GCA_023614405.1 of Avena insularis. Lineage (NCBI taxonomy): Eukaryota > Viridiplantae > Streptophyta > Magnoliopsida > Poales > Poaceae > Avena > Avena insularis. The sequence continues at coordinate 161,666,300 of CM042695.1, read as the reverse complement.
GCCAATGAGAACCGCAAGCGTCGCATGATGCATCAGCCAGGAACCCATCAGACCCGAAAGTATCGCCCCAACCCATCTCCAGGATTTGCCCCAAGAACCAACAACAGACTTCGATGAACCGTCCGACCTATCCCAACCGTGGAAACCCTAGACCCAGAGGAAATCACAACAACCCTGGCAACTCTAGCAATTTCACCCGTGCCCCACCCAAGTTCAACACCAACAATGCTACCGCCAACACCAACACTGCCCCGAGGACTGGAAGCAATGTTGTGCCTGTCGCAGCCAAGGACAAGTCGCAAGTGACTTGTTATGACTGTGGAAATAAAGGCCACTATTCCAACGAGTGCCCCAACATGAAGAATTCTACAGCCCCCAATGCCAATGTCCCAGCTCAGCAGCAGCGTCATGTTTAGCCAGGAAGAAGGTTTGCCCCAGGGAATTCGCTCAACCGCAATGGCCGTCTTTTTCTCATGCATGCTGAAGAAGCTCAAGAAGCGCCAGACGTCGTGCTGGGTATGTTTTCTGTTAATTCAGTACTTGCAAGAGTGTTGTTTGACTCTGGTGCATCGCATTCATTTGTCACCGAAGAATTTGCATGCACTAGTAAAATTCAACCAACCAAATTGAAGCATGTGATGATTGTGCAAATTCCTGGATCAACAACCAAGGCTAGGCAAATTTGCAAAGCCGTCCCTATCCGAATCCATGGAATATATTTTTATGCTAATCTGATAGTACTCAGAACTAAAGGTTTGGAAGTAGTACTAGGAATGGATTGGATGTCCAAACATAAGGGATTCATTGACTGTGCCAAGAAAGCCATAACCATGACCAATACAGCCGGAATATCAGTCGAGCATATATCTGAAACCTTACCTCGTCAATTCAAATGCAACAAGAGTATAGCCCAACCTACCATTGACCAAGTCCGGATAATCTGTGAATACCCCGATGTATTTCCAGATGTTTTGCCCGGTATGCCCCCAGATCGGGATATTGAGTTTATCATTGAACTAATCCCCGGAACCGGACCCATAGCCCAGAGACCCTATAGTATGAACCCGTCTGAGCTCGCAGAACTGAAGAAGCAACTGGATTCCATGTTGGAAATCGGATTGATTCAACCAAGTGCGTCACCTTGGAGATCACCTGTCTTGTTTGTGGACAAGAAGGATGGAGGTAACCGTTTGTGTACGGATTATCGGAAATTGAATGATGTCACCATCAAGAACAAGTACCCCTTGCCCAAAATAGAAGATTTGTTTGATTAGTTGACTGGTGCCAAAGTGTTTTCTAAGATTGATCTTAGAACTGGTTATCATCAACTCAAGATTCGTGTAGAGGATATTCCAAAGACTGCCTTTACCACCATATATGGACTATACGAGTATACAGTCATGTCTTTTGGACTAACCAATGCCCCCGCTTATTTCATGAATCTCATGAATAAGATTTTTATGGACTTCCTGGATAAGTTTGTCGTTGTTTTCATCGATGACATTCTGATTTATTCCAAATCAGAAGAAGAACATGAGCTACACCTAAGGACCATTCTTGGAACCCTTAGAGAGCATCAGTTGTATGCAAAGTTTAGCAAATGTGAATTCTGGTTACAGGAGGTAGGATTCCTCGGTCACATTGTATCAGCCGGAGGAATTGCCGTTGACCCTGCCAAAGTGAACGATGTAGAAGATTGGTAAGCCCCCAACCACTCAAACCCAAGTTCGTGCATTTCTCGGATTGGCGGGATATTATCGCAAATTCGTTGAAGGATTCTTGAGTATCGCCAGACCCATGACCCAATTGCTGAAGAAGGACAAGAAGTTTGAATGGACCGACAAATGTGAAGCGAGTTTTCAAGAACTCAAAAGGAGATTGATTTCAGCCCCAATCTTGATCATGCCGGATATCATGACGCCCTTCGATGTGTATTGTGATGCATCCAAGATTGGTCTCAGATGTGTGCTAATGCAAGAAGGCAAAGTTATATCTTATCTATCCCGACATTTGAAGCAACATGAGCAAAATTACCCAACCCATGACCTCGAACTCGCAGCCGTAGTTCTAGCCCTGAAGACATGGAGACATTACCTGATGGGAAATTGTTGTGATATTTATTCGGATCACAAGAGCCTAAAGTATATATTCACTCAGAAGGAACTGAATATGAGGCAGAGAAGATGGATTGACCTAATCAAGGATTATGACCTGGACATTCACTATCACCCTGGTAAAGCCAACGTGGTAGCCGATGCCCTTAGCAGATTGCCGTGCCGCTTGAACTCCATGATTTTGAAGGAGCAACCAAGTTTGCACAAGGAGATGGAAGATTTTCGAATGGAATTAGTAAGTGAAGGATTTTTGGCTAGCATAGAACTCCAGCCCACTTTGATCAGTCAGATTAAAGAGGCGCAGAAGGGAAATGCCAGTATCGACGGAATCAAGCGTCGTATCGGTAGAGGCAAAGTACCCGGATTCACCGAGGACGAAGAAGGAGTTTTGTGGTACAAAGGACGCCTTTGTGTACCAGCAGATTCTGAGTTGAAAGGAGTTATCTTGAAGGAGACTCATGATACTCTTTATTCTATCCATCCCAGAGGAACTAAGATGTATCAAGATTTAAAGGAGCAATTTTGGTGGCATAAGATGAAGAAAGAAATCGGAAGCTATATCGCCAAGTGTGATATATGTCAGCGAGTCAAGGCCGGACATCAAAGACCCGCTGGATTGTTGCAACCTTTGCAGATTCTGGAATGGAAATGGGATTCCGTTGGAATGGACTTTATCACTGGACTGCCTACTTCTAGTAGGGGAAATGACTCTATCTGGGTCATAGTGGACAGATTGTCCAAAGTCGCCCATTTCTTGCCAGTCAAAACCACCTATTAGAGTTCGAAACTAGCGGAGTTGTACATCGCTAGAATCGACAGTTTGCACAGAGTCCCCAAGAACATAGTATCAGATCGAGGAACTCAGTTTACCTCGAGATTCTGGAAGAAAGTTCAAGAAGGTTTAGGTACCCGCCTAGATTTCAGTACCGCGTATCACCCTCAGACCGATGGACAAACGGAGCGAGTAAATCAAATACTCGAAGATATGCTGAGAGCATGTGTGTTAGAATATGGATCCAAGTGGGAAGACTGTCTGCCATTTGCAGAATTTTCCTACAACAACAGTTACCAAGCCAGTTTACAAATGGCCCCATTTGAGTTCATGTACGGAAGAAAGTGTCGCACCCCTTTGAACTGGTCGGAAGTAGGAGAGATTCAGATTTTTGGACCCGACATCCTACGAGAAGCAGAAGAGAAGGTTCACAAGATGCGTGAGCACCTCAAGACCGCCCAATCCCGAGAGAAGAGTTACGCCGACAAGAGACGTCGAGACCTCGCCTTCAACATAGGAGATTTTGTGTATCTGAAAGTGTCGCCATTGAAGGGAATGCAGCGTTTCCAACTCAAAGGAAAGTTAGCCCCCAGATATATCAGACCTTTCAAAATTCTGAACCGTCGAGGAGAAGTATCGTATCAATTGGAGCTACCCGAAGAGATGTCAGCCGTGCACAATGTGTTCCATATCTCGTTACTTCAAAAGTGTCTCGAAGTCCCCGAGAAGACCGAAGTGTTCAAGAATATCGACCATCGGACCATAGATATCAACGATGACCTGACCTATCCCGAAGTACCCATCCGTATTTTGGAATAAGCTTTTCGAACTACCTGAACCCGAATCATCAAGTTTCTCAAGATTCAGTGGAGCAACCACACAGAAGAGGAAGCTACCTGGGAGCGCGAAGATCACATCAGGACGGAGTTTCCCGATATCTTCAAGTCCTAGGTAATCTTTTCGTCCTTTTTCAAATCTCGGGACGAGATTTTGTTTAAGGGGGGACGATTTGTAACATCCCAAAAATACTAAGCTTGGATCATCAAAATTAGGGTTAACAAAAGCTTTTCTAAATAAAATTATGAATGTATGCATATGTGTATGCATTGATTTTGAAATTCTTTGGAACCACCTTGTTTGATTGTTTCATTGCTTGTAAAATGTTTGTAAATAAACATCATCTAAAACATTTCCCACCCTTTTCCTAAAGACAAGTAAATCAAAACAAATATATTAAAGGAATGGTCATTTTGACCAATTTAACTCCCATGCCTACTTTGGCTGTCTCAAACTTTCAGAACCTAACAGAAACATTTTTGGATCTTTGCACCCCTTGAATGTACTCATAACAAAGTATCAAGGACCACTTTGTGATCATACAGAAACTTTCAAATGCATAGTTTAAATGGCAATTCAAAATTGAATCTTTCTCATATGGGAAGATCCCACTTTTTCAAAAACCACTCAAAAAAGCTCAACTTTCAAAACCCAAGCATATGCAGACTCACCAGCACCAATCTAGCAAACCCACCAAAAATCATTTCAAAATTCAAAACTTGATTTCATGCGGCCATTTCATCAAACAGGTTGCAGACACAAATCAAACAAACATCAAACACTATAGTGTGCAGTAAAATTGGCCTAACTTGTTACCTAGTTAGCTCACAACCAGCTCAATAGATCATCTAGCAAGATTAACCAAGTACTAGCACCACTGTGAGCTTGCCATTGCCATCAATGGTGAACAGCCGAGCACACCCTTGCCACCCCATAGTCGACAGCAAGCTAGGAGCAGCAGCAAGCCTAGCCAGCATGTCTGGGAGGCAGCCCACCGTCCACCGCCACTCACTGTCCCAGCCGCGAGCGTTGCCAAGCCCTGGACCACACGCACAGACCGCGCCCAGACCGCCTGCGACCATGCCGAGCGTGCGCCAGAGCACCACCCTCGACGAAGCCCACAGACCGCGCGCCGCCCTTGCCGCGTGCATACACAATCCCCACCGACCCAGGAGACCACCAGGCATCCCCGTTCGCCGACCCGTGACGCACAACCACCACTCGTCATCGAAGACGCCGCCTCTGCCGCGCAGAGCATCGCCCGTTCCAGACCAAGCCGCACCGCCCCACGCCTCTAAACCATGTCGTTGAGCATCGCCAGGAGACACCGCACCGTCCCCTACCATCGCCCATGCCAATAGCCGCCTGTAACACCGCCCCCGACGAGCTCACCATGCGCCCCGTCGGTCCCCTTGCTCGACTATAAATAGAGGCCACCCCCGCTCGATTTCTTCACACCATCTCACTCCCCTCTTCTCACTGATCGTGCCACACCGTTCTCAGAGCAAGGCGAGCACCACCTCGCCGAAATTTCACCGGAGCCCTCCGCCTCTGGAGAAGAAGGGAGCCATCGATTTCGTCCAACCCAGGAGCTGCCGCGACCACCCCTGAGTTCGCTGTCGTCAACTTCGTCGTTCGCCCGCCTCGCCCACCCTCGCCAGCACCCCAGTGAGCCCCCAGCACCCCTCACTGGCAGCGCTAGGTTTCGTTCTCGCTGGCGTTGTCTCGCGTCGACGATGACTCCCAGCCGTTGGATTAGAATCAAATCGAACGACCCACGTTGCCCCGTACCGCTTCGCCCCTCCCTGTCTCACTGGCAATTGGGGACACCCACTTAAGCAGCCCGCGGGAGCACTGCGCTTAGCAGGCCGGCCCGGTAACTTTTCCCGCGCAGCCCAGTGATTTGAATTAGATCTTTTTCTTTTTAATTCAAACACACTTCTGTACCCATTTTCAAAAATCAATCCAGATTGATTCAGTGCACCATTTTGAATGAAACCGATTTTGTTGGAAAGGTCTGTGAATGCTGAATCCAAGCCCGTTGGATTCAAGTCATTTGGATCTATAGATCACCCATGGTAAAAATAACAAGGCAGAAGCTTTTCTGCATTCAAACATTTTTCAAATTTAAACTATAATAGCTTTTGAGTTGATTCCAACTCTCAAAAATCACATTTGCCCATACCTTTCAGAATATATAAAAATATATAGGTTTACTTGCAGAAATAATGTTCAAGTAATAAAAGAATGCTACATAGGCATTTCTAGTCATTATATTTAAATAAAATAAAAGGGTAAAACCTTATTAAATTGTGACACAACTTTAAATCACATTCCCATGGACTACAATATGTGGTGATGACATGTGTCAACATGATCCCATGTTTGGTTTGGAGAATATTAAATCTTAAGTAGTTTTTCAATGAGTAGAAATGACTTTTCTAAAAATAAAAAGAATTAAACCAAGCCTTAACCTTGTAATGTTAGAGATGATGCTAGATCATCTATAGGACCCTTGTGTGTGATGATTGCAAGTAGTTAAGTATTGTTTGGTGATTGTGTACCTCGTATTTATTCATAGACGCTAGTACCGACCAAGGATACGAGGAGGAAGGAGGATACTACGAAGAAGAAGCCGAGGAGAACTTCAACCACTGCTCTGCACAAGGCAAGCTAACACTTGAAGATACCCTACTAATGCAAGCTTATATTGACACTGATGCAAGCCAATACTTGTTACTATGCCTACTATATGCCTTAAGCATATGTGATCATACCCACTTGATAAACCAATCCTAGTTTTATTTGCAAGCTTCTTACTTTATTTCTTTATCAAAGCCTACTTAGAGTTTACTTAAAGAGTTTGGTAGATACTAGAAAGTTATGTGAAGGTTGCATAAAGAGCATAAAATTTGGCCTAAGCTAGATAATCTTGATGTCATCCCAAGGCATGAGATTTAACTTAGTTAGAACCCCACTAGTTTACCACCCCTCATTAGTGCTTACCCCCACCTATAGATGCCAGTGCTGAGCATAAAACTTGATCAACTTTAGATGGGAATACTTGGTGGAAAAATGGTTATGAAAACCTTGGAATGATGGATCATTCTATTGAAATGTTTTGGACATGTGTTTCTGAACACCTGATGATTTTGGTGATGAAAATGATGAGGCATGAGCCTTAGCCCTTTATAAAACTGATGGTTGTCTGGATGCGATACCATTCCAATTTTATCGTACAACCACAATACCCGAAGATTGGGTAGGGCTTGACTGGAAACATATATACTTCAGTATTAGTTCCCTCACGGCCAAGGTCTGAGCTGAGGCTACCTTGTGAAGATTGTCCACATGCAAAGACCCAAGATGACAGTTGGTCATGGTTGGGAGGCCAAACTCACAGGAGAGGTGCTTATACTAGGGCGTGTAATCGAAAGGTTAGGATTGATTATCCGCATACTGAGTATGGTGAATTCAGGATTTGTTCCTGACGGATGTATCGAATGTTGTGGTGAAAGTGTACAATCTCTGCAGAGTGTCAAACTATTCGAATAGCCGCTTCGCGGTTATGGACAGTTGGAGTGGCCATACTGTTCCCCCGTTAGACTTTTCAAAATGACTTGTGAAATGAATTGAGACTTTGACTTGACCACAACAGAGTTGTAATATGGAATACAAGTTCCCACTTAGGAGTTATACAACTGTGACTAGCTTTGGAACTTAGTAGAGATAAATCTGGCTTTTGCAAAACAACCTTAGAGCCTAGTGTCCTATTATCCAAAAACCCCCTTACATGTTAGTATTAGTTTGCGAGTACTTAAAGAGTACTCATGGCTTTGTCCCTGGCTATTCCCATGGCCAGACTATGAAGAGGAGTACCTGGAAGATGGACCCCAGGAAGGTTACGACAACTAGGATCATCTTCGATCGTCAGCATTGCCTGTGACCCCAAAGATGGAGCTTCGCCTACGCTACCGTTATTATTACGTATTCTGCTGCTTGAAGATGTATTAAGAACTGGATCATGAGATCCCTATTTGTGTAAGAACTTATGTACCGTTTGTAATGGATGATGTACTATGGTATCCAATTCTGTTATGTCTCGCAAAAATGGTAATCCTGGGATTGCGATGTATGGCATAACAGGCATCTGGGATTAAAAATCTGGGTGTTAACAAGTTGGTATCAGAGCCATCCTGACCATAGGAGACCCTAGTTAGACTGGACGTTTGAACCAAAAACTTAGTTTCAAAACCAAACAAAACAAATATTTACAAAAAACTTATTATCATTCTTATCTCTTTGATTCTTTCATAAAAAATCATGTTCCTCAACAACTCTTGCAAAATACATAAAATTTTGACACACTTGATCACCCTGCTAATCTACTCATCCTCTATTTTTATAGATGGACGTGAAGTACAGCAAGTTTTACCAACTTGGGAATGGTGGAGACCTTATCTTTGAGAGGGATTTGAACCAGCTTTCGGAACTTCTAGAGTGTCCGCACCCCGAGTTCTTCGGAGCACAGCTCAATGATCATGGAGGAGAAGATCTGTAGTGGCTAATTGTTGCAAGTCTCCGAGGAAAAATTGAACCTCCCACTGCGGAAGGAATTCAGTTTACCTTGAGGGAAAACAACTGGCTCGATGGACTTGCCAGAGCAATGCAGGAAGCTCTTTCCCGTCTGTGTGGGCAGAGCATCAATCAGATCAAGGGTACTCGTTTTGAGTTTTGCCCAAGGCGTGATGCAAATGGACAACCACTAGAAGCCCCATACCACCCCGAGCTGAAGACTCAATTGGACCACCTTAGCTTCATGATGTACGATCGTCAGCAGGAGTTGGAAAACTGCCGTGACTACTCCAACCACAAGTCTGCCATCATCAAGACGAAGGATCAGACCATCGCCATGCTAGCAAAGGATCGCAAGTCTCGCCGCCATCAGCTCGACAAGAAGGAGCGCATTATTGCCCGTCTTCGCCACCGCATCTCATCTCTGGAGGAGACCATCCACGAGAGAGACATGCAGTTGGAGGAATGGGAGAATGCCGAAGAGGATCTTCGTGGAGACCCCTACTCCTATGTCAGCGATGACGATGATTTTCTGGAGGATCTGGCCATGGACTTCTTCACCGATGAGGATGATTTCGCGTTCATGGATGATGATGAAGATGATGAAGCCACAGACTCCGAGGAGTAGTAGCACTTGAGCACTAGAGTAGTGATTAGTATTCAGTCCCACTGTATCGTAGTTTTCAGAATGGTTCTGAAAACCATCTGTTTTTCTTTGTTGTGGTGTGTGTTGAACTGTGTGCTATGAATGAATGAATGAAAAAGCAAGTTGCTAGAAAATCTGAGTCAAACCTTTAAAACTTTTCAAAGTCCCCAAAACCTTAGAAATTTCCCTCTTTTCTCATGATCGATCTCAATCTTCAGATGCCACGTGGAGGAAGTGGTTTAGCCCCGGACCCGATGTTGCAGATTCTGCAAATGTTGACTTCTGACCATGAAGCTGAAAGAGCGGAACGTCAAGCCAACCTAGCCACCCTTCAGCAGATAGCCTAGCTAGCCCACAACAACCAAGGCCACGAAAATCAGGACAACCATGGATCTAAGCTCATGAATTTCCAGAATACCAACCCACCTGTTTTCACTAAGTCGGAAGAGCCCCTAGACGCCGATGATTGGCTGCAAACCATGGAAAATTACCTAGAAGTCGCTGGAGTGGAAGCCAACGAGAAAGTTTTGTTTGCCACCCACTATCTAGCCGGAGATGCCAGGGCATGGTGGAACAGTATTCGTGCAATGACCGGAGCCAGATGATGACCTGGGAGGAATTCAAGGTCAAGTTCAGCAGAACCCATGTGCCACTGAGTTTGATCAAGAGGATGAGAGACGAGTTTAGAGAACTAAAGCAAGGAAGGATGACTGTAGTGGAATACCGTGACAAATTTTTGTCATTAGCTAGGTATGCCCCGGATGAGATCGACACTGAAGCCAAGAAGAAAGAAAGATTCCTGAATGGTCTGCATGACGAGATGCAGACGGTGTTAGTCAATATCCCCTTTGTGTATATTGAAGCCCTTGTCGACTCTGCCATCCAGATGGAAGGAAAGATCAACCAAGCCAATGAGAACCGCAAGCGTCGCATGATGCATCAGCTAGGAACCCATCAGACCCCAAAGTATCGCCCCAACCCATCTCCAGGATTTGCCCCAAGAACCAACAAACCCCCGATGAACCGTCCGACCTATCCCAACCGTGGAAACCCTAGACCCGGAGGAAATCACAACAACCCCGGCAACTCTAGCAATTTCACCCGTGCCCCACCCAAGTTCAACACCAACAATGCTACCGCCAACACCAACACTGCCCGAGGATCGGAAGCAATGCGTTCGTGCAGCCAAGGACAAGTCGCAAGTGACTTGTTATGACTGTGGAAATAAAGGCCACTTTTCCAACGAGTGCCCCAACAAGAAGAATTCTACAGCCCCCAATGCCAATTTCCCAGCTCAGCAGCAGCGTCATGTTTAGACAGGAAGAAGATTTGCCCCAGGGAATTCGCTCAACCGCAATGGCCGTCTTTTTCTCATGCATGCTGAAGAAGCTCAGGATGCGCCAGACGTCGTGCTGGGTATGTTTTCTGTTAATTCAGTACTTGCAAGAGTGTTGTTTGACTCTGGTGCATCGCATTCATTTTTCACCGAAGAATTTGCATGCACTAGTAAAATTCAACCAACCAAATTGAAGCATGTGATGATTGTGCAAATTCCTGGATCAACAACCAAGGCTAGGCAAATTTGCAAAGTCGTCCCTATCCGAATCCATGGAATAGATTTTTATGCTAATCTGATAGTACTCGGAACTAAAGGATTGGAAGTAGTACTAGGAATGGATTGGATGTCCAAACATAAGGGATTGATTGACTGTGCCAAGAAAGCCATAACCATGACCAATACAGCCGGAATATCAGTCGAGCATATATCTGAAACCTTACCTCGTCAATTCAAATGCAACAAGAGTATAGCCCAACCTACCATTGACCAAGTCCGGATAATCTGTGAATACCCCGATGTATTTCCAGATGTTTTGCCCGGTATGCCCCCAGATCGGGATATTGAGTTTATCATTGAACTAATCCTAACCGGACCCATAACCCGTAGACCCTATAGTATGAACCCGTCGAGCTCAAGAATGAAGAAGCAACTGGATTCCATGTTGGAAATCGGATTGGTTCAACCAAGTGCGTCACCTTGGAGATCACCTGTCTTGTTTGTGGACAAGAAGGATGGAGGTAACCGTTTGTGTACGGATTATCGGAAATTGAATGATGTCACCATCAAGAACAAGTACCTCTTGCCCAAAATAGAAGATTTGTTTGATTAGTTGACCGGTGCCAAAGTGTTTTCTAAGATTGATCTTAGAACTGGTTATCATCAACTCAAGGTTCGTGCAGAGGATATTCCAAAGACTGCCTTTACCACCAGATATGGACTATACGAGTATACAGTCATGTCTTTTGGATTAACCAATGCCCCCGCTTATTTCATGAATCTCATGAATAAGATTTTTATGGACTTCCTGGATAAGTTTGTCGTTGTTTTCATCGATGACATTCTGATTTATTCCAAATCAGAAGAAGAACATGAGTTACACCTAAGGACCATTCTTGGAACCCTTAGAGAGCATCAGTTGTATGCAAAGTTTAGCAAATGTGAATTCTGGTTACAGGAGGTAGGATTCCTCGGTCACATTGTATCAGCCAGAGGAATTGCCGTTGACCCTGCCAAAGTGAAAGATGTAGAAGATTGGCAAGCCCCCAACCACTCAAACCCAACTTCGTGCATTTATCGGATTGGCGGGATATTATCGCAAATTCGTTGAAGGATTCTTGAGTATCGCCAGACCCATGACCCAATTGCTGAAGAAGGACAAGAAGTTTGAATGGACCGACAAATGTGAAGCGAGTTTTCAAGAACTCAAAAGGAGATTGATTTCAGCCCCAATCTTGATCATGCCGGATATCATGAAGCCCTTCGATGTGTATTGTGATGCATCCAAGATTTGTCTCGGATGTTTGCTAATGCAAGAAGGCAAAGTTATATCTTATTTATCCCGACAATTGAAGCAACATGAGCAAAATTACCCAACCCATGACCTCGAACTCGCAGCCGTAGTTCTAGCCCTGAAGACATGGAGACATTACCTGATGGGAAATTGTTGTGATATTTATTCGGATCACAAGAGCCTAAAGTATATATTCACTCAGAAGGAACTGAATATGAGGCAGAGAAGATGGATTGAGCTAATCAAGGATTATGACCTGGACATTCACTATCACCCTGGTAAAGCCAACGTGGTAGCCGATGCCCTTAGCAGAATGCCGTGCCGCTTGAACTCCATGATTTTGAAGGAGCAACCAAGTTTGCACAAGGAGATGGAAGATTTTCGAATGGAATTAGTAAGTGAAGGATTTTTGGCTAGCATAAAACTCCAGCCCACTTTGATCAGTCAGATTAAAGAGGCGCAGAAGGGAAATGCCAGTATCGACGGAATCAAGCGTCGTATCGGTAGAGGCAAAGTACCCGGATTCACCGAGGACGAAGAAGGAGTTTTGTGGTACAAAGGACGCCTTTGTGTACCAGCAGATTCTGAGTTGAAAGGAGTTATCTTGAAGGAGGCTCATGATCCTCTTTATTCTATCCATCCTAGAGGAACTAAGATGTATCAAGATTTAAAGGAGCAATTTTGGTGTCATAAGATGAAGAGAGAAATCGGAAGCTATATCGCCAAGTGTGATATATGTCAGTGAGTCAAGGACGGACATCAAAGACCCGCTGGATTGTTGCAACCTTTGCATATTCCAGAATGGAAATGGGATTCCGTTGGAATGGACTTTATCACTGGACTGCCTACTTCTAGTAGGGGAAATGACTCTATCTTGGTCATAGTGGACAGATTGTCCAAAGTCGCCCATTTCTTGCTAGTCAAAACCACCTATTAGAGTTCGAAACTAGCGGAGTTGTACATCGCTAGAATCGTCAGTTTGCACGGAGTCCCCAAGAACATAGTATCGGATCGAGGAACTCAGTTTACCTCGAGATTCTGGAAGAAAGTTCAAGAAGGTTTAGGAACCCGCCTAGATTTCAGTACCGCGTATCACCCTCAGACCGATGGACAAACGGAGCGAGTAAATCAAATACTCGAAGATATGCTGAGAGCATGTGTGTTAGAATATGGATCCAAGTGGGAAGACTACGCCATTTGCAGAATTTTCCTACAACAATGCTACCAAGCCAGTTTACAAATGGCCCCATTTGAGTTCATGTACGGAAGAAAGTGTCGCACCCCTTTGAACTGGTCGGAAGTAGGAGAGAGTCATATTTTTGGACCCGACATCCTACGAGAAGCAGAAGAGAAGGTTCACAAGATGCGTGAGCACCTCAAGACTGCCCAATCCCGACAGAAGAGTTACACCGACAAGAGACGTCGAGACCTCGCCTTCAACATAGGAGATTTTGTGTATCTGAAAGTGTCGCCATTGAAGGGAATGCAGCGTTTCCAACTCAAAGGAAAGTTAGCCCCCAGATATATCGGACCTTTCAAAATTCTGAACCGTCGAGGAGAAGTATCGTATCAATTGGAGCTACCCGAAGAGATGTCAGCCGTGCACAATGTGTTCCATATCTCGTTACTTCGCAAGTGTCTCGAAGTCCCCGAGAAGGCCGAAGTGTTCAAGAATATCGACCATCGGACCATAGATATCAACGATGACCTGACCTATCCTGAAGTACCCATCCATATTTTGGAATAAGCTTTTCGAACTACCCGAACCCGAATCATCAAGTTTCTCGAGATTCAGTGGAGCAACCACACAGAAGAGGAAGCTACCTGGGAGCGCGAAGATCACATCAGGATGGAGTTTCCCGATCTCTTCAAGTCCTAGGTAATCTTTTCGTCCTTTTTCAAATCTCGGGATGAGATTTTGTTTAAGGGGGGAAGGTTTGTAACATCCCAAAAATACTAAGCTTGGATCATCAAAATTAGGGTTAACAAAAGCTTTTCTAAATAAAATTATGAATGTATGCATATGTGTATGCATTGATTTTGAAATTCTTTGGAACCACCTTGTTTGATTGTTTCATTGCTTGTAAAATGTTTCTAAATAAACATCATCTAAAACATTTCCCACCCTTTTCCTAAAGATAAGTAAATCAAAACAAATATATTAAAGGAATGGTCATTTTGACCAATTTAACTCCCATGCCTACTTTGGCTGTCTCAAACTTTCAGAACCTAACATAAACATTTTTGGATCTTTGCACCCCTTGAATGTAATCATAACAAAGTATCAATGACCACTTTGTGATCATACAGAAACTTTCAAATGCATAGTTTAAATGGCAATTCAAATTTGAATCTTTCTCATATGGGAAGATCCCACTTTTTCAAAAACCACTCAAACAAGCTCAACTTTCAAAACCCAAGCATATGCAGACTCACCAGCACCAATCTAGCAAACCCACCAAAAATGATTTCAAAATTCAAAACTTGATTTCATGCGGCCATTTCATCAAACAGGTTGCAGACACAAATCAAACAAACATCAAACACTATAGTGTGCAGTAAAATTGGCCTAACTTGTTACCTAGTTAGCTCACAACCAGCTCAATAGATCATCTAGCAAGATTAACCAAGTACTAGCACCACTGTGAGCTTGCCATTGCCATCAATGGTGAACAGCCGAGCACACCCTTGCCACCCCATAGTCGACAGCAAGCTAGGAGCAGCAGCAAGCCTAGCCAAGATGCAGGAGGCAGCCACCGCCCACCGCCACTCCTGTCCCAGCCATGGCGTTGCAAGCCTCGACCACACGCATGCACAAGCGCCTGCATCAGCGACCATGCCGAGCGTGCGCCAGAGCACCACCCTCGACGAAGCACAAAGACCGCGCGCCGCCCTCGCCGCGTGCATACACAATCCCCACCGACCCAGGAGACCACCAGACATCCCCGTTCGCCGACCCGTGACGCACAGCGACCACTCGCCGTCGAAGACGCCGCCTCTGCCGCGCAGAGCATCGCCCGTTCCAGACCAAGCCGCACCGCCCCACGCCTCTAAACCATGTCGTTGAGCATCGCCAGGAGACACCGCACCGTCCCCTACCATCGCCCATGCCAATAGCCGCCTGTAACACCGCCCCCGATGAGCTCACCGTGCGCCCCGTCGGTCCCCTCGCTCGACTATAAATAGAGGCCACCCCCGCTCGATTTCTTCACACCATATCACTCCATTCTCCTCACTGATCGTGCCACACCGTTCTCAGAGCAAGGCGAGCACCACCTCGCCGAAATTTCACCAGAGCCCGCCGCCTCTGGAGAAGAAGGGAGCCATCGATTTCGTCCACCCCAGGAGCTGCCGCGACCACCCCTGAGTTCGCCGTCGTCGACTTCGTTGTTCGCCCGCCTCGCCGACCCTCGCCAGCACCCCGGTGAGCCCCCAGCACCCCTCACTGGCCGCGCTAGGTTTCGTTCTTGCCGGCGTTGTCTCGCGTCGACGATGACTCCCAGCCGTTGGATTAGAATCAGATCGAACGACCCACGTTGCCCCGTACCGCTTCGCCCCTCCCTGTCTCACTGGAAAGTGGGGACACCCACTTAAGCACCCCGCGGGAGCACTGCGCTTAGAAGGCCGGCCCAGTAACTTTTCCCGCGCAGACCAGTGATTTGAATTAGATCTTTTTCTTTTTAATTCAAACACACTTCTGTACCCATTTTCAAAAATCAATCCAGATCGATTCAGTGCACCATTTTGAATGAAACCGATTTTGTTGGAAAGGTCTGTGAATGCTGAATCCAAGCCCGTTGGATTCAAGTCATTTGGATCTATAGATCACCCATGGTAAAAATAACAAGGCAGAAGCTTTTCTGCATTCAAACATTTTTCAAATTTAAACCATAATAGCTTTTGAGTTGATTCCAACTCTCAAAAATCACATTTACCCATACCTTTCAGAATATATAAAAATATATAGGTTTACTTGCAGAAATAATGTTCAAGTAATAAAAGAATTCTACATAGGCATTTCTAGTCATTATATTTAAATAAAATAAAAGGGTAAAACCTTATTAAATTGTGACACCACTTTAAATCACATTCCCATGGACTACAATATGTGGTGATGACATGTGTCAACATGATCCCATGTTTGGTTTGGAGAATATTAAATCTTAAGTAGTTTTTCAATGAGTAGAAATTACTTTTCTAAAAATAAAAAGAATTAAACCAAGCCTTAACCTTGTAATGTTAGAGATGATGCTAGATCATCTATAGGACCCTTGTGTGTGATGATTGCAAGTAGTTAAGTATTGTTTGGTGATTGTGTACCTCGTATTTATTTATAGACGCTAGTACCGACCAAGGATACGAGGAGGAAGGAGGATACTACGAAGAAGAAGCCGAGGAGAACTTCAACCACTGCTCTGCACAAGGCAAGCTAACACTTGCAAGATACCCTACTAATGCAAGCTTATATTGACACTGATACAAGCCAATACTTGTTACTGTGCCTACTATATGCCTTAAGCATATGTGATCATACCCACTTGATAAACCAATCCTAGTTTTATTTGCAAGCTTCTTACTTTATTTCTTTATCAAAGCCTACTTAGAGTTTACTAAAAGAGTTTGGTAGATACTAGAAAGTTATGTGAAGGTTGCATAAAGAGCATAAAATTTGGCCTAAGCTAGATAATCTTGATGTCATCCCAAGGCATGAGATTGAACTTAGTTAGAACCCCACTAGTTTACCACCCCTCACTAGTGCTTACACCCACCTTTAGATGCTAGTGCTAAGCATAAAACTTGATCAACCTTAGATGGGAATACTTGGTGGAAAAATGGTTATGAAAACCTTGGAATGATGGATCATTCTATTGAAATGGTTTGGACATGTGTTTCCGAACACCTGATGATTTTGGTGATGAAAATGATGAGGCATGAGCCTTAGCCCTTTATAAAACTGATGGTTTTCTGGATGCGATACCATTCCAATTTTATTGTACAACCACAATACCCGAAGATTGGGTAGGGCTTGACTGGAAACTTATATACCTTAGTATTAGTTCCCTCACGGCCAAGGTCTGAGCTGAGGCTACCTTGTGAAGATTGTCCACCTGTGCAGTACCCAAGATGACAGTTGGTCATGGTTGGGAGGCCAAACTCACAGGAGAGGTGCTTATACTAGGGCGTGTAATCGAAAGGTTAGGATTGATTATCCGCATACTGAGTATGGTGAATTCAGGATTTGTTCCTGACGGATATATCGAATGTTGTGGTGAAAGTGTACAATCTCTGCAGAGTGTCAAACTATTCGAATAGCCGCATCCGCGGTTATGGACAGTTGGAGTGGCCATACTGTTCCCCCGTTAGACTTTTCAAAATGACTTGTGAAATGAATTGAGACTTTGACTTGACCACAACAGAGTTGTGATATGGAATACAAGTTCCCACTTAGGAGTTATACAACTGTGACTAGCTTTGGAACTTAGTAGAGATAAATCTAGCTTTTGCAAAACAACCTTAGAGCCTAGTGTCCTATTATCCAAAAACCCCCTTACCTGTTAGTATTAGTTTGCGAGTACTTAAAGAGTACTCATGGCTTTGTCCCTGGCTATTCCCATGGCCAGACTATGAAGAGGAGTACCTAGAAGATGGACACCAAGAAGGTTACAACAACTAGGATCATCTCCCATCGTTAGCATTGCACATGACCCGAAGATGGAGCCGCCACGCCATCAATTATTATTACGTATTCCGCTGCTTGAAGATGTATTAAGAACTGGATCATGAGATCCCTATTTGTGTAAGAACTTATGTACCGTTTGTAATGGATGATGTACTATGGTATCCAATTCTGTTATGTCTCGCAAAAATGGTAATCCTAGGATTGCGATGTATGGCATAACAGGCATCTGGGATTAAAAATCCGGGTGTTGACAGCATCATTGCCCGTCTTCGCCACCGTATCTCATCTTTGGAGGAGACCATCCATGAGAGAGACATGCAGTTCGAAGAAAGGGAGAATGCCGGAGAGGATCTTCGTGGAGACCCCTACTCCTATCTTAGTGAGGATGATGATTTTCTGGAGGATCAGGCTATGAATTTCTTCACCGATGAGGATGATTTCGCCTTCATCGATGATGATGAGGATGATGAAGCCACCGATTCCGAGGAGTAGTAGCACTTGAGCACTAGCGTAGTGAGTAGTATTTGGTCCCACTGTAACGTAGATTCCAGAATGGTTCTTAAAACCATCTGTTTTCATTTGTTGTGGTGTGTGTTGTATCGTGTGCTATGAATGAATGAATGAAAAGAAAGTTGCTAGAAAATCTGAGTCAAACTTTAAAAAAATTTCAAAGTCCCAGAACCTTAGAAATTTCCCTCTTTTCTCATGATCTATCTCAATCTTCAGATGCCACGCGGAGGAAGTGGTTCATACCCGGACCCAATGTTGCAGATCCTGCAAATGTTGGTCTCTGACCGCGAAGCTGAAAGAGCGGAACGTCAAGCCAACCTAGCCACGCTGCAACAGATAGCTCAGCTTGCCCACAACAACCAAGGCCACGGAAATCAGGACAACCATGGATCTAAGCTCAAGAATTTCCAGAATACCAACCCACCTGTTTTCACTAAGTCACAAGAGCCCCTAGACGCCGACGATTGGCTGCAAACCATGGAATATAACCTGGAAGTCGCCAGAGTGGAAGCAAACGAGAAAGTTCTATTCTCCACCCACTATCTAGCCGGAGATGCCACAGCATGGTGGAACAGTGTTCGTGCAATGACCGGAGGCCAGATGATGACTTGGGAGGAATTCAAGGTCAAGTTCAGCAGAACCCATGTACCACCGGGTTTGATCAAGAGGATGAGAGAAGACTTCCGAGAACTAAAGCAAGGAAGGATGACCGTAGTGGAATATCGTGACAAATTCTTGTCATTAGCTAGGTATGCCCCGGATGAGATCGACACCGAAGCCAAGAAGAAAGAAAGATTCTTAAATGGTCTGCACGATGAAATGCAGACAGTGTTAGTCAATATCCCCTTTGCTGATATTGAAGCCCTTGTCGACCCAGCCATCCAGATGGAAGTAAAGATCAACCAAGCCAATGAGAACCGCAAGCGTCGCATGATGCATCAGCCAGGAACCCATCAGACCCCAAAGTATCGCCCTAACCCATCTCCCGGATTTGCCCCGAGAACCAACAGACCCCTGATGAACCGTCCTACCTATCCCAACCGTGGAAACCCAGACCCGTTGGAAATCACAACAACCCCGACAACTCTAGCAATTTCAACCGTGCCCCACCAAAGTTCAACAACAACAATGCTGCCACCAACACCAACACTGCCCCGAGGACTGGAAGCAATGTTGTGCCTGTAGCAGCGAAGGACAAGTCGCAAGTGACTTGTTATGACTATGGAAATAAGGGTCACTACTCCAACGAGTGCCCCAACAAGAAGAATGCCGCATCCCCCAATGCCAATGCCCCAGCGCAGCAGCAGCGTCGTGTTCAGCCCGGAAGAAGGTTTGCCCTAGGGAATTCGCTCGACCGCAAGGGCCGTCTTTTTCTCATGCATGCGGAAGAAGCTCAGGAAGCGCTAGATGTCGTGCTGGGTATGTTTTCTGTTAATTCAGTACTTGCAAGAGTATTGTTTGATTCTGGTGCATCACATTCATTTGTCACCGAAGAATTTGCATGCACTAGTAAAATTCAACCCACCAAACTGAAGCATGTCAGGATCGTTCAAATTCTCGGTTCAACCACCAAGGCTAGGAAAATTTGCAAAGCCGTCCCTATCCGAATCCATGGTATAGATTTTTATGCCAATCTGATAGTACTCAGAACTAAAGGTATGGATTGGAAGTACAAACATAAAGGATTGATTGACTGTGCCAAGAAAGCCATAACCATGACCAGTACAGCCGGGATATCAGTCGAGCATATATCTGAAACCTTACCTCGTCAATTCAAGTGTAACAAGAGTATAGCCCAACCTACCATTGACCAAGTCCGGATAGTCTGTGAATACCCCGATGTATTTCCAGATGTTTTGCCCGGTATGCCCCCAGATCGGGATATCGAGTTTATCATCGAACAAATCCCCAGAACTGGACCCGTAGCCCAGAGACCATATAGTATGAAACCGTCGGAACTAGAGGAGCTGAAGAAGCAACTGGATGCCATGTTGGAAATTTGATTGATTCAACCAAGTGCGTCACCTTGGAGATCACCTGTGTTGTTTGTGGACAAGAAAGATGGAGGTAACCGTTTGTGTACAGATTATCGGAAATTGAATGATGTCACCATCAAGAACAAATACCCCTTGCCCAAGATAGAAGATTTGTTTGATCAGTTGACCGGTGCCAAAGTGTTTTCTAAGATTGATCTTAGGACTGGCTATCATCAACTCAAGATTCGCGCAGAGGATATTCCAAAGACTGCCTTTACCACCCGTTATGGCTTATACGAGTATACCGTGATGTATTTTGGATTAACCAATGCCCCCGCTTATCTCATGAATCTCATGAATAAGATTTTTATGGACTTCCTGGATAAGTTTGTCGTTGTTTTCATCGATGACATTCTGATCTATTCCAAATCAGAAGAAGAGCATGAGCTACACGTAAGAACCATTCTTGGAACCCTTAGAGAGCATTAGTTGTATGCCAAGTTTAGCAAATGTGAATTCTGGTTACAGGAGGTAGGATTCCTCGGTCACATTGTATCAGCCGGAGGAATTGCCGTTGACCCCGCAAAAGTGAAAGATGTAGAAGATTGGCAAGCCCCAACCACTCAAACCCAAGTCTGTGCTTTTCTCGGATTGGCGGGATATTACCGCAAGTTCTTAGAAGGATTCTCGAGTATCGCCAGACCCATGACCCAATTGCTGAAGAAAGACAAGGAGTTTAAATGGACAGACAAATGTGAAGCGATTTTTCAAGAACTCAAGAGGATATTGATTACAGCCCCAATCTAGATCATGCCGGATACCACGAAGCCCTTCGACGTGTATTGTGATGCATCCAAGATCGGTCTCGGATGTGTGCTAATGCAAGAAGGAAAAGTTATATCCTATCTATCCCGACAACTGAAGCAACATGAGCAAAATTAACCAACCCATGACCTCGAACTCGCAACCGTAGTTCTAGCCCTGAAGACATGGAGACATTACCTGATGGGAAATCGTTGTGAGATCTATACGGATCACAAGAGTCTGAAGTATATATTCACCCAAAAGGAGCTGAATATGAGACAGATAAGATGGATTGAGCTAATCAAGGATTACGATCTGGACATTCACTATCACCCTGGTAAAGCCAATGTGGTAGCAGATGCCCTTAGTAGATTGCCGTGCCTCTTGAACTCTATGATTTTGAAGGAGCAACCAAGCTTGCACAAAGAGATGGAAGATTTTTGAATAGAATTAGTGAGTGAAGGATTTTTAGCTAGCATAGAACTCCAACCCACTTTGACCAGCCAGATCAAACAGGCGCAGAAAGGAAATGCTAGTATCGACGGAATCAAGCGTCATATTGGTACAAGCAAAGTACCCGGATTCACCGAAGACGAAGAAGGAGTTCTGTGGTACAAAGGACGCCTTTGTGTACCAGCAGATTCTGAGTTGAAAGAAGTTATTCTGAAGGAAGCTCATGATACTCTTTATTCTATCCATCCCGGAGGAACTAAGATGTATCAAGATTTGAAAGAGAAATTTTGGTGGCATAAGATGAAGAGAGATTTTGTAAGCTATATCGCCAAGTGTGATATATGTCAGCGAGTCAAGGCAGGACATCAAAGACCCGCTAGATTGTTGCAACCATTGCAGATTCCGGAATGGAAATGGGATTCCGTTGGAATGGACTTTATCACCGGATTGCCTACTTCTAGTAGGGGAAATGACTCTATCTTGGTCATCGTGGACAGATTGTCAAGACCGTCAAGACCACATATCAGAGTTCGAAGCTAGTGGATTTATACATCGCCAGGATAGTTAGTTTGCATGGAGTCCCCAAGAACATCGTATCGGATCGAGGAACTCAGTTTACCTCGAGATTCTGGAAGAAAGTCCAAGAAGGTTTAGGAACCCGCCTAGATTTCAGCACCGCGTATCACCCTCAGACCGATGGAAAAACTGAGCGACTAAACCAAATACTCGAAGATATGATGAGAGCATGTGTGTTAGAATATGGATCCAAGTGGGAAGATTGTCTGCCGTTTGAAGAATTTTCATACAACAACAATTATCAGGCTAGTTTGCAAATGGCCCCATTTGAACTCATGTACGGAAGGAAGTGTCGCACCCCTTTGAACTGGTCGGAAGTAGGAGAGAGTCAGATCTTCGGACCCGACATCCTACGAGAAGCGGAAGAGAAGGTTCACAAGATTCGTGAGCACCTCAAGACAGCCCAGTCCAGACAGAAGAGTTACGCCGACAAGAGACATCGATACCTCGCCTTCAACATAGGAGATTTTTTTATCTGAAGGTGTCGCCATTGAAGGGAATGCAACGTTTCCAACTCAAAGGAAAGTTAGCCCCAGATATATCGGACCCTTCAAGATTCTGAACCATCGAGGAGAAGTGTCGTATGAATTGGAACAATCCGAAGAGATGTCAGCTGTGCACAATGTGTTCCATATCTCATTACTTCGCAAGTGTCTCGAAGTTCCAGAGAAGACCGAAGTGTTCAAGAATATCGGTCACCAGACCATAGAGATCAACGATGACCTAACCTATCCTGAAGTACCCATCCGTATTTTGGAAGAAGCTTTCAGAACTACCCGAACCCGAAGCATCAAGTGTCTCAAGATTCAGTGGAGCAACCACACAGATGAGGAAGCTACTTGGGAGCGCGAAGATCACATCAGGACTGAGTTTCCCGATCTCATCAATTCCTAGGTAATCTTTTTCGTCCTTTTTCAAATCTCGGGACGAGATTTTGTTTAAGGGGGGAAGGTTTGTAACATCCCAAAAATACTAATCTTGGATCATCAAACTCTAATCATCAAAATTAGGGTTAATAAAAACTTTTCTAAATAAAAATATGAAAGCATGCGTGTGTGTATGCATTCCAATTTGAATTCTTTTGAACCACCTTGCTTGTGTGTTTCTTTGCTTGTAAATGGATTCTTAGGTGAAATAAACATCATCTAAACATTTCCCAAACTTTTCCTAAAGACAAATAAATCAAAACAAAGCTAATTGATTGAATGGTCATTTTGACCAATTTAACTCCCATGCCTACTTTGGCTATCCCAAACTTTCAGAACTTAACAGAAACTTGTTTGGATCTTTGCACCCCTTGATAGTACTCATAACAAAGTATCAAGGCCCACCTGGTGATCATCCAAAAACATTTGAATGCATAGTTTAAAGGACAGTTCAAAATTGAATCTATATCATATGGGAAGATCCCACTTTTTCAAAAACCACTCAAACAAGCTCAACTTTCAAAACCCAAGCATCTGCAGACTCACCAGCACCAACCTAGCACACCCACCAAAAATATTTTCAAAATTCAAAACTTGAATTCTTGCGGCCATTTCATCAAACACCTTGCAGATTCAAATGAAACAAAATCCAAACACTATTGTGAGAAGTGATTGGAGCCTAACTTGTTCCCTCTCTGGTTGCAACTAGGCTTTAGTAGATCATCTAGCTCAATTGCAAACCTCTAGCATCACTGTAAGATGGGTAATGCCATTAATGGTGAACAGCCGAAGCTCACCATGCCACCCAGTGGAGACAACAAGCTAGAGGAAGAACTAGCCGTGCCAACCTTGTCTAGGAGGTAGCCCATGCCCCACCGGCCCCTCTCAACCAGCCCTGCCTCGAAGACATCGACCAGAGAACCCAGGAACGCCGCGCCCGTGCCTCTGTCAACCATGCTGAGCATGCGCCAGAGCGCCACTCTCGACCGACGCCCACAGACCGTGTGCCGCCCTTGCCGCGTGCATACATGATCGCCACCGACCCAGGAGACCGCCAGACATCCTTGTTCGCCGCCCCATGCCTCACAACCACCACTCGCCGTCGAAGACGCCGCCTCTGCCGCGCAGAGCATCACGTGTTCCAAACCATTTGCCACCGCCCCTACGTGCGCATTAAAGTCATAGAGCATCGCTAGGAGACCACCAAGCGATCGCCACCACCGGCCATGCCTCTAGCAGCCCGTAGCCATGTCGCCACCGTTGCCTACCCATCCCGTTCGGTCCCGTCGTCGCGACTATAAACAGAGGCCACCCCCAGCCGAATTGAACACACCATCTCACTCCTCTCTCTTCACTGATCGTGCCACCCCATTCCCGGAGCAAGGCGAGTAGTACTTCACCGTAATTTCACCAAAGCCTGCCGCTGCTGGAGAAGAAGGGGGCCAGTTATTGGAGCCGCCCCAGGAGAAGCTGCCGGTACTAGCAGGTTCGCCGTCGTCGACTTCATCGTTCACCCGCCTCGCCGACCCTCGACTGAGCCCCGGTGAGCCCCCAACGACCCGCACCTTCCGTGTTAGGTTTCTGTCTCGCCGGTGTTGCCCAACGTCGACGATGACCCCCAGCCGTTAGATTAGAACAAGATCCCACGGCTCACATCGCCCCATACCGCTTCGCACCCCCTCATCACACTGACGCGTGGGGACATCCACTTAACCAGCCCGCGTAAGCGCTGTGCTTAGCAGGCCGGCCCAGTATCGCTTCCCGCGCAGCCCAGTCGTTTGAATTTAACCTTTTCCATTTTATTTCAATCACACTTCTGCACCCAGTTTCAAAAATCAACCCAGGTCGATTTGGTGAACCAAATTAAATGAAGCCAATTTTGTTAGAAAGGTCTAGGAATGCTGAATCCAACACCGTTGGATTCATGTCATTTGCATCTGTAGATCATCCTTGGTAAAAATAACAAGGCAGAAGCTTTTCTGCATTCAAACATTTTTCAAATTTAAACCATAATAGATTTTGAGTTGATTCCAACTCTCAAAAATCACATTTAACCATACCTTTCAGAATATATAAAAATATATAGGTTTACTTACAGAAATAATGACCAAGTAATAAAAGAATGCTACATAGGCATTTCTAGTCACTTATTTAATTAAAATAAAAGGGTAAAACCTTATTAAATTGTGACATAACTTTAAAGCACATTCACATGGACTAAAATATGTGGTAATGACATGTGTCAACATGATCCCATGTTTGGTTTGGAGAATATTAAATCTTAAGTATTTTTCAATTAGTAGAAATTACTTTTCTAAAAATAAAAGGATTTAAACCAAGCTTTAATCTTGTAATGTTAGTGATGATGCTAGATCATCTATAGGAACCCTTTTGTGTGAGGATTGCAAGTAGTTAAGTATTGTTTGGTGATTGTGTACCTCGTATTTATTTATAGACGCTAGTACCGACCAAGGACGAGGAGGAAGGAGGATACTACGAAGAAGAAGCCGATGAGAACTTCAACCACTGCTCTGCACAAGGCAAGCCTTACTAATCAAGTTGACCTATGCAAGCCCATACTTGCAATACTTACTAATCAAGTTGACCTATGCAAGCTTATACTTGCAATTATGCAAGCTAACACTCGCAAGATACTCTACTGATGCAAACAAACCCTTACTTGTTACCATGCCCACTATATGCCTTAAGCATATGTGATCATACCCACTTGATAACCCCTCCTAGTTTTAATTGCAAGCTTTCTACTTTATTTCTTTATCAAAACTATTTCCTTAGAATGTACTTCAGTAACTTGTAGATTCAAGAAAGATATATTTGAAGGTTGCATAAAGAGCATACAATTTGGCCTAAGCTAGAAAATCTTGATGTCATCCTATGGCATAAGATTGAACTCAGTTGAAACCCCACTTGTTTAACACCCCTCATTAGTACTCACCCCACTTGTAGATGCTAGTGCTAAGCATAAAACTTTATCAACTTTAGATGGGAATACTTGGTGAAAATGGTTATGAAAACCTTAGAATGATGGATCATTATAATGAGATGTTTTGACATGTGTTTCCAAACACCAGACGATTTTTGGTGATGAAAATGTTGAGGCATGAGCCTTAGCCCTTTATAAAACTGATGGTTGTCTGGATGCGATACCATTTAAATTTTACCGTACAACCACAATACCCGAAGATTGGGTAGGGCTTGACTGGAAACTTATATACCTTAGTATTAGTTCCATCACGCCCAAGGTTTGAGCTGAGACTACCTTGTGAAGATTGTCCACCTATGCAGTACCCAAGATGATAGTTGGTCATGGTTGGGAGGCCAAACTCACAGGAGAGGTGCTTATACTAGGGCGTGTAATTGAAATGTTAGGATTGATTATCCGCATACTGAGTATGGTGAATTCAGGATTTGTTCCTGACGGATGTATCAAATATTGTGGTAAAAGTGTACAATCTCTGCAGAGTGTCAAACTATTCGAATAGCCACGTCCACGGTTATGGATAGTTGGAGTGTCCATACCGTTCCCACGTCAGATGTTTTCAAAAAGGACTTGTGAAATGAATTGAGACTTTGACTTGACCACAACAGGGTTGTGACATGGGATATAAGTTCCCACTTAGGTGTTATAACTTCAACTAGCTCTCTTGCTTCTAAACTTAGTAGAGATAAATCCGGCTTCTTGCAAAACAACCCTAGAGCCTAGTGTCCCATTATCAAAACCCCCTTTTACTTGTTAGTATTAGTTTGCGAGTACTTAAAGAGTACTCATGGCTTTGGCCCTAGCTATTCCCGTGGCCAGACTATGAAGATGAGTACTTGGAGAAGGGACCCCAGGAAGGTTACGACAACTAGGATCATCTCCCATCGTTAGCATTGCCTGTGACCCCGAAGATGGAGCTTCGCCTACACTACCGTTATTATTACGTATTCCGCTGCTTGAAGTTGTATTAAGAACTGGATCATGAGATCCCTATTTGTGTAAGACCTTATGTATGGTTTGTAATGGATGTACTGTGGTATCCAATTCTGTTATGTCTCGTAAAAATGGTAATCCTGGGATTGCGATGTATGGCATAACATGCATCTGGGATTAAAAATCCGGGTGTTGACAAGTTGGTAGCAGAGCCATCCTGACCATAGGAGACCCTAGTTAGACTGGACGTTTGAATCAAAAACTTAGTTTCAAAACCAAAGAAAGAAAATATTTACAAAAACTTATTCCCATTCTCATCACTTTGATTCTTTCAGAAAAATTCATGTTCCTCAAAAACTTTTGCAAAATACATAACACTTTGACACACTTGATCACTTTACTAACTTACTCATCCTATATTCTTATAGATGGACGTGAAGTACAACAAGTTTTATCAGTTGGGAAATGGAGGAGACCTTATCTTTGAGAGGGATTTGGACCAGTTTACGGAACTTCTGGAGCGTCCGCACCCCGAGTTCTTCGGAGCTCAGTTCAACGATCAAGGAGGAGAAGATCTGCAGTGGCTAATTGTTGCAAGTCTCCGAGGAAAGATTGAACCTCCCACTGCTGAGGAAATTCAGTTTACCTTAAGAGAGAACAACCGGCTCGATGGACTTTCCAGGGCCATGCAGGAAGCTCTTGCCCGTCTGTGTGGGAAGAGTATCAATCAAATCAAGGGAACCCGCTTTGAGTTTTTCCCAAGGCGTGATGCAAATCGACAACCACTGGAAGACCCATACCACCACGAGCTGAAGACTCAGTTGGACCACCTTAGCTTCATGATGTACGATCGTCAGCAGGAGTTGGATAACTGCCGTGATTACTCCAACCACAAGTCCGCCATCATCAAGACAAAGTATCAGACCATCGCCATGCTAGCAAAGGATCGCAAGTCTCGCTGCCGTCAACTCGACAAGAAGGAGCGCATCATTGCCCGTCTTCGCCACCGTATCTCATATTTGGAGGAGACCATCCATGAGAGAGACATGCAGTTGGATGAAAGGGAGAATGCCGGAGAGGATCTTCGTGGAGATCCCTACTCCTATCTCAGCGATGATGATGATTTTCTGGAGGATCAGGCTATGGATTTCTTCACCGATGAGGATGATTTCGCGTTCATCGATGATGATGAGGATGATGAAGCCACCGATTCCAAGGAGTAGTAGCACTTGAGCACTAGCGTAGAGAGTAGTATTTGGTCCCACTGTATCGTAGATTCTAGAATGGTTCTTAAAATCATCTGTTTTCCTTTGTTGTGGTGTGTGTTGTATCATGTGCTATGAATGAATGAAAATCAAGTTGCTAGAAAATCTGAGTCAAACTTTAAAAACTTTTCAAAGTCCCAGAACCTTAGAAATTTCCCTCTTTTCTCATGATCTATCTCAATATTCAGATGCCACGCGGAGGAAGTGGTTCATCCCCAGACCCAATGTTGCAGATCCTGCAAATGTTGGTCTCTGACCGTGAAGCTGAAAGAGCAGATCGTCAAGCCAACCTAGCCACCCTGCAACAGATAGCTCAGCTTTCCCACAACAACCAAGGCCACGGAAATCAGGACAACCATGGATCTAAGCTCAAGAATTTCCAGAATACCAACCCACCTGTTTTCCCTAAGTCAGAAGAGCCCCTAGACGCCGACGATTGGCTGCAAACCATGGAAAATAACCTGGAAGTCACCAGAGTGGAAGCAAACAAGAAAGTTCTGTTCGCCACCAACTATCTAGCCGGAGATGCCAGAGCTTGGTGGAACAGTGTTCGCGCAATGACCGGAGGCCAGATGATGACTTGGGAGGAATTCAAGGTCAAGTTCAGCAGAACCCATGTACCACCGGGTTTGATCAAGAGGATGAGAGACGAGTTTCGAGAACTGAAGCAAGGAAGGATGACCGTAGTGGAATATCGTGACAAATTCTTGTCATTAGCTAGGTATTCCCCAGATGAGATCGACACCGAAGCCAAGAAGAAAGAAAGATTCTTAAATGGTCTGCACGATGAAATGCAGACAGTGTTAGTCAATATCCCCTTTGCTGATATTGAAGCCCTTGTCGACTCAGCCATCCATATGGAAGGAAAGATCAACCAAGCCAATGAGTACCGCAAGCGTCGCATGATGCATCAACCAGGAACCCATCAGACCCCAAAGTACCGCCCTAACCCATCTCCCGGATTTGCCCCGAGAACCAACAGACCCCCGATGAACCGTCCTACCTATCCCAACCGTGGAAACCCTAGACCCGGAGGAAATCACAACAACCCCGGCAACTATAGCAATTTCAACCGTGCCCCACCAAAGTTCAACAACAACAATGCTGCCACCAACACCAACACTGCCCCGAGGACTGGAAGCAATGTTGTGCCTGTAGCAGCGAAGGACAAGTCGCAAGTGACTTGTTATGACTGTGGAAATAAGGGTCACTACTCCAACGAGTGCCCCAACAAGAAGAATGCCGCAGCCCCCAATGCCAATGCCCCAGCGCAGCAGCAACGTCGTGTTCAGCCCGGAAGAAGGTTTGCCCCAGGGAATTCGCTCAACCGCAATGGCCGTCTTTTCTCATGCATGCTGAAGAAGGTCGTAGACGCCGTCGGGTATGTTTTCTGTTAATTCAATACTTGCAAGAGTGTTGTTTGATTCTAGTGCATCGCATTCATTTGTCACCGAAGAATTTTCATGCACTAGTAAAATTCAACCCACCAAACTAAAGCATGTTAGGATCGTTCAAATTAGCGGTTCAACCACCAAGGCTAGGCAAATTTGCAAAGCCGTCCCTATCTGAATCCATGGCATAGATTTTTATGCTAATATGATAGTACTCGGAACTAAAGGTTTGGAAGTAGTACTAGGGATGGATTGGATGTCCAAACATAAAGGATTGATTGACTGTGCCAAGAAAGCCATAACCATGACCAGTACAGTCGGGATATCAGTCGAGAATATATCTGAAACCTTACCTCGTCAATTAAAGTGCAACAAGAGTATAGCCCAATCTACCATTGACCAAGTCCGGATAGTCTATGAATACCCCGATGTATTTCCAGATGTTTTGCCCGGTATGCCCCCAGATCGGGATATCGAGTTTATCATCGAACTAATCCCCGGAACTGGACCCATAGCCCAGAGACCATATAGTATGAACCCGTCGGAACTAGAGGAACCGAAGAAGCAATTGGATGCCATGTTGGAAATTGGATTGATTCAACCAAGTGCGTCACCCTGGAGATCACCTAGGTTGTTTGTGGACAAGAAAGATGGAGGTAACCGTTTGTGTACGAATTATCATAAATTGAATGATGTCACCATCAAGAACAAATACCCCTTGCCCAAGATAGAAGATTTGTTTGATCAGTTGACCGGTGCCAAAGTGTTTTCTAAGATTGATCTTAGGACTGGCTATCATCAACTCAAGATTCACGTAGAGGATATTCCAAAGACTGCCTTTACCACCCGTTATGGATTATATGAGTATACCGTGATGTCTCTTGGATTAACCAATGCCCCCGCTTATTTCATGAATCTCATGAATAAGATTTTTATGGACTTCCTGGATAAGTTTGTCATTGTTTTCATCGATGACATCTGATCTATTCCAAATCAGAAGAAGAGCATGAGCTACACCTAAGGACCATTCTTGGAAGCCTTAGAGAGCATCAGTTGTATGCCAAGTTTAGCAAATGTGAATTCTGGTTACAGGAGGTAGGATTCCTCGGTCACATTGTATCAACTGGAGGAATTGCCGTTGACCCCGCAAAAGTGAAAGATGTAGAAGATTGGCAAGCCCCAACCACTCAAACCCAAGTCCGTGCTTTTCTCGGATTGACGGGATATTACCGCAAGTTCGTAGAAGGATTCTCGAGTATCGCCAGACTCATGAGCCAATTGCTGAAGAAAGACAAGAAGTTTGAATGGACGGACAAATGTGAAGCGATTTTTCAAGAACTCAACAGGATATTGATTTCAGCCCCAATCTTGATCATGCCGGATATCACGAAGACCTTCGTCGTGTATTGCGATGCATCCAAGATCGGTCTCGGATGTGTGCTAATGCAAGAAGGCAAAGTTATATCCTATCTATCCCGACAACTGAAGCAACATGAGCAAAATTAACCAACCCATGACCTCGAACTCGCAGCCGTAGTTCTAGCCCTGAAGACATGGAGACATTACCTGATGGGAAATCGTTGTGAGATCTATACGGATCACAAGAGTCTGAAGTATATATTCACCCAGAAGGAGCTGAATATGAGACAGATAAGATGGATTGAGCTAATCAAGGATTACGATCTGGACATTCACTATCACCCTGGTAAAGCCAATGTGGTAGAAGATGCCCTTAGCAGATTGCCGTGCCGCTTGAACTCTATGATTTTGAAGGAGCAACCAAGCTTGCACAAAAAGATGGAAGATTTTCGAATAGAATTAGTGAGTGAGGGATTTTTAGCTAGCATAGAGCTTGAGCCCACTTTGATCAGTCAGATCAAAGAGGCACAGAAAGGAAATGCTAGTATCGACGGAATCAAGCGTCGTATTGGTATAGACAAAGTACCCGGATTCACCGAAGACGAAGAAGGAGTTCTGTGGTACAAAGGACGCCTTTGTGTACCAGCAGATTCTGAGTTGAAAGAAGTTATTCTGAAGGAAGCTCATGATAATCTTTATTCTATCCATCTCGGAGGAACTAAGATGGATCAAGATTTGAAAGAGCAATTTTGGTGGCATAAAATGAAGAGAGAAATCGGAAGCTATATCGCCAAGTGTGATATATGTCAGCGAGTCAAGACAGGACATCAAATACCCGCTGGATTGTTGCAACCATTGCAGATTCCGGAATGGAAATGGGATTCCGTTGGAATGGACTTTATCACCGGATTGCCTACTTCTAGTACGGTAAATGACTATATCTGGGTCATCGTGGACAGATTGTCCAAAGTTGCCCATTTCTTACCCGTCAAGACCACATATCAGAGTTCGAAGCTAGCGGAGTTATACATCGCTAGGATAGTTAGTTTGCATGGAGTCCCCAAGAACATCGTATCGGATCGAGGAACTCAGTTTACCTCGAGATTCTGGAAGAAAGTCCAAGAAGGTTTAGGAACCCGCCTAGATTTCAGCACCGCGTATCTCCCTCAGACCGAAGGACAAACCGAGCGAGTAAACCAAATACTCGAAGATATGCTGAGAGCATGTGTGTTAGAATATGGATCCAAGTGGGAAGACTTTCTGCCGTTTGCAGAATTTTCATACAACAACAGTTATCAGGCTAGTTTGCAAATGACCCCATTTGAATTCATGTACGGAAGGAAGTGTCGCACCCCTTTGAACTGGTCGGAAGTAGGAGAGAGTCAGATCTTCGGACCCGACATCCTACGAGAAGGAGAAGAGAAGGTTCACAAGATTCGTGAGCACCTCAAGACAGCCCAGTCCAGACAGAAGAGTTACATCGACAAGAGACGTCGATACCTCGCCTTCAACATAGGAGATTTTGTTTATCTGAAGATGTCGCCATTGAAGGGAATGCAATGTTTCCAACTCAAAGGAAAGTTAGCCCCCAGATATATCGGACCCTTCAAGATTCTGAACCGTCGAGGAGAAGTGTCGTATCAATTTGAACTATCTGAAGAGATGTCAGCCGTGCACAATGCGTTCCATATCTCATTACTTCGCAAGTGTCTCAAAGTTCCAGAGAAGACCGAAGTGTTCAAGAATATCGATCACCGGACCATAGAGATCAACGATGACCTAACCTATCCTGAAGTACCCATCCGTATTTTGGAAGAAGCTTTCAGAACTACCCGAACCCGAAGCATCAAGTGTCTCAAGATTCAGTGGAGCAACCACACAGAAGAGGAAGCTACCTGGGAGCGCGAAGATCACATCAGGACTGAGTTTCCCGATCTCTTCAAATCCTAGGTAATCCTTTTCGTCCTTTTAAAATCTCGGGACCAGATTTTGTTTAAGGGGGGAAGGTTTGTAACATCCCAAAAATACTAATCTTGGATCATCAAACTCTAATCATCAAAACTAGGGTTAATAAAAACTTTTCTAAATAAAAATATGAAAGCATGCGTGTGTGTATGCATTCCAATTTGAATTCTTTTGAACCACCTTACTTGTGTGTTTCTTTGCTTGTAAATGGATGCTTAGGTGAAATAAACATCATCTAAACATTTCCCAAACTTTTCCCAAAGACAAATAAATCAAAACAAAGCTAAATGAGTGAATGGTCATTTTGACCAATTTAACTCCCATGCCTACTTTGGCTGTCCCAAACTTTCAGAACTTAACAGAAACTTGTTTGGATCTTTGCACCCCTTGATAGTACTCATAACAAAGTATCAAGGCCCACCTGGTGATCATCCAAAAATATTTGAATGCATAGTTTAAAGGACAGTTCAAAATTGAATCTATATCATATGGGAAGATCCCACTTTTTCAAAAACCACTCAAACAAACTCAACTTTCAAAACCCAAGCATCTGCAGACTCACCAACACCAACCTAGCACACCCACCAAAAATCTTTTCAAAATTCAAAACTTGAATTCTTGTGGCCATTTCATCAAACACCTTGCAGATTCAAATCAAACAAAATCCAAACACTATTGTGAGCAGTGATTAGAGCCTAACTTGTTCCCTCTCTTGTTGCAACTAGGCTTTAGTAGATCATATAGCTCAATTGCAAACCTCTAGCATCACAGTAAGCTGGGCAATGCCATTAATGGTGAACAACCGAAGCTCACCATGCCACCCCAGTGGAGACAGCAAGCTAGAGGAAGAACTAGCCGTGCCAACCTTGTCTAGGAGGTAGCCCATGCCTCACCGCCCCCTCTCGACTAGCCCTGCCTCGAAGACATCGACCAGAGCACCCAGGAACACCGCGCCCGTGCCTCTGTCAACCATGCCGAGCATGCGCCAGAGCGCCACGCTCGACCGACGCCCACAGACCGCGCGCCGCCCTCGCCGCGTGCATACATGATCGCGACCGACCCAGGAGACCGTCAGACATCCTCGTTCGCCGCCCCATGCCTCACAGCCACCGCTCACCGTCGAAGACGCCGCCTCTGCCGCGTAGAGCATCGTGTGTTCCAAACCATTTGCCACCGCCCCTATGTGCGCATTAAAGACGTAGAGCTTCGCCAGGAGACCACCAATCTATCGCCACCACCGTCCATTCCTCTAGTAGCCCGTAGCCATGTCGCCACCGTCGCCTGCCCATCCCGTTCGGTCCCGTCGTCGTGACTATAAATAGAGGCCACCCCCAGCCGAATTGAGCACACCATCTCACTCCCCTCTCTTCACTAATCGTGCCACCCCATTCCCGGAGCAAGGCGAGCATCACTTCGCCGCAATTTCACCGGAGCCTGCCGCTGCTGGAGAAGAAGGGGGCCAGTGATTGGAGCCGCCCCAGGAGAAGCTGCCGGTACCAGGAGGTTCGCCATCGTCGACTTCGTTGTTCGCCCGCCTCGCCGACCCTCGCCTGAGCCCCGGTGATCCCCCAACGACCCCCACCTGCCGCGTTAGGTTTCTGTCTTGCCGTTAGATTAGAACAAGATCCCACGGCTCACATCGCCCCATACCGATTCGCACCCCCTCGTCTCACTGACGCGTGGGGACAACCACTTAACCAGCCCGCGTAAGCGCTGTGCTTAGCAGGCCGGCCCAGTATCGCTTCCCGCGTAGCCCAGTCGTTTGAATTTAACCTTTTCCATTTTATTTCAAACACACTTCTGCACCCAGTTTCAAAAATCAACCCAGGTCGATTCAGTGAACTAAATTGAATGAAACCAATTTTGTTAGAACGGTCTGGGAATGTTGAATCCAAGCCCGTTGGATTCAAGTAATTTGGATCTGTAGATCATCCTTGGTAAAAATAACAAGGCAGAAGCTTTTCTGTATTCAAACATTTTTCAAATTTAAACCATAATAGCTTTTGAGTTGATTCCAACTATCAAAAATCAAATTTAACCATACTTTTTAGAATATATAAAAATATATAGGTTTACTTACAGAAATAATGACCAAATAATAAAAGTATGCTACATAGGCATTTCTAGTCACTTATTTAATTAAAATAAAAGGGTAAAACCTTATTAAATTGTGACACTACTTTAAATCACATTCCCATGGACTAAAATATATGGTGATCACATGTGTCAACATGATCCCATGTTTGGTTTGGAGAATATTAAATCTTAAGTATTTTTCAGTAGTAGAAATTACTTTTCTAAAACTAAAAGGATTTAAACCAAGCTTTAATCTTGTAATGTTAGTGATGATGCTAGATCATCTATAGGAACCCTTTTGTTTGATGATTGCAAGTAGTTAAGTATTGTTTGGTGATTGTGTACCTCATATTTATTTATAGACGCTAGTACCGACCAAGGATACGAGGAGGAAGGAGGATACTACGAAGAAGAAGCCGAGGAGAACTTCAACCACTGCTCTTCACAAGGCAAGCCTTACTAATCAAGTTGACCTATGCAAGCCCATACTTGCAAGACTTACTAATCAAGTTGACCTATGCAAGCTTATACTTGCAATTATGCAAGCTAACACTCGCAAGATACTCTACTGATGCAAACAAACCCTTACTTGTTACCATGCCCACTATA
Organism: Avena insularis; assembly: GCA_023614405.1. NCBI lineage: Eukaryota > Viridiplantae > Streptophyta > Magnoliopsida > Poales > Poaceae > Avena > Avena insularis. The sequence continues at coordinate 161,630,983 of CM042695.1, read as the reverse complement.
TGCCTTAAGCATATGTGATCACACCCACTTGATACCCCCTCCTAGTTTTAATTGCAAGCTTTCTACCTTATTTCTTTATCAAAACTATTTCCTTAGAATGTACTCAAGTAACTTGTAGATTCTAGAAAGATGTATTTGAAGGTTGCATAAAGAGCATAAAATTTGGCCTAAGCTAGAAAATCTTGATGTCATCCTATGGCATAAGATTCAACTCAGTTGAAACCCCACTTGTTTACCACCCCTCATTAGTACTCACCCCACTTGTAGATGCTAGTGCTAAGCATAAAACTTGATCAACTTTAGATGGGAATACTTGGTGAAAATGGTCATGAAAACCTTAGAATGATGGATCATTCTATCGAGATGTTTTGACATGTGTTTCCGAACACCAGATGATTTTTGGTGATGAAAATGTTGAGGCATGAGCCTTAGCCCTTTATAAAACTGATGGTTGTCTGGATGCAATACCATTCCAGTTTTTACCGTACAACCACACTACCCGAAGATTGGGTAGGGCTTGACTGGAAACTTATATACCTTAGTATTAGTTCCCTCATGGCCAAGGTTTGAGTTGAGGCTACCTTGTGAAGATTGTCCACCTTTGCAGTACCCAAGATGACAGTTGGTCATGGTTGGGAGGCCAAAATCACAGGAGAGGTGCTTATACTAGGGCGTGTAATTGAAAGGTTAGGATTGATTATCCACATACTGAGTATGGTGAATTCAGGATTTCTTCCTGACAGATGTATCGAATGTTGTGGTGAAAGTGTACAATCTCTGCAGAGTGTCAAACTATTCGAATAGCCGCGTCCGCGGTTATGGATAGTTGGATTGTCCATACTGTTCGCCCATCAGATGTTTTCAAAAAGGACTTGTGAAATGAATTGAGACTTTGACTTAACCACAACAGGGTTGTGACATGAGATATAAGTTCCCACTTAGGTGTTATAACTTCAACTAGCTCTCTTGCTTCTAAACTTAGTAGAGATAAATCTGGCTTCTTGCAAAACAACCCTAGAGCCTAGTGTCCCATTATCAAAACCCCCTTTTACTTGTTATTATTAGTTTGCGAGTACTTAAAGAGTACTCATGGCTTTGTCCCTGGCTATTCCCGTGGGAGACTATGAAGAGGAGTACCTGGAGGAGGGACCCCAGGAAGGTTACGACAACTAGGATCATCTCCCATCGTCAGCATTGCCTATGACCCCGAAGATGGAGCTTCGCCTACGCTACCGTTATTATTACGTATTCCGCTGCTTGAAATTGTATTAAGAACTGGATCATGATATCCCTATTTGTGTAATACCTTATGTATGGTTTGTAATGGATGAAGTACTGTGGTATCCAATTCTGTTATGTCTCGCAAAAATGGTAATCCTGGGATTGCGATGTATGGCATAACAGGCATCTCGGATTAAAAATCCGGTTGTTGACAGAAGTGAGTACCTCTAATCTCCCGAGAGTGTCTCCCTAGCAAACTCCCAAGTAAATCCTGCATGACTACCTCTAGGCCTCTCTCCTTGTCATCATGCATGAGCTTGAAAGTGATGGTCTCCTTGGCTGGCTCAGTCTGGCGTCCTTGCTGAGTAACCTTGAAGCCCAAAGGTCCTTCCTCTCGAACTTGGTGAGGGGAAGAATCATGATGCTAGGAAGCGGAAGATTGAGCACACTAGTGAGCTCATTAAGACGAGTGCCAAAACGAGTTCCCTTGAACTCTTCAGCCGTGCTGATAGTAACATTAGGCATCTATTTTATAAGATAGAAAAAGTTAGAATCAACATAGATAGAGAAAATCATAAGACAAAGCTTCACAAGCATATTTTTGGAAATCAAACACACTAGTCAGGGCATACATAAATCCATTACAAGCATCCAAGGTTCAACATAACATAGACAATTTTTTTGGAAAGGAAATGATAAGTGTGGTGGTCCAACTAACGAGGTACATTACAATCCCATCTCACTTGTCAAGTTGGCTAACAGGGCATCCCTAGAGGCAATCTGTTGATCTTGATCACATGACTCCATTGCTAAGTCTATGATGTCCTCTCTTAAACGTTGGTTGGTAGCCTCTAACTCTTGGGTATGCTTCTTTTCTTCCTTGGGATCATTATGGGTGTTAAACATTCTGCACTTGAGTCTATCACCAAGCTCTTTGATGGCCTTCCAAGCTGCATCCCTTGCAGAATCAAAGAATGTGGTGTGCATCACTGAGTTGGTGACCATGCAGAATCCTGATTCTTTGTGGTTGTCTTCCTTGTTTTTGTACAAGTGAAGCTGCACCCACCAGTACTCTACTCCTTCATCCATCACGGGGAATCCTTTGTACACAACTGCACCATGTATTCCCATGGCAACCATGAGGTCCTTGAGATCCTTGGGGAATTCTGTCTCACACTCCAAAGTCATAGTCATGAGTGGTCCCTTCCTCAAGACTTCGTTGATGGAGTTCATCTACAAATAGATATGAGAAAGAAGATTAGAAAAGCTTACGAGAAGAAAAACACAAGTGTCGAAGTTGTTTGAATTTTTTTTCCTTAGTGGTTTCTAATCCATTCCTAGGGTCATAATCCTACAGGCAACACAGTGCTCTGATACCATCTGTAAGATCCCTCCCTTTATAAAGGTAAGGATCCCTGTGATTGCAATGCTAGTCCCTGGATCAATGCTAGCATCCACAGTTTAAGATGAAGTACACAAAAACAAAGGTCATTATTACATATCATTCCAGAGACAAAATAGTCTTTTACAACTCCATGGCCACAGGCCTAATACAAGAGTTCAATTATAAATAAGATAAATAAGTCTTCATATTCATGTTCCACAGGCAAGCATGTTGACTGTAGACTCATAACCCCTAATCATCATCAGAATAACCTGCAACATCACAAGTTATAGCCACAGTGGGTCAATACATTGTAATAATATTGGCAAGTGATACCTTAGTAGAATATTAGCATCTAGATACTACATGCATTTGGCTAAGTGTAGCTTAGGCTTGCTTTGCTCAAAATAGGGTTTTCCTATTAGTTGAAAACACTAAGTTTTTCTTTGACAAAACTTTCCCAAGGATCACCAATAGACATTGGTGTACCTTCACCCTTGTTCAACCACAAGTTTTAACTTAGAAAATTGGAATGAGGAGATTCTTGATAGCTTCCATGTCTTAATGATCAAGTTGTCCAATACTAGGGACAGGGCTAAGTACTTAGATTCTTCCATCTACAGAGGTTGTGCACTTTCCCCACAACACTTGATTTTCACCAAGACAGGACCTTTTAGAAGCCTTCCCTTAGACCAAATGGACGTGTTCCAACCTATCATCCCACTACCACCAACTGTCCAAATGGCTAAGTTATTGCAACCTATGTGATCCAGGCAGAGCCCATATTGCCATGTGGCTGCACTAGAAGCTTCTTAACATTTGGCATCTCAAATCCCTTTGTTCCTGGGTGGCTTTCCACAAGTGAGATACACAAGGTAAACCATAGAAATGGGCCTTGTGTGACCACTCAACACAAACCATTCTTTCCATTCCACCTAGGTGTTTCATTCACTTAGTTGTTTTATTAAGCAAAAACACAAGTCCAAGACTTAGAAATATTTCACATAGCATGAATATAATCTCCCCTTGTTTGCTAGTAGCTAGGCTAATCATGGCAATGGTAAGCATCTTAACTTAGAGGAAATTCTAACAATTCTACAACTACTAGGATTTCCCAAGCATAGCAATAAGATACTTAGCAAAATATTCATGCAAGTTCTATACAAAATATTTCTAATGCATAGGTGAAAATTATAGGAATAAAATCATGAAGCACCACTTGCCTTGGTAGTTTGGGAAGTAGCAACAATCTTCACAACCACAATCACTATTTGCACCAAAATCTACACATAAAATAATGGCACCAAAATCACATAACAAAATATGCAAACAAAAATATATGAATGCATGCAAATGCCATGTGATGATTTTTCTACACCAAACAATACAAGTGCACAGTACTGAAATACAAACAAGTTCAAGAAACTCAATTTAAACTTTATTTGATCTTTAAAATATTTTTCAAACAATTTCTATAACCAAAATAATCCTACAAAAGTTTCTGCAAAAACAACCATTTTTACAGAGGCAAAACATTAAACACTTTGCATAAACAGATAGTATTTTCTCTCCTGATTCCAATGATATAAAATTTGTCAAATTTGAACGTGGGGATCAAAAGTTATGAATTTTACAAGTTTGGTTAACTAATAGATCAAATTTCTGTTTTAAATTTAAACTCAGAACGCTGGCGCTCTCGATTAATCGTGCCGCTTCGCGTGGATCGACCAGTGTGGACCGGACGATCTAAATGAAATCGTACGGCCAGATCTGACTCGTACCCCTTTGTTAAGTGATTCTATCTCACACGTTAGATCTAGATCTAACGGCTCGCGATCAAGCGACCAAGGATTGGCGGCACTGGCGACGGTGGCGGCGCTTCTCACGGCGACGCCCAGCGAATCTGAGAGGAGGGGGTGTGTGGCATGGCTTACCAGACTCACATGGTCACGAGGAAACTCAATGTGGCAGTAGTTTGTCGAGGGGCGCACGGACGCAGCGGCAGGACCTCGTCGGAGTTGCGGGCGGCGTCGGGTTCGTGCAGACGGCGATGTTGACGATGTTCGGGATTGCCCTAGCACAAGACAGTGGTGTTAGCAGTTGTGCAAGGACACGACGAATCTGATAGCATGCATGCGAAGTCAAGGGGCGCTCGGATTTTTCCTAAATTGCTCATCGGAGTTGAGCGGCGGCTCTAGCGTTTGCGGGCGTGAACAAAGACGGCGACCTGGGTCTCGAGCAGGCAAACCAGGGATGTCAGCAGATGCACAAGGACACGAGGGTTACGCTCGTTTGAACCAGAAGTAGAGCGGCGGTCGGAGCTCACCGTAATCGCTTGCCGGAGTTCATCGGGCAGCGACGGTGCAGTTCAAAATACTGGCAGCCTGTGGCGAGGTGAGCGTGCTGTGTGGGGGGGGGGGAATGACCATGGTGGCGAGGTGATTAAGTAGCCAGGAGGGGCGAGGGAATTACGCAGCGGTTCAATGCCAATTAAGCGAGGAATCAACGCGACGTTTCTAGAGGAAACATCGGTGGCGATGGGGTCTGCACTGCGAGGTGGAGAAGAAGATCTTGACTGGCTCGGGCCCGATGGCGATGTCGTGAAGCGAGCAAGCGGGTGAGAGAGAGAGAAGGGGGAAACCCGGGTGGGCTGGCTTTTGGGCCGTTTCTGCTGTTGGGATGGAAAGGTGGCGCCAGGCCCAGTGCTGTTTTCTAATGCCTTTTCTTTTTCTAAATTGATTTTCAGGAATATTTTTCAAACAAATTCAAAAGTATTTGAATTCCAAACCTTTCTGGACTTTTGCAAAGTGCAACCTTCATATTTTTAGGCATAAAACCAAGCTGTCTTGCTGGACTTGTTTGGTTCCTTTTGAAAATTCAAAATAAACAGTGCCTTAGCACAAGATTTGATAAAGATTTAAAAATGGTTTTAAAACCATATTTGTTTTGGAAATTTTGTCCAAGCTTTAACACTCAACCAAACCAACTTATGAGCAAACAAAACTTGATCTAAAACAATTATTCTCTCACTTGAGAGTGGCATTGGATCAATGCTTGTTTACATAAAATAATAAGCACCCAGTGCTTCTGTTCCTTTCAAATGAGTTTGAAATTTGAACCCTAAATGAATATGCATGCATGGATGATATGCAAGGCTTTGAAAACATGATTTTAGGGATGTTATAGTGTTCAAGAGTTGTGTCAATTATAAACACTCTTTTACATTAAGAGTTGTATAATTTTTTTAATTTGAAAGTGTTCAAGAGTTGTGTCAATTATAAACACTCTTTTACATTAAGAGTTGTATAATTTTTTTAATTTGGAAGTTGATGACCCACAAGTATAGGGGGTGTATCGTAGTAATTTCGATAAATAGGAGTGTCAATCCCAACGAGGAGCAGAAGGTGCTAAACAGTGGTATGGAGCAGGAACTCTCTGCAAATACTTAGCAAACAGATTTTTAGGGGTTTTCTGATAAGGCAACAAAACAAAGTGCAAGTAATAAAGAACAAACATAGCAAGTGTCCCAATCCTTTCTTAGCAAAGGACAAGCCGGTGGAAATACTTATAAAGACCAAACGTTCTCGAGGACACACGGGAATTCTGTCAAGTGCTTTTGCTTCATATAGCTGAGTACTCTTCTTTGGTGTTGTAAGTGTCGTGTGGGTGAACCTATGCTAATGTACCGACCTTACTTGGACTAATGCATACTTGTGATTAAACCCCCTGCAAACATTCGTAACTACAAGAAAGTAATTAAGATATAAATCTAACCACAGCCTTAAACTCTGAGATCCTACACTCCCTTGTGCAAAGGTGTCCTAACGGGGGTTCAGGTTTCTGTCACTCCGACAACCCCACAATTAGTAGCCATATACACAATGCATTCCCCTAGGCCCATAAATTGTGAAGTATCATGTAGTCGACGTTCACATGACACCACTATAAGAATAGCACCACAACTTAAATACTAACCCATTGAATAATAACTCAACACAAATCCATTAATAACAACATGACTTCTCCCATGTCCTCAAGAACTAAACGAACTACTCACGAGACATCATATGGATCAAGATCAAAGATGATATGAAAACGGATAACAATCTGAACATAAACAATAATCCAATGGTTCCACTCACAAGCATCAACTACAATAGTAATTAACAGCGGGAAAGTTTCCCCTAAGAACTAAAGCAATATCCAACACAATTTTTACAGCGGGACAGAGTAGTGATGATAGTGCTGGTGGAGATGATGGTGTGGATGATGATGATCCCGATGAAGCCTAGCTTGATGATGGTGTTGATGGCGACGATCTCCCCTCTCCGGGAAGGAATTCCCCCAGCAGAAATCTATCTACCAGAGAGGTCTTTCTCTCTCGGTGTTTTCTGCCCCCAGAGGCGGCGGAAATCTATCTGTGGTTGCTCCCCCAGTATTAGGGTTCCATAGGGAAGATATAGGCAAAGGGGCGGAGTAAGGAGCCGGGCAGGTGGGCCCAGGGTAGGCCCACGCCTAGGGGGTTATGGGCCCCCTGCAGCCCCTCTTCGCCTCTCCTTCTGGCTTCCTCTGTCTTCTGGAAAAAATATAATTTTCCCATATTTTTCTGGTGTTTTCCCGATCTTCATGAAATTGCATCAAAACGCCTTCCTTTCCATCAGAATCCAAACTCCGGCAGTCCATCCTCCAAGAATCATCCAACATGCAAAAACAGTGGAAAATACATAAGTAATACCTCATAATAAGCCATATATCAATGAATAGAGGCAAATTGTGATATAGAATGGTGATGCAAATTGGACGTATCAGAAGTGTTCAAGAGTTGTTGTGGACACACTTTTACCTCATAGATTTACTTGATTGCAGCAGAGAGAGTAAATCAATAAACCAATTAAATCATCGGAACGGCTCGCCGGCAGCATTATCCACAGCAAGCGCCCCGTCTAATCGGAACATTTTTGTGCGCGATCTAACCTTCCCTATGCATGGTTGCCATTGTCATCCTTCATACAGGTCAACTTGATGGCACCATATTGCATCTAGGATGAACGGGAGGCCGAAGTGAAGCTCGACAAAGGGCTGTCGTCGCCGGAGAAGGGCCGCTGTTGCCAGAGAAGAAGAAGAAAGGGGAGGCAATGGCACGGGCGCGGGCGCGTGGCTAGCTCAAGGTCCCATATTGCAACACCAACCTAGGTAAGCTGTGGGTCCGATGCTCACGTGGAAAAGCTGTGGGCCCGATGCTGATCTGGGTAAGTGGAGAGAGGTGTCCACTACGGGAACCGACTGAACACAGCCCCACTTGTCATCATGTAACATCAAGGGTCCACTATGGGACCCGACATAACGTGGCCTCACTTGTTAGCATGTAACGGCGAGGGTCCACTACAGGACCCGACTGAACATGGCCCCACTTATCAACATGTAATGGAAATGCTGACGGATAACAAGTTTTAGACCGCGTGAGAGTTTTATAGAAGGAGATGGTAACAAGTGATGAAAAGTTAAGCGGCTGGGGAAACGTGAGTACAACTAAGAAACCAAGGGCACAAAAATAGAAATCCCTTTTATAATTTGCCATATACAACAACCATGGTGATCTTTCTATATTGTGGTTTTTAGCATTCTAATGCATCCATTGAATAGACCTACTTTGTTTTGGAGCTTATATTTATTATTTGGGAATGATCTAATGGATATTTAAAAAATTGGAAAGGTTGTACTACCATATTAAGTGTGGTTGATTCTTGGTAGAAAGTTTATTATATGAAGGTTATATTACCTTGATCTCTAAAATACTTCCTAAATTCTTATTCTCTTTATAGTCTTTGCTAAAGATTTATGGTGAAATAACATTGCCTCAATGATCATAGATGATATTTCAATTTACAGTGATATATTGAGATTGCCTTCTAATGTGGCTCATGATAAAGAGATAAGATGAATTATCTCCAAGCACACATATCTTTGTTGTTTGAAGTAGCAAGGATGTTCTCAATTGATTGTTTATGGAAAAATATTCCTCCAAGCCATTGTGAAAATATAATGGTTGACAAAGAACATGACATAGATATCAATCTTGTTATAAAATTAATGTTGAATTTTTATCAAGAGTTCCTATTTCCCAGTCTTCATAAGCCTGTCTTCAAAATCTAGAATTCCTTTCCTAGATATACTACTTGTTTATATCCATCCTCATGAATTCACGTGATGAGCTTTACTAATTATACTCTTACCAATAATTTCTCCTGCTAAATCCATTTGTAAATCCAATGAGCTTTACACTAAAGCTCTACATGATCTCCTCATAGAGATAACTCTCATCTTTAGAATACTTCTTATGAATCCAAGTCCACTTGAATGATTACTCTATTACTTCATAAATTACTTTGTAATCTCACTTATAAATCTCAGAAGCTTGTCACTAAAGATTTTCATATACTCATTATAGTAATACTTTCGTCACTTATCTACAATTTATGACCTCTAATTCATCAAGTAGTTACTTTTAATTCCATTCATACTGTTCCTTTATCATTCTAATATTACTCCAATAGATGTGTATAGAAATTCCTGCTTTACAACAAGTGTTTACTAATATTTTAGAGGAATAATATTTCTTATATAACTCAATGTTGCTCTAGTATGAGCTTGGTCATACTATCTTAACTCTATTTACCTTCGGTAACTCATACTCCATCTTCACATTATATCATTGTGACTTGCCATGATCACTCTTAAGATAATATAGCTATAATATGGTTTAATCATGTTCTATCCACCAATTTCACTTATACATCATATAATCAATCAGTCTTAGTGTCTTAAGCATGATCATTATAATCTTTTGATCATTTATGGATTAGGTTTCCAGTTGGCTAATCAAGGCTTTCATAAATACAACATTATAGTTGTATTATAATTATCTTCTCAGCATTTCCATTCGACTAAGAGATATTATTCATTGTCTATGCCTACTTGATCCAATGATATTACTTCTTGGTAACTTATCTTCAAAATTCATCCTTATAATCCTCCTCGTTACCATATATTTATTTATTTATTTCAAATAACTCTTCTGTTCCATTCAAGAGTGAGTTAAATCCACCAACTACCAAGTTTATTTAATTCTCTCCTACTACTCTCATCCTAAAGATGATAAATCAAACTAGCATAACTACTTATCTCTTCTTACTTGTTTTCTTTCAAGACTTGAGAATAAACATTGTAGTAGGTCAAGAGTTGAAAGATCATCATATGATAGGTTAAGGATTGATAGATCAATAGTTGATCACTCAACATTGATGTTCAATAGATATTGGAATAAGGTTCAATAGAAATGACAAGGATTTGGATGACAAGAAAGATATGTGGTGAAGGTTCTTGACTTGATTTCTTTCCTACTCAATAAGTGATAAGGAATTAGTGTTTAAGAACTACCATGGTGCTCACGGTAGGAATGGATAAGAATAAGATAGATCAAGATTTAGTTTTTGAATTCTTGTTACTTGAGTTATATACTTAACTTGGTATACAAGAGTTGTTGTAATGAGACATGATATGATCTCTTAAGGATCTGGTATTAATCATTAAGCAATGTGTTGTAGTTTAGTTCTATTACATTTGATCTACCCTTAGATCAAATCATCTTTACCCAAAATAAGGTTTTAGTAAAGGTCATAATGAAACCTATCGCAATTAACTTGATGGTCTACTTTAGCTCCACCAAGTTAAGATAAGCTTCAATCACTTTGACAAGTTTTATTCAAAAGCGCGATAATTATTCAGATTTTCTATGCATGAATGAAATGCACACACACCTGAGCTCAGTTTATTTCTAAGCTCTATTGCTGGGATGTTATAGTCTCTCTCCCTTAAAATAAACGTCGTCCCCGAAGTTCGTACTCTCTTTCGTTTTGGAATGAGGAATTAACTTGAATTGTTCACAAAATTTCTAAACTTCATGGTAATCTTAAATGGGAATAATTGTAGTATCCCATATGAAGCTCGTTTCCTTGAATCCTCATCATACTTCACAATATCCAACTTGTTGTCTCCAACATCCCAAAGTTCCTTTTACTATAATCCCTTAGGCATTTGTCCTTATTATAAAATCCTTAAATTGGAGTCTCTTCTTTGATTCATTCACCTGACTAGTTCTTCCTAATCCAACTCCTTTACTTCATCATCGAGCTTACTTTTCTATACTATGTATGGTCTAGTAAGTCTCACTAAAATAGGGTTTCAAATTATGTTACACAATAGTTGTGGCCAAAATACTAAATTTTTGGTTTGTCATAGTATGGTTTATACTAGTAGTCCTTCCGAAGATTGGTTTTGAACACATTAAGTCCATACCCACCGGAGTTTCTTGTTCCTCTACACATGTCCAATTGGGTGTGCTCTATTCCCTCTTAAGGACCACTTAAGAGGTGTTTCCTTTAGAACTAGTCTATTTGGGTTAAACTAGTTTATATTTTTTGATCGTTTTGACTTATCCAATTTTAGTAGATTACTTGACATTTCTTTCATTTCTTAATCATTTCCTTTACTCATAAAGTGAGATAACAACATTTTACTATTTACTCTCCCCTTGGGGATTTCTAATGGTCTAAGTGCCTGTATAGCAAGCATCAGCTCTAGGATGTTGGTATTTTTCTATCTTATACTTTATCTGTTTAAGGTGTCACAGAAAAACTTACGGTATACCCACACAATTGCGGATTGATACATCCAAAACATATCTACTTTCTCAAACACTTTTGCTATTGTTTCTCCTCTAAACTTGTGTGATTTGGATACAACTAACACGGACTAACGCTGTTTTCAGCAGAATTACCTTGGTGTCTTGTTTTTTTTTGCAAAAAAAAACAACTATCAGGAAAAATCCCGGAAAACATGCCAAAAATTATATTTCACCAGAAGACCCACGGAGCCAGAAGACGAGATGGAGAAGGGGCCTGGGGGGCCCACACCCCTGCTAGGCGCAGGCCCACCTCTGGCTGCGCCTAGGGGGGTGTAGCCACCCTAGGCACCCCCTCGGCCTCCCTCTACGCCTATAAGTTGTCTTTTGACCTAAACACCGGGGGGAGGGGTCGATAGTTTGCCAGAAAGAGTTCCGCTCCGCCGCCGACACCAGAAACCATGATTCGGATCCAGAAACTCTATTCTGGCACCCTATCGGGACGGGGAATTTGGGGAGAATGATCGCTATTGTCATCACCAACGCATCTCCATCAACCACCGATGTTTCCCTCATCCATGAGTGAGTAATCCCCTGCTGTAGGCTTGGGGATGGTAGGGATTAGATGAGTTCTATCATGTAATCGAATAAGATCTGTTAGGGCATAGTGCGTAGTATCTCTATTAGTGCTATTTGACTTTGTTGCAACTTGTTGTGCTTAATGCTTGTCACTAGGGCCTGAGTGCCATGATCTCAAATCTGAACTTATTATTGAATCATTATGATAGTATTGTTTGTGGTCTTATCTGCAAGTTGTGTACACATATCATTGTCCATATCCAAAGGCCCCAAAGTGACAATAATTGGGACAACCGGAGGGGATGGCTGTGGTGTGAGGATCACATGTGTTCACAGAGTGTTAATGATTTTCTCCGGTGCTCTATTAAAAGGAGCACCTTAATTTCTAGTAGTTCCCTAGAGGCCCCGCTGCCACGGGCTGGCTGGACAGAAGATGTTGTGCAATGCCTCATTGCGAGCATGTATGACTATATTTGGAGCACATGCCTAGGATTGTTTAGTACTTGGATGCTTGTTATAATTTATCTGCAATTACCTAGATATTGAAGTTACATGTTTAGACTTGTCCATGCAACGCTCGTCCATCCATACATATGCCTACCGCACTCGAATCCTATTGTTACCGTTACTGTTACTATTGCTCTTTTTTTACTGTTGCTGTTGCTACTATCAAACTATGGCTACTGATAAACTTCTGTGAACAAGAACTATTTCCAGGTGCAGCTGAATTGACAACTCAGTTGTTAAGGCTTGCAAGTATTCTTTGGCTCTCCTTTTGTCGAATCAATAAATTGGGTAATACTACTTGCGAAGACTGTTGCGATCCCCTACACTTGAGGGTCATCAAGACTATTTTCTGGCGCCATTGCCGGGGATCATAGCTTTATTTGTAATTTCACTTAGATCTATTATTGTTCATTGCTACTCCTTCCATCATGGGGAAGTCTCGTGATGGGAAGTTTCTTATTTTACCATCCACTACAAGAAGAGGTACGATCATGAACACCTCTGTTTCTCTTGATTCACCTTCTTTTATAAGTAAGCTTGTTACACCACCACCACATACTCATGCTACACACACTTCTACTACTGCTGAATTTGAAACTCCTTTTGATACTCATGATGTTACTTCTACTGTGCTTGATGCGAGTGGTTCATTAGGTCCTTTTCTAGATGCTACTATGGCTAGTCTAGGAAATACCAAAAATCCTAGTGAAGACATTGTTACACCTGTTAGCTCACTTGAGTCTAGTGAGAGTTATGATATTAATGATGGTTACACTGAGTTCACTGATGAATTTGTTGAAGAGTGCCGAAACACACATGGTACTAGTGCTATTAAGAGTCTCCTTGCCAGACGTACTATTATGCCTAAGTTGTCCTTTGATCCTAAGTTTTCCACCTCTCCGATAAAGATTATGATTTCTCTCTTGATTTGTCCTATTTAGATATTGTTGAGAAAGAACCTTTCTGTGGGACTAAAAATGAGAGTGCTATGGCTCATATGAATGAGTTTTCTACTATGAGTGCTTTGTTCTCTGATGATTTTAAGATGCGCAAGTATTTTGTTACTAAGATCTCCCTTTTTCACTAAAAGGAGAAGCTAGGGCTTGGTTTAATAGATTAACTCCTAGTTCCATTGATAGCCCTGATTGCATGATTGCTTCTTTCTTCCAGAAATATTTTCCTCCTAGTGCTAGACATGCTGCTTTGTAGAGACTTTTTGATTTTAAACAGGGAGAAGAAGAGAAATTGCCTGAGTCATGGAAAAGGTTCTGTGCCTTGATTCATGCACATCTTGGATGTCCATTACCAAAGAATGAGCTTCTTGATATTTATTATAATGGACTAACTGATGATTCTATGACATACCTAGATAGCTTTAGTGATTGTGTTTTCAGGAAAAGAAATCCTACAGATGCTGAAGAATTAATGGCTAAAATAAGCAAGAATTATGATGATTGGACTTCAACTGAGCTAAATGTACCTGAGCCTATTACTCCTGAACCAGTTGTGCTAGAACCAGTTCCAACACCAACATCAAAGAAGAGGGGTGTTATTGCATTAAATGATGAAGTGATGAAGGAAGCTAAGAAGTGTCTAAAGGAGAAAGGTATTAGAGCTGAAGATGTGAAGAATCTACCTCCTATAGAAGAATTATGTAAGCTAATTCCCCACTCATCTACTATTGAGGTACACTCTCTCCACTTTAATGAAGGTGATATTCCCTATGGTAAGCCGTGATCAATGCTTAGAGGAACTTGACACATTTATTGTTAAACAAGGTAATTTTAATAAACAAGTTCAGAATCATTTATTGGAAAACTCTAGAGCTATTCATGAGTTGAAAGATATTGTGGAAAGAACTGCTAATGATATTAAAATGCTTTCTTAACACTTTCAAATGGTTCAAACCCAACTTGATCAACTTGCTTAGGTACAAAAGGATATGCTAGTTAATGCCTCAAGAGATAAACATGCTTATGGAATTAGAACTAGGAGTTGTATAGCTACTCAAGATCCTTTATATCCTGAAGGACACCCTAAAAGAAGTGAGCAGGATTCTCAACAATGTGAGAATAGTGGTAGTCCTCGTAAGAGAAAGAAAAAGAAAGACAAGGTAGTTGAGGACTTGAACCTGATGTAGATCCTAATAGTATATCTGTCTCTGATGCTGAAACTGAGAGTGGTAATGATAAAAATGAGTCTCCTGATAAGGAGGAAGGTGAGGAAGAACCTGAGAAGCCCACTAAGAACACTAGGTACACTAAGGAAGATTTTATTGCTAATAAACATGGTAAAGAGAGAGAACCTTGGGTGCAGAAACCTATGCCTTTTCCAGGTAAGAAACACAAGTCAAAGGAAGAAGAACACTACAACAAGTTTTGTGAGTGGATGAAACCTTTATTTTTGCAAATTCCTTTGACTGATGCTATTAAATTGCCTCCTTATTCAAAGTATATGAAGGATATTATCTCTAATAAAAGGAAGATTCCTAATGAGGAGATTTCTACTTTGCTTGCTAATTATTCCTTCAATGGTAACATTCCAAAGAAAATTGGTGATCCAGGTATACCAACTATTCCTTGCTCTATTAAGAACAATTATGGTATAACTACTTTATGTGATTTGGGAGCTGGAGTTAGTGTTATTCCTTTTTCTCTCTACAAGAGACTCCAGCTAGAAAAGTTAATACCAACTGATATATCATTGCAAATGGCCAATAAGTCAACTACTATTACTGTTGGTATATGTGGGGATGTTCCTGTTCAAGTGGTTCATAATTTCTTGGTTTTGACTGATTTTGTTGTGCTTGAAATGCCTAAAGATGATAATATGTCTATTATTCTTGGGAGACCCTTTCTTAATACTGCAGGTGCTATCATCAATTGTAATCAAGGAAAAGTAACATTCAATATTGATGAAATAGAGCATAATGTTTATTTCCCCAAGAAGGTTGTTAAGAGCTATTGCCTGAATTGCATTGAAAATACTGAGAGCATCAAGGTTGGAGAAATATATTGTCCCATTCCACAAGAAAATTTTGAAACTATTATTGATTGGGATCATTGCTATCAAGTATGAGGTAACATAATCACCTTGTGGAATGCAGTTTTGTTTCATATAAGATTGTTTTGGTAACAAGACTTGATCAACCTTGTTAACAAAAGGATTTTAATGAACAAAATAATGTTTTCACTGTAGTTATACTTGCTTTCTTTTACTTGTCTCCTTCTTAGTCTTTTCCTTTCTTTTGCTAGCTTTGGTTGCTAGTTGTTTGCTTGTTAGTTTGTCTTAGAACTTCTGTAGTTTGGATTTTGCTTCTTCTGAAAAAACTGTTTCTGCGAGAGTTCATTTTTCATACCCTGAAAATTGGCCAACCCGAAAAATTCCAGAAAATTGAAAAGAAAATTTTCCTCAAAAAGGGGTAGAGGGACACCTGAAGTGACCCAGGGGCCACCCCAGGCCACCACACCCATGGTAGGCGCGGCCTGCCTGTGGGTGGCGCCTAGGGGGGGTCCGGCCCACCTGGGCCCCTTTAAGGTGCCCCCTCATAGCCATCTTCTTTCTCTCTCCCGAAAAACACCAGAAAACTGGCTCAAGCTTGAGTTCTTGCTGTTCTTGCTCGCGATTTTTGATCTCCTTGCTCAGCCAATCTTTGCTGCTGATTTTTGGAGAGATTGCTCCTTGGTATGTGCCTCCTCCACTTGTCCAATTAGATTTGTGATTGGTAGATTGTATCTTGAGTATTTTGCTGCTATAGGTGTCAAGTTGTTTGAGCTTGCATGCTTGTGCTATGCTTAGAAACTTCATTTTGATGCATGTGTAGTCCTCTAGCAAGTTCCTATAGTAGTTGCTCATCATTTATCAACTTGGAAATCACTTGGTTTGATGTTTGTCTAAAAATTCAGCAAGGAAGATGAGTACCTATCCACTGAATCAATATGACTTGATGGTGTCTGAGCCAATGAAGGTTCATTGTGAGGAAGCAGTTTTTCCTTCCATATATCCATGCCAGGAATTTATGAGAACCGCGGGAATCTCCCAGGATTTCCAAACTTTGATTGCCAATGTAGGGTTGGAACATTTTGTTGGAGTTGGACCATTTCAATTTGTTAAACTAACCATGGCTTTTGGGCAGGACTTACGGTTCACTTGGTCTACATCTAATCCCATGGTCCATTACAAAATATATAATATACCTGTTGACCTGCCTTTTGCTGATTTCTGTGCAGCAACTAGAGTACCTCAGTGGGGATCTGTGAGAAGATCAAGGAGAGGCCCAAGTTACTTATGGATTTATATGCTGAGATTTGCTAAGGTTTCGACTTCTCAAAGGAAAGTGGTAAAATTCGGAACATTTAGTTCCCAGACATTAGATATTTTGCCTATTTCATTACCAAGTGTGTTCTTGCTAGAAAGATTGCTAGGAAGTTATCTTCTTTTTATCTAGCTTTTATCATAGCTGCTCTGGATAGGAATAGATCTTATAGCCTGAGTGCTTTGATAGCTCACTGTCTCACCACCAACCGCTAGAAGGGTGGATTTTGTGGAGGTCTCATTGCCTCTAGGTTGCTAGCTTTCCATGGTTTAGAGCCTCACCTTTCAGATTATGGGTTCCCCATAGAGAGGCTTGATCTTGAATCCATGGTTCAGCATGGTTTTGTTTCCTTGGGGGCTAATGTGAAAAGATAATTTTACCGTATGAATTATCTTTTGCCCAGCAAGGTCGGAGAAAGGGTAGGACTGAGAAAATAGTTTATTTGCCTGCACCTGCTTTGTTTAACTTTGATAACAGGCAAGGATGGTCGCTTACGGAGGAGGAGGTTGACACAAATGTGGTAGAGCTCTCCCAGCAAGAGGAGAATGTTGAAGAGGATGCCGAAGACGATCCAGTTCAGCCCTCCAACTTGCGAGAGTCTTCATACCAGCAACCCTCATTTGATTGGGGCGCGTCTTCTTCATCGCAGGCGCCTAACTATGATCATTCCTATGATGACCCACCAGCATGGGGTTACTACCCGCGCTATTGAGCCCCACTTAGGCCAAAAGCCTAAGCTTGGGGGGGAGGTATACTGACATCACACTCATATATATATATATCATGTTAGGTCGGTTCTTTGTATATCCATTATTTCACTTTATTTTTGGTTTTTGTTACTGCTTTCTCAAAAAAACACAAAATACCCAAAATATTTCTTGTTTCTCTTGGTTTATTTCTTTGTTTCTTTTCTTTGGTTTCCCTTAAAAGAAAAAAAATCCAAATAGATTTTACTTTGTTTGGTTTGCTTTGTTTTTGTTTTTGTTTTTTGTTTTTCTTTGTTTGCTTGTTTCTAAAAAATCGAAAACACCAAAAATATTTGTTGTTCTTCTTTGGTTTTGTGAGTTCTTTGCAGGGTTTAGCCGTTCTCAGTGGATTTTGTTTTCATGTTATTATTCAAGCCACACAAGTGAAGGGCAATATTGAAGATTAAGACAACTCGAGGAGTGGTAAGAGGCTGGTAACGAACTCTATTTGTTTCATTTTTGTACATATACTCATCATTGTGATCATGCTTAGCCTGTTTGTGTAAGGTGTATGTCATTATGGATGCTTAGTAGTTCTTGCCTGTCTATGATTAGCTCCAGCTTGCTAATAGTTTGTAGCATGTCATATGAATGTTTGCTTGCATTGTTTTATTCATATTTTGGTATGATATTGTGGTATCCTCCTCTGACTGTTCATGTGAATCGACTTGGCACATGCTCACGCATGCATATGGCTAATCAATAGTCAATAAGCCTCGATGATTTATTTTGCCTCAGAGTTCTTGTATCACTTTCATGCCATAATTAGTCCTGTTTTGTTGCAAGCATGATTATGACAATTATTGCTCTCTTGTTTGTCGCTCCCTCTCTATTGCTAGCCTTCACTTGCACTGAGTATGCGCTCTACCTGTGTTTCCAGCTCCCAAAAACAATATTGCAAACTGTGTCCATCGTACCTACCTATTAGCATCATTTGCTATTTCGGTTCATATTCAATATGCCGTGTTTTCTTCCAAATAAAATGTTTGTCTGTTTTGAGAAAGTTAGTTAGTAAAGCTCTCACGAACTTGATGGAACACTTTATTCCTTGCACTTAATAATCTTGAACCATTGTGACTTGTCCATGAAAGTTATATGCTTGCAAATTATATGCTGGGAGTCAGCAGAACCATGCTATCACGGGGAACACTTTCAACACTTTTTGGATATCCTATCTAGTTGATACTTTGCTCTTTTGTTTACGGATGTCAACGATGTGAAATAAAAGGGGATCTTGTGAGTTCATGGAGTTTATACATTGTGTTAGAGAAATGTAACAGCCCAAGCTTGTATATATGTAATTAGTACTTAAGCATTGCATGCATATGTTTAAATCAATAAAATGGTTGCATGTGTTCAAGTGTGTGGATTAAGAATACCATTACAAAACCCTAAACCCTAGCCCTTTTCCCCTCTTTTTGAAATAATCATCAAAGTTGTTTGAAATTTTGAAATGATAAAATGTTTGGAACCCAAATGGATTATAAGGTCCGCTATGTGACTCAAATAATATTCTAAACTCTCTGGTAATTTTGAATAGTTCAAAACAGATTTGAAAATGAAATTTACAAACAGAAAAACAGAAAAAGAATTGGAAAAACATATTTACAGAAAAAATGAGACAGAGCCCAACCAGGCCGCATCCCCAGGCCGGCCCAGCTCATCTCCCTCCTTTCCCTGCCACCTAAGCAGTAGACCGCGGCCCAGCTAGGACCAAGCGTGGCCCTCCCATATCCGTACGGTTCGCTCGCCCTTTCAAGCTGCGTTGCCGACGACGAGCAAGCTGCTTCATCGCTGGCCACTGCGCCGTCACCGTCGCGATGCCGCTGCGCCAGATCTCGACCATCTCCGCGTCTACAAGTATCCCTGCCGGCGCTGGGATGAACCCTAGATCCTATTTTCCCCATTTTCCGCGGCATGCCGAAAACCTAGCTCCAGCCACCGCCGCGTCCCGACGTCTCCGGCCACCCCCACACCGTTCCGAGAGCACCGTCGGGACCGCCTCGTCATACTGGTTCGTCTAGAAAAAGGAATCGACACCGGGCGTACAGAATCGAGCTCATCGTACACCTCTTCTCCGCCTCTGGTTGCCGCTCGCCGTCGACATCGCCGGCGACCCCGACCTTCCCCGGCATCCCCGACACCACCATAGGCACCAGGGTGAGCTCGCGGTGCATTGGCACCTCCTCGTTTCCTTCTTTGCATCCTGGTTCGTCGCCCGCGTCCTACACCGCCGCTCGCCGCCATGGATGCTCGCCGTGGACACTGTTCCGACGACCATTCGAGGGCTGCGCCGCCACTACCAGGTCGGTCGCGACCCGTTCTCTCCAACGCGGCCAAGCACGCATCCAGGCGTGCATGGGATCGAGAGATCCGTGCTCGGTCTGGGGCTTCCCCATTGATGACGTCAGCAAGGCGTCATGCTGCCGTCATAACCCCTTTTTCTTTTGTTTCTTTTATTTTCTGTAAATTATTTCTGTAATTAAGAAATCCCTGACATATGGGCCCCTGTTGTAAGTCAAATAAACATTTTCAGATATGTTTTATGTTTAATAAAAATGTAAAAGTAATTCCAAAATATAAATTATTTTATAATATTAAAAAAATGATTTCAAATGAATTAAAATTAGGGAAATTCATAACTAATTCATTTTAAATCAGAAAAATACAAATAATATATCAAAATATTCAGAAAAATAAGAGCTGTGCAATAACGACACAATCATACATTCTAAACCAACTTTCATTACAAGTTTAATTAGAAGAACTAATCGAACCCCATAGGTGATTCCGAGGATCCTCCTGTTCTAGGGTTTGGACCTCTCGGACCCTGTTTAAAATGCCCAAGCATGTTCTAGGGTTCTTCTCAACAGTATTTAACTTGTAATATCATCCATATTGATTGCGCATTGAATTATTCCATGTATTGAATGTTGGTTCCCCTTTTCCGGTATTTGTCTCTTCGCTAATAAGAACCGAAACCGAAGCTGAAGTCAACGACACCGAAGATCCATATCTGTCTACTGACGGACAAGGCAAGCATAGCATCTCATTCTAAACCTATGTTTTACAAAGTATATTGCTTTCTCGCTATGATGCACACGATTCCAATGTGGTCTTTTGTTGGTAGTTAGTGTTACCTATCTGCTGCATAGTTTCCCTGTTGTAGCCTTATACTCCTGATCCACTACTCCTAGCATACCTAGGTCTGGCATCTGAGCATTGCTAGAGCTTCTGAGATCGACAGCTTAGCCACGCATAGTATCAATGTCTGATCTATCCGAACGATGAATCAGAGGTGCCAGAGAATCTAGAAAGGTAGGAGATGGTCACATCATCGAAGGAGTTCACTAAACATGCTAAGGCTTGTATGGGAGGCAACGTTGGGTGTGGTTTTTGTAGTCCCATGCTCACCTCCACTAGGAACTGAGTTCTTACCTTTGGAACCAAGACGAGCGTACAACCACACGGGGCCTGGACAACCCCTCGACTAACTAAATTGCCTAGTAGATTCCATGAGTCACATAGTTCAGCCTTTCCATTTGGCATACGCATTGAGAACGTTTTTGAAAGAGGAGGTGATGGAGGTGCATCATAACAGGTAGGGAAGCGTGGACCGGGTTGCTTTGGGTAGATAGCGCCCCTGGTAAACCAACCTCGCCTCACATCTTTAAGTACCGGCTTCGGGATTTGACCCGTTATGGCGGAATAATACTTATTGCGTGACTCATGGTCTCAACGAAAGAAAGGTAAAGGTCGTGGTCAACCACCCTCTGCCAGCCTTCCAAGGAAGAGGGCTAATAATTTTGCATTAAGAGTCGGTTGGTGCGTGTGGGTAAAGCTGTACACCCCTGCAGGGTATTAAATCTTTTTGAAAAGCCGTGTTCATGGTTATGAACGACTTGACGACTAGACTTAAGATCATAGATAACATTAACCACTATAAAACTTGCTGATACATGTGTGCTTAAGGATGCTTCCTCCGGGTCGAGGGGGTGATCCTAGATAGGAGGTTCAGATGAAGCTGGTGGTTATCAAGATGTGGTGAACAAGATGAAGAAGTCGCTATCTTATCCCTTTTAAAAGATTCTGAGTAGACGAGCCTCTTCTCTCTCTTGTTTACAAATAAAGATTGCTTTCCGCAAAAGAAAATCTAGAGAAAGCCTTTCTAGCCAGAGCATGTAGATACTAGATTCTAGAGAAAGACTTGCAGAGTACATTCTCGTACTCAGCCTTGTGCCATTATTGTTTTTCTATAGAGGATCTGGTTGCAACTGAAGGTGGCTTCTACGTTGACATCGACGAGTAGTTGGGGGTCCCAAGTAGCAGCCTAAGGACTATGGGATGGACATCACTTTTGTTAATGGCCTCTGAGGCCTTTTGCTAAGTTGTTGTGTAGAACAACATATTTGCTTTTGCTGTGTGATGTAATGTTGGGTCTATGACCTCTGGTTTGTAATAACTCTAATATCTTACTATGCTAAGAGTTTAAACTTATGCTGTTGAATCCCTATGTTCTGTAATGTTACCGACTCATGCTGTAATCTTCCGAGGTTGGAGTTGAACTTATCTTAGATGGTGATTTGAGGTTAGTTTAACCCTAATTCCCGGGGGTGCTATAGGTTTTGGTATCAGAGCAGGACTGCCTGTAGGAAACCCTTTTATTGATCGATGTTGAGTCTAGAGGTTGACAAAACTATTTGAAAGTTAAAAACTATTTGCAAAAACTCTGACTAGGATCCTTTTTACTCCTTCTCTGGTGTGTTTCTGATGTTGGAGTTTTCCTTACCTTATTTGGTTTTAAAAGGTTTTTATTCATTACCTTATATCTCAAAACTTTTAGGATCATTGTTTTGGGGTTGTTTCTCTAAAGTACTCCGTACTTGGTTGCTATTCTTAGAGTTCTAAGATATCTCAGTTTTGCTTGGTGCGTAACATCTTAGCATTCCATTGTCATGGTTTGTAAGTCAGCTGGTTATTGTATACATTAGTATGCTTTGATACTACCATGCTTGATAAGATGATACATTTAAATCAAGTACTCTTTGTTCATCTTACCGTCTTGCTCCTTTGAATCCTCTGTCTAATCTCTTTTTGTTCTTTCAGGATGGGTGATACCTCTCGTGCCCGTATCCGTGCTCATTCTCGGGGTGCCGCAAATGAGGGTGAATCTTCCAACCTTCCTCCACCACCGTCCATGGTTCAACTCATGGCCATGTACGAAACCAACCGTGCTGACAACATGAGGCTCCTTGAAAGGATTGAGCGCAACACTGCTCAACGCCAGAACAATCAAGTTGGTATCAAGGACTTCACACATCTCACTCCGCCAGTTTTCATCTATTCCACTGAGCCACTTGATGCGGACTAATGGCTTCGCACTATGGAGCGCAAACTTCAGGTTGGTCGTGTTGCTCAAGCTGATTGGGTGACTTTTGCTGCCTATCATCTGGAGGGAGCAGCCAACTCCTGGTGGGAAAATTTCTTGGCTATGCAATAAGCTCAACATGTTGTTACATGGCAAGAGTTCACTGAAGTCTTTCGAGCTTATCATATTCCGGAGGGTCTGATGGATCAGAAGAGGGAGGAGTTCCTCAAGCTGAAGCAGGGCACTGGTTTCGTGTGTGATTACCAGCGCAACTTCAATCGTCTTGCCTGCTATGCGCTTGAAGAGGTCTCCACTGATGTTAAGAAGCAAGCTCTGTTCCGCAAGGGACTGTATCCTAAGGTTCGCCGTGATATCCATCTCATGGACTTTGGTAACTTCCAAGGTCTTGTTAATAAGGCTATGAAAGCCGAGAGTGGAAAGGTGGAGTATGAAGAAACTCGTAAGCGTCCTCAGGAGGGGAACAACAAGGCTGGTTCTGGTAATAAGAAGCGTCGTGTCTTTGTGCCTTACAGTGCTGTGCCACGTGCTCCTTATACTCCAAGGACTTTTGGATATGTTCCTCGTCCGAATGCTACTTCAAATAATGCTGGTGGATCAAATTATCCTGCTGCTGGTACTGGATTAGGTCTCATATGTTCCAACTGTCGCCAACCTGGCCACTATGCAAGAGATTGTCCTCAAAAGAGTGCTGCTGAGAAGGCACAACCACCAAAGAAGAATGATAAGTATCCAGGTGCTGGAAAAGGTCGCCTGAACCATATCTCTACTGAGGAGGCTCAGGAAGATCCAAGCGTCATCATGGGTACGCTTCGTATCAATCAAATTCCAGCTAAAGTTTTGTTTGATTCTGGAGCATCGCATTCATTCCTGTCACAAGCTTTTGCTCAAATGCATGGGATAAGTTTTGAGGGGTTATCTGTTCCTCTGCTAGTTCAATCTCCTGGTTCTAGGTGGTATTCCACCATGGTTAGTTATGGGAATCTAATCGAAGTTGCATTTCAACTTTTCCCACTTCTTTGATCGCCCTCAAGTCAACCGACATTGACATCATTTTGGGCATGGACTGGTTGACCCATTATCAAGCTATTCTCGATTGTACAACCAAGTCTGTGACTCTGACTAGTCCTGCTGGCATAAAAGTCAAGTACTGGAACGTAGGGCCACTATCTCCTTCAGCTGTTTCTATTCCTGAAGCAGAGTTGTATGCTCTTGAAGTTTTACCTCCATTAGAGATCCAAGATGTTTCCGTGGTCTGTGAGTTTCCGGATGTCTTTCCTGAGGAGTCGCCTTTCATGCCACCTGATCGAAGTGGGGAGTTTGTCATAGAGTTAGTTCCTGGAACTGCTCCTGTTTCTAAAAGACCCTATCGTATGCCTCCTCATGAGCTTGTGGAGTTGAAGAAGCAATTAGAGGAGTTAGAAGGAAAAGAATACATTTAGCCCAGCACATCATCTTGGGGATGTCCTACCATCTTTGTCAAGAAGCGGGATACCAATATACCGCGCCTGGTTGTGGATTATCGCCCACTCAATGCTGTGACTATCAAGAATAAGTATCCCCTCCCTAGGATCAATGATCTCTTTGATCAGTTAAGTGGTGCCACTGTCTTTTACAAAATGGATTTGAGGTCAGGGTATCACCAGATAAAGATCTATAAGGAAGATATTCCAAAGACTGCTTTCACCACTCGTTATGGTCTTTACGAGTATATAGTCATGTCCTTTGGTCTTACCAATGCTCCAGCCACTTTTATGCGGCTTATGAACTCTGTCTTCATGGAGTATCTTGACAAGTTCGTCGTGGTCTATATCGATGATATTTTGGTCTATTCCAAGACTGAAGAAGAGCACGCCGAACATCTTCATTTGGTGTTGACAAAACTCAGAGAACATCGTCTCTATGCCAAGTTTTCCAAATGTGAGTTCTGGTTACAAGAGCTCGTATTCCTTGGTCATGTTGTTTTCGCTCAAGGGGTTGCTGTTATCCCCGATAAGGTCCAACTATCCTCGACTGGGAGTCTCCTAAATCCGTCAAGGATGTCCGAAGCTTTCTCGGGATGGCTGGTTATTACCGTCGATTCATCGAGAACTTCTCTAGAATTGCAAAGCCGATGACTGATCTTCTTAAGAAAGATAAGAAGTTCGAATGGTCTGATAAGGCTGAGGAGAGCTTCCAGTTGTTGAAAACCAAGTTAACCACTGCACCAGTGTCGGTTCTTCCAGACACTAGCAAAGACTTTGTAGTCTTCTGCGATGCTTATCACCAAGGTCTCGGATGTGTGCTAATGCAAGATGGTCATGTGGTGGCTTATGATTCCTGTCAGCTAAAACCACACGAGAACAACTACCCAACTCATGATCTTGAGCTTGCAGCTATTGTTCATGCTCTTAAGAAATGGCGACATTACCTTCTCGGTAGTCATTGCGAGTTATACTCGGATCATCAGAGTCTGAAGTATCTTTTCACACAACCTGATTTGAATCTCAAGCAAAGAAGATGGTTGGAACTCATCAAGGACTATGATTTGGGTCTCAACTATCAACCTGGGAAATCCAATGTTGTTGCTGATGCGCTAAGTCGTAAGTCTTATTGCAACAATTTGGTGATCAAACAATCTCAACCTTCTCTTCATGAGGAATTTGCTCGATTGAATCTTGAAGTAGTTCCTCGTGGATTCCTTTCTACTCTTGAAGTGAAGTATTCTCTAGAGGATGGCATCAAGCTTGCTCAGAAACATGATTCTGAAATTGCTGAGATCAAAGGGAACGTTGCTAGCGGAGTTGCTAAGTGTTTCTCTGTTGATAATCAAGGTACTGTTTACTTTGGTAACCGTCTGGTAGTGTCGAAGAGAACAAAATTGAGGGATTTAATTCTCCAAGAGGCTCATGAATCACCTCTTTCTATCCACCCCGGAGGTACCAAGATGTATCGGGATCTTCGTCAAAGATTTAGTGGTCTGGTATGAAGAAGGATATCGCTCGTTTTGTTGCTGAATGTGACGTTTGTCGTCGCATCAAAGCTGAGCACCAAAGACCCGCTGGTCTCCTGCAACCACATAAAATACCTAAGTGGAAATGGGATGAAGTTGGTATGGATTTCATCACTCGTCTCCCTAAGACTCAGAAAGGAAATGATGCCATCTGGGTAATCGTTGACTATTTGTCCAAGGTTGCTCACTTTCTACTGGTTCGCGAGAGTATAAATGCTAGTCAGTTAGCAGATCTATATATCGCTCGAATAGTTGTTCTTCATGGGATTCCAAAGAAAATCGTCTCTGATCGAGGGAGTTTGTTCACCTCAAGGTTCTGGACAACCTTCCAAACTGCTATGGTAACTCGCCTCTCCTTCAGGACAGCCTATCATCCTAGTACCGGTGGTCAAACCGAAAGAGTGAATCAAATCCTCGAAGACATGCTCAAAGCGTGTGTCATACCTTTTGGCAAGGACTGGGAGAAATGCCTTCCGTTTGATGAATTCTCCTACAACAAAAGTTTTTAGTCCAGTATTGGTATGGCACCATTCCAGTTTCTATATGGAAGAACCTATCGTACTCCTTTGAACTGGTCAGAAACCGGCGAAAGAATGTTCTTCGGTCCAAAGATGATCCAGGAGGCAGAAGATCAAGTTCGTATCATTCGAGATCGTTTGAAAACTTCTCAGTCTCGCTAGAAAAGCAATCATGATCGTCACCATCAACATATTGAATATGAACTTGGTGATCAAGGTTATCTTCGGGTCACTCCTCTGAAGGGTGTCCATCGTTTCGGTATCAAAGGCAAACTGGCTCCTCGCTATGTTGGTCCTTTCCGTGTTCTATCCAGGCAAGGTAACCTCGCATACAAGTTGGAGTTGCCTACAAACTTCCCTGAGGTGCATGATGTCTTTCATGTGTCTCAACTCAAGCGTTGCTTCAAAGATCCTGTCCATGGTGTTGATCACCAAACTCTTGATCTCTAGAAGGATCTGACTTATCGTGAGTATCCTGTTCGTATCCTTGATGAAACCGAGCACAAGACTCGTCGTCATAACATCAAGTTCTTGAAAGTTCAGTGGTCTCATCACTCTGAGGATGAAGCAACCTGGGAACAAGAAGATCGTCTTCGATCTGATTACCCTGCCTTCTTTTCTAAAACTTAGGAATCTCGGGTCAACATTCTTGTAAGGGGGGTAGAGCTGTAATAACCCAAGCTTGTATATATGTAATTAGTACTTAAGCATTGCATGCATCTGTTTAAATCAATAAAATGGTTGCATGTGTTCAAGTGTGTGGATTAAGAATACCATTACAAAACCCTAAACCCTAGCCATTTTCCCCTCTTTTTGAAATAATCATCAAAGTGGTTTGAAATTTTGAAATGATAAAATGTTTGGAGCCTAAATGGATTATAAGGGCCCCTATGTGATTCAAATAATATTCTAAAGTCTCTGGTAATTTTGAATAGTTCAAAACAGATTTGAAATGAAATTTACAAACAGAAAAACAGAAAAAAATTTGGAAAACATATTTACAGAAAAAAATGAGACAGAGCCCAACCAGGCCGCATCCCAGGCCAGCCCAGCTCCTCTCCCTCCTTTCCCTGCCACCTACGCAGCAGACCGCAGCCCAGCTAGGCCCAAGCGCGTCCCTCCCGCAGCCCGTAACGGTTCGGCCTGCCCCTTCGCGTCGTCGTCTTCGACAACAACGAGCAAGTCGCTTTCACGCGCTAAGGCCGCCCGTCGTCGCCGCGATGCCCGCCAGATCCTCGCTCATCATCTCCGCGTCTACAAGTATCCCTTTCGGCACTCGGATGAACCCTAGATCCTCTTTTCCTCATTTTCCGTGCCATGCCGAAAACCTAGCTCTGTCCACCGCCGCGTCCCGCCATCTCTGGCCACCCCACACCATTCCGAGTGCACCATCGGGACCGCCTCGTCATCCTGGTTCGTCTAGCAAAAGGAATCGATGCCGGGCGTACAGAATCGAGCTCATCGTCGACCTCTTCTCTGCCTCTGGTTGCCACTCGCCGGCGACACCGACCTTCCCCGGCCTCCCCGACACCACCATAGGCACCAAGGTGAGCTCGCGCCGCCTAGGCACCTCCTCGTTTCCTTCTTTGCATCCTGGTTTGTCGCCCGTGTCCTACACCTCCGCTCGCCGCCATGGATGCTCGCCGTGGACACTGTTCCGACGACCATTCGAGGGCTGCGCCGCCACTACCAGGTCGGCCGCGACCCGCTCTCTCCAACGCGGCCAAGCACGCATCCAGGAGCGCACGAGATCGAGAGATCCGTGCTCGATCTGGGGCTTCCCCATTGATGACGTTAGCAAGGCGTCATGCTGGCGTCATAACCCCTTTTTCTTTTGTTTCTTTTATTTTCTGTAAATTATTTCTGTAATTAAGAAATCCCTGACATGTGGGACCCTATTGTAAGTCAAATAAACATTTTCAGATATGTTTTATGTTTAATAAAAATGTAAAAGTAATTCCAAAATATAAATTATTTTATAATATTAAAAAAATGATTTAAAATGAATTAAAATTAGGGAAATTCATAACTAATTCATTTTAAATCAGAAAAATACAAATAATATATCAAAATGTTCAGAAAAATAAGAGCTATGCAATAACAACAAAATCATACATTGTTAAGAAACTTTCATTATAAGTTTAATTAGAAGAACTAATCGAATCCCATAGGTGATTCCGAGGATCCCCCTGTTCTAGGGTTTGGACCTCTCGGACCCCGTTTAAAATTCCCAAGCATGTTCTAGGGATCTTCTCAACAGTATTTAACTTGTCATATCATCCATATTGATTGCGCATTGCATTATGCCATGTATTGAATTTTGGTTCCCCTTTTCTGGTATTTGGCTCTTCGCGAATAGGAACCGAACCCGAAGCTGAAGTCAACGACACCAAAGTTCCATATTTGTCTACTGACGGACAAGGCAAGCGTAGCCTCTCATTCTAAACCTATGTTTTACAAAGTATATTACTTTATCGCTATGATGAACACGATTCCAATGTGGTCTTTTGTCGGTAGTTAGTGTTACCTATCTGCTGCATAGTTTCCCTGTTGTAGCCTTATACTCCTGATCCACTACTCCTAGCATACATAGGTCTAGCATCTGAGCATTGTTAGAGCTTCTAATATCGACAGCTTAGCCATGCATAGTATCAATGTCTGATCTATCCGAATGATGAATCAGAGGTGCCAGAGAATCTAGAAAGGTAGGAGATGGTGACATCATCGAAGGAGTTAACTAAACAATGTAAGACTTGTATGGGAGGCCACGTTGGGTGTGGTTTTTGTAGTCTCATGCTCGCCACCACTAGGAACTGAGTTCTTACCTTTGGAACCAAGACGAGCGTACAGCCACACGGGGCCTGGACAACCCCTCGACTAACTAAATTGCCTAGTAGATTCCATGAGTCACATAGTCCGGGCTTTCTATTTGGCATACGCATTGAAAACGTTTTCGAAAGAGGAGGTGATGGAGGTGCATCATAACAGGTAGGGAAGCGTGGACCGGGTTTCTTGGGGTAGATAGCGCCCCTGGTAAACCAACCTCGCCTCACATCTTTAAGTATTGGATTCGGGATTTGACCCATTACGGCGGAATCATACTTATTGTGTGACTCATGGTCTCGGTGAAATCAAGGTAAAGGTCATGGTCAACCACCCTCTGTCGGCCTTCCAAGGAAGAGGGCTAATAATTTGGCATTAAGAGTCGGTTGGTGCGTGTGGGTAAAGTTGTACACCCCTGCAGGGTATTAAATCTTTTCGAAAAGCGGTGTTCACGGTTATGAACGACTTGGCGACAGGACTTAAGATCATAGATAACATTAACCACTATAAAACTTGTTGATCCACGTGTGCTTAAGGATGCTTCCTCTGGGTCGAGGGGGTGATCCTAGATAGGAGGTTCTGATGAAGCTGGTGGTTATCAAGATGTGGTGAACAAGATGAAGAAGTCGCTATCTTGTCCCTTTTAAAAGATTCTGAGTAGACGATCCTCTTCTCTCTTGTTTACAAATAAAGATTGCTTTCGACAAAACAAAATCCAGAGAAAGCCTTTCTAGCCAGAGCATGTAGATACTAGATTATCTAAGTCTCGCGGAGTACATTCTCGTACTCAGACTTGCGCCATTGTTGTTTTTCTACAGAGGATCTGGTTGCAACTGAAGGTGGCTTGTACGTTGACATCGACGAGTAGTTGGGGGTCCCAGGTAGCAGCCTGAGGACTACGGGATGGACGTCACTTTTGTTAATGGCCTCTTAGGCCTTTTGCTAAGTTGTTGTGTAGAACAACATATTTGCTTTCGCTGTGTGATGTAATGTTGGGTCTATGACCTCTGGTTTGTAATAACTCTAATATCTTACTCTACTAAGAGTTTAAACTTATGCCGTTGAATCCCTGTGTTCTGTAATGTTACCGAATCATGCTGTAATCTTCCGAGCTTGGAGTTGAACTTATCTTAGATGGTGATCTGAGGTTAGTTTAACCCTAATTCCCGGGGGTGATACAAGAAACGCCTGGGCCGCTAGCCTAAGCCATGCCTAATCATGGTGGAAACTTGCAGCATCACCATAATGAGCATTCTATGAAGCATCCTCAATAAAAAGCTATGCATATAGTAAATAAAAAGATCGCTGAGATGCTCATTATCTGCTTGCCTTGTCATTTTGATCACGGGATAGCTCTTGTATCATGTGCAAGGGTACCCGTTATGCGGTTCTCTATGATATGCATGTATTTACAATGACAAGAACTTACAGGTAACCAAAATTGAGTAGAATGCGGTGCGGCCCTCGTACTCAAGGGACTTGGGATTTTCAGTCTATGGTTTGTCAAACATATGATTCAGAGGGGACCTCACTTTCACCTTAACCACATGAAGATGCCTATGATAGGGGAAATGGGAGCTCAAAGATAATGTGTACCTTCCTATCAGCATTGGGAAGCCTTTCAAACTTTTCAAAACCATTTTCACGCCCTTGTTGAGTCACCACTTATTCTATGAGCACCTTCTTGAGATCACAGTTCTAGTCTTCACTTGAACTTTGCTGCAAATGTGTTCGTGAAAGTTCTTTTATCGCACTCAGTTTTCAACTGAATTGCTTGAGGACAAGCAATAAGCTAAGCTTGGGGGGAGTTGATACATCCAAAATGTATCTACTTTCTCGAACACTTTTGCTATTGTTTCTCCTCTAAACTTGTGTGACTTGGATACAACTAACACGGACTGACGCTGTTTTTAGCATAATTACCTTGGTGTCTTGTTTTTGTGTAGAAAATCAACTATCAGGAAAAATTCCAGAAAATATGCCAAAAATTACATTTCACCAGAAGACCCACGGAGCCAGAAGACGAGACGGAGAAGGGTCCTGGGAGGCCCACACCCCTGCCAGGCGCGGGCCCACCTCTAGCCGCGCCTAGGGGGGTGCAGCCACCTCAGGCACCCCCTCGGCCTCCCTCTGCGCCTATAAGTTGCCTTTCGACCTAAAAAACAGGGGGGGTTCGATAGTTTTCCAGAAAGAGTTCCGCTCCGCCGCCTCCACCAGAAACCAAGATTCGGATCTAGAAACTCCGTTCTGGCACCCTGCCGGGACGGGGAATTTGGGGAGGATCATCGCCATCCTCATCACCAATGCATCTCCATCAACCACCGATGTTTCCCTCATCCATGAGTGAGTAATCCCCCGCTGTAGGCTTGGGGATGGTAGGGATTGGATGAGTTCTATCATGTAATCGAATAAGATCTGTTATGGCATAGTGCCTAGTATCTATATTAGTGCTATTTGACTTTGTTACAACTTGTTATGCTTAATGCTTGTCACTAGGGCCCGAGTGCCATGATCTCAGATCTGAACTTATTATTGAATCATTATGATAGTATTGTTTTTGGTCTTATCTGCAAGTTGTGTACACATATCATTGTCCGGATCAAAAGGCCCCAAAGTGATAATAATTGGGACAACCGGAGGGGATGGCTGTGGTGTGAGGATCACATGTGTTCACGGAGTGTTAATGCTCTGCTCCGGTGCTCTATTAAAAGGAACACCTTAATTGCTAGTAGTTCCCTAGAGACCCCACTACCATGGGCTGGATGGACAGAAGATGTTGTGCAAGTTCTCATTGCGAGCACGTATGACTATATTTGGAGCACATGCCTAGGATTGTTTAGTACTTGTATGCTTGTTATTATTTATCTGAAATGCCCTAGATCTTGAATTTACATGTTTAGAATCGTCCATGCAACGCCCGTCCATCCATCCCTATGCCTACTACACTCGAATCCTACTATTACCATTACTGTTACTATTGCTCTTGTTTTACTGTTGCTATTGCCTTGTTGTTTCTACTATCAAACTATTGATACTGATAAACTTCTTTGAGCAAGAACTATTTCCAGGTGAAGTTGAATTGACAACTCAGTTGTTAAGGTTTGCAGGTATTCTCTGGCTCCCCTTGTGTCGAATCAATAAATTGGTAATACTACCCGCGAAGACTGTTGCGATCCCCTACACTTGTGGGTCATCACGGATCTCCGAAATGAATCTTCCAACATTATTTGTCTTACATACTATTTGGACAATCTCTCTTTGGTAGGTCTGATTTTGTGAAGCGTCTTGAGAGACAG
The DNA here is from genome assembly GCA_023614405.1 of Avena insularis. Lineage (NCBI taxonomy): Eukaryota > Viridiplantae > Streptophyta > Magnoliopsida > Poales > Poaceae > Avena > Avena insularis. The sequence goes on along the minus strand of CM042695.1, from coordinate 161,598,536 downwards.
TAACTTTAATTCTATACTCCTTTCTGTCTTACTTAACTTAGGCAAAGTTTTATGCTTTTTATGACATACTAAGACGACTTCTCCAATTAAATCAACCAAATACCAGCTATGGACCATCCTAGGGTGTATGAATTACCCTACGGGTTTTCCACTTACTACTGGAATTCTCTCTAAATTTTTAGAGCTTGAGTACAATTTTCTATTCCAATACTTCTCCTTTGTACCTATTCATGATGTTTCCATGATCCTGGTACAACTAATTCATCAGCTTCTTAGAAACCTCACCTATTTTGGGTGGACTTAAGTTCATCACTTCTTGTTGCTCCATACATTTTCTACACTAATCTTCCTTCTTATTGCTAACTAATAATGATTTGAACTTGATCCATCCTTCAAATTGTGTTGACACACCTTATACTTGGCTTCACTCTTCATGCAATCCTTCATATTGATCTTCGGGACTCGTCACTCCCTTAAACGAATTATGTTTTCTATCTAGGTCTATAACATCAAGTAATAACTATATGTTGCAACATACATTTGCACATCAAGCCAAATTTCATGTACAGATCTAGTCAATTAAGAAGATCCAAGAAAAAAAATCCAAATGTGGTTGATGACCCACAAGTATAGGGGGTGTATCGTAGTACTTTCGATAAATAGGAGTGTCGATCCCAACGAGGATCAGAAGGTGCTAAACAGTGGTATGCAGCAGGAAATCCATGTGAATACTTAGCAAACAGCATTTTTAGTTGTTTTCTGACAAGGCAACAAAACATAGAGCAAGTAACAAAGGTAACGAACAAACGGAGCAAGTGGCCCAATCCTTTCTTAGCAAAGGACAAGCCGGTGGAAATACTTATAAGGACCAAACGTTCTCGAGGACACATGGGAATTCTGTCAAATGCTTTCCCTTCAAATAGCTGAGTACTCTTCTCTGGTGTTGTAAGTGTTGTGTGGGTGAACCTGTGCTAACATACCGCCCTTAATTGGACTAATACATACTTGTGATTAAAGCCCCTTCAAACATCCGTAACTATAGGAAAGTAATTAAGATATAAATCTAACCACAACCTTAAACTCTGAGATCCTATGCTCCCTTGTGAACATGTGTCCTAACGGGGGTTCAGGTTTCTGTCACTCCAGCAACCCCATAATTAGTAGCCAAATACACAATGCATTCACCTAGGCCCATAAATGGTGAAGTATCATTTAGTAGACGTTCACATGACACCACTAGAAGAATAGCACCACAACTTAAATATTAAACCATTGAATAATACCTCATCACAGATTCACTACTAACAACATGACTTCTCCCATGTCCTCCAGAACTAAATGAACTACTCACAAGACATCATATGGATCAAGATCAAAGATGATATGATAATGGATAACAATCTGAACATAAACAATAATCCAATGGTTCCACTCACAAGCATCAACTACAATAGTAATTAACACCGGGAAAGTTTTGTTGGAGATATGCCCAAGAGGGAATAATAAAGTGGTTATTATCATATCTTCATACTTATGATAAATGTTTACATACCATGCTATAATTGTATTAACCGGAAACATTAATACTTGTGTGATTTGTAAACATAAAAGAGTCCCTAGTAAAGCCTCTTGTTAAACTAGCTTGTTGGTTAATATATGATCATGGTTTCCTGATCATGAACAGAAAGATGTTATTAACAACAGGGTCATATCATTAGGAGAATGATGTGATGGACATACTCCTATAGTTAAGCGTAGCATAAATATCAAGTCCTTTAATATAGTTCATTTGCTATAAGCTTTCTGATACATAGTAACCTAATTCCTTCAACCATGAGATCATGCTAATCACCATCACCGGAAGGATGCTTTGATGACATCAAACACCACACCGTAACTAGGTGGCTATAAAGGTGGCATTGAGTGTTCGGAAAGTATGTGTTGAGGCACATGGATCAAGAGTGGGATTTGTCCATCCATATGACAGATAGATATACTTTGGGTCCTCTGGGTGGAATGTCATCCAATTAGCTTGCAAGCATGTGACTGGCTGACAAGGGATCACATATCACGGGAACGAGAAAAGAGTACTTATCGGTAACGAGGTTGAACTAGGTATGCAGAGATACAGACGATCAAAACCTCGGATAAGTAAACTATCGTGAGACAAAGGGAAATTGGTATCGTATGTAAGTGGTTCATTCGATCGCAAAGTAATCGTAGAAATATGTGGGAGCCATATGAATTTCCAGATTCCTCTATTGGTTATTGATCGGAGAAGTGTCTCGGTCATGTCCGCATAATTCACGAACCGTAGGGAGACACACTTAAGGATTCGATGTTGTTGAGTAGTTATGGAATGATGAGTAAGAGACCGAATGTTGTTCAGAGTCTCGGATGGGATCCGGGATATCACGAGGAGATCCGGAATGGTCCGGAGAATAAGATTCATATAAGGAAAGTACTATTTCGGAGTTGGGGAATGATTCCGGTGTTTTTCACCGGGAATGTTCTAGAAGGGTCCAGAAGGTCCGGCACTCCGGAGGGGAAGGGTACATGATGTGTCATAACAAGTTGGAATGGTTGCATCATGTACTAGGTGTCATCGCTGAGCAAAATAAAGGGATAAATCAAATCCTAGTTTGAAAAGTCAAACGCCAATTTGAAAAGTCAAACGACAAGTTTGCTTGGTGGAGGGAGAGTAGGAAACCTACTTAGGGAGGAAGCCTACTCCCTCCACCCGCCGGCCAAGCAGGAGGAGTTGGAGCAGGACTCCCTCCTCCCAACCGCGCCTCCCTCCCACTTATAAAAGGACGGGCAGGGGTGCCCCTCTTCCCTACACCTCCTACACCCCAAAACCCTAGCCTCCTAGCCGCCGGCCTCCTCCAAGTTGCCGCCGCCTAGAGCTCCTCTAACTCGGCGAGTTAGGGTTTCCCCAAACCCTAGCCGCCGACCAAGCCCTCCCCTTGGTGCCCTCTAAACTCTAGATCACCAAGGCCTCTCTCATAGTCCACCATACTCGCTCCGGCTTAAAGTAAAGCCCTGCGAGATCTCCCCTCTACTTCCGGTACCACGCCGTCGTGCTGCCGGAATCACGAGGAGAGTGCTACAATCTCCGCTGCCTGCTGGAACAAGGGAGAGGAAGGTCTTCATCGAGTACCGAACGTGTGACCGACTGCGGAAGCGCTGCCGGAACACAGTGCCGGAAGGATCGTCTACGCGATCTTGAGATCGGAAGTGTACGACTACATCACCCACGAGAACCTGCTCTCGTTAACCGCTTTGGATCTTCGAGGGTTAGTATTCTATCGACTCGTTGCTACAATCTAGTAGATAGATCTTGGCTTGATCATAGATTAGATCTTGATTGTGTGTTCATGCGGTAGAAATTTTTTGTTTTCCATGCTACGAACCCCTATAGTGGTATCAGAGCCGTGTCTATATGTAGATCTGTTGCACGAGTAGAACACAATGGTCATTGTGAGCGTTGATGCTTTTGTTGTCGATTGCTTCTTGTGTACTTTGCATCTTGCGGAATGGTGGGATGAAGCGGCCTGGGCTAACCTTACATGACATCGTTCATGAGACTTGCTCCACGCTTGACATGCAACTTGTATTGCATAAGTGGCTTTGCGGGTGCCTGTTTCTCCCAACATAGTTAAGATTCAATTTACAACGGGTGATTGAAAATACTAGTATCAATGCTGTGGTTCTTGTTCGTAAGATCAGAGCGACACTTATTGAAAGCCCCAAACCACGTAAAATATGCAAATAAAATTAGAGGCGTCTAACTTTGTTTTGCAGGTGTGTGTTGTGATGTGATATGGCCATGATTGTGATTATATTTGATGTATGCAATGTTCCTTATTGTAAGTTGGCAACCGGCAGGAGCCATATGGTTGTCTTTAAATTCTGTTAAGACCTGCGTGTCTATTCAAAGTAGTTGTAATAGTTGAAGCTGGTGGACGACAACCATGGAGCAGCGTCATTGACCTTGATGCAATGCCGGTGATGATGGAGATCATGTTCGTGCTTGAAGATGGAGATCAGAAGCATAAGAAGAAAGGCCATATCATATCACATATTATGAATTGCATGTGATGTTAATCTTTTATGCATCTTGTATTGCTTAGTTCACGACGGTAGCATTATAAGATGATCCCTCAAGCACACAATTTCAAGTTTTAAAGTGTTCATCCTTAGTAAGCACCGTTGCTAAAGCTCGTTGTTTCGAAGCACCACGTGATGATCGGGTGTGTTAGATTCTGCGAGTGTATACAACGTGAGCAAGCCAGATTTGCTCATGCGGAAGCTAAGGTTTGATCTTGACGAGCCTAGCATGTACAGACATGGTCTCGGAACACGGATCACCGAAAGGTAAAGCATGAGTCATATAGTAGATATGATGAACATGTTGATTGTTCGCCATTGAAGCTACATCAACTCTCGTGATGATCGGTTTTGATGTGGTGGATTTGGTTCGTGTGATCACTAAAACAATGTGAGGGATATTGTTTTGAGTGGGAGTTCAACGACAATATGATTAAAAGTTGAACACTATTTATCATAAATTAAATCAAAGTGAATTTGCATAATTGTTGTAGTCATTGGCATCCGTTTACCATCTTGTGCTTAGTTATAATTGAGATGATAGAACTATAGAATTCTGGTTAGTTACTTTACGAACTGGTATCGTATTGTTTTGAAGTGTTAATCTAAAGTTTAAAAGTCCTATTGCAAACTTTTCAGTAAGTTCCGGTTACTCCATGAGGTTTAATAATTGGTATTAAATCAAGAGTGACAATTCAAAGTGTTAGTGTAAGAGTATCATGTTTGTCTCCATGATTCTTGATGTTCAAAAGATTGTTTTAATATCAAGGTTATCTAGGATCTGAAAGAGTTGTTTCAGAAACCATGATGTGTGGAAGATATTGTGATATCTGAAACGAAGTTCTGGTTACAACATGATGGAGTATAATATGGAAAAATTCATGTCTCATATGTGATGAGAATTTGCAAAAGGTTGGAGACACTAGTTGTCCTAATCCTCTAAAAGGTTTTGGAGAGCAACATTATACTCGCGATTCACCGTTACAAGCTAAAAGTAGCTTGATCATGGATAATTCCATGATAAGGGTGAATATTTGATGTAGGTAAAATGTTTACTACACCAAGAGATTACTAAAGAAAGGAATTTGAAAGAACACCAAACATTTGATGATGGTGATCTACTTCAAAGTGCAAGTCCAAAGACATTGGTATTTTACTATACATGCTTTGGACTATGTGTCATGTATATGGCTCTACTATTGATATTGATAGATTCTTTCAAACATAAAAGGAAACACTGAGAGAGAATCTCATAAGTATATGGCAGAAACGAAAAGACTAGAATTGTTCAGCTTAAGTATATAGATGATATACATGTTATGGATATATTGTTTGCTTATTAAACAATGTGGTTCTTAAGTATTTGATACTGAATTTGTTGGTGTGAATCGTCATACGTAACAACACAATTCATGAACTACAATGGCCTAAGTAACTAGCAAAAGAATATGTGATGATGTTCATCGAGAAAAAATAAAGGGTTATTGTGCTGCTTGTTAAACATCAAAGCTTGCCTTCAAGATTTGTTTTATCAGGTATTATGAGCACAAAAGGGATGTTCAAATAATTGCCGTAATCCATAAAAGATGGATGATTCACAAATCTTGTTGGAGAAATCACATCCATAAAACTAGTGCTAAAAATGTCGAAAGACAAATTGATTGAAAGATCACTTAGGAAGTGACATCGCCATTTAAATTATATTGGAAAGAAAACATGAAGAAACTCCATGTGGATGGAATTTTGGAGTCTTTTGATTTTTGATCAAATGACGCTTGTGAAACTTTCCTAGAGATAATTAAAACTTCGTTCATAGGCCAAAAGGGAACGAATGAATATCTTATTGGAAATTGTACATATTATTGTACGAAGTCCATTATGTGTAGTCAAGAGCGAAGTATTTCAAACTTCATATGCTTTCTCCGAAAATTTGAGTGAATATATGAATATTTACTTAATAAGGATGAAGTATGAAACATTTGAAAAGTTCAAAGACTTTCAAGATGAAGTGCAAAATCATTGTAACAAGAATATAAATAGTTTATGATAAGATCATGAAGGAAGATATTTGAGTTACAAGTTTAGCATAATACCTAAGATTTAAGGAATCTTTCCGTGGATTTGCATGTCCCGAAACACCATAAGAGTATGGAGCGTTCGAGATATGTAATTAAACCTTGTTTGACATGGTAAGATCGAAGGTGTAATTCATAAAACCGCCATTATATTTTAAATATTAAAAGCTTTAGAGACTACCGTTTTTCCACTGAAAAGAGCTCCATCATAATCCGTTGAAATGACACCATATAAAGATATGGTTTGGGATAAAACCCAAGTTGTCCTTTCTTAAACATTGGTATGCTATGCATAAGAAAGATGTTTGCAACCAAAGTCGGATGAACCTGTCTTTGTATGTTATTTCGAATAAACTGTTAATTATTCCTCCATAACATCGGAGACAAAAGTGTTTGTCACTTAGAACATCAATTTTCTTTGAGAAGGAATTTTTCGTGAAAAGATAAGTGGGAGGACAATAGAACTTTGATAAGGTTAAAAGAACCTTATCTATATGTGCAAAGTTGCGCAGCGCCGAAAAGTGTTCCGGGGGCAGCAACAATGCTCATGGCTCACGTGCCTCAAAGGTCGTGGTTACGAAGGTCAAAGTTTCTATTGAACCAAGTAGGTCGGGTAAACAATCAAATACCAAGATTTGAGGGTTGAATCATTATTTGAGAATAATGAACGAACTACATGCAAAGAAGCGATGATGGGCCCTGACTCCGTAAAATGGCTTGAAGCCATAAAATCCGTGATAGTTCCATACACGAGAAATCAAGTTTTGAACTTGAAGGACCCTCGAGAAAGGTGTAAGACCTTACAGTTGTGTTTGGATCTATAAAGAAATAGACATGGATGTTTCACATGTATGAAATAGTCGACATGTTGGGAAATAGTTCACAACAATGTTCAAAGGTTTACTATGACAAGATTTGATCTTTCATAGCGATATTTAGTCTGGACGGATTAATGTAGCAACCACTACATATAATTTTGTTATGTGGTAGTTGAATATACAAAACAAGTTCTTCTAATAGAATTGTTACCTAGGACATGTGCATAACACGATCCATAGGGTTTTGTTAATTCAAAGGATGCTAAAAGCATATGCAAACTTCAATGGTTGAAGTAAGCATTGCGAAGTTGGAATCTTCACTATGATGAAACTGTTAAAGGAGTTTAAATTCATCGGAGACGATGAAGATGCTTGCATTTGCAAGAAATTAAGTGGGAGAGCTAAGACATGTTTCTAATACTTTATGTGGAAGACATATTGCTGATTGGAAATGATGTATCTTTCATTAACACATATTAAGAATTTCATCCCGATGAAAGACTTAGGAAAAACCCAAATATTTGGCATCAATAGACGCTAATATGGTTATGCCGAAAGTACATAGATGATGTATTGAATGAGTTCAATATAGAAACTACAAGAAAGGTTCTTGTCGCACAGAAAGGATTGAATGAGTTCAATATTGATGATATATTCAAGTGTATTGACACTGGGTAAGTGAAACAAAGATTCAAGTATAGATTGATACTTGATGTATGAAATCACAAAGAGTATTTATATCAATCATACTGTGATATGTACAACTCCAGATATGTCCTATACTCTAAATGTTATGAGCATATACCAGAATGATTCATAAGTTCATCATTGGACAATAGTAAGGATATTCTTATGATCTTTTGGAAGAACTAAGAGTATATTATTTGTAGAAGTGACAAATAGATGGTTAGTTCATTGTAAAAGTACTACATTGATACTAGTTTTGTCACAAAGTACAAATTAAGTTTATCTCAATCTAAACTAAGGGTGGCACAATATAATGGAAAGTAAGTTCCATAATGGATTTGGATGAGTTCCAAAGTTAAGACATTGTGATAGATACTACAACAAAAGGGCTAAGTATATGACTGCTATTATAGCAGCAAAAGAGGGCATTTGTGTCAAGTTGTTTGTTATCAAACTAGGTGTAGTTCACAGTGGGATAGTACTATGAAGATATATTGTACGACAATATTATCAACATGTTTTAACCCCAAAGAACTAAAGGTCACACCAAAGGACCAAATTTGTACGAAGCCATCTCATTAGAGAATGAGTGATGCGTAGAGACGCAAAGACATGCAATTACACATGGACCTGGAAATGTCAGATCCGGAGATCAGTTGACCACTAGCAATCGTGTACATACGACACCAGAAAGCCATAGGTGTTGAATACACAAAGGTTTGAAACTAGATTATTGACTCTAGTGCAAGTGGGAGACTATTGGAGATATGCCCAAGAGGCAATAATAAAGTGGTTATTATCATATCTTCATACTTATGATAAATGTTTACATACCATGCTATAATTGTATTAACCGGAAACATTAATACTTGTGTGATTTGTAAACATAAAAGAGTCCCTAGTAAAGCCTCTTGTTAAACTAGCTTGTTGGTTAATATATGATCATGGTTTCCTAGTCATGAACATAGAGATGTTATTAACAACAGGGTCATATCATTAGGAGAATGATGTGATGGACATACTCCTATAGTTAAGCGTAGCATAAAGATCAAGTCATTTAATATAGTTCATTTGCTATAAGCTTTCTGATACATAGTAACCTAATTCCTTCGACCATGAGATCATGCTAATCACCATCACCGGAAGGATGCTTTGATGACATCAAACACCACACCGTAACTGGGTGGCTATAAAGGTGGAATTGAGTGTTTGGAAAGTATGTGTCGAGGCACATGGATCAAGAGTGGGATTTGTCCATCCATATGACGGATAGATATACTCTGGGCCCTCTCGATGGAATGTCATCCAATTAGCTTGCAAGCATGTGACTGGCTCACAAGGGATCACATATCACGGGAACGAGAAAGAGTACTTATCGGTAACGAGGTTGAACTAGGTATGCAGAGATACCAACGATCAAAACTTCGGATAAGTAAACTATCGTGAGACAAAGGGAAATTGGTATCGTATGTAAGTGGTTCATTTGATCGCAAAGGGAATGGTCCGGAGAATAAGATTCATATAAGGAAAGTACTATTTCGGAGTTGGGGAATGATTCCGGTGTTTTTCACCGGGAATGTTCTAGAAGGGTCCGGAAGGTCCGGCACTCCGGAGGGGAAGGGTACATGAATGTGTCATAACAAGTTGGAATGGTTGCATCATGTACTAGGTGTCATCGCTGAGCAAAATAAAGGGATAAATCAAATCCTAGTTTGAAAAGTCAAACACCAATTTGAAAAGTCAAACGGCAAGTTTTCTTGGTGGAGGGAGAGTAGGAAACCTACTTAGGGAGGAAGTCCTACTCCCTCCACCCGCCGGCCAAGGAGGAGGAGTTGGAGGAGGACTCCCTCCTCCCAACCGCGCCTCCCTCCCACCTATAAAAGGAGGGGCAGGGGTGCCCCTCTTCCCTACACCTCCTACACCCCAAAACCCTAGCCTCCTAGCCGCCGGCCTCCTCCAAGTCGCCGCCGCCTAGAGCTCCTCTAACTCGGCGAGTTAGGGTTTCCCCAAACCCTAGCCGCCGACCAAGCCCTCCCCTTGGTTCCCTCTAAACCCTAGATCACCAAGGCCTCTCTCATAGTCCACCATACTCGCTCCGGCTTAAAGCGAAGCCCTGCAGGATCTCCCCTCTACTTCCGGTACCACGTCGTCGTGCTGCCGGAATCATGAGGAGAGTGCTACAACCTCCGCTGCCTGCTGGAACAAGGGAGAGGAAGGTCTTCATCGAGTACCGAACGTGTGACCGACTGCGGAAGCGCTGCCGGAATGCAGCGCCGGAAGGATCGTCTACGCGATCTTGAGATCGGAAGTGTACGACTACATCACCCACGAGAATCTGCTCTCGTTAACCGCTTTGGATCTTCGAGGGTTAGTATTCTATCGACTCGTTGCTACAATCTAGTAGATAGATCTTGGCTTGATAATAGATTAGATCTTGATTGTGTGTTCATGCGGTAGAATTTTTTTGTTTTCCATGCTACGAACCCCTACAAGTTTCCCCTAAGAACTAAAGCAATATCCAACACAATTGTTACAGCAGGACAGAGTGGTGATGATGGTGCTGGTGGAGATGATGGTGTGGATGATGATGATGATTATCCTGATGAAGCCTAGCTTGACGATGGTGTTGATGGCGACGGTCTCCCCTCTCCGGGAAGGAATTCCCCTAGCAAAAATCTGTCTGCCGAACAGATATTTCTCTCTCTATGTTTTCCGCCCCCTAGAGGCGGCAGAAATCTATCTGTGGTCACTCCCCTAGGCTTAGGACTCCATAGGGAAGATATAGGCGAAGGGGAGGAGTCGGAGGCCGGGCAGGTGGGCCACACCTGCCCTACACACGGGGTCAGGTGGGCCCACGCCTAGGGAGGTGTGGGCCCCCTACGGCCCCTCTTCGCTCCTCCTTCTAGCTTCCTTCGTCTTCTGGTAAAATAATATGTTTCCATATTTTTCTGGTATTTTTCCGATCTTTGCGAAATTGCACCGAAACACCTTCTTTTCCATCAAAATCCAGACTCCGGCAGTCCATCCTCCAAGAATCATCCAACATTCATAAACAAATGAAAAGCCATAAGTAATACCTCATAATAAGAGAAATATCAATGAATAGAGATAAATTATGATATAGAAAGGTGATGCAAATTGGGCGTATCAACTCCCCCAAGCTTAGACTTTGCTTCTTCCTAAGCGAAAACTGAGCTCAGTAAACATGTCCACAGGTTTATGGAGTGAAGTGTTGATAAAATAATACGAACAAGAAGCATCACACTTACCATTGCACAACTCATAGAAGAAAGCAACTCACCATTATATAACTTAGCTTACAACCAAGTACAACAGTCACAATAGAGATGCATAAAGATAAATCATAATTGTAATTGGAAAACTTGTTCTTGGTCAGAGAACACCTCGCAAACCATTTCACAAAATCTTTTTGTAGAAGTTTCAAAACAGGAGCACTCTTTGCTCAAAAAGGTTTTTCACAAGTGAAGGCTTTCAAAGTAATACTCAATAGATAAGAGCTTTGTGAAAACAAGGAATATAAAGAACATGATTGAATAAATCACCATATGAATGCTTGAAACACAACAACTCAAAAGCTTGCTAGAGATAGAGAGGAAGTAGGTTTACTGACTCAAACTGGTAACTAGGAGCAAGGTCCCTTCTTAGAGGGGAAGCAGGGATTATTAGTCATAAAGATCTTCCAAAAGATTATGGTACTTACTAGCTTTGAGCCCTCATTGCCCCTATCATAGGCATCTTGAGATGATTAAGGTTAAAGTGCACAAAGATGGAGTATATGTTTGACGAAATATAAGTTGGCAATCTCATGTCCCTTGAATATGAGGGCCACTCCTCATGCTACTCAACTTTGGTCACAGGTAAGTTCTTGTCATTGTAAGTATTTGCATATCATTGAGAACCGCCAATGGGGTACCTGTCAACACCCGGATTTTTCAATCCTAGATGCATGTTATGCCATACATCGCAATCCCAGGATTACCATTTTTGCGAGACATAACAGAATTGGATACCATAGTACATCATCCATTACAAACGATACATAAGTTCTTACACAAATAGGGATCTCATGATCCAGTTCTTAATACAACATCAAGCAGCGGAATACGTAATAATAACGGTAGCGTAGGTAAGCTCCATCTTCGGGTCACAGTAATGCCTTGACGATGGGAGATGATCCTAGTTGTTGTAACCTTCCTGGGGTCCATCTTCCAGGTACTCCTCTTCGTAGTCTGGCCATGGGAATAGCCAGGGACAAAGCCATGAGTACTCTTTAAGTACTCGCAAACTAATACTAATAGGTAAAGGGGGTTTTTGGATAATAGGACACTAGGCTCTAGGGTTGTTTTGCAAAAGCCAGATTTATCTCTACTAAGTTCTAAATCTAGTCACAATTTTATAACTCCTAACAAGGAACTTGTATTTCATATCACAACTCTGTTGTGGTCCAGTCAAAGTCTTAGTTCATTTCACAGGTCATTTTGAAAAGTCTGACGGGGGAACAGTATGGCCACTCCAACTGTCCATAACCGCGGACACGGCTATTCGAATAGTTTGACACTCTGCAGAGATTGTACACTTTCACCACAACATTTGATACATCCGTCAGGAACAAATCCTGAATTCACCATACTCAGTATGCGGATAATCAATCCTAACCTTTCGATTACACGCCATAGTATAAGCACCTCTCCTGTGAGTTTGGCCTCCCAATCATGACCAACTGTCATCTTGGGTACTGCACAGGTGGACAATCTTCACAAGGTAGCCTCAGCTCAGACCTTGGCCATGAGGGAACTAATACTAAGGAATATAAGTTTCCAGTCAAGCCCTACCAAATATTCGGGTATTGTGGTTGTACGATAAAATTGGAATGGTATCGCATCCAGACAACCATTAGTTTTATAAAGGTCTAAGGCTCATGCCTCAACATTTTAATCACCAAAATTCTCAAGTGTTTGGAAACACATGTACAAAACATTTCAATAGAATGATCCATCATTCCAAGGTTTTCATAACCATTTTTCCACCAAGTATTCCCATCTAAAAGTTGATCAACTTTTTATGCTTAGCACTAGCATCTACAGGTGGGGGTAGTACTAATGAGGGGTGGTAACTAGTGGAGTTTCAACTAAGTACAACCTCATGTCTCAGGCTGATGTCAAGGTTTCTAACTTAGGCCAAATTTTATGCTCTTTATGCAACCTTCAGCACCTTTCCAATATCTACCAGTCACTTAAGTAAACTCTAAGTACGCTTTGATAAAGAAATAAAGTAAGAAGCTTGCAAGTAAAACTAGGATTGGTTTATCAAGTGGGTATGATCACATATGCTTAAGGCATATAGTAGGAATAGTATCAAGTATGGGCTTGCATAGGTATAGTCTTAGCTTGCACAATATCAGTATAAGCTTGCTAAGTTGCAAGTGCTAGCTTGCACATTCACTAGTAGTATTTGGCTTGCTAAAGTAGAGTGTCTTGCAAGTTTTAGCTTGCATTGTTATAGTATCAGCTTGCCTTGTGCAGAGCAGTGGTTGAAGTTCTCCTCGACTTCTTCTTCGTAGTATCCTCCTTCCTCCTCGTATCCTTGGTCGGTACTAGCGTCTATGAATAAATACGAGGTACACAATCACCAAACAATACTTAACTACTTGCAATCATCACACACAAGGGTCCTATGGATGATCTAGCATCATCTCTAACATTACAAGGTTAGGGCTTGATTTAAATTCTTTTATTTTTAGAAAAGTAATTTCTACTCATTGAAAAACTACTTAAGATTTAATATTCTCCAAACCCAACATGGGATCATGTTGACACATGTCATCACCACATATTGTAGTCCATGGGAATGTGATTTAAAGTGGTGTCACAATTTAATAAGGTTTTACCCTTTTATTTTAATTAATTAAAGTGGCTAGAAATGCTTATGTAGCATTCTTTTATTACTTGAACATTATTTCTGCAAGTAAACCTATATATTTTTATATATTCTGAAAGGTATGGTTAAATGTGATTTTTGAGAGTTGGAATCACCTCAAAAGCTATTATGGTTTAAATTTGAAAAATGTTTGAATGCAGAAAAGCTTCTGCCTTGTTATTTTTACCATGGGTGATCTATAGATCCAAATGACTTGAGTCCAACGGCCTTGGATTCAGCATTCACAGACCTTTCCAGCAAAATTGGTTTCATTCAATTTGGTGCACTGAATCGATCTGGTTGATTTTTAAAGTTGGGTACAGAAGTGTGTTTGAATTGAAATAGAAAAAGGTTTAATTTGAATAACTGGGCTGCGCGGGAAAAGTTACTGGGCCGGCCTGCTAAGCGATCGCTCCTTGGCTGCTTAAGTGGGTGTCCCCACTCGTCAGTGACACGGGGCTGGGCGAAGCGGTATGGGACGACGTGGATCGTTCGATCTAGTTCTAATCTAACGGCTGGGAGTCACCGTTGATGCGAGACAACGCCGGCGAGAATGAAACCTAGCGCGGCCAGTGAGGGTTGCTGGGGGCTCATCGGGGTACTAGCGAGGGTCGGCGAGGCGGGCGAACGACGAAGTCGACGACGGCGAATCTCCTGGTACCGGTGGCTTCTCCTGGGGCGGCTCCAATCGCTGGCTCCCTTCTTCTCCAGAGGCGGCGGGCTCCGGTAAAATTCCGGCGGGGTGGTGCTTGCCTTGCTCTGAGAACGGTGTGGCACGATCAGTGAGGAGAGGGGAGTGAGATGGTGTGAAGAAATCGTGCGGGGGTGGCCTCTATTTATAGTCGAGCGAGGGGACCGTCGGGGCGCATAGTGAGCTCGTCAGGGGCGATGTTACAGGCGGCTAATGGCATGGGCAAGGGTAGCGGACGGTGCGGTGTCTCCTGGCGATGCTGAACGACATGGTCTCGAGGCATGGGGCGGTGTGGTTTGGTCTGGAACGGGCGGTGCTCTGCGCGGCAGAGGCGGTGTCTTCGACGGCGGGCGGTGGCTGTGCGGCACGGGGCGACAAACGGGGATGTCTGGCGGTCTCCTGGGTCGGTGGGGATTGTGTATGCACGCGGCAAGGGCGGCACGCGGTCTGTGGGCTTCGGTCGAGGGTCGTGCTCTGGAGCATGCTCGGCATGGTCTCTGGCGGTCTGGGCGCAGCTTGTGCGCGTGGTACAGGGCTTGGCAACGCTCGCGGCTGGGACAGGTAGTGGCGGTGGACGGTGGGCTGCCTCCCAGACAAGGTTGGCAAGGCTAGTTCTTTCTCTACCCTGCTGTCCACAATGGGGTGACAAGGGGGTGCTCGGCTGTTCACCGTTGATGGCAATGGCAAGGTCACAGGGGTGCTAGTGCTTAGTTAAACTTCCTAGATGATCTACTGAGCTGTGTGTGAGCTAACTAGGGAACAAGTTAGGCCAATTTTACTGCACACTATAGTGTTTAATGTTTGTTTGCTTTGTGTCTACAACCTGTTTGATGAAATGGCCGCATGAAATCAAGTTTTGAATTTTGAAAATATTTTTGGTGGGTTTGCTAGATTGGTGCTGGTGAGTCTGCAGATGCTTGGGTTTTGAAAGTTCAGCTTGTTTGAGTGGTTTTTGAAAAAGTGGGATCTTCCCATATGATAAAGATTCAATTTTGAATTGTGTTTTAAACTATGTATTTGAAAGTTTCTGGATGATCACAAAGTGGGCCTTGATACCTTGTTATGAGTACATTCAAGGGGTGCAAAGATCTAGAAAAGTTTCTGTTAGGTTCTGAAAGTTTGAGACAGCCAAAGTAGGCATGGGAGTTAAATTGGTCAAAGTGACCATTCATTCCATATATGTGTTTTGATTTACTTGTCTTTAAGAAAGGTGTGGGAAATCTATTAGATGATGTTTATTTCACCTAAGAAACATTTTACAAGCAATGAACAAATAAACAAGGTGGTTTTAAAGGATTCCATATATGCATGCATTGATGATTTCATTTAGAAAAGTTTTTTGTTAACCCTAATTTTGATGATTAGAATTTGATGATCCAAGTTTAGTATTTTTGGGATGTTACAAACCTTCCCCCCTTAAACAAAATCTCGTCTGGAGATTTGAAAAAGGACGAAAAGATTACCTAGGATTTGAAGAGATCGGGAAACTCCGTCCTGATGTGATCTTCGCGCTCCCAGGTAGCTTCCTCTTCTGTGTGGTTGCTCCACTGAATCTTGAGAAACTTGATGCTTCGGGTTCGGGTGGTTCGAAAAGCTTCTTCCAAAATGCAGATGGGTACTTCAGGATAGGTCAGGTCATCGTTGATCTCTATGGTCCGGTGATCAATATTCTTGAATACTTCGGTCTTCTCGGGGACTTCGAGACATTTGCAAAGTAACGAGATATGGAACACATTGTGCACAGCTGACATCTCTTCAGGTAGTTCCAATTGATATGATACTTCTCCTCGACAGTTTAGAATTTTGAAAGGTCCGATATATCTAGGGGATAACTTTCCTTTGAGTTGGAAACGTTGCATTCCCTTCAATGGCGACACTTTCAGATAAACAAAATCTCCTATATTGAAGGCGAGGTCTCGACGTCTCTTGTCGGCATAACTCTTCTGTCGGGATTGGGCGGTCTTGAGGTGCTCACGAATCTTGTGAACCTTCTCTTCTGCTTCTCGGAGGATGTCGGGTCCAAAAATCTGACTTTCTCCTACTTCCGACCAGTTCAAAGGGGTGCGACACTTTCTTCCGTACATGAATTCAAATGGGGCCATTTGCAAACTGGCTTGGTAACTATTGTTGTAGAAAAATTCTGCAAACGGCAGACAGTCTTCCCACTTGGATCCATATTCTAGCACACATGCTCTAAGCATATGTTCGAGTATTTGATTTACTCGCTCCGTTTGTCCATCGGTCTGAGGGTGATACGCGGTACTGAAATCTAGGCGGGTTCCTAAACCTTCTTGGACTTTCTTCCAGAATCTCAAGGTAAACTGAGTTCCTTGATCCGATACTATGTTCTTGGGGACTCCGTGCAAACTAACGATTCTAGCGATGTATAACTCCGCTAGTTTCGAACTCTGATAGGTGGTTTTGACGGGCAAGAAATGGGCGACTTTGGACAATCTGTCCACTATGACCCAAATAGAGTCATTTCCCCTACTATAAGTAGGTAGTCCAGTGATAAAGTCCATTCCTACAGAATCCCATTTCCATTCCGGAATTTGCAAAGGTTGCAACAATCCAGCGGGTCTTTGATGTCCTGCCTTGACTCGCTGACATATATCACACTTCGCGATATAGCTTCCGATTTCTCTCTTCATCTTATGCCACCAAAATTACTCTTTCAAATCTTGATACATCTTAGTTCCTCCGGGATCGATGGAATAAAGAGTATCATGAGCCTCCTTCAAGATAACTTCCTTCAATTCCGAATCTGCTGGTACACAAAGGCGTCCTTTGTACCACAAAACTCCTTCTTCGTCCTCGGTGAATCCGGGTACTTTGACTATACCGATACGACGCTTGATTCCGTCGATACTGGCATTTCCTTACATTCCCGCCTCTTTAATCTGATCAAAGTGGGCTGAAGTTCTATGCTAGCCAAAAATCCTTCACTTACTAATTCCATTCGAAAATCTTCCATCTCCTTGTGCAAACTTGGTTGCTCCTTCAAAATCATGGAGTTCAAGCGGCACGGCAATCTGCTAAGGGCATCGGCTACCACGTTGTCTTTACCAGGGTGATAGTGAATGTCCAGGTCGTAATCCTTGATTAGCTCAATACATCTTATCTTCCTCATATTCAACTCCTTCTGTGTGAATATATACTTTAGGCTCTTGTGATCCGAATAAATCTCACAACGGTTTCCCATTAGGTAATGTCTCCATGTCTTCAGGGCTAGGACTACTGCTGCGAGTTCGAGGTCATGGGTTGGATAGTTTTGCTCATGTTGATTCAATTGTCGAGATAGATAAGATATAAATTTGCCTTCTTGCATTAGCACACATCCGAGACCCATCTTGGATGCGTCACAATACACATCGAAGGGCTTCGTGATATCCGGCATGATCAAGATTGGGGCTGAAATCAATCTCCTCTTGAGTTCTTGAAAACTCGCTTCACATTTGTCGGTCCATTCAAACTTCTTGTCCTTCTTCAGCAATTGGGTCATGGGTCGGGCGATACTCGAGAATCCTTCTACGAATTTGCGGTAATATCCCTCCAATCCGAGAAAAGCACAAACTTGGGTTTGAGTGGTTGGGGCTTGCCAATCTTCTACATCTTTCACTTTGTCAGGGTCAACGGCAATTCCTCCGGCTGATATAATGTGACCGAGGAATCCTACCTCCTGTAACCAAAATTCACATTTGCTAAACTTGGCATACAACTGATGCTCTCTAAGGGTTCCAAGAATGGTCCTTAGGTGTAGCTCATGTTCTTCTTCTGATTTGGAATAAATCAGAATGTCATCGATGAAAACAACGACAAACTTATCCAGGAAGTCCATAAAAATCTTATTCATGAGGTTCATGAAATAAGCGGGGGCATTGGTTAATCCAAAAGACATGACTGTATACTCATACAATCCATATCTGGTGGTAAAGGTAGTCTTTGGAATATCCTCTGCACGAATTTTGAGTTGATGATAGCCAGTTCTAAGATCAATCTTAGAAAACACCTGGGCACCGGTCAACTGATCAAACAAATCTTCTATCTTGGGCAAGGGGTACTTGTTCTTGATGGTGACATCATTTAACTTCCTATAATCCGTACACAAACGGTTACCTCCATCTTTCTTGTCCACAAATAAGACAGGTGATCTCCATGGTGAAGCACTTGGTTGAATCAATCCAATTCTAGCATGGAATCCAGTTGCTTCTTCAGTTCTGCTAGTTCCGATGGGTTCATACTATAGGGTCTCTGGGCTATGGGTCCTGTTCCGGGGATTAGTTCGATGATAAACTCGATATCCCGATCTGGGGGCATACCAGGCAAAACATCTGGAAATACATCGGGGTATTCACAGACTATCCGGACTTGGTCAATGGTAGGTTGGGCTAGACTCTTGTTACACTTGAATTGGCGAGGTAAGGTTTCAGATATATGCTCGACTGATATTCCGGTGGTACTGGTCATGGTGATGGCTTTCTTAGCACAGTCAATCAATCCCTTATGTTTGGACATCCAATCCATTCCTAGTACTACTTCCAAACCTTTAGTTCCGAGTATTATTAGATTAGCATAAAAATCTATGCCATGGATTCAGATAGGGACAGCTTTGCAAATTTGCCTAGCCTTGGTGGTTGATCCGGGAATTTGCACAATCATCACATGCTTCAGTTTGGTTGGTTGAATTTTACTAGTGCATGCAAATTCTTTGGTGACAAATGAATGCGAGGCACCAGAGTCAAACAACACTCTTGCAAGTACTGAATTAACAGAAAACATACCCAACACGACGTCTGGCGCTTCCTGAGCTTCTTCAGCATGCATGAGAAAAAGACGGCCATTGCGGTTGAGTGAATTCGCTGGGGCAAATCTTCTCCCTGGCTGAACATGGTGCTGCTGCTGAGCTGGGGCTTTGTCATTAGGGGCTGTAGCATTCTTCTTGTTGGGGCACTCGTTGGAATAGTGGCCTTTATTTCCACAGTCATAACAGGTCACTTGTGACTTGTCCTTGGCTGCGACAGGCACAACATTGCTTCCAGTCCTCGGGGCAGTGTTGGTGTTGGCAGTAGCATTGTTGGTGTTGAACTTGGGTGGGGCACGGGTGAAATTGCTAGAGTTGCCGGGGTTGTTGTGATTTCCTCCGGGTCTAGGGTTTCCACGGTTGGGGTAGGTCGGACGGGTCATAGGGGGTCTGTTGGTTCTTGGAGCAAATCCTGGAGATGGGTTGGGGCGATACTTTGCGGTCTGATGGGTTCCTGGTTGATGCATCATGCGACGCTTGCGGTTCTCTTTGGCTTGGTTGATTTTTCCTTCCATCTGGATAGCAGAGTCGACAAGGGCTTCAATATCCGCAAAGGGGATATTGACTAACAACGTCTGCATCTCGTCATGCAGACCATTCAGGAATCTTTCTTTCTTCTTGGCTTCGGTGTCTATCTCGTCCGGGCCATACCTAGCTAATGACAAAAATTTGTCACGGTATTCCACTACAGTCATCCTTCCTTGCTTCAGCTCTCTGAACTCGTCTCTCATTCTCTTGATCAAACCTGGTGGCACATGGGTTCTGCTAAACTTGACCTTGAATTCCTCCCAGGTCATCATCTGGCCTCCGGTCATTGCACAAACACTGTTCCACCATGCCCTGGCATCTCCGGCTAGATAATGGGTGGCGAACAGGACTTTCTCGTTGGCTTCCACTCCAGCGACTTCTAGGTTGTTTTCCATGGTTTGCAGCCAATCATCGGCATCTAAGGGTTCTTCTGACTTGGTGAAAACGGGTGGGTTGGTGTTCTGGAAATTCTTGAGCTTAGATCCATGGTTGTCCTGATTTCCGTGGCCTTGGTTGTTGTGGGCTAGCTGGGCTATCTGTTGCAGAGTGGCTAGGTTGGCTTGACGTTCCGCTCTTTCAGCTTCGTGGTCAGAAGTCAACATTTGCAGGATCTGCAACATCAGGTCCGGGGATGAACCACTTCCTCCACGTGGCATCTGAAGATTGACATAGATTATGAGAGAAGAGGTAAATTTCTAAGGATTTGGGTCTTTGAAAAGTTTTAAATGTTTGACTCAGATTTTTCTAGCAACTTGCTTTTTCATTCATTCATTCATAGCACACAGTACAACACACACCGCAACAAAGAAAAACAGATGGTTGTAAGAACCATTCTGGAAACTACGATACAGTGGGACCGACTACTACTCACTATGCTAGTGCTCAGTGCTACTACTCCTCGGAGTCTGTGGCTTCATCATCTTCGTCATCATCGATGAAGGCGAAATCATCCTCATCGGTGAAGAAGTCCATGGCCTGATCCTCCAGAAAACCATCGTCATCGCTGAGATAGGAGTAAGGGTCTCCATGAAGATCCTCTCCGGCATTCTCCCTTTCCTCCAACTGCATGTCTCTCTCGTGGATGGTCTCCTCCAGAGATGAGATGCGGTGGCGAAGACGGGCAATAATGCACTCCTTCTTGTTGAGCTGACGGCGGCGAGACTTGCGATCCTTTGCTAGCATGGCTATGGTCTGATCCTTCGTCTTGATGATGGCAGACTTGTGGTTACAATAGTCACGACAGTTGTCCAACTCCTGCTGACGATCATACATCATGAAGCTAAGGTGGTCCAATTGAGTCTTTAGCTCGGGGTGGTATGGGGCTTCCAGTGGTTGTCCATTTGCATCACGCCTTGGGCAAAACTCAAAGCGAGTACCCTTGATCTGATTGATGCTCTGCCCACACAGACGGGAAAGAGCTTCCTGCATTGCTCTGGCAAGTCCATCGAGCCAGTTGTTTTCCCTCAAGGTAAACTGAATTCCCTCCGCAGTGGGAGGTTCAATCTTTCCTCGGAGACTTGCAACAACTAGGCACTGCAGATCTTCTCCTCCTTGATCATTGAGCTGAGCTCCAAAGAACTTGGGGTGCGGACGCTCCAGAAGTTCCGAAGGCTGATCCAGATCCCTCTCAAAGATAAGGTCTCCTCCATTCCCAAGTTGGTAAAACTTGCTGTACTTCACGTCCATCTATAAAAATAGAGGATGAGTAGATTTGCAGAGTGATCAAGTGTGTCAAAATTTTATGTATTTTGCAAGAGTTTTTGAGGAACATGAATTTTTAGGAAAGAATTAAAGAGATAAGAATGAGAATAAGTTTTTGTAAATATTTATTTTCTTTGGTTTCGAAACTAAGTTTTTGGTTCAAACGTACAGTCTAACTAGGGTCTCCTATGGTTAGGATGGCTCTGATACCAACTTGTCAACACCTGGATTTTACAATCCTAGATGCCTGTTATGCCATACATCTCCAGGATTACCATTTTTGCGAGACATAACAGAATTGGTTACCATAGTACATCATCCATTACAAACGATACATAAGTTCTTACACAAATAGGGATCTCATGATCCAGTTCTTAATACAACATCAAGCAGCGGAATACGTAATAATAACGGTAGCGTAGGCGAAGCTCCATCTTCGGGTCACAGCAATGTCGACGATGGGAGATGATCCTAGTTGTCGAATCAGAATTACCTCGGTGAATTACGCTCCTAGTACAAGCCTGATGATCAGAAATGGTTGAAATAGTACGGTGGGGCCCAAATGCCACTCATGTGTAGACCTTTACCGTCCCAACCATTTCCAAACATCGGACAAGAACGGGCGGCGAATCGGCGAAGGGATCAACTACATACACAAATGAGTATGTATGCAAGCCACCATACAATAGTACATCAGAGCCATTCCATCTAAAAAGAAAGGAAATATAGCAACGCCATACGACAAGATCCAAATATCCTAGATAGATATAATAGTTTGGGATATCTCCTCATACATCAATCAACAGTATCAAGCGAGCGGAAGACAAAATCCAGTACGGATAAGAAGCAAATCGGCATAAGATGCCCCATAAATAAGCACATCCGCCCACAGATCTCACGGATCCCCATTCCCGGAATCTCTACACCGAATGATCGCGTTGCCCACATCGTCTGCCTTCCACCCAAAGATCCATCTTGCGAGGGTACTGCTCATGAACCAATAATTTATCGTGTGAGACCCTAGGGTACTCAAGAAGTCTTTATGCCTCTAAAGGACACAACCTGGGTGACGAATTGCAGCAAAAGATAAACCCTAACAATTATATAGATATTGCCTAACCATCCGCCTAACCGTAGATAGACGGATGTCCGTGAATTAATAACAACAACAGTTATAACAGTAATAAAGGTAATCTTAACAGATCCATCCTCCTCCTCGCCATCGACGAGGAAGCGATTTAACAACCCCCCATCCGCTGGCAGTTTTATTATCCATTCCGTGAGTATTGCACTATTTACTAGTCGTACCTAGTCTAGTCAGTTAAAAGCGGTACTTTAGTTATGCTTGTCTATGATCGAGAAACTGTGCTCCAAGTCGTCCATAACCGCATGACACGGCTTTTAGAAAGTTTTACCTGAGGGTGCACAAATAGCAACACACACTCGATATGCCTCGGAAAAACCAAATCAAAACCAACAAGACAGTCACGACAAAGCGATCACAGGATTCAGAAATATTTCAGGGGGCCACCCCATTGAGCTACCCGCAACGAAGTTAGCTGACTCCGAGACGGCCTCAAGGTTTGTGGAGCCATGTAGCATCGGGAACCCGAAAGTGTGACTGGGCTTGTCGATACATCGTAAACGGGTCACGGACCTAAAGAGTACAGTGTGCTCCTCGCACAATCTTAATTAAAGCAGTAAAGCATGTCATAGGTACAGGATCGTAAATAAAACCTCAAACTAGTTTGTGGCCCCAAGAAATAAGAATGAATCAAGCTCTGTCTCAGGAGGGTCCATAAGCCTCCCGGATGTGGATAGCGCGAATATTCTTGGAACAGGAATCAAGTACTCGGGGTCTTACGGGACACAAGTGAGCCTGAAAAACCAAATAGCGAATATGGCTCACCCATGCCACTTTCATTAGTTATCCCATTACTACTCAGGTTAAGTTGTTTAGGTACCTCGTTATCCATCAGACAATCACATACCCTACACATGCTGTTCTACGACTCGCATGGCTCAAACAACTCCTGTAGTAATGGCTCATGGGATGGAGGAACAAGCTTCGGTGGGGTTTAAAAGTAAAGGCTATGTAATACTTGGGATTCAATTTAATGCAATCGCGACTCAATGATGCAAGAATAAGATAGAGGCAATAGGTACTATATGTATGCAAGCATGTGGTAGTGCTTGCCTGGCAGCTCAGTTGAAGCGAGAGATGGATCTGGGTAGCGCTCCTGGTTCTCTTGATATATCCCCTGCTCAGCGTCTATTCGAAGAAGAACCAAACAAACAAGGGCCAACATAAATAAAGTGCACAAGCATATGAATAAATGCGACAAGCAAACAATCATGCCATGATGAATGATGCACAATTTGCATGGTATTAAGGTAGCATGGCATGGGTGAGGTGTGGAAACAAGATTAAATCATTTTATGGGGTTTTTGTCCCATTTTATTCTCATATTAGTTGCTGTATATAATATATTTATATGATGCATGCTTCAAATCAAACCAAGGAATTCATAAACAGAAAGGTCTCGTCGAGCTAATCATTTTAGACATATTATTTGTTAAATTTGGGGTTATAAAACAAAAGTTATTAATTTATTAAGTAAAAGGGCATTTTATTGTAATTTAAATTAACTTGGAATTTTAAATGTCCAAAATATATTTTGAATGGCATATTTGAATTCCTCACATTTTTCTGATTTGAAAACATATATTATTTGTATTATTTGGATTTATATTTGAAAAGATATTTAAAAACAGAAATATATTTGAATTTGAAATAATTAGAAAAGATTTGAATTTAAAACAGAAACAGATAGATACTTTTGTTACTCAGGATTAGCTAGACACAGACGCTGACAGGTGGGCCTCTCTGCTGACTCAGCACACACGCGCACGGAAAAACTTTTGCCACCGCGAGCTCGTCTAGCTTCTGAGACTGACAGGCGGGCCAGAGCGGCCTCGGGGCCCTGCCTGGCCAACGTAGGCCGGACACGGGCAAGCCGGAAGGAAGGGATCGGTTCGTGATGGACTGGGTTTTCCGGGGGGGGGGGTTTAGAAAAACAAAGGCTGGCTGACAGGTGGGGCGCTAGGGGGCTCGGGTTTAGGCGGGAAAAAGAAGAGGGGGTTCTCTGCAAAAACGACATCGGCTGTGGCTGCGTCTGACGGACGCGACACTGACGACGGCGGAGACCGGCGGACTTCCGGCGACGATGGCGACGCCTCTGCTACGCGAAACGTGACGCGGCTAAAACGAAAGTTGAAGAGCGGACAACGGCCTACAAGACTCATGCAGCGACCTAACGCAGAGGAGGGCTACAGCGCTCGGGGCTCGGCGGCGAACAGAGGCGGCAGAGACGGCTGCTGCTGCTGCTGCCAGAGCGCGACGCGCGGTGCGCGCGCAGAGCGCTCGACGGAAGGCGGCGGCGCTACGGCGCACTAGAGGGAAGGGGGGCATGTCCGGGAGGTCAAAGGGCTCACCGAGGGGTTGCCGGCGTGGTCGATGGCGCTGAGGTTGCGGGGATCTGGAGGTGGGCTCGCGGCCGTGGAGCTTCGGTTCCTCCGGCCATGGCGACGGCGACGGCGCTCTGGGGCTTCCCAGTCGCTTCCCCTGGTGCTGGTCGACGAAGAGGATGCAGGGGAGCCTCCTGGTGCTCCTGGTTCAGCTTGGCGCGCTCCAGATCAGCGAAGGGCAGAGGGGCCGTGGCTAGGGTTTGGGGGTCGGCATGGGGAGGCCAGGCTGCTTGCAAGCCAGGGGATGAAGAAGGGAGGTAGAGGAGGACCTGGGCGCCTCCCAGATCCGATCTGAGGTGGCCATGGTGAGCTGGGGTGGTTGGGGAGATAGGGAGAGAGGAGGGAGGCACATGGGGTGGTGGTGGTAGCTTTAGCAAAAAGGGAGGAGGGGTGGTCGGGTCTCCCTCTTTCTTTTCTTCTCTTGAAGCTAAAGAAAGAGGTGGGGCAGGGGAGGGTGTGCCATGGTGGGGCCTGCCTGGTAGGAAGAGAGGGGGAGCCGAGAGAGAGGGGGAGGAAAGGGGTAGCTCGGGTTAGCTAGGGCTAGGGTTAGGTGAGGGTCGGGTTAGATCTTGCTTAGGTTTAGAGAGAGGAGAGGGATGGTTTAGATTAGGTATAGATGGGTGTGGTTTAGAGAGAGAGGTAAGATGAGGTGGTGGCACTCCTTTGCCAAGCCCAAGCATGAACAAGATCAAACCAAGAGGAGAGAGAGATGTGGTTTAAATTCACTCAAAATTCAAATAAGATCCAAAGAACAAGCAAAAGGTGGGGCTTGCATGGCCCATGCAAAACATTTATGGCCATGTTGATTATTGTGAAAACAACATTTTTACATGGCATTATTATCATGCATTCCCAAAATTGGATTAAGAGCCAAGAAAAAAGAATTGTAGAATAAGTTCCAAGTGGAGTAGATGGGGATGATCACATTTGATTATAATTGGGACTTGCTAGTGTGTATCTTCCACTAGATGTTTAATAGTCCCAAAAATATTCCCACATGAGCATAAATCCATAACAATCCATAAGGAAGCTAGGAAAAAGGGTTCCACTCACAAGGCATGCAAAGGTGGCCATGTGGCTCTCATATTTCAATATTGTGAAAACAACATGATGCTAAGATGAGAGCATGTGGAAAAGAATTGGATCCATCCCAACCCACATGAGCTAGAGGTAAAACCAATAAGTGCCAAGCTCATATTTAGTGGGATGGTGGAACTATAAGGTGGTGAAAGAAAAGGTGGTGGAGTTGAATAAAAGATATGCCCCCAACTCAACTTGGGCATTAAACAATATATCAAGAACCAAATACAATATCAAGAGGCAAATACAATTAATAGTGCATATGAGATAAGAACCAAATCAAAAAGGGTTTTATATGATGCTCAAATGCAAGGAGGCATGATGACATGAGCATGATATAATGATGATGCAACAATTATATGTAGGAAGTAGCATTTATATAGACTAGGCTAGTAGCATTGCAATTGTTAGACAATTGGGATGCTACAACTCTCCCCCACTAAACAAGAATCTCTCCCCGAGATTCCTAGGAAAAAGAGAACAACACAAGAAGAGGCGGGTGTTCGGAACGAAGGTGACCCTTGCGTTCCCAAGATGATGTCGAACGGAATGGTGCGACCACTACACCTTGCAAAACTTGCTAGACTTGTTGCGAGTCTTGCGTTTTGCTAGAGACACAAAGGTTTGGATGGATTGAAGGATAAAAGAATAGAACCACTTGTGAAAGAGAGGAGAAGATGATGTATCATGGATCAAGATAGACACACCGTTAAGATTGAAGATTTACCGATACTAGAGAGGATGGATCTTTGTGTCGCCGGCAGAAAAGATCTAGATTGGAGAGGTTTTAAAGCACTATGACAATAGCATCGTATTCTCTCTCGGATTTTGAAATGAATTTCGGAACAATATTGCCTTCAAACAATAGAGTCCCTTGATATGAACAGAAAGATTTAGCTAGACATCGCCGGATTAGATTTTTGTTGCGCCGGTAAGAACCCAAGGATCACGCAATTGAGGTGCGCGGATATAACTTCCAGAGACGGATGTGAAGCCAGATCATGGTGGAATCCTGAGAAGCAAAGAATATGGAGGATCTGGAGTTTATTGTAGGAACACTTATTGCTTTCTTTAGCCTTGAGGCTAACGCAATAGATTTGTGGATGATGGCATCAACCATAATTGGCTTTACCACAGGAAAGAATTGATGAAACAACGAGAGATAGCTTCCTTTCATCTTGTTTGGGGATATCAAACACCGGTAGAAAAACGAGGATAGAAAAGGGTTTGCGTTTGCTTCCACCAGATAACTGAAGATTTTGCTTCATCTAGGATAGACAGACCACCAACAAGAGATTATTGATTACTTTCTTCGAGAGAGCACTCCGGAAAACAAGGACGGAAGTAAAAGTACCAAGGGATAAAGGCCACTTATAACTTCCGTGGAATGAGTGAAATCACATTAATTCACCAATTCAATGTACGAGAGCTAATGATAAGAGTAGTGGTATGGTAGCTACTCCATCCCGCACTCAAAGCATTACTCCGCACATGAATAAGAAAACCATGCAACCCAACTACCGAAACAGACTGAAGGTGTGGATAAGAAGAGCTCATGGAACTCCGTAAGAAACAAGGATTGATGCAAACGATTCACCGGATCCAAGATAGATAAAGGTGATGATGTTGTCGTCATATCATAAGTAACAAGCCACCGGAAAGATATGAAGGAAGATCACGGGGACAACTGCAAGATTCCACAGATAAAGAAAAAGATAGCACCACTTGAACCGAAGGATTACGAAAGATCTAAAAAGTCTTCATGGCCTCCGGGGGATTGAGCATAAACGATAGCGCGAGAGGTTTTCAAAGGATCACTTGACGAGACTGAGGTGAAGGAACTCCATGTTCTTCTTGAAATGATTGAGAGAGATTTAGCAGTCTTGAGGAAAACTATGGCGGAACGACGATGATAACTTGCCAACAAGGAACAACTCCGGATTGGTTGAAGATGGAAGATGGAATTAACAATGAACTTGCTGATTCCAGAGTTGAAGCGATGTATTTAGCAGAAGGATGTGGTCGAGATAGGTGACTTCAAAAAGTCAGAGTTCTCACTTTGAGACTTGCACACAGGCAGTGCTCACGAAGCTTGAGAGAAAGAGACACAGATGATCTTCCATGTCCTTCCCTTGATATCGAATAGGCAAGCATATTATCAACATATACCACCACGGATTAACAAGATATTCCCAGAATACCAAGTTCAAGCGATGAGAGGAACGAACGAATGCTCGAAACACTTTCTGAGCTCAACGCTCTTAGAAAGATCAATATTAAGAGCACAGGTTCGTATTGAAGAAGATGCACTGGAAGAATAGATTATCTGGTCCTTCGGAAGAAAAAGAGATGTCACCTGGTTCACATTGTCGATTGGGTCGCCGGTTACAAGGATAAAGAGATCTTGGATAAGAAACGATGATATAGCTTTGCCTATGGTATGAGCTATCAGAGACGAAAAAGATGTGCAGATATGGAGTTCAAAAAGATGTGCAACAGGATGGACAGATGATAGACCGCCGTAGTGCTTGAGAAACTCCGGATTTCCAAGGATGCTTGAATAAGCATAGATAGGATCACGGTGTACCCAAAATCACAGGAGTATCTTTGGCAATCCGGAGAGGTAGCATTTTCCATATTCCAATCGACACTATCATGAGTGGAATATAGCTATGCCGAGAACCAAATTACAATCACCAGCATCGGATCGACACATGTTATGTAATTAGCCCAAGAGAAAGGAGATGAAAAGAAACTCCAAGATTAAGCGCCGGTGACAAAAGAATGAGTTAGCATGGACATGCTGATAAAAGAGAGATAGATAATGTTTCACACATGACTGAAAAGGAGTGTGGAAACACAGATGGATCAAAGAAAAATTTTCCGCAATTTTCGGCATTAAAATACCGATAGATGTGCAAAATCACTTAGCAGATAGGGATTAGCATCAGATGCCTGCACAGAAGAACACCCTTTAAGAAGATGACACCGGTTAACAAGGAGTCAGATATATCGCGCCGGTTTTCAAAAGCCTGTCAGTATGGAATGTACCATCAGTTGATAACCAAAAGGCAGATTAGATAACAAAAGGATGCAACAGATAGCCAAGGAATTACACACACACACACACACACTTTCTATGGTACTACGGAAACCCAGAACACGTGAATCCTAGTTTGAATGTTAAGAACAGGATTGAAAACGTTACACTCCCTTACCAGAAAAGGGTGGTGGTTGGGTAAGAAGAAAAATGGAAGCAGTCCTACTCTCGCGTTTTGTTTTTCCCTAGTATACATAACTACCAAAAATATTTGCTAGACAGACAACGACCATTTGGCTGAGACCCTGAAGGTCGGGATGGCTCTGATACCAATCGTAACTACCTCGGTGAATTACGCTCCTAGTACAAGCCTGGATGATCAGAAATGGTTGAAATAGTACGGTGGGGCCCAAATGCCACTCACAGGTAGACCTTTCCGTCCCAACCATTTCCTAACATCGGGACAAGAACAGGCGGCGTGTCGGCAAGGAAGGGATCAACTACATACACAAATGAGTATGTATGCAAGCCACCATACAATAGTACATCAGAGCCATTCCATCTAAAAAGAAAGGAAATATAGCAACGCCATACGGCAAGATCCAAATATCCTAGATAGATATAATAGTTTAGGATATCTCCTCATACATCAATCAACAGAGTATCAAGCGGAAGCGGAAGACAAAATCCGAGTACGGATAAGAAGCAAATCGGCATAAGATGCCCCATAAATAAGCACATCCCGCCTAGATCTCACGGATCCCGTTCGGAATCTCTACACCGAATGATCGTTGCCCACATCATCCGTCTCTTCCACCCAAAGATCCATCTTGCGAGGGTACGCTCATCGAACCAATAATTTATCGTGTGAGACCCTAGGGGTACTCAGCAAGTCTTTATGCCTCTAAAGGGACACAACCTGGGGTGACGCAATTGCAGCAAAAGATAAACCCTAACAATTCTATAGATACTCGCTAACCATCCGCCTAACCAGAGATAGACGGATGTCCGTGAATTAATAACAACAGTTATAACAGTAATAAAGGTAATCTTAACAGATCCATCCTCCTCCTCGCTTACCGACGAGGAAGCGGACGAACAACCCCCCATCCGTTGGCAGTTTTATTATCCATTCCGTGAGTATTGCACTATTTACTAGTCAGGTACCTAGTCTAGTCAGATTAAAAGCGGTACTTTAGTTATGCTTGTCTATGATCGAGAAACTGTGCTCCAAGTCGTCCATAACCGCGGACACGGCTTTTAGAAAGTTTTACCCTGCAGGGGTGCACAAATAGCAACACACACTCGATATGCCTCGGAAAAACCAAATCAAAACCAACAAGACAGTCACGACAAAGCGATCACAGGATTCAGAAATATTTCAGGGGGCCACCCCATTGAGCTACCATAGCGAAGTTAGCGACTCGACGGCCTCAAGGTTTGTGGAGCCGGTCAGAACGATCGGGAACCCGAAAGTGTGACTGGGCTTGTCGACACAACGTAACGGGTCACGGACCTAAGCAGTATGTGCTCCTCGCACAATCTTAAATAAAGCAGTAAAGCATGGCATAGGTACAGGATCGTAAATAAAACCTCAAACTAGTTTGTGGCCCCAAGAAATAAGAATGAATCAAGCTCTGGCTCAGGGGGGTCCATAAGCCTCCCGGATGTGGATAGCGCGAATATTCTTGGAACAGGAATCAAGTACTCGGGGTCTTACGGGACACAAGTGAGCCTGAAAAACCAAATAGCGAATATGGCTCACCGATGCCACTTTCATTAGTTATCCAATTACTAATACTGTTAAGTTGTTTAGGTACCTCGTTATCCATCGACAATCACATACCCTACACATGCTGTTCTCACTGCATGGCTCAAACAACTCCTGTAGTAATGGCTCATGGTATGGAGGAACAAGCTTCGGTGGGGTTTAAAAGTAAAGGCTATGTAATACTTGGGATTCAATTTAATGCAATCGCGACTCAATGATGCAAGAATAAGATAGAGGCAATAGGTACTATATGTATGCAAGCATGTGGTAGTGCTTGCACAGCAGCTCGATTGAAGCGAGAGATGGATCTGGGTAGCGCTCCGGTTCTCTTGATATATCCCTTTCAGCCAAATATTCAAGAAGAACCAAACAAACAAGGGCCAACATAAATAAAGTGCACAAGCATATGAATAAATGCGACAAGCAAACAATCATGCCATGATGAATGATGCACAATTTGCATGGTATTAAGGTAGCATGGCATGGGTGAGGTGTGGAAACAAGATTAAATCATTTTATGGGGTTTTTGTCCCATTTTATTCTCATATTAGTTGCTGTATACAATATATTTATATGATGCATGCTTCAAATCAAACAAAGGAATGCATAAACAGAAAGGTCTCGTCGAGCTAATCATTTTAGACATATTATTTGTTAAATTTGGGGTTATAAAACAAAAGTTATTAATTTATTAAGTAAAAGGGCATTTTATTGTAATTTAAATAAACTTGGAATTTTAAATGTCCAAAATATATTTTGAATGGCATATTTGAATTCCTCACATTTTTCTGATTTGAAAACATATATTATTTGTATTATTTGGATTTATATTTGAAAAGATATTTAAAAACAGAAATATATTTGAATTTGAAATAATTAGAAAAGATTTGAATTTAAAACAGAAACAGATAGATACTTTTGTTACTCAGGATTAGCTAGACACAGACGCTGGCAGGTGGGCCTCTCTGCTGACTCAGCACACACGCGCACGGAAAAACTTTTGCCACCGCGAGCTCGTCTAGCTTCTGAGACTGACAGGCGGGCCAGAGCGGCCTCGGGGCCACACGCGCGCACGGCCAACGTGTGCTGGACACGTGGGCAAGCCGGGGCGCGGGGAAGGGATCGGTTCGTGATGGACTGGGTTTTCCGGGGGGGGTTTTAGAAAACCAAGGCTGGCTGACAGGTGGGGCGCTAGGGGGCTCGGGTTTAGGCGGGAAAAAGGGGAGGGGGTTCTCTGCAAAAACGACATCGGCTGTGGCTGCGCCTCTGCTGCGCGAAACGTGACGCGGCTAAAACGAAAGTTGAAGAGCGGACAACGGCCTACAAGACTCATGCAGCGACCTAACGCAGAGGAGGGCTACAGCGCTCGGGGCTCGGCGGCGAACAGAGGCGGCAGAGACGGCTGCTGCTGCTGCTGCCAGAGCGCTCGACGGAAGGCGGCGGCGCTACGGCGCACTAGAGGGAAGGGGGGCATGTCCGGGAGGTCAAAGGGCTCACCGAGGGGTTGCCGGCGTGGTCGATGGCGCTGAGGTTGCGGGGATCTGGAGGTGGGCTCGCGGCCGTGGAGCTTCGGTTCCTCCGGCCATGGCGACGGCGACGGCGCTCTGGGGCTTCCCAGTCGCTTCCCCTGGTGCTGGTCGACGAAGAGGATGCAGGGGAGCCTCCTGGTGCTCCTGGTTCAGCTTGGCGCGCTCCAGATCAGCGAAGGGCAGAGGGGCCGTGGCTAGGGTTTGGGGGTCGGCATGGGGAGGCCAGGCTGCTTGCAAGCCAGGGGATGAAGAAGGGAGGTAGAGGAGGACCTGGGCGCCTCCCAGATCCGATCTGAGGTGGCCATGGTGAGCTGGGGTGGTTGGGGAGATAGGGAGAGAGGAGGGAGGCACATGGGGTGGTGGTAGCTTTAGCAAAAAGGGAGGAGGGGTGGTCGGGTCTCCCTCTTTCTTTTCTTGTCTTGAAGCTAAAGAAAGAGGTGGGGCAGGGGAGGGTGTGCCATGGTTGGGCCTGCCTGGTAGGAAGAGAGGGGGAGCCGAGAGAGAGGGGGAGGAAAGGGGTAGCTCGGGTTAGCTAGGGCTAGGGTTAGGTGAGGGTCGGGTTAGATCTTGCTTAGGTTTAGAGAGAGGAGAGGGATGGTTTAGATTAGGTATAGATGGGTGTGGTTTAGAGAGAGAGGTAAGATGAGGTGGTGGCACTCCTTTGCCAAGCCCAAGCATGAACAAGATCAAACCAAGAGGAGAGAGAGATGTGGTTTAAATTCACTCAAAATTCAAATAAGATCCAAAGAACAAGCAAAAGGTGGGGCTTGCATGGCCCATGCAAAACATTTATGGCCATGTTGATTATTGTGAAAACAACATTTTTACATGGCATTATTATCATGCATTCCCAAAATTGGATTAAGAGCCAAGCAAAAAGAATTGTAGAATAAGTTCCAAGTGGAGTAGATGGGGATGATCACATTTGATTATAATTGGGACTTGCTAGTGTGTATATTCCACTAGATGTTTAATAGTCCCAAAATATTCCACATGAGCATAAATCCATAACAATCCATAAGGAAGCTAGGAAAAAGGGTTCCACTCACAAGGCATGCAAAGGTGGCCATGTGGCTCTCATATTTCAATATTGTGAAAACAACATGATGCTAAGATGAGAGCATGTGGAAAAGAATTGGATCCATCCCAACCCACATGAGCTAGAGGTAAAACCAATAAGTGCCAAGCTCATATTTAGTGGGATGGTGGAACTATAAGGTGGTGAAAGAAAAGGTGGTGGAGTTGAATAAAAGATATGCCCCCAACTCAACTTGGGCATTAAACAATATATCAAGAACCAAATACAATATCAAGAGGCAAATACAATTAATAGTGCATATGAGATAAGAACCAAATCAAAAAGGGTTTTATATGATGCTCAAATGCAAGGAGGCATGATGACATGAGCATGATATAATGATGATGCAACAATTATATGTAGGAAGTAGCATTTATATAGACTAGGCTAGTAGCATTGCAATTGTTAGACAATTGGGATGCTACAACTCTCCCCCACTAAACAAGAATCTCTCCCCGAGATTCCTAGGAAAAAGAGAACAACACAAGAAGAGGCGGGTGTTCGGAACGAAGGTGACCTTATGTTCCCAAGATGATGTCGAACGGAATGGTGCGACCACTACACCTTGCAAAACTTGCTAGACTTGTTGCGAGTCTTGCGTTTTGCTAGAGACACAAAGGTTTGGATGGATTGAAGGATAAAAGAATAGAACCACTTGTGAAAGAGAGGAGAAGATGATGTATCATGGATCAAGATAGACACACCGTTAAGATTGAAGATTTACCGATACTAGAGAGGATGGATCTTTGTGTCGCCGGCAGAAAAGATCTAGATTGGAGAGGTTTTAAAGCACTATGACAATAGCATCGTATTCTCTCTCGGATTTTGAAATGAATTTCGGAACAATATTGCCTTCAAACAATAGAGTCCCTTGATATGAACAGAAAGATTTAGCTAGACATCGCCGGATTAGATTTTTGTTGCGCCGGTAAGAACCCAAGGATCACGCAATTGAGGTGCGCGGATATAACTTCCAGAGACGGATGTGAAGCCAGATCATGGTGGAATCCTGAGAAGCAAAGAATATGGAGGATCTGGAGTTTATTGTAGGAACACTTATTGCTTTCTTTAGCCTTGAGGCTAACGCAATAGATTTGTGGATGATGGCATCAACCATAATTGGCTTTACCACAGGAAAGAATTGATGAAACAACGAGAGATAGCTTCCTTTCATCTTGTTTGGGGATATCAAACACCGGTAGAAAAACGAGGATAGAAAAGGGTTTGCGTTTGCTTCCACGGATAATCAAGATTTTGCTTCATCTAGGATGATGACCACCAACAAGAGATTATTGATTACTTTCTTCGAGAGAGCACTCCGGAAAACAAGGACGGAAGTAAAAGTACCAAGGGATAAAGGCCACTTACAACTTCCGTGGAATGAGTGAAATCACATTAATTCACATATTCAATGTACGAGAGCTAATGATAAGAGTAGTGGTATGGTAGCTACTCCATCCCGCACTCAAAGCATTACTCCGCACATGAATAAGAAAACCATGCAACCCAACTACCGAAACAGACTGAAGGTGTGGATAAGAAGAGCTCATGGAACTCCGTAAGAAACAAGGATTGATGCAAACGATTCACCGGATCCAAGATAGATAAAGGTGATGATGTTGTCGTCATATCATAAGTAACAAGCCACCGGAAAGATATGAAGGAAGATCACGGGGACAACTGCAAGATTCCACAGATAAAGAAAAAGATAGCACCACTTGAACCGAAGGATTACGAAAGATCTAAAAAGTCTTCATGGCCTCCGGGGGATTGAGCATAAACGATAGCGCGAGAGGTTTTCAAAGGATCACTTGACGAGACTGAGGTGAAGGAACTCCATGTTCTTCTTGAAATGATTGAGAGAGATTTAGCAGTCTTGAGGAAAACTATGGCGGAACGACGATGATAACTTGCCAACAAGGAACAACTCCGGATTGGTTGAAGATGGAAGATGGAATTAACAATGAACTTGCTGATTCCAAAGTTGAAGCGATGTATTTAGCAGAAGGACGTGGTCGAGATAGGTGACTTCAAAAAGTCAGAGTTCTCACTTTGAGACTTGCACACAGGCAGTGCTCACGAAGCTTGAGAGAAAGAGACACAGATCATCTTCCATGTCCTTCCCTTGATATCGAATAGGCAAGCATATTATCAACATATACCACCACGGATTAACAAGATATTCCCAGAATACCAAGTTCAAGCGATGAGAGGAACGAACGAATGCTCGAAACACTTTCTGAGCTCAACGCTCTTAGAAAGATCAATATTAAGAGCACGGGTTCGTATTGAAGAAGATGCACTGGAAGAATAGATTATCTGGTCCTTCGGAAGAAAAAGAGATGTCACCTGGTTCACATTGTCGATTGGGTCGCCGGTTACAAGGATAAAGAGATCTTGGATAAGAAACGATGATATAGCTTTGCCTATGGTATGAGCTATCAGAGACGAAAAAGATGTGCAGATATGGAGTTCAAAAAGATGTGCAACAGGATGGACAGATGATAGACCGCCGTAGTGCTTGAGAAACTCCGGATTTCCAAGGATGCTTGAATAAGCATAGATAGGATCACGGTGTACCCAAAATCACAGGAGTATCTTTGGCAATCCAGAGAGGTAGCATTTTCCATATTCCAATCGACACTATCATGAGTGGAATATAGCTATGCCGAGAACCAAATTACAATCACCAGCATCGGATCGACACATGTTATGTAATTAGCCCAAGAGAAAGGAGATGAAAAGAAACTCCAAGATTAAGCGCCGGTGACAAAAGAATGAGTTAGCATGGACATGCTGATAAAAGAGAGATAGATAATGTTTCACACATGACTGAAAAGGAGTGTGGAAACACAGATGGATCAAAGAAAAATTTTCCGCAATTTTCGGCATTAAAATACCGATAGATGTGCAAAATCACTTAGCAGATAGGGATTAGCATCAGATGCCTGCACAGAAGAACACCCTTTAAGAAGATGGCACCGGTTAACAAGGAGTCAGATATATCGCGCCGGTTTTCAAAAGCCTGTCAGTATGGAATGTACCATCAGTTGATAACCAAAAGGCAGATTGCGATAACAAAAAGGATGCAACAGATAGCCAAGGAATTACACACACACACACACACACTTTCTATGGTACTACGGAAACCCAGAACACGTGAATCCTAGTTTGAATGTTAAGAACAGGATTGAAAACGTTACACTCCCTTACCAGAAAAGGGTGGTGGTTGGGTAAGAAGAAAAATGGAAGCAGTCCTACTCTCGCGTTTTGTTTTTCCCTAGTATACATAACTACCAAAAATATTTGCTAGACAGACAACGACCATTTGGCTGAGACCCTGAAGGTCGGGATGTCTCTGATACCAATCGTAACTACCTCGGTGAATTACGCTCCTAGTACAAGCCTGGATGATCAGAAATGGTTGAAATAGTACGGTGGGGCCCAAATGCCACTCACAGGTAGACCTTTCGGCCGTCCCAACCATTTCCTAACATCGGGACAAGAACGGGCGGCGTAATCGGCAGGCGAAGGGATCAACTACATACACAAATGAGTATGTATGCAAGCCACCATACAATAGTACATCAGAGCCATTCCATCTAAAAAGAAAGGAAATATAGCAGCATACCGGCAAGATCCAAATATCCTAGATAGATATAATAGTTTGGGATATCTCCTCATACATCAATCAACAGTATCAAGCGGAAGCGGAAGACAAAATCCAGTACGGATAAGAAGCAAATCGGCATAAGATGCCCCATAAATAAGCACATCCGCCCCAGATCTCACGGATCCCGTTCCGGAATCTCTACACCGAATGATCGTTGCCCACATCATCCGTCTCTTCCACCCAGATCCATCTTGCGAGGTACTGTTCATCCGAACCAATAATTTATCGTGTGAGACCCTAGGGTACTCGGCAAGTCTTTATGCCTCTAAAGGGACACAACCTGGGGTGACGCAATTGCAGCAAAAGATAAACCCTAACAATTCTATAGATACTGCTAACCATCCGCCTAACGGAGATAGACGGATGTCCGTGAATTAATAACAACGATTATAACGAATAAAGGTAATCTTAACAGATCCATCCTCCTCCTCGCCACCGACGAGGAAGCGGACGAACAACCCCCATCCGTTGGCGGTGTTATTATCCATTCCGTGAGTATTGCACTATTTACTAGTCGGTACCTAGTCTAGTCGATTAAAAGCGGTACTTTAGTTATGCTTGTCTATGATCGAGAAACTGTGCTCCAAGTCGCCCATAACGCGGACACGGCTTTGAAAAGTTTTACCTGCGGTGCACAAATAACACACACTCGATATGCCTCGGAAAAACCAAATCAAAACCAACGAGACAGTCCACGACAAAGCGATCACAGGATTCAGAAATATTTGGGGCCACCCCATTGAGCTACCATAGCGAAGTTAGCTGACTCGAGACGGCCTCAAGGTTTGTGGCTGTAAACGACTGGGAACCCGAAAGTGTGACTGGGCTTGTCGATACAGCGTAAACGTGTCACGGACCTAAACAGTACAATGTGCTCCTCGCACAATCTTAAATAAAGCAGTAAAGCATGGCATAGGTACAGGATCGTAAATAAAACCTCAAACTAGTTTGTGGCCCCAAGAAATAAGAATGAATCAAGCTCGGCTCGGGGGTCCATAAGCCTCCCGGATGTGGATAGCGAATATTCTTGGAACAGAATCAAGTACTCGGGGTCTTACGGACACAAGTGAGCCTGAAAAACCAAATAGCGAATATGGCTCACCGATGCCACTTTCATTAGTTATCCCATTACTACTCAGGTTAAGTTGTTTAGGTACCTCGTTATCCATCGACAATCACATACCCTACACATGTTGTTCTCGACTCGCATGGCTCAAACAACTCCTGTAGTAATGGCTCATGGGATGGAGGAACAAGCTTCGGTGGGGTTTAAAAGTAAAGGCTATGTAATACTTGGGATTCAATTTAATGCAATCGCGACTCAATGATGCAAGAATAAGATAGAGGCAATAGGTACTATATGTATGCAAGCATGTGGTAGTGTTGCCTGGCAGCTCAGTTGAAGCGAGAGATGGATGGGTAGCGCTCTGGTTCTCTTGATATATCCCACCTTTCAGCCTATTCAAGAAGAACCAAACAAACAAGGGCCAACATAAATAAAGTGCACAAGCATATGAATAAATGCGACAAGCAAACAATCATGCCATGATGAATGATGCACAATTTGCATGGTATTAAGGTAGCATGGCATGGGTGAGGTGTGGAAACAAGATTAAATCATTTTATGGGGTTTTTGTCCCATTTTATTCTCATATTAGTTGCTGTATACAATATATTTATATGATGCATGCTTCAAATCAAACCAAGGAATGCATAAACAGAAAGGTCTCGTCGAGCTAATCATTTTAGACATATTATTTGTTAAATTTGGGGTTATAAAACAAAAGTTATTAATTTATTAAGTAAAAGGGCATTTTATTGTAATTTAAATAAACTTGGAATTTTAAATGTCCAAAATATATTTTGAATGGCATATTTGAATTCCTCACATTTTTCTGATTTGAAAACATATATTATTTGTATTATTTGGATTTATATTTGAAAAGATATTTAAAAACAGAAATATATTTGAATTTGAAATAATTAGAAAAGATTTGAATTTAAAACAGAAACAGATAGATACTTTTGTTACTCAGGATTAGCTAGACACAGACGCTGGCAGGTGGGCCTCTCTGCTGACTCAGCACACACGCGCACGGAAAAACTTTTGCCACCGCGAGCTCGTCTAGCTCGCAGACATCGCCAGACGGCCAACGTGTCTTTGGACACGTGGGAAAGCCGGGGCGCGGGGAAGGGATCGGTTCGTGATGGACTGGGTTTTCCGGGGGGGGTTTTAGAAAACCAAGGCTGGCTGACAGGTGGGGCGCTAGGGGGCTCGGGTTTAGGCGGGAAAAAGGGAGGGTTCTCGCAAAACGACATCGGCTGTGGCTGCGTCTGACGGACGCGACACTGACGACGGCGGAGACCGGCGGACTTCCGGCGACGATGGCGACGCCTCTGCTGCGCGAAACGTGACGCGGCTAAAACGAAAGTTGAAGAGCGGACAACGGCCTACAAGACTCATGCATGCTCGGCTAACGAGAGGGCTAATGCTGCACGCGCAGAGCGCTCGACGGAAGGCGGCGGCGCTACGGCGCACTAGAGGGAAGGGGGGCATGTCCGGGAGGTCAAAGGGCTCACCGAGGGGTTGCCGGCGTGGTCGATGGCGCTGAGGTTGCGGGGATCTGGAGGTGGGCTCGCGGCCGTGGAGCTTCGGTTCCTCCGGCCATGGCGACGGCGACGGCGCTCTGGGGCTTCCCAGTCGCTTCCCCTGGTGCTGGTCGACGAAGAGGATGCAGGGGAGCCTCCTGGTGCTCCTGGTTCAGCTTGGCGCGCTCCAGATCAGCGAAGGGCAGAGGGGCCGTGGCTAGGGTTTGGGGGTCGGCATGGGGAGGCCAGGCTGCTTGCAAGCCAGGGGATGAAGAAGGGAGGTAGAGGAGGACCTGGGCGCCTCCCAGATCCGATCTGAGGTGGCCATGGTGAGCTGGGGTGGTTGGGGAGATAGGGAGAGAGGAGGGAGGCACATGGGGTGGTGGTGGTAGCTTTAGCAA
Source organism: Avena insularis (assembly GCA_023614405.1). Lineage (NCBI taxonomy): Eukaryota > Viridiplantae > Streptophyta > Magnoliopsida > Poales > Poaceae > Avena > Avena insularis. The sequence continues at coordinate 161,558,499 of CM042695.1, read as the reverse complement.
AAAGGGAGGAGGGGTGGTCGGGTCTCCCTCTTTCTTTTCTTCTCTTGAAGCTAAAGAAAGAGGTGGGGTAGGGGAGGGTGTGCCATGGTGGGGCCTGCCTGGTAGGAAGAGAGGGGGAGCTGAGAGAGAGGGGGAGGAAAGGGGTAGCTCGGGTTAGCTAGGGCTAGGTTTAGGTGAGGGTCGGGTTAGATCTTGCTTAGGTTTAGAGAGAGGAGAGGGATGGTTTAGATTAGGTATAGATGGGTGTGGTTTAGAGAGAGAGGTAAGATGAGGTGGTGGCACTCCAAGCCCAAGCATGAACAAGATCAAACCAAGAGGAGAGAGAGATGTGGTTTAAATTCACTCAAAATTCAAATAAGATCCAAAGAACAAGCAAAAGGTGGGGCTTGCATGGCCCATGCAAAAATTTATGGCCATGTTGATTATTGTGAAAACAACATTTTTACATGGCATTATTATCATGCATTCCCAAAATTGGATTAAGAGCCAAGCAAAAAGAATTGTAGAATAAGTTCCAAGTGGAGTAGATGGGGATGATCACATTTGATTATAATTGGGACTTGCTAGTGTGTATATTCCACTAGATGTTTAATAGTCCCAAAAATATTCCCACATGAGCATAAATCCATAATAATCCATAAGGAAGCTAGGAAAAAGGGTTCCACTCACAAGGCATGCAAAGGTGGCCATGTGGCTCTCATATTTCAATATTGTGAAAACAACATGATGCTAAGATGAGAGCATGTGGAAAAGAATTGGATCCATCCCAACGCACATGAGCTAGAGGTAAAACCAATAAGTGCCAAGCTCATATTTAGTGGGATGGTGGAACTATAAGGTGGTGAAAGAAAAGGTGGTGGAGTTGAATAAAAGATATGCCCCCAACTCAACTTGGGCATTAAACAATATATCAAGAACCAAATACAATATCAAGAGGCAAATACAATTAATAGTGCATATGAGATAAGAACCAAATCAAAAAGGGTTTTATATGATGCTCAAATGCAAGGAGGCATGATGACATGAGCATGATATAATGATGATGCAACAATTATATGTAGGAAGTAGCATTTATATAGACTAGGCTAGTAGCATTGCAATTGTTAGAGAATTGGGATGCTACAGTAACCTTCCTGGGGTCCATCTTCCAGGTACTCCTCTTCATAGTCTGGCCATGGGAATAGCCAGGGACAAAGCCATGAGTACTCTTTAAGTACTCGCAAACTAATACTAATAGGTAAAGGGTTTTTTTGGATAATAGGACACTATGCTCTAGGGTTGTTTTGCAAAAGCCAGATTTATGTCTACTAAGTTCTAAAGCTAGTCACAATTTTATAACTCCTAACTGGGAACTTGTATTTCATATCACAACTCTGTTGTGGTCAAGTCAAAGTCTTAGTTCATTTCACAGGTCATTTTGAAAAGTCTGACAAAGTAACAAGATGGCCACTCCAAGTGTCCATAATCATGACGCGCTATTCGAATAGTTTGACACTCTGCAGAGATTGTACACTTTCACCACAACATTCGATACATCCGTCAGGAACAAATCCTGAATTCACCATACTCAGTATGCGGATAATCAATCCTAACCTTTCGATTACACGCCCTAGTATAAGCACCTCTCCTATGAGTTTGGCATCCCAACCATGACCAACTGTCATCTTTGGTACTGCACAGGTGGACAATCTTCACAAGGTAGCCTCAGCTCAGACCTTGGCCGTGAGGGAACTAATACTAAGAAATATAAGTTTCCAGTCAAGCCCTACCCAATATTCGGGTATTGTGGTTGTATGATAAAATTGGAATGGTATCGCATCCAGACAACCATCAGTTTTATAAAGGGCTAAGGCTCATGCCTCAACATTTTTATCACCAAAATTCTCAAGTGTTTGGAAACACATGTCCAAAACATTTCAATAGAATGATCCATCATTCCAAGGTTTTCATAACCATTTTTCCACCAAGTATTCCCATCTAGAAGTTGATCAAGTTTTTATGCTTAGCACTAGCATCTATAGGTGGGGGTAGTACTAATGAGGGGTGGTAACTAGTGGAGTTTCAACTAAGTACAACCTCATGTCTCAGGCTAATGTCAAGGTTTCTAACTTAGGCCAAATTTTATGCTCTTTATGCAACCTTCAGCATCTTTCCAATATCTACCAGTCACTTAAGTAAACTCTAAGTAAGCTTTGATAAAGAAATAAAGTAAGAAGCTTGCAAGTATAACTAGGATTGGTTTATCATGTGGGTATGATCACATATTCTTAAGGCATATAGTAGGCATAGTATCAAGTATGGGCTTGCATAGGTATAGTCTTAGCTTGCACAATATCAGTATAAGCTTGCTAAATTGCAAGTGCTAGCTTGCACATTCACTAGTAGTATTTGGCTTGCTAAAGTAGAGTGTCTTGCAAGTTTTAGCTTGCATTGGTATAGTATCAGCTTGCCTTGTGCAGAGCAGTGGATGAAGTTCTCCTCGACTTCTTCTTCGTAGTATCCTCCTTCCTCCTCGTATCCTTGGTCGGTACTAGCGTCTATGAATAAATACGAGGTACACAATCACCAAACAATACTTAACTACTTGCAATCATCACACACAAGGGTCCTATGGATGATCTAGCATCATCTCTAACATTACAAGGTTAGGGCTTGATTTAAATCCTTTTATTTTTAGAAAAGTAATTTCTACTCATTGAAAAACTACTTAAGATTTAATATTCTCCAAACCCAACATGGGATCATGTTGACACATGTCATCACCACATATTGTAGTCCATGGTAATGTGATTTAAAGTGGTGTCACAATTTAATAAGGTTTTACCCTTTTATTTTAATTAATTAAAGTGGCTAGAAATGCTTATGTAGCATTCTTTTATTACTTGAACATTATTTCTGCTAGTAAACCTATATATTTTTATATATTCTGAAAAGGTATGGTTAAATGTGATTTTTGAGAGTTGGAATCAACTCAAAATATATTATGGTTTAAATTTGAAAAATGTTTGAATGCAGAAAAGCTTCTGCCTTGTTATTTTTACCATGGGTGATCTATAGATCCAAATGACTTGAATCCAACGGGCTTGGATTCAGCATTCACAGTCCTTTCCAACAAAATTGGTTTCATTCAATTTGGTGCACAGAATCGATCTGTGTTGATTTTTGAAGTTGGGTACAGAAGTGTGTTTGAATTGAAATAGAAAAAGGTTTAATTTGAATAACTGGGCTGCGCGGGAAAAGTTATTGGGCCGGCCTGCTAAGTGCAGTGCTCCCACGGGCTGCTTAAGTGGGTGTCCCCACTCGTTAGTGACACGGGGCTGGGCGAAGCGGTATGGGGCGACGTGGATCGTTCGATCTAGTTCTAATCTAACGGCTGGGAGTCATCGTTGACGCGAGACAACGCCGGCGAGAACGAAACCTAGCGCAGCAAGTGAGGGTTGCTGGGGGCTCATCGGGGTACTGGCGAGGTTCGGCGAGGCAGGCGAACGACGAAGTCGACGACGGCGAATCTCCTGGCACCGGTGGCTTCTCCTGGGGCGGCTCCAATCGCTGGCTCCCTTCTTCTCCAGAGGCGGCGGGCTCCGGTGAAATTCCGGCGGGGTGGTGCTTGCCTTGCTCTGAGAACGGTGTGGCACGATCAGTGAGGAGAGGGGAGTGAGATGGTGTGAAGAAATCATGCGGGGGTGGCCTCTATTTATAGTCGAGCGAGGGGACCGTCGGGGCGCACGGTGAGCTCGTCGGGGGCGATGTTACAGGTGGCTAATGGCATGGGCAAGGGTAGGGGACGGTGCAGTGTCTCCTGGTGATGCTCAACAACATGGTCTCGAGGCATGGGGCGGTGTGGTTTGGTCTGGAACGGGCGGTGCTCTGCGCGGCAGAGGCGGCGTCTTCGACGGCGGGCGGTGGTTGTGCGGCACGGGGCGGCAAACGGGGATGTCTGGCGGTCTCCTGGGTTGGTGGGGATTGTGTATGCACGCGGCGAGGGCGGCGCGCGGTCTGTGGGCTTCGGTCGAGGGTCGTGCTCTGGCGCATGCTCGGCATGGTCTCTGGCGGTCTGGGCGCGGCTTGTGCGCGTGGTCCAGGGCTTGGCAACGCTCGCGGCTGGGACAGGTAGTGGCGGTGGACGGTGGGCTGCCTCCCAGACAAGGTTGGCAAGGCTAGTTCTTTCTCTAGCCTGCTGTCCACAATGGGGTGACAAGGGGGTGCTCGGCTGTTCACCATTGATGGCAATGGCAAGCTCACAGGGGTGCTAGTGCTTAGTTAAACTTCCTATATGATCTACTGAGCTGTGTGTGAGCTAACTAGGGAACAAGTTAGGCCAATTTTACTGCACACTATAGTGTTTGATGTTTGTTTGCATTGTGTCTGCAACCTGTTTGATGAAATGGCCGCATGAAATCAAGTTTTGAATTTTGAAAAGATTTTTGGTGGGTTTTCTAGATTGGTGCTGGTGAGTCTGCAGATGCTTGGGTTTTGAAAGTTGAGCTTGTTTGAGTGGTTTTTGAAAAAGTGGGATCTTCCCATATGATAAAGATTCAATTTTGAATTGTCTTTTAAACTATGTATTTGAAAGTTTCTGGATGATCACAAAGTGGGCCTTGATACCTTGTTATGAGTACATTCAAGGGGTGCAAAGATCGAGAAAAGTTTCTGTTAGGTTCTGAAAGTTTGAGATAGCCAAAGTAGGCATGGGAGTTAAATTGGTCAAAGTGACCATTCATTCCATATATGTGTTTTGATTTACTTGTCTTTAGGAAAGGTGTGGGAAGCATTTTAGATGATGTTTATTTCACCTAAGAAACATTTTACAAGCAATGAAACAAACAAACAAATAAGGTGGTTTTAAAGGATTTCAAAATCCATGCATACACATATGCATGCATTCATGATTTCATTTAGAAAAGTTTTTTGTTAACCCTAATTTTGATGATTAGAATTTGATGATCCAAGCTTAGTATTTTTGGGATGTTACAGTACCCCTTGCACATGGTACATGAGCTTTCCCATAAACAAAATGACAAGGCAAGAAGACAGTGAGCATCTCGGCGATCTTTTTTTTCTATGTGCATAGCTTTTTATTGAGGATGCTTCATAGATTGCTCACTATGGTGATGCTGCAAGTTTCCACCATGATTAGGCATGGCTTAGGCTAGCGGCCTAGGCGTTTCTCTAACACAGGATTCAAACTCCATGGACTTACAAGGTCCCTCTTTATTTCACACCGTTGACATCCATAGACAAAAGAGCACGATACCAACTGTGTACAGAGTACAAGTGCAATGTTGAAAACGTTCCCCGTGACAGCACGATTCTGCTAATTCCAACGTATAGATGCAAGCATATACAACTTTGATGGCACAATGGTTCCGGTCTATTAGGGGCAAGAAATAAAGTGCGCCATCAAGTTTGTGAGAGATTTACTAACTAGTTTTATCATAACAAAATACTTTTTGATTCGAAAGGTAGATGAAGCTTGAGAATTTTCTTCGAATAGAAACAATGCTACTAGGTAGATATGGTGGACACAAGTGGAAAAAGTTTTGGTTCAAAGGGTTTTGAAAATATGAGAAGTACGCCTTCTCAAAACAGGTTTTTGGCTAGCAAGGCTGGGCAGCAAGCAAGAGAGTTGAAAGAAACAAGCAAACATACAAGTACTAAAGCCAAACATGCAATCTTCCTTGAAGACACAAAAGAATCTTAAATAAAGAATACTAAGCTTATGAGCCAACAATAAAGAAAACAAATGATACAAAATATCTGTAAGCTTTTTGTTCTTTCTCTTTCAAAGTAATGCTACTGACCAGAACTCAGTTTGCCCACTTGATGATCCCAAAGTGGTGCCAATACTGATCAACAAGATCCATCATATAATAGAGATTGCAAACTAAAAATAAGAAGTGCAAAAAGTAAAAGATGAGACTTCTCAATAATATTCAATAAAGGCACTCACACCAAGGGATACATAGATAATCAACTATAGGAGAGATACTTCCACATGCAAACCGAACTATAAGATAACCTCTCTACCATAGATATGAATCCACTAAAAAGGTAAAATATAAAAGATAATGGTGGTGATACCGCGGCACTCCCCCAAGCTTGGAACAAGCCAAGGGGATGCCAAACCTGATGATGAATTACTCCTTTGGTGGTGGTGGTGTGGCCCCTTGTCTATGATAGGAAAACCCTCCAGCATATTATGAAGCTTGTTGTTCTCTTATTAAAGTTCATCCACCATCATCCTCAAAGCACGATATCTCTCACAGAACTCATCAGTGGTTTGAAGGGCTTCTGCTGCCTCGGGGCAGTATCTGAAGTCTGGACCAAAGGCTGTGATTCCCTGCATTTGATGAGAAAAAGCATCTGCAGTGTTAATTGCTCCTACAAAAGTAGGTTTCCTTCCCCTTGTTCCTGCGGCGGTTTGTTCTTCCAACTTTATCTCCACAGGCTTCTTGCCTTTGTCGTTGGTGGAGACCATGTTCCTCTAAAATTGAGAAGATTTCCTGAGAGAAATAGATTGAAATGAAAAAACGATGAGAACATGATGCACAAACCTTGGGGATCCGGGGGATTATATATTACGAAGTTTCAATGCATAAGGAAGGTTTTGACACAGAAACAAAGCGGAGACGGAGTTCGGGGGAGTCAAACCCCCTCCAGGCGCGGCCAGACTGGGCCCGCGCCTAGGGTGGGTCTGTCCAACCCGGACTCTGTTTCCTCTTCAGTTTCGTCTCATAGCTTTCCTTGTATTAAAAATGGAAAAAATATAAAAAGATTGGATTTTCACGAAACTTCTGTTTTCACCACTTTTACCTATTCAAAGACGAACTCTGCAGATTCCTTTTCTCTTTCTCCTGAGAATTTCCTTCATACAAAAACTTCGCACAAAATCAATGACAACATTAGTGTAAGCAAAAACAATAAACATTTGGGTACACACTTAAAACTGAAAACCCATCATAACAAAAGCTTCTGTAAGAGGCAAATGCAAATGATGGCAGATATCTGTCAAAACAGACCAGCAGGTAAAGATTGATTTTTTTGAAGACCTTCTGTTGCTAAAATAAAAAAGTGGAGAACTGATGAAAGTTGGGTAACAACCTGGAGAAAAAGCACAGAAAAATGCAGCTCCATCCGATGTACTAAGATCCCTCATGATTTTCTAAAATACAACACAAAAATCTGTCAGAGGACAGCCACTTTTCACAACTCCTCTACTTCACAAAAGTAGTTGAACTTGACACAAAAACCAAAAAAAGGATAAGGAGCGGTTATTACTGTCAACAACCGGATTTTTAATCCCAGATGCCTGTTATGCCATACATCGCAATCCCAGGATTACCATTTTTGCGAGACATAACAGATTTGGATATCACAGTACATCATCCATTACAAACCATACATAAGGTCTTACACAAATAAGGATCTCATGATGCAGTTTTTAATACAACTCAAGCAGCGGAATAACGTAATAATAAAGGTAGCGTAGGAGAAGCTCCATCTTCGGGGTCACAGGCAATGGTGATGATGGGAGATGATCCTAGTTGTCGTAACCTTCCTGGGGTCCCTCATCCTGGTACTCCTCTTCATAGTCTGGCCACGGGAATAGCCAGTGACAAAGCCATGTGTACTCTTTAAGTACTCTCAAACTAATACTAACAATTGAAGGGGTTTTTTGTAGTAGGACACTAAGCTCTAGGGTTGTTTTTCAAAAAGCCAGATTTACCTCTACTAAGTTCAGAAGCAAAGAATGCTAGTTGAAGTTTTATAACACCTAAGTGAGAACTCGAATTTCATATCACAACTCTGTTGTGGTCAAGTAAAAATCTCAATTCATTTCACAAGTCATTTTGAAAACATCTAACGGGGGAACAGTACGACCACTCTAACTGTCCATAACCGTGGACGCGGCTATTCGAATAGTTTGACACTCTACAGAGATTGTACACTTTCACCACAACATTCGATACATCCGTCAGGAACAAACCCTGAATTCACCATACTCAGTATGCGGATAATCAATCCTAACCTTTCGATTCCACGCCCTAGTATAGGCACCTCTCCTGTGATTTTGGCCTCCCAACCATGACCCACTGTCATCTTGGGTACTGCACAGGTGGACAATCTTCACAAGGTAGCCTCATCTCAGACCTTGGCCGTGAGGGAACCCATACTAAGGTATATAAGTTTCTAGTCAAGCCCTACCCAATTTTCGGGTATTATGGTTGTACGGTAAAATTGGAATGGTATTGCATCCAGACAACCATCAGTTTTATAAAGGGCTAAGACTCATGCCTCAACATCTTCATCATCAAAATCATCTGGTGTTCGGAAACACATGTCAAAACATCTCAGTAGAATGACTCATCATTCTAAGGTTTTCATAACCATTTTCCACCAAGTATTCCCATCTAAAGTTAATCAAGTTTTATGCTTAGCACTAGCATCTACAAGTGGGGTGAGTACTAATGAGGGGTGGTAAACAAGTGGAGATTAATTAAGTTCAATCTCATGCCTTAGGATGACATCAAGATTATCTACTTAGGCCAAATTTTATGCTCTTTATGCAACCTTCAATTATATTTCTATAATCAACAAGTCACTTAAATAAACTCTAATAAAAGCTTTGATAAAGAAATAAAGTAGAAAGCTTGTAAGTAAAACTAGGATGGTTTATCAACTGGTATAAGCTTGCAAGTAAAACTTGCATGGTTTGGCTTGCTAAGATAGTGGTATAAACTTGCTAGGTTGCAAGTGTTAGCTTGCTAATTCAACCAGTGGTATTAGGCTTGCCTTGTGCAGAGCAGTGATTGAAGTTCTCCTCGGCTTCTTCCTCGTAGTATGCTCCTTCCTCCTTGTAGCCTTGGTTGGTACTAGCGTCTATAAATAAATACGAGGTACGCAATCACCAAACAGTACTTAAATATTTTCAATCATCACACAAAGGTGCACTATAGATGATCTAGCATCATCACCTATATTACAAGATTAAAGCATTTGCCTTATTTATTTTAAGTTGAGAAAAGTAATTTCTACTCATTCAAAAACTACTTAAGGTTTAATATTCTCCAACTCAAACATGGGATCATGTTGACACATGTCATCACCACATATTTCAGTACATGGGAATGTGATTTAAAGTGGTGTCACAATTTAATAAGGTTTAACCTTTTTATTTTAAATAATTAAAGTGACTAGAAATGCCTAGGTGGCACTCTTTTATTACTTGAACATTATTTCTGTAAGTAAACCCATATGTTTTTATGTATTCTGAAAGGTATGTTCAAATGTGATTTTTGAGAGTTGGAATCAACTAAAAGGTATTATGGTTGAAATTTGAAAAATGTTTGAATGCAGAAAAGCTTCTGACTTGTTATTTTTACCAAGGGTGATCTACAGATCCAATTGATTTGAATCCAACGGGCTTGGATTAAGCATTTCAGTACCTTTCTAAAAAAATTAGTTTCATGCAATTTGGTTCACTGAATCGAACTGGGTTGATTTTTGAATCTAGGGACATAACTATGTTTGAAATAAAATAGAAAAATCTAAATTCAAACGGTTGGGCTGCGCGGGAAAGTTTAATGGGCCGGCCCAGTGTCACTACGCAGCGCGGGGCGCAGCTGACAGGGGAGTTCCACCAGTCAGTGGTTCATAACACGTGAAGCGGTACATGCGGTGTGGTTCGTTGGATTAGAAGTGAAATCAACGGCTAAGGGTCGTCGTCGACAATGAACATGTCACCGGCGAGCTCGGACCCTAGCGTCTCGGTGGGGGTGCATAGGGGGCATACCGGGGTTCCAGCGACGACGGCGAGGCGGGCAAACGAACGAGTCAACGACGATGATCCTTCTGGTACCGGCAGCTCCTCCTGGGGCGGCTCCAATCGATGGCCCCTTCTTCTCCAGCAGCGGCGGGCTCCGGCGCAATTCCAGCGATGCGCTGCTCCTCGTGCTCCGGCTAGAGGGTGTAATGATCAGTGAGGTGAGGGGAGTGGGATGGTGTGCTTCAATCGGCTGGGGGTCGCCTCCTTTTACAGGCTCGACGGCGAGACCGAGAGGGATGGCAGGCGACGGTGGCGACACGGCTACGGGCGACTAGAGGCATGGCTGAGGTTGGCGATCGACAGGCGGTCTCCTGGAGATGCTCTAGAACTTGAATGCGAGCTTAGGGGCGTTGGCAATTGGTCGGGAACGTGCGGTGCTCTGCATGGCAGAGGCGGCGAACTCCACGGCGAGCGGTGGCTACGAGGGACGGGCGATGAAACGAACATGTCTGGTGGTCTCCTGGGACGGTGGGGTGCATGCTGGTGAGCGGCAACGGCTCGAGGTGTTCGGGTTTCGTGGGAATGGTGCGCATCAGCAAGGCGCATCGGCATGGTCAGCAAGGGCGCGCTGTGGCGGTTCTTAGCTTCAGGCTGTTCTTCAGCTAGGGCTGGTCGAGAGGTGGCGGTGAGGCATGGGCTGCATGCTAGACAAGGTGGGCACGGCTAGTTCTTCTCCTAGCTTGCTGTCCACACTGGGGTGACATGGTGAGGCTCGTCCTGCTCACCATTGATGGAATTGGCAAGCTCACAGTGGTGCTAGAGGTTAGTTAAAGGAGCTAGATGATCTACTAAGGCTAGTTGCAACTAGAAAGGGAACAAGGTTGGCCAATTCATTGCTCCAAATAGTGTTTGTGATTTGTTTGATTTGAATCTGCAACCTGTTTGATGAAATGGCCGCAAGAACTTAAGTTTTTAATTTTCAAAAGATTTTTGGTGGGTGTGCTAGGCATGTGTTGAGGATTCTGTGGGTGCTTGGGTTTTGAAAATTGAACTTGTTTGAGTGGTTTTTGAAATAGTGGGATCTTCCCATATGAGATAGATTCAATTTTAAATGTCATTTAAACTTAGCATTTGAGTGTTTTTGGAAGATCACAAAGTGGGCCTTGGTACCTTGTTATGAGTACTATCAAGGGGTGCAAAGATCCATCCATGATTCTATTGAGTTTTGAAAGTTAGAGATAGCCAAAGTAGGCATGGGAGTTACTTTGGCCAAAGTGACCATTCACTTCATTTGTTCATTTTGAGTTGTTTGTCTTTGGGAAAAGTTTGGGGATTGTTTAGATGATGTTTATTTCACCTAAGAATCATTTTACAAGAAAGAAACAAAGAACCATGGCAATTCAAAAGAATCCAAATTTTGAATACACACACATATGAATGCTTTCATATTTTTAGTTGGGAAAGTTTTTGTTAACCCTAATTTTGATGATTAGAGTTTGATGATCCAAGTTTAATATTTTTGGGATGTTACAAACCTTCCCCCCTTAAACAAAATCTCGTCCCGAGATTTGAAAAAGGACGAAAAAGATTACCTAGGATTTGAAGAGATCGAGAAACTCTGTCCTGATGTGATCCTCGCGCTCCCACTTAATCTTGAGAAACTTGATGCTTCTGGTTCGGGTAGTTCTGAAAGCTTCTTCCAAAATACGGATGGGTACTTCAGGATAGGTCAGGTCATCGTTGATTTCTATGGTCCGGTGATCAATGTTCTTGAACACTTCAGTCTTTTCCGGAACTTCTAGGCACTTGCGAAGTAATGAGATATGGAACACATTGTGCACGGCTGACATCTCTTCGGGTAGTTCCAATTGATACAACACTTCTCCTCGACGGTTTAGAATCTTGAAGGGGCCGATATATCTGGGGGCTAACTTTACTATGAGCTAGAAACGCTGCATTCCTTTCAATGGCGATACTTTCAGATACACGAAATCTCTGATATGGAAAGCGAGGTCTCGACGTCTCTTGTCGGTGTAACTCTTCTGTCTGTACTGGGCGGTCTTGAGGTGCTCACGAATCTTGTGAACCTTCTCTTCTACTTCTCGTTGGATGTCGGGTCCGAAAATCTGACTCTCTCCTACTTTCGACCAGTTCAAAGGGGTGCGACACTTCCTTCCATACATGAACTCAAATGGGGCCATTTGCAAACTAGCTCGATAACTGTTGTTGTATGAATATTCTGCGAACTGCAGACAATCTTCCCATTTTGATCCATACTCTAATACACATGCTCTCAACATGTCTTCGAGTATTTGATATACTCGCTCCGTTTGTCCATCGGTCTGAGGGTGATAAGCGATGCTGAAATCTATTCGGGTTCCTAAACCTTCTTGGACTTTCTTCCAGAATCTCGAGGTAAACTGAGTTCCTCGATCCGATACGATGTTCTTGGGGACTCCATGCAAACTGACGATTCTAGCGATGTATAACTCCGCTAGCTTCGAACTCTGATATGTGGTCTTGACGGGTAAGAAATGGGCGACTTTGGACAATCGGTCAACTGTGACCCAGATAGAGTCATTTACCCTACTATAAGTAGGTAATCTGGTGATAAAGTCCATTCCAACGGAATCCCATTTCCATTCTGGAATCTATAATGGTTGCAACAATCTAGCGGGTCTTTGATGTCCCGCCTTGACTCACTGACATATATCACACTTGGCGATATAGCTTCCAATTTCGCTCTTCATCTTATGCCACCAAAATTGTTCTTTCAAATCATGATACATCTTCGTTCCTCTAGTGTGGATAGAATAAAGAGTATCATGAGCTTCCTTGAGAATAACTTCTTTCAACTCAGAATCTGCTGGTAGACAAAGGCGTTCTTTGTACCACAGAACTCCTTCTTCGTCTTCGGTGAATCCGGGTACTTTGCCTGTACCGATACGACATTTGATTCCGTCGATACTAGCATTTCCTTTCTGCGCCTCCTTGATCTGGCTGATCAAAGTGGGTTGAAGTTCTATGCTAGCCAAACATACTTCACTCACTAATTCAATGCGGAAATCTTCCATCTCTTTGTGCAGACTTGGCTGCTCCTTCAAAATCATGGAGTTCAAGCGGCACGGCAATCTGCTAAGGGCATCTGCTACCACGTTGGCTTTAACGGGGTGATAGTGAATGTCCAGATCATAATCTTTGATTAGCTCAATCCATCTTCTCTGCCTCATATTTAGCTCCTTATGAGTTAATATGTACTTCAAGCTCTTGTGATCTGAATAAATCTCACAACAGTTTCCCATCAGGTAATGCCTCCATGTCTTCAGGGCTAGAACTACGGCTGCGAGCTCGAGGTCATGGGTTGGATAGTTCTGCTCATGTTGTTTCAGTTGTCGAGATAGATAAGATATAACTTTGCCTTCTTGTATTAGCACACATCCGAGACCGATCTTGGATGCGTCACAATACACGTCAAAGGGCTTCGTGATATCCAGCATGATTAAGATTGGGGATGTAATCAATCTTCTCTTGAGTTCTTGAAAACCCGCTTCACATTTGTCCGTCCGTTCAAACTTCTTGTCCTTCTTCAGCAATTGGGTCATGGGTCTTGCGATACTCGAGAATCCTTCTACGAACTTGCTGTAGTATCCTGCCAATCCGAGAAATGCACGAACTTGGGTTTGAGTGGTTGGGGCTTGCAAATCTTCGACATCTTTCACCTTTGCAGGGTCAACGGCAATTCCTCCGGCTGATACAATGTGGCCGAGGAATCCTACCTCCTGTAACCAGAATTCACATTTGCTAAACTTGGCGTACAACTGATGCTCTCTAAGGGTTCCAAGAATGGTCCTTAGGTGTAGCTCATGCTCTTCTTCGGATTTGGAAAAAAACAGAATGTCATCGATGAGAACAACGACAAACTTATCTAGGAAGTCCATAAAAATCTTATTCATGAGATTCATGAAATAAGCGGGGGCATTGGTTAATCCGAAAGACATGATAGTATACTCGTATAATCCATATCTGGTGGTAAAGGCAGTCTTTGGAATATCCTCTGCACGAATCTTGAGTTGATGATAGCCAGTCCTAAGATCAATCTTAGAAAACACTTTGGCACCGGTCAACTGATCAAACAGGTCTTCTATCTTGGGCAATGGGTATTTGTTCTTGATAGTGACATCATTCAACTTCCGATAATCCGTACACAAACGGTTACCTCCGTCTTTCTTGTCCACAAACAAGACAGGTGATCTCCATGGTGACGCACTTGGTTTAATCAATCCAATTTCTAGCATGGCATCTAGTTGCTTCTTGAGTTCTGCTAGTTCAGACGGGTTCATACTATATGGTCTCTGGGCGATGGGTCCTGTTACGGGGATTAGTTCAATGATAAACTCGATATCCAGATCTGGGGCATACCGGGCAAAACATCTGGAAATACATCGGGGTATTCACAGACTATCCGGACTTGGTCAATGGTAGGTTGGGATATACTCTTGTTGCACTTGAATTGACGAGGTAAGGTTTCAGATACATGCTCGTCGATATTCCGGACCGTCATGGTTATGGCTTTCTTGGCACAGTCAATTAATCCTTTATGTTTGGACATCCAATCCATTCCTAGTACTACTTCCAAACCTTTAGTTCCGAGTACTATCATATTAGCATAAAAATCTATGCCATGGATTCGAATAGGGATGGCTTTGCAGATTTGCCTAGCTTTGGTGGTTGAACCGGGGATTTGAACAATCATAACATGCTTCAGTTTGGTTGGTTGAGTCTTACTAGTGCATGCAAATTCTTCGGTGACAAATGAGTGCGATGCACCAGAATCAAACAACACTCTAGCAAGTACTGAATTAACAGAAAACATACCCAGCATGACGTCTGGCGCTTCCTGGGCTTCTTCAGCATGCATGAGAAAAAGACGGCCGTTGCGGTTGAGCTTAATTCTGGGCAAACCTTATTCCGGATGAACACGCTGTCACGAGCTGGGGCATTTGCATTGGGGGCTGCGGCATTCTTATTGGGGAACTCATTGGAGTAGTGACCCTTATTTCCATAGTCATAACAAGTCACTTGCAACTTGTCCTTTGCTGCAACAGGCACATCATTGTTTCCAGTCCTCGGGGCAGTGTTGGTTTTGGCGGCAGCATTGTTGTTGTTGAACTTGGGTGGTGCATGGTTGAAATTGTTAGAATTGTTGGGGTTGTTGTGATTTCCTCCGGGCCTTGGGTTTCCATGGTTGGGATAGGTCGGACGGTTCACCGGGGGTCTATTGGTTCTCGGGAAAAATCCTGGAGATGGGTATGATGGGTTCCTGGCTAATGCATCATATGACGCTTGCGGTTCTCATTGTCTTGGTTAATATTTCCTTCCATCTGAATGGAAGAGTCGACGAGGGCTTCAATATCATCAAAGGGGTTATTGACTAACACTGTCTGCATCTCATCGTGCAGACCATTCAAGAATCTCTCTTTCTTCTTGGCTTTAGTGTCGATCTCATCCCGGTCATACCTAGCTAATGACAAGAATTTGTCACGGTATTCCCCTACGGTCATCCTTGCTTGCTTCAGTTCTCTGAAATCATCTGTCATCCTCTTGATTCAAACCTGGTGGCACATGAGTTCTGCTAAACTTGACTTTGAATTCCTCCCAGGTCATCATCTGTCTTCCGGTCATTGCACGAAAGTTGTTCCACCATGCTCTTGCATCTCTGGCTAGATAGTGGGTGGCGAATAGAACTTTCTCGTTAGCTTCCACTCTGGCGACTTCCAGGTTGTTCTCTTTGGTTTGCAGCCAATCATCTACATCTAGGGGCTCTTCTGGCTTAGTGAAAACAGGTGGGTTGGTGTTCTGGAAATTCTTGAGCTTAGATCCATGGTTGTCCTGATTTCCTTGGCCTTGATTGTTGTGGGCCAGCTGAGTTATCTGCTGAAGGGTGGCTAGGTTGGCTTGACGTTCTGCTCTTTCAGCTTCGTGGTCAGAAACAAACATTTGCAGGATCTGCAACATCGGGTCCGGGGATGAACCACTTCCTCCGCGTGGCATCTGAAGATTGAGATAGATCATGAGAAAAGAGGGAAATTTCTAAGGTTCAGGGCCTTTGGAAAGGTTTTAAAGTTTAACTCAGATTTTCTAGCAACTTGCTTTTCATTCATTCATCCATAGCACATGATACAAACACACACCACAGAAAAGGAAAATAGATGGTTTCAAGAACCATTCTGGAACTACGATACAGTGGGACCGAATATAACTCACTACGCTAGTGCTCAAGTGCTACTACTCCTCGGAGTCGGTGTATTCGTCATCCTCATCATCCTCGTCGTCATCGATGAAGGAAAAATCATCCTCATCGGTGAAGAAGTCCATGGCCTGATCCTCCAGAAAATCATCATCATTGCTGAGATAGTAGTAGGGGTCTCCACGAAGATATTCTCCGGCATTATCCCTTTCCTCCAACTGCATGTCTCTCTCGTGGATGGTCTCCTCCAAATCCAAGATACGGTGGCGAAGACGGGCAATGATGCGCTCCTTCTTGTCAAGCGGACGGCGGCGAGACTTGCGGCCCTTCGCTAGCATGGCGATGGTCTGATCCTTCGTCTTGATGATGGCGGACTTGTGGTTGGAGTAGTCACGGGCATTGTCCAACTCCTGCTGACGATCATACATCATGAAACTAAGGTGGTCCAACTGAGTCTTCAGCTCGTGGTAGTATGGGGCTTCCAGTGGCTCAAAGCGGGTACCCTTGATCTGGTTGATACTCTACCCACACAGACGGGCAAGAGCTTCCTGCATGGCCCTAGCAAGTCCATCGAGCCAGTTGTTCTCTCTTAAGGTGAACTTAATTCCCTCTGCAGTGGGAGGTTCAATCTTTCCTTGGAGACTTGCAACAATTAGCCACTGCAGATCTTCTCCTCCTTGATCATTGAGTTGAGCTCCGAAGAACTCAAGGTCTGGACGCTCCAGAAATTCTGAAAGCTGGTCCAAATCGCGCTCAAAGATGAGGTCTCCTCCATTCCCCAACTGATAAAACTTGCTGTACTTCACGTCCATCTATAAGAATATAGGATGAGTAAGTTAGTAGAGTGATCAAGTGTGTCAAATTTTAGGTATTTTGCAAGAGTTTTTGAGGAACATGAATTTTTATGAAAGAAACCAAGTGATAAGAAGGGGAATAAGTTTTTGTAAATATTTGCTTCCTTTGGTTTTGAAACTAAGTTTTTGATTCAAACTTCCAGTCTAACTAGGGTCTCCTATGGTCAGGATGGATCTGATACCAAATTGTCAACAACCAGATTTTTAATTCCAGATGCCTGTTATGCCATACATCGCAATCCCAGGATTACCATTTTTGCGAGACATAACAGATTTGGATATCACAGTACATCATCCATTACAAACCATACATAAGGTCTTACACAAATAAGGATCTCATGATCCAGTTTTTAATACAACTCAAGTAGCGGAATAACGTAATAATAAAGGTAGCGTAGGCGAAGCTCCATCTTCGGGGTCACAGGCAATGGTGATAATGGGAGATGATCCTAGTTGTCGTAACCTTCCTGGGGTCCCTCATCCTGGTACTCCTCTTCATAGTCTGGCCACGGGAATAGCCAGTGACAAAGCCATGAGTACTCTTTAAATACTCGCAAACTAATACTAACAAGTGAAGGGGGTATTTGTAGTAGGACACTAAGCTCTAGGGTTGTTTTGCAAAAAGCCATATTTACCTCTACTAAGTTCAGAAGCAAAGAATGCTAGTTGAAGTTTTATAACACCTAAGTGGGAACTCGAATTTCATATCACAACTCTGTTGTGGTCAAGTAAAAATCTCAATTCTTTTCACAAGTCATTTTGAAAACATCTGACGGGGGAACAGTATGGCCACTCCAATAGTTTGACACTCTTCAGAGATTGTACACTTTCACCACAACATTCGATACATCCGTCAGGAACAAATCATAAATTCACCATACTCATAATGCGGATAATCAATCTTAACCTTTCGATTACACGCCCTAGTATAGGCACCTCTCCTGTGAGTTTGGCCTCCCAACCATGACCCACTGTCATCTTGGGTACTGTATAGGTGGACAATCTTCACAAGGTAGCCTTAGCTCAGACCTTGGCCATGAGGGAACCCATACTAAGGTATATAAGTTTCCTGTCAAGCCCTACCCAATTTTCGGTTATTGTGGTTGTACGGTAAAATTGGAATGGTATCGCATCCAGACAACCATCAGTTTTATAAAGGGCTAAGACTCATGCCTCAACATTTTCATCATCAAAATCATCTGGTATTCGGAAACACATGTCAAAACATCTCAGTAGAATGACTCATCATTCTAAGGTTTTCATAACCATTTTCCACCAAGTATTGCCATCTAAAGTTGATCAAGTTTTATGCTTAGCACTAGCATCTACAAGTGGGGTGAGTACTAATGAGGGGTGGTAAACAAGTGGAGATTAATTAAGTTCAATCTCATGCCTTAGGATGACATCAAGATTATCTACTTAGGCCAAATTTTATGCTCTTTATGCAAACTTCAATTATATTTCTATAATCAACAAGTCACTTAAATAAACTCTAATAAAAGCATTGATAAAGAAATAAAGTAGAAAGCTTGTAAGTAAAACTAGGATGGTTTATCAACTGGTATAAGCTTGCAAGTAAAACTTGCATGGTTTGGCTTGCTAAGATAGTGGTATAAACTTGCTAGGTTGCAAGTGTTAGCTTGCTAATTCAACCAGTGGTATTAGGCTTGCCTTGTGCAAAGCAGTGATTGAAGTTCTCCTCGGATTCTTCCTCGTAGTATCCTCCTTCCTCCTCGTATCCTTGGTCGGTACTAGCGTCTATAAATAAATACGAGGTATGCAATCACCAAACAGTACTTAAATATTTTCAATCATCACATAAAGGTGCACTATAGATGATCTAGCATCATCACCTATATTACAAGATTAAAGCATTTGCCTTATTTATTTTAATTTGAGAAAAGTAATTTATACTCATTGAAAAACTACTTAAGGTTTAATATTCTCCAACTCAAACATGGGATCATGTTGAAACATGTCATCACCACATATTTCAGTACATGGGAATGTGATTTAAAGTGGTGTCACAATTTAATAAGGTTTAACCTTTTTATTTTAAATAATTAAAGTGACTAGAAATGCCTAGGTGGCATTCTTTTATTACTTGAACATTATTTATGTAAGTAAACCCATATGCTTTTATATATTCTGAAAGGTATGTTCAAATGTGATTTTTGAGAGTTGGAATGAACTCAAAAGCTATTATGGTTGAAATTTGAAAAATGTTTGAATGCAGAAAAGCTTTTGACTTGTTATTTGTACCAAGGGTGATCTACAGATCCAATTGATTTGAATCCAACGGGCTTGGATTAAGCATTTCAGTACCTTTCTAAAAAATTTGGTTTCATGCAACTTGGTTCACTGAATTGAGTTGGGTTGATTTTTGAATCTAGGGATAGAACTGTGTTTGAATTAAAATAGAAAAATCTAAATTCAAACGGTTGGGCTACGCGGGAAAGTTTAATGGGCCGGCCCAGTGTCACTCCGCAGCACGGGGTGCAGCTGACAGGGGGTTCCACCAGTCAGTGGCTCATAACACGCGAAGCGGTACGGGGCGGTGTGGTTCGTTGGATAAGAAGCGAGATCAACGACCGAGGGTCATCATCGAGGATGAACATGTCACCAGCGAGCTCGAACCCTAGCGGCTCGGTGGGGGTGCATAGGGGGCATACCGGGGCTCCAGCGACGACGGTGAGGCGGGCAAACGAATGAGTCGACGAAGGCGATCCTTCTGGTACCGGCAGCTCTCCTGGGGCGACTCCAATAGATGGCTCCCTTCTTCTCCAGCAGCGGCAGGCTCTGGCGCAATTCCGGCGATGCGCTGCTCCTCGTGCTCCGGCTAGAGGGTGGAATAATCAGTGAGGTGAGGGGATTGGGATGGTGTGCTTCAATCAGCTGGGGGCCACCTCCTTTTATAGGCTCGACGGCGAGACCAAGAGGGATGGGCAGGCGATGGTGGCGACACGGCTACGGGCGACTAGAGGCAAGGCTGAGGTTGGCGATCGACGGGCGGTCTCCTAGCGATGCTCTAGAACTTGAATGCGAGCTTAGGGGCAGTGGAAATTGGTCGGGAACGTGCGGTGCTCTGCGAGGCAAATGCGGCGAACTCCGCAGCGAGCGGTGGCTATGGCGTACGGGCGATGAAACGAACATGTCTGGTGGTCTCTTGGGACGGTGCGGTGCATGCTGGCAAGCGGCAAGGGCTCGAGGTGGTCGGGTTGCGTGGGAACGATTCATGCACTGGGGTGCACATCGGCATGGTCGATAGTGGTGCGGGCGCGGCATTCCTGGCGGTTCTGGGCTCTATTCTTGAGCTAGGGCTGATCGGGAGGGGGCGGTGAGGCATGGGATGCATGCTAGACAAGGTGGGCACGGCTAGTTCTTCTCCTAGCTTGTTGTCCACACTTGAGTGACATGGTGAGGCTCGGCCTGCTCACAATTGATGGCATTGGCAAGCTCACGGTGGTGCTATAGGTTAGTTAAAGGATCTAGATGATCTACTAAGGCTAGTTGCAACCAGAGAGGGAACAAGGTTGGCCAATTCACTGCTCCAAATAGTGTTTGTGATTTGTTTGATTTGAATCTGCAACCTGTTTGATGAAATGGCCGCAAGAACTTAAGTTTTTAATTTTCAAAAGATTTTTGGTGGGTGTGCTAGGCATGTGTTGAGGATTCTTTGGGTGCTTGGGTTTTGAAAATTGAACTTGTTTGAGTGGTTTTTGAAATAGTGGGATCTTCCCATATGAGATAGATTCAATTTTAAACTTTCATTTAAAGTTAGCATTTGAATGTTTTTGGAAGATCACAAAGTGGGCCTTGCTACCTTGTTATGAGTACTATCAAGGGGTGCAAAAATCCATCCATGTTTCTGTTGAGTTTTGAAAATTAGAGATAGCCAAAGTAGGCATGGGAGTTAATTTGGCCAAGTGACCATTCACTTCATTTGTTCATTTTGAGTTGTTTGTCTTTGGGAAAAGTTTGGGGATTGTTTAGATGATGTTTATTTCACCTAAGAATCATTTTACAAGCAAAGAAACACAGAACCATGGCAATTAAAAAGAATCCAAATTTTGAATACACACACAAATGAATGCTTTCATATTTTTAGTTGGAAAGTTTTTGTTAACCCTAATTTTGATGATTAGAGTTTGATGATCCAAGTTTAATATTTTTGGGATGTTACAATTACTGAGGTAATAACTTGTAAGACTCGACCAAACTCTTGGGTTATCTCCCAACAAGTACTTTTCTTTAATGCCTTTAAGTTAGGCTTGAAACTTCCAAAGATGCTCACATAAGATATATATCTGAAATGAAAGAGAGAATCAAGAAGCAAATAACCAACACACTTGAGTCTAACCCACTTCCTATGCATGGGGGTATCATGAGAAAATGAATTGTTGAAGCAAAAAGCCACTAGCATAGGAAGACAAAACAGATGCAACTTCAAAGCTTTCAACATAAAACGGGGAAACTTAACATCATTGAGATGCATAAAACCATGTTTCCCTCTCTCAAAATAACTTTAAGTAGCACTTTGAATAAAGTTGACAATATAACTGTCACTGGCAACAACTTTATCATCTGAGTAAGCATACTGACTGTCACCAAAAAGAGGTCCAAGGTCATAGACTGGATCAATAGAAGTAAGTTGTTCCATCCTGCAATATTTATCAGGCAAGCTATTTTCACAAGAAGCTTTAGCAAATTTGGAAAAGTTAAACTCATAAGAATCTCCATCAAACTTAGTTAAAACTTACAATCAATAATAGCTCCACAAGTGTTCAAGAAAGGTCTACAAAAAATGATTGGACAAGTTATGCTAGCTGCTGCATTAAGCACTAGAAAATTAGCAGGGTACTTAACCTTACCACAAAGAATCTCCACATCTCTTACAATACCAATAGGGCAAATGGTTTCCTTATTTGCAAGGTGGAAATACTTATAAGCACCAAATGTTCTCGAGGACACATGGGAATTCTGTCAAATGCTTTCCCTTCAAATAGCTGAGTACTCTTCTCTGGTGTTGTAAGTGTTGTGTGGGTGAACCTGTGCTAACATACCGCCCTTACTTGGACTAATACATACTTGTGATTAAACCCCCTGCAAACATCCGTAACTATAGGAATGTAATTAAGATATAAATGTAACCACAGCCTTAAACTCTGATATCCTATGCTCCCTTATGCAAAGGTGTCCTAACGGGGGTTTAGGTTTCTATCACTCTGGCAACCCCACAATTAGTAGACAAATACACAATACATTCCCCTAGGCCCATAAATGGTGAAGTATCATGTAGTCGACGTTCACATGACACCACTAGAAGAAATGCACCACAACTTAAATACTAAACCATTGAATAATAACTCATCACAGATTCGCTACTAACAACATGACTTCTCCCGTGTCCTCAACAACTAAAAGAACTACTCACAAGACATCATATGGATCAAGATCAAAGATGATGTAATTAACACCGGGAAAGTTCCCCTAAGAACTAAAGCAATATCCAACACAATTGTTACAGCAGGAAGGAGTGGTGATGATGGTGCTGGTGGAGATGATGGTGTGGATGATGATGATCCTAATGAAGCCTAGCTTGATGATGGTGTTGATGGCGACGGTCTCCCCTCTCCGGGAAGGAATTTCCTCGGCAGAAATCTGTTTGCCAGAGAGATCTTTCTCTCTCGGTGTTTCACCCCCAAAGGCGGCGGGAATCTATCTGTGGTCGCTCCCCTAGTCTTAGGGTTCCATAGGGAAGATATAGGCGAAGGGGCGGAGTCGGAGGCCAGGCAGGTGGGCACACCTGCCCTAGGCGCGGGGTCAGGTTGCCCCACGCCTAGGGGGTGTGGGCCCCCTGTGGCACCTCTTCGCTCCTCCTTCTAGCTTCCTTCGTCTTCTAGTAAAATAATATGTTTCCATATTTTTCTGGTATTTTTCTGATCTTTGCGAAATTGCACCGAAATGCCTTCTTTTCCATCAGAATCTAGACTCCGGCAGTCCATCCTCCAAGAATCATCCAACATGCATAAATAGATGAAAAGACATAAGTGATACCTCATAATAACACAAATATCAATGAATAGAGGTAAATTATGATATAGAAAGGTGATGCAAATTGGGCGTATTAGTGGTACATATAACACACAATATTCTAAGCCTGTAATATAGTAGTTGAGTATAACATCTCTAGAATTCAGGCTTAGTTGTGTAGTATATGACACCTCCTCATATAGGTTTACATCATGATACTTAGCACTTATGTGTTAAACTACTCCTTTTCTCAATATTTAACCTAATTGCTCAGTTACAATAGGATACTTTTAATCAAAGTGGTCTCAATTTGGTTACACCAACTTATCATTCTCCTTTTGGAGCAACTAATTATAACCAACCTTTCATTATTTAGTAAACTAACCTCACATGATCTCTCGAAAAGTCTAACAATATTATATTTAATACCTGAAGCTAAAGTTTATCAAACATTTTTAACAGCTATTACTTCTATCATGATTTTACACTATTCTTTTCTAACTTTATTCAAAGATTATTTACTAAGTTCTTGTCATATTTACACCTACATCATGGTTTCAGAGCTAATCTCACCATGAGTACTCTTCTTATTATCTTACTATTGTTGATTCTCAACAAAATTCCACCTCATCACGCAGAATTCTCAAGTGAATCTCACATGATTTACTTCCCATTACATCAACAAATATCCTAATGGTCTCCATCAAATTATATTTTGTTGTCAATTAACAATAAGGTTTTATTGTCATACTTGAATTCTTTGGTTAGACTACACCATTTGAACTACTTTATATAACATCCTACACTTAGTCATAATCTACTATGATGTTTTAACTTACTCAAGGCATTCTTAATGGTGTTCTACCTTCTTAGAACTAGTACTATACCGACAAAAGATGGATAACTACTCCTAAGAAAGATGACTTAAGCATCTTGTGACAAAGTTATCCTCAAGTGGATACTCATCACAAGTCATAAGAATATTTGGTTTAGATAAGATGGCTTCCTATAGTTACTATCCTTCCTACAGATCTCCTAAAAGGATTTTAATCCTAAGGTCAAAGCATATGCTCTGATACCAGCTGCGGTGACCCAGCATGCCACTACTTGATGTAGTACACTATAGTCGTTGACATAACACCAATGAAACACCGTTCCACCAGTATTACATCCCTCAAAGTGGTACAACAGAAACATAGCAGGTCCAAGACATAACTATAGGTTACAACTCGACTCTTAACAAAAGATCCAGAGAACACTCTAGGTTATAGCGAGAGAAAGCAATTCTTCCAAAGAAGAACCAGAAATAACAACTCATAACTATCATTCTAATAGACTAGTATTTGAACTATTGGGCTTGCATTGCTGCTATTGCAAGGTTCTATGTCTAGAGATTATACTCCTATCTAATCAGTAACTTCATCTTCACTTTAGTTGATGTATATGTTGACTTCCTTGACTTCATTGAATAAATTGAGCTTTTGGTGATGATTCCTTGAGCATAAATTGATGTAGACGTCGTATTTATTGGCTTTAGAATCTAGCAATGGTTAAGAAGATATGGTTGAGTACAAGCATACTCAGCAAGTTCACTAAAAAGGAGTGTTTGATGCACTAGCTAGAGCCACAGACCGTAGGTCATAGGCTATGCAGGTTTTCGTAAACATTTCTTCAAAGGTTGCTTTTATTCTGAAAAGCTATGTCCGTTAGCCTTCATAGGTTTACCAGAACTTCTATGGAGTTCCTTTCCTGCCGTGTTCGTAACTCCTTCCCAGAACAGGGAGTAACAAGTCACTTTTTGTACACTCTGCAGAGGTGTGTTACTTTACCCATGAGAGGTCTTAGCTTTGTTGCACATCCGAGTTGCAGGCTCGTTCACACTTCCTTGGTATGAGGCCTAACTAAGATCCAAGCCCATCACTGCCTTTTTTCACGACCCCACATGGAACACGACTCCCCAAGAAGGAATACCTCCATTAACCCCCATATATGCATATATAACCTTGGTAACCCCTTGGAGACTCCAGTGAGCAGATCATGTCCCTGGCAACCCCCTCCGAAGTGCCAGAATGTCTTGGTGGTGGCATGGAATATGCCATGGGTAGGGTTAAGTTGGGGCCAATGTGAACTAGTGGGATCCAGGGAGGGATGATGTAGTGGTTTCTACACACAGAATACACGAACTCGATCTTTACTTTGATCAACAGTGGTTACACTTGCTCTTCGAGATGTATGAGCGAGAGGGAGAAGAAGGTCTCTATCGTGGTATTGCCGACGAGTACGCCATGGAGGGGTCCTCACAGTGCGTGTTTAGAGACATGGGGTAAGGCAGACGGTTGACGGGTACGAGGTAACACAGCTTACCTAGGTTCAGATCCCACGACGGTGGCAGAATCCTACCCCTGCTATAAATCACTATAATGGCAATACGCTGAGTTACAGGGATCAGTTCGCTGTGCGAGGTATGAGTTGTACTTCTAGGTTGTCGTGCCCTAAAGGCTCCCATAGGTCCGGCTTATATAGTCGTCAGGTCCTAGGGTTACAGGGAAAGTCCTAGCCAGACAAGTTACCGAGTCCTACACAATACAGAACTAGTCTAACGTTTCTTGCACTCCAAGGCTGCGGGTACGTCGGTGATTCCTCCGTAGCCTTCCTTTTTCCGGCATAGGCCTCCCTTATGGATCCATCTAACTGGGCCGCCCAGCATGCCATAGGCCTTACTACCAACTGTGGGCCACCTGGGTTATCCGGATAAGAGACATGCTATGAGGATACACATGTAGCATATCCCCAATAGTAGCCCCCGAAGAACTCCGAGATCTTGCGCCGTCTTGCCTCTTCAGGTTGAATGCTCCGTCTATGTGAATGTTGGCAAATCATCAAGCAATATCTTGTAGTCCTCCCAAGAACCCTGTAATGTTCTCTGTCTTCAAATTGTAAGTCGGAGAAACATTGAATCTTCCATCATATTCTTCTCGTAGTTGTACTAGATCCGTCCATGTCGGAATCTTCCGATGAGATGGTTCACCTGCCCGTGTCAGCTAGAGAAACGTAGACCATAGGTCAGCGACGCCTTTTAACTCATACATGCAGAGAACATAATCATGTCCGTTTTTCCCGCGCGAAGGATACGAACCGTTGGCAGCGGTGGTTGAGAACGTGGCGAATTATCCGCGCACGCGCACACACACGTCACCCACGCGACAACCATTCGATCGCTTGCACGAATCTTGAAGCCGGGAGTTATAAATTACAACCATGGTGGATTTTTACTTTTCCACCTTATTCTGCCCCTGCGTCATCTTCTTCCTCCTACGAGCACCTCCTCGAGCTCTCCGCGCGTACGCGAAAAACCCTTACCTCTTCCAATCTCCCAGTCACCTCTCCTCTACTCCAATGGCGAGCAGTAGCTCCACCCTGTCCATGGCGGTGACGAACGAGGCCGCGGCTAGGACGATGGGCTCCGTCCACGTGCCCCCAGAGGGCGTGGTTTTGCCTCGGTCTGCGGTGGTGGAAGCCACTGGTGACGACCATATCCCAGCGGGGATGGAGCCACTAGAGGAGGAAAGCGATTCCCATAAGGGAGATTGGTGCGGCTCCGATATCACTGATGGTGATATCAAAGAGCTGCTCGCCGAAGGTTACCTCCCCGCGACGGAGGGGCTCATCTGGCGAGCGGCACCGGCCAGCGAGGTCACTCCTTCTCCCCAAGACAGACAGAAGGTGTACCTAAAAGCACAACTGGTACGCAACGTCTCCCTCCTGATCTCCGACTTCTTCCTTGCTGTCCTCAAACATTACCGGGTTCAACCTTAGAACCTCTCTCCTAATAGCATCCAAGCGCTCAGCGCTTTGCGAGGGCTATTTACGAAAAGGCCTAGGTTAGATCTCTTTATCTACTTTTTCACCGTCAAGAGGGAAGCCGATACTCGCAAGGACGAGCTTAGAAACTACGGAATGATTAGCTTCAAGATCCGGCCTGACCGGCGGTTCCGTGACATCGTCGGCCACGAGTCCTGTAAGAACTGGCAGCGTACGTACTTCTACGACCCAGATATCCCTCTGGCCAGCCAAGAAGCTACGTACCCGGACTTTGTCGATGGGGCTGCCGCTGAAGCCCCGACATGGAGATCCCATGCCTCCCTTCCCTCCGACAATGATGCTTCCCGCGCCATAAGGCGGATAGAATGGTTCGTAGAGACGGGTCTGACCGGGTTGGACCTACCCATGTGCTGGTTCGTTAGGCGGATCCACCCTCTGTAGCACCGTGAGAAGCTGATGCACCAGTGCACCACGGATAGGAAGGATAGCCTTCACATTTCCATGGAAAACTTTTTCAGTGACTCCATCAAGCTCCGCCTTAAGGATATCGTCAAGGTGAAGGATAGGAAGCGTGCTTCACCATCACCTATGACATGTTCGTAGAGGGAAAGTGCCTAGAGGTACCTGTTTTATTTTCCTTGTATGACATATACTCCAGTTCTTCCTTCTTGCCATTATCATCTCATCTAACACTTTGGGATTTCACTTAACAACCCAATAGTCTAGAGGAGGATAGCATGGTTGTCCAAATCTACGACCCCAAGATGAAGGAAGTCACCGTCGTGTCCGACGACGATGTGTCGTTGGCGCGTAAGCGTAAGAGCTCCACCTCTAATGCTGCCAACAGAGGCAAGAAAAAGAAGACGGAGGGTGGAGCCTCCTAGAAGTCCACTGCCTCCCTTGAGGCAGAGAAAAGAAGAATTACCGGGATCCCTTTCATCAAACCACCCACAGTTGTGTAAGCTTCTTATCCTCCGACATTGTCCATTGCTTGTCTTATTCATGTACTTATACTTTTGCACGTTTCAGGAAGAAGGCCAGTTTAAGTCTGAAGAAGTCCTCCAAAACATTGGGGGCTTCTAAAAATATCAAGGATATGTTGTACCAAGTGTCTCCCGCCATCGCCCCTACAACTCCCAGCGTCCAGCCTGCTGCCGCTCCGACAAGCTCTCCAGCTAAGGTGGCATATGGCCCCTCCGCCATGGAGGTGGATCCAGGTGTCACCGCGGATCTTGTCCTTGTCGACGAGTAGGCGACACAAGAAAGTACTGCTTCCAAAATGGCTGAAGCTCCGGCTAAGGATGCCATCGGTAGCAGTAAGGCGATGGTGGTAGGCGGAACGTCTCTTGAAGGCGACGCATCTACACCCAGGACGTCCACAGAGCTTCCGAAGATAGTCTACCTGGCGCTTACACTGAGTAGCTCAACTCTGGCTCCTGGTGCAGCGCCAACAGCTCCGACTTGCGGTCTTGAGGAGCTCCTCAGGGAAGCTGATATCCTGCAAGGAAATAGTCTTTCCTTCAGCAAGATATTTGCCGAGAGCGCCACCAACCTCAAGATCATCGCACTTGTAAGTTTTATTTGCCTTTTGCATTTCATATGAGTATCCCACTATAGCCCCGGAGGATTTAGATGGAAAACCATAGGTCTTTGCGTCTGAATGCTCTAAGAGTGACTAAGTTAGAAAACTTATCACTGTAGCCCCCAAATATGTAGTTTGAATGAATTATTTCGACTAGATACTTTTAGAGTAGCATACCGGTGTTTGTAAGATTCAATACTGTAGCCCCCAAGCCTCTAATTGAAACAGAATTAGTCCCATCTAGATGCTTAAATAAAGACTAAGCATATTTGCTAAATAAAAAACTCTTACTGTAGCCCCCAAGCTTCTAGTTGAAAATGTGAATAGTGTAGCCCCCAAGCGCCAAGTCGGAAATTATTTTGGCTTGGTGCTCCAAAAATAACTTCACAAAAATTCAACATCAGTGTAGACCCCGAGCGTCAAGGTGGAATTCACATGAATTTCCCGTCTTGATGCTCCAAGAGAACTAAACCATCTCTTGGAGATCATCGTACTGTAGCCCCCGAGGTTTATTCCGGATTGGACGCAAGGCGGGACAAAGCTCTTAAATTAGAGATGTCAATCCCCCGAGCATCGACCCGACATCCTCAAAGGCGACTCAAGTCTTGGTCAACAATTGCAATTGCAGCCCCCGAGGTGTGAAGCCCAGTGAAAATTCGGCTCAAAACACCTTAATCCGAGGAACACGGCAATGTCCAAGCATCATGTACCTGAAACATAAATATGAAAATAAAAATGTATTAAATTGTTCCTTTAATCGTGTCCAACAAACAAATGTAAGGCGGAACAAACATGGCCTTTAAAAAAATGCTTTAAAGATGAAACAATGCAACAGTTAAACACATAAAACTGTTTAGGAGGAAAAAAACTCAACTAATTTGAACAGTTTGTGTAAAATTTTGTTTAAGCAAGTGCTGGCCTATCCATTATTCTGGTTTTTATGCTTGTTTTTTTGTAAGACGGAAGACACCCAGCACATAACTATGTCTTTGCGCAATGATGCTAATGGAACCGTCCAGAACCCAATGCCAAAACATCGGCTTTGAGTGCCAAAAAGTCACTACTCCTGAATCCACATAAAAACAACAGAAAAGTGTATACAGAAAACTTAAGCTAACGCCCGAAGGCGGGTTTTTTGCATGGTACTGGAGCCTTAAACGGCAAGCCAGTAAAAAGTTTATACTCACGAGCGCAAGGCAAGTCTTGGAAAAGATATGATAAAAAATGAAAGCGGTAAAAGACTCAGGATATGAGTGAACCAATCTTAATATCATGATCATAAAATAATAAATATAAATATAGACTTAGTTGTTTGAGCATAGTCGGTGTAGTTCGCGGTGAAGACGAATCTAACCTAGATGAAGCCAGATACTCCACTGTATATCCAAGGGGTCTTTGATTGCTGGAAGACAATCACAAAGATAGTCGCGATGCCGGAAGAGTCCATGTTGGTCATGTGCCGGCATCGTGGACATGCTCCTCGTGGTTCGTCTTCTGTCCAACGCTGATTATGTTTGAAATTTGCTTCATCTGGTCCACATGTATATACCAATACGTAATAGTTAAGTATGGAATATTCTAAGGAATTGATTAGCTCACCCGTCATGCGAGACGGTTATGCTTTTTTCCGTTTAGAAATTCCAAACAGATCGATTGATCTGATGCTTGGCACCAGCGTATACTCAGCACATGTTTGTCCAGATCGCTCCGACCTGACTTAGTACGCATCCAACCAAAGGTGATATTTCATGAAGCCGCCAAACAATGCGGAAACCAATCGTGTCCAAATTTAGTCACACAAATCAGCACCAGCATGAATACAGCGGTGACCAGGACCTTGGAACCTGCACTATAGCCGGACATGTCGATATTCAATCAACCGCATCGCATCTCTATCGCGTGCGTTGAACATGTTGATATAGATTTTCGTGACACCGTCGACTTGGTCGTATGTTCGAGAGGCGAGGATAAATCCTCTGCAGACTCTCAAGAGCGATGACAAAGCCGGCGCGCCGATGAAGATTCGGACACCTCCAAATATGATGTATATGCAGATCTCCGGGATGCCGCCAACTCGACCACACGCTAGAGAGAGCGATGACGAAGTCGGCGCGTCACTGGTGATGTGATTTGTCCATCTTCGAAGTGTTAGGAATAAGCAACTTGTATTCCTTTGGGGGCCAAAGGCCACAATATATAGTACATGTACAAGTGCAAATATGCAGGAAACCCCCTAACATATGGGGAAACTACAATATACAAGTATATACATCTAACACCCCCCTCAAACTCATGGTGGATTCACAACACTGAGTTTGGAGAGTAAGAAATCATGCTGCGCTCTGGTCTGTGCCTTCGTAAAGAAATCCGCCAACTGTAAATCTGAAGGCACATACTGAAGCGCAACAACCCGAGCTTGCACCTGAGAACGTGTATAGAAAGCATCAACACCAATATGCTTGGTAAGCTCATGCTTGACTGGATAACGTGCAACACTAATTGCACCTGTACTGTCAGACAAAACCATAGTGGGTGTGGTAATAGAGACCCCAAAATCCGCAAGTAACCACCGTAACCAGGTCACCTCAGCAGTCAACAAGGCCATAGCACGCAACTCAGCTTCAACACTCGAACGGGAAACAGCTGTCTGTTTCTTCGTCTTCCAAGCAATGAGCGAACCACCAAGAAACAAACAGTAAGCAGAAAGTGAACGGCGATCCGAAGGATCACTCGCCCACGTAGCGTCCGAATAGCACTGGAGCTGGAGGGAGCTGGAACGACGAAAGAAAAGGCGACGAGTGATCGTACCACGAAGATAACGAAGAACACAAAGAAGATGACTATAGTGAACAGTGGTATGAGCAAAAACAAACTGACTCAGAATATGAACAGGATAAGAGATGTTAGGACAGGTGACAGCAAGATAAACAAGACTCCCAACAAGGTGACGATAACGCGTCGGATCAGAAAGAGGATCACCATCAGTAGATTGAAGCTTAACATTAAGCTCCATAGGGGTCTCAACAATGCGCTCATCCCCAAGAGCAGCACGAACAAGAAGATCCCGAATATACTTTTCCTGAGAGATGTAAAAGCCATCAGAAGTGGAGGAAACCTCAATCCCAAGAAAGTATCGAAGAGGACCAAGATCAGTCATAAGAAACTGATCACGAAGACGAGCCTTAACAAAGGCGATATACTCAGGATAATCACCAGTAATGATCATATCATCAACATAGAGAAGAAGAAGAGTGCGTCCATGAGGAGAAGTGTGAATAAACAGCGCTGGATCATGAGCACTAGGGGAGAAACCAGCAGCAGTCACTACAGAAGCAAAGCGCTCAAACCAGGCACGAGGGGCCTGTTTGAGACCATAGAGAGAACGTCGAAGACGACAAACCATCCCCTCAGGAACAGAATACCCAGGAGGAGGCTGCATATAAACCTCCTCACTCAACTCACCATTGAGAAAGGCGTTCTGAACATCAAGCTGGGACGGACAATGTGAAGCAACAAAGAAGAAAAGTACGCACAATGGTCATATGAGCCAGAGGAGCAAAGGTCTCATCATAGTCACGACCATGCTCCTGCTGAAAACCACGAGCAACAAGACGCGCTTTATAGCGCTCATGAGATCCATCAGAGCGGGTCTTAATCTTATAGACCCACTTACACGTGATAGGATGAACACCGGGAGGGGGAGAAACAACATCCCAGGTGCCAGTGCGCTCAAGCGCAGCAATCTCCTCAGCCATGGCCAGCTTGCATTCAGGATGATGCTCAGCATCTCGATAAGAAGCCGGCTCGGAGGCAACAGAATGACCATACTGACTAGGAGAGTAACGGTTGGGGGCACGACGCTGACGAACAGGACGAGTAGAAGGAAGCTCATCAGAGGAAGACGACTCAGGAGACGAAGAAGGAATAGCAGAAGAAGACGTCGGAGAACGAGGAGAACTAGGAGAACTAGACGGAGCAAAGGAGGACGGTGGCAAAGAAAAAACATCAGGGGGAGGAGATCCTGAAGAAGACACAACAGGAGTAGAAGGAGGTGTGTCAGGAAAGAGAAGAAACGAGATATCTTCCACCGGGTAGGTAACAGCGGTGGGACGAGGATAGAAAGGACGCATCTCATCAAAAGTAACATCACGAGAGACACGCATCCGACGACCTACGGGGTCCCAATAGTGATAGCCCTTATGCTCATCACTGTATCCAAGGAAGACACACTCAACAGACTGAGCGTTCAGTTTGGTGTGTTCGCGAGGAGCAAGGAGAACATAGCAAACACAACCAAACAAGCGAAGCATGGAGTAGTCTGGAGACTGTCCAGATAGGAACTTAGGAGGGATGCCACCCTACAGAGCGGCAGAAGGCTGAATATTGATGAGTTAAGCCGACGTAGTGACAGCCTCAGCCCAGAAATGTGGCGGAAGAGAAGAAGCAATCATCATGGCACGAGTGGTCTCAAGAAGATGGCGATGCTTACGCTCAGCAACGCCATTCTGGGCATGTGCGCTAGGACAGGAGAACTGAGCAAGGGTGCCCTGCTCACCAAGAACACCTCTCAACATCTGGGAGATATACTCACCAGCAGAATCGGCATGAAACACACGAATAGGGGTAGAATATTGAGTACGGACCATGGCCGCAAAACGCTGATATATGGAGAGCACTTCACTACGAGAGCGCATAAAATACAACCAAGTGTACCGAGAAAAATCATCGATGAATAAAATATAGTAGCGATGGCCCCCTTTCAAAGCGAAAGGAGCCGGACCCCAAACATCGGAATGAACTAAATCAAAAGGTCGCTGAGATACAGACGCGCTAGTAGAATAGGGAAGATGAATCTGTTTACCCAACCTACAGGCCTGACAATGTAAAGACCCATCTCCTGAGACAGACCCCAAAAGACCACGATGAACTAATGACGACAGGCGAGAGTCACAAAGGTGACCAAGACGATGATGCCACTGCTGAAAAGAGCTGGTAGCAGAGGCAACGACTGGAGAAGAACTGGCAGATGAAGTGGCAGCAGAAGGAACACGAAGCCAGTCTAACTCCCAAAGTCCTGAAGAGTCATGGCTGCGAGGGCCAGCTCCAACCAGGGCCTGTGTGCGACGGTCCTGAACAACACAAGAATCAACATCAAGAATGATGCGACAACCAGAGTCAGTAAGCTGGCTAGCAGAGAACATATTCATCTTAAGAAGAGGGACATGAGAAATATCAGGAACAAAAAAACAAGAAGTAGAAAGGGTGCCCCGACTAGAAACAAGAAGAGAGGTACCATCGGCCGTGAGAACAAGGACAGGAGAAGGGAGAGAATGAAGAGTGGACAGAAAAGAAGACTCAGAGGTCGTATGAAAAGAAGCTCCAGAGTCCAGATACCACGGGGACGTGCCTGACTGTGTAGAAGGTGGTGGTCGCGCAGTTCCTAAAGAATCAGTCACAGAACCAGCAGTACCCGTCGAAGAAGAGCCTGTAGCAGCAAGCAAACCGCGAAGACTCCTGATAATGTCCTGATCAGAGAGAGAAACTGCTGAAGACCCGGAAGGAGCCGACTGCCCACGAGCCTGGTGCTGCTGACGTAAGCTGGGATCCCGTGTATAACAGGTGGCCCAAGTGTGGCCATCCCTGTTGTAGTAAGAGCAGTGACGAAGATAACCACGGCGACCCTGACCACGAGCCTGCTGGTGCTGACTTGGACCCTGAGGCTGCTGGTGCTGACTCGGACCACAGGCTGGTGCTGAAAGACCCGACTGGAGGAGTGGGTAGTATCGGCGGCGACACAGAGGACCGCGGCTGAGTCGAGGGAGCATACGGTATAGGAGGACCACGAGTAGCAAGCACAGATGGAACCGCAAGAAGGCCAGCACCACGGAGACGGGTCTCCTCAGCCCGAAGCTCAGACAACACCTCAGAGAGCGGAACACGACCACGAGCATTCAGCTGAGCACGTCGGGGCTCAAACTCCTGGCGGAGCCGAGATAGAAACTCATAGATGCGGTGAAACTCCAAATCCGAGCGCACAATCTGGCAGCAAGAGCATGTGCCACAAACAGTAGTACAGAGAGAATCAAGCTGACGCCAGATAGCAGCACTCTGAGTATAGAACTCATCAATAGTGGAATCACCCTGCTGAAGAGCATGCTCCTGGCGAACCACAGATAGGCAAAGAGCATCCCCAGACATCTGATAGCGCTGACAAAGATGTGCCCACTGAGCGGCAACAGTAGGGAGACTCATGAACTCAGCAGCATACTGGAGCAAAACACTGGAGGTGAGAACAGCAGCAGCACGAGCATCCTCATCGACCCACTGAGTGTAGGCAGTAAGAGCGTGGTGATAGGCCTCGAGATCAGAAGAGTACTGCTTGAACTTCATATCATAAGTAGCAACAACACTATCATCAGCACTCTGAGCAGCATCCTTGGCCTCCTGAGAAGCATCAGCGCCGAGAACAATCAGTGTCGGCGGAAGAGGAGCCACAGGAGCAGGGGGCATGGCGGATAGGAGACCTCGCCGGAGAGCACACCCCAAAGACGGAGACCGCGCATGAAGGCAGCGAAATCAGGGTAATTCGCGCCATCGAAGATCACCGGGCAGCGAGGAATCGCAACATAACCTGATGAAGAAGACATGTCTCTCTCTCTATCTTTTTTTAAACAGATCTGGTGAACCCGCTGCACGCAGATGCCGGCTGAAATCCGGCCACATTCCGGCAAACCGGGACGAGGGGCGGGGCCTAAGGGCCGGGGAAGGCCAATTCCGGCCGCCGGGGATCGATTCCCGACAGCGGTGACAGCCGTCTGGCGAGCCGACTAGTAGTCCGAGTCGGTGCAGAGGGCGGGAGGCGGCAGGTGGAGTAGATGCAGAGGGCGGGAGGCGGGCGGTCGCGTGCAGGAGCCCGCGCGTGGAGGCCTAGGTCGTCGCGCGCGTGGAGGAGCAGGTGGACGCCTCGCGCGCATGGAGGAGCAGGGCCCGCCCGTGGAGGTTTGGCGGTGTCGGGTGTCGGGCGGTGATGAGACGGGACCGCACGGGAGTAGAGGACCAGGGAGACGGGACCGCACAGGGCCCGACAGGAGAAGAGTAGATCTCGATCTGAACCAATTTGGAGAGGGCAGGAGAGACGACGGGTCGCCTGATGGGAGTCGGAGAAGAATTCCGATCTAAAACCAAATCGATTTAGATCTGAAACAGGCAGGCAGCGACCGGCGGCGACAGGGACGGTGGCGGCCGAGGAAGTTGCGACAAAGAGGACGGAGCTAACGAGGCTCTGATACCATGTTAGGAATAATCAACTTGTATTCCTCTGGGGGCCAAAGGCCACAATATATAGTACATGTACAGGTGCAAATATGTAGGAAACCCCCTAACATATGGGGAAACTACTATATACAAGTATATACATCTAACATGAAGATGGCGAGGGATCCCGCCCGGATCCGTGCTATAAGCGCGTCTTGCCCCACGGTGGGAGCCAACTGTCGTGGTATTGCCGACGAGTACGCCATGGAGGGGTCCTCACAGTGCGTGTTTAGAGACGTGGGGTAAGGCGGACGGTTGACGGTACGAGGTAACACAGCTTATACAAGTTCAAATCCCACGACGGTGGAGGAATCCTACTCCTGCTGTAAATCACTATAATGGCAATACGCCGAGTTATAGGGATCGGTTCGCTGTGCGAGGTATCAGTTGTACGTCTAGGTTGTCTTGCCCTAAAGGCTCCCATAGGTCCGGCTTATATAGTCGCCAGGTCCTAGGGTTACAGGGAAAGTCCTAGCCGGACAGGTTACAGAGTCCTACACAATACAGAACTAGTCTAACGTGTCTTGCACTCCAAGGCTCCGGGTACGTCGGTGACTCCTCTATAGACTTCCTTTATCCGGCATGGGCCTCCCTTCTGGATCCATCTAACTGTGCCATCCAACAGGCCATAGGCCTTGCTACCAACTGTTGTCCACCCAGGTTATCCGGATAAGAGACATGATATGAGGATACCCATATAGCATATCCCCAACAGTCTCTAGTAAGCATTAATTGTAAAAATGAATCGATCCTTATACTAGGAGGCCCTGGCTCACCTTGTAAAGGGGTGGCCAGGTTACATCTAGGGCTGACGTGGATAGAATATTCCACGAATATGCTTTTCCCAAAGTGGTAATTTAGTGGGAGCCTTTCTGTGTCTCCCTTCTATCGACGGTAATGACTTAGAGTCCACGGCATGTGTGTTGGGGATTATGCTAAATGGGTATCATCATGGCATGTCTCTAATCCGGATAACCCGGGTGGCCCACAGTTGGTAGCAAGGCCTATGGCCTGCTGGGCGGCCCAGTTAGAAGGATCCAGTAGGGAGGCCCATGCCGGATAAAGGAAGAATGCAGGTGGAGTCACCACCTGCTGCACTTGGAGTGCAAGACACGCTAGACTAGTTGTATATTGTGTAGGACTCTGTAACCTGTCCGGCTAGGACTTTCCCTATAACCCAAGGATCTGGCGACTATATAAGCCGGTGACGATGTTCGATTTTGTTAATGCCAATTTTTATGGACTTGAGTTTTGGAGAATATGGGGATGCTGGAGATCGCAGAACGGTTAACAGACAAGCAACGCGGGACATGAGGTTTACCCAGGTTCAGCCCCCGGAGGGAAAACCCTACTCCTTCTTGTCTGCTCTTGATTATGGCGGAACCGATGGTTACAGGGGTGCGCAGATGCAATCTGGCGTGAGGTGCGTATGCTATGGCGGAAGAGATCTATTGTGGCTTAGCCTATTGTGGAGGTGGATATCGTAGATCTATTTATTGGCGGTTATGGCGTGTGTAGGTCTTCTCCCCCTCGTTGGACCCACCTAGCCTTTATATATGGGGAGGCTAGGTCTCGGATGCCAATACGAGTAGGTTACAAGTTGTATTCAAAATCTAGTCTTAAGCTTTCCTTGTCTTGTGCGCTTGGGAGTCCGTGTC
The DNA here is from genome assembly GCA_023614405.1 of Avena insularis. NCBI lineage: Eukaryota > Viridiplantae > Streptophyta > Magnoliopsida > Poales > Poaceae > Avena > Avena insularis. Next base: position 161,521,223 of record CM042695.1, on the reverse strand, counting down.
CATATGGGCTTCATATCAGTCAAACCGTCATAGGCGTCATTGTAACATCCTAAAATCATGTTTTCAAAGATTGCATATCATTCATGCATGCATATCATTTAGGGATCAATTTCAAACTCATTTCAAGAAACAGAAGCACTGGGTGCTATCATTTTATGTGAACAAACATTATTTCAATGCCACTCTCTAGTGAGGGAATATTTGTTTTAAAGCCATTGTTTTAAGTTCATAGGATTTGTTTGGTTAAATGTTAAAGCTTGGACAAAAATTTCTAAAATAAATATGGTTTGAAAACCATTTTCAAATCTTCATCAAACCATGTGCTAAGGCACTGTTTATTTTGATTTTTCAAAAAGACCAAGCTAGTCTAATGAGACAACAAGGTTTTATGTCAAGTATTATGAGGTTTACACTTTACAAAAAAATCCAGAAAAGGTTTGGATTCAAATGCTTTTGAATTTGTTTGAAAATGAATTCTGAAAATCATTCTGGAAAAAGAAAAGGAAATAGAAAACCCAACTGGGCCTGGCGCCACCATTCCAGCCCAGCTAGCGAAACAGCCCACCCGGGTCCTCCCTTTCCTTCTGTTTTCTCACCGCGCTCGCGCACACCCCCTCGCTGACAATTGGGCCATGCAGCCACGTCACCCCGTCGTCCCCAAATCTCGCCTGCCACTAGCGCCGCCGTGGTCGTTTCCTTCTGACGCAAATGCTCATCAATCCCATTGATGCCGCGTGTAATTCTCGCCCCTGCTCCGGCTATTTAACCTCCACCCCTCTACGACCATTTCCCCTCACCTAGCACCCCCACTCCGCCACCAGGTTGCCCACAATATCGCTTGCACTGCCGCGGTACCGAGCCACTCCGGCGTGCAATTCCGGTGAGCACTTGTCAACACCCGGATTTTTAACCCCAAATGTCTGTTATGCCATACATCGCAATCCCAGGATTACCATTTTTGTGAGACATAACAGAATTGGATACCATAGTACATCATCCATTAGAAACCGTACATATGTGCTTACACAAATAGGGATCTCATGATCTAGTTCTTAATACAACATCAAGCAGCGGAATACGTAATAATAACGGTAGCGTAGGCGAAGCTCCATCTTCGGGGTCACAGGCAATGCTGACGATTGGAGATGATCCTAGTTGTCGTAACCTTCCTGGGGTCCATCCTCCAGGTACTCCTCTTCATAGTCTGGCCATGGGAATAGCCAGGGACAAAGCCATGAGTACTCTTTAAGTACTCACAAACTAATACTAACAAGTGAAAGGGGTTTTTGATAATAGGACACTAGGCTCTAGGGTTGTTTTGCAAAATCCAGATTTATCTCTACTAAGTTTAGAAACAACGAATGCTATTTAAGGTTTTATAACACCTAAGTGGGAACTTGTATCTCCTGCCACAACCCTATTGTGGTCAAGTCAAAGTCTCAAATCATTTCACAAGTCTTTTGAAAACCTCTAACGGGGGAACAGTATGGCCACTCCAACTATCCATAATCATGACGCTATTCAATAGTTTGACACTGCAGAGATTGTACACTTTCACCAGAACATTCGATACATCCGTCAGGAACAAATCCTGAATTCACCATACTCAGTATGCGGATAATCAATCCTAACCTTTCAATTACACGCCCTAGTATAAGCACCTCTCCTGTGAGTTTGGCCTCCCAACCATGACCAACTGTCATCTTGGGTACTGCACAGGTGGACAATCTTCACAAGGTAGCCTCACCTCAGACCTTGGCCGTGAGGGAACTAATACTAAGGTACATAAGTTTCCAGTCAAGCCCTACCCAATGTTCGGGTATTGTGGTTGTACGATAAAATTGGAATGGTATCGCATCTAGACAACCATCAGTTTTATAAAGGGCTAAGGCTCATGCCTCAACATTTTCATCACCATAATCATCTGGTGTTCAGAAACACATGTCAAAACATCTCAGTAGAATGATCCATCATTCTAAGGTTTTCATAACCATTTTCACCAAGTATTCCCATCTAAAGTTGGTCAAGTTTTATGCTTAGCACTAGCATCTACAAGTGGGGGAGAGTACTAATGAGGGGTGGTACACTAGTGGGGTTTGACTAAGTTTAATCTCATGCCTTAGGAGGACATCAAGATTATCTAGCTTAGGCCAAATTTTATGCTGTTTATGCAACCTTCAAGTATCCTTCTAGTATCTATCATTTATTCCAGTAAACTCTAAGTAAGAGCTTTTATAAAGAAATAAAGTAATAAACTTGCAAATAAAACTAGGATTGGTTTATCAAGTGGTTATGATCATATATGCTTTAAGGCATATAGTGGCATGGTAGCAAGCAAGTAGTAGCTTGCATAGGTCAACTTGATTAGTAAGGCTTGCAAGTATTGGCTTGCACAATATCAGTATAAGCTTGCTAAATTGCAAGTGCTAGCTTGCATTGGTCCACTTGGTTAGTAAAGCTTGCCTTGTGCAGAGCAGTGGTTGAAGTTCTCCTCGGCTTCTTCTTTGTAGTATCCTCCTTCCTCCTCGTATCCTTGGTCGGTACTAGCGTCTATAAATAAATACGATGTACTCAATCACCAAACAATACTTAACTACTTGCAATCATCACACAAAAGGGTCCTATAAATGATCTAACATCAGCACTAACATTACAAGATTAAAGTTTGGTTTAATTCCTTTTATTTTTAGAAAAGTAATTTCTACTCATTGAAAAACTACTTAAGATTTAATATTCTCCAAGACAAATATGGGATCATGTTGACACATGTCATCACCACATATTTTAGTGCATGGGAATGTGTTTTAAAGTGGTGTCACAATTTAATAAGGTTTTAACCTTTTATTTTAATTAATTAAAGTGGTTAGAAATGCCTATGGGGCATTCTTTTATTACTTGGTCATTATTTCTGTAAGTAAACCTATATATTTTTATATATTCTGAAAGGTATGGTTAAATGTGATTTTTGAGAGTTGGAATCAACTCAAAAGCTATTATGGTTTAAATTTGAAAAATGTTTGAATGCAGAAAAGCTTTTGCCTTGTTATTTTTGCCAAGGGTGATCTACAGATCCAAATGACTTGAATCCAACGGGCTTGGATTCAGCACTTCCAGTCCTTTCTAAAAAAATTGGTTTCATTCAATTTGGTTCGCTGAATCGACCTGGGTTGATTTTTGAAATTGGGTACAGAAGTGTGTTTGAAATAAAATGGAAAAGGTTAAATTGAAATAACTGGGCTGCGCGGGAAGGTTAACGTGCCGTCCTGCTAAACACAGCGCTTCCGCGGGCTGCGTAAGTGGTTGTCCCCACGCGTCAGTGAGACAGGGGGTGCGAAGCGGTATGGGGCGATGTGGTGCGTTCGATCTGGTTCTAATCCAACGGCTGACAGTCATCGTCGACGTTGGGCAACGCCGGCGAGACAGAAACCTAGCGCGGCCAGTGGGGGTCGTTGGGGGCTCACCGGGGTTCAGGCGAGGGTCAGCGAGGCGGGTGAACGACGAAGTGGACGACGGCGAACCTCCTGGTATCGGCAGCTTCTCCTGGGGCGGCTCCAATTGCTGGTCCCCTTCTTCTCCAGCAGCGGTAGACTCTGGTGAAATTCCAGCGAAGTGCTGCTCGCCTTGCTCCGAGAACGGTGTGGCACGATCAGTGAGGATAGGGGAGTGAGATGGTGTGCTCAATTCGGCTGGGGGTGGCCTCTATTTATAGTGGAGCGAGGGGACCGACGGGGTGCAAGGTGAGCTCGTCGTGGTCGACGGTACAGACGGCTATCGGCATGGGCGATGGTAGGGGGCGGTGCGGTGCTCCCTGGCGATGCTCAACGACACGGTGGCGAGACGTGGGGTGGTGCGGTTTGGTCGGAACGCGACGGTGCTCTGCGCGTGCCCGACAGAGAATTTAATGGCGCACAGCACGCGTAGTCCACGAGGCGGCGAACGAGCGTGTCTGTGGGGTTGCTGGGACGGTGGTGATCACGTATGCACACGGCGAGGGTGGCGCGCAGTCTGTGGGCGTTGGTCGAGCGTCGCGCACGGGGCATGCTCTCGGCATGGTTGCTGGCGAGGTTGGCATGGTTCGTGCGTGTGGTCCAGTGGCTGGCAACATTCGAGCGCTAGACAGGGAGTGGCGGTGGGATGTTGGCTTGCTCCCAGACATGTTGGCTAGGCTTGTTTCTCCTCCTAGCTTGCTGTCGACATGGGGGTGACAAGTGTGCATTCGGCCTGCTCACCATTGATGGCAATGCCAAGCTTACAGTGATGCTAAGGGTGTGCAATTGAGCTAGATGATCTACTAAAACCTAGTTGCAACCAGAGAGGGAACAAGTTAGGCTTCAATCACTGCTCACAATAGTGTTTGGATTTTTTTTGATTTGTGTCTGCCAAGTGTTTGATGAAATGGCCGCAAGAACTCAAGTTTTGAATTTTGAAAATATTTTTGGTGGGTGTAATAGGTTGGTGATGGTGAGTCTGCAGATGCTTGGGTTTTGAAAGTTGAGCTTGTTTGAGTGGTTTTTGAAAAAGTGGGATCTTCCCATATGATAAAGATTCAATTTTGAATTGTCATTTGAACTATGCATTTGAAAGTTTCTGGATGATCACAAAGTGGGCCTTGATACTTTGTTATGAGTACAATCAAGGGGTGCAAAGATCTAGAAAAGTTTCTGTTAGGTTCTGAATGTTTGGGACAGCCAAAGTAGGCATGGGAGTTAAATTGGTCAAAATGACCATTCCCTTATTTTATTTGTTTTGATTTACTTGTCTTTGAGAAAAGTTTGGGAATTGTTTAGATGATGTTTATTTCACCTAAGCAACATTTTACAAGCAAAGAAACACGCAATAAAGGTGGTTCAAAAGAAATCAAAATTGGAATGCATACACACATGCATGCTTTGATATTGTTATTTAGAAAAGATTTTGTTAACCCTAAATTTGATGATTAGAGTTTGATGATCCAAGTTTAGTATTTTTGGGATGTTACAAACCTTCCCCCCTTAAACAAAATCTTGTCCCGAGATTTGAAAAAGGACGAAAAAGATTACCTAGGATTTGAAGTGATCGGGAAACTCCGTCCTTATGTGATCTTCGCGCTCCCAGGTAGCTTCCTCTTCTGTGTGGTTGCTCCACTGAATCTTGAGAAACTTGATGCTTCGGGTTCGGGTAGTTCTTGAAGCTTCTTCCAAAATACGGATGGGTACTTCGGGATAGGTCAGGTTATCGGTGATCTCTATGGTCCGGTGATCTATATTTTTGAACACTTTGGTCTTCTCGGGGACTTCGAGACACTTGCGAAGTAATGAGATATGGAACATGTGCACAGATGACATCTCTTCGGATAGTTCCAATTGATACGACACTTCTCCTCGACGGTTCAGAATCTTGAAGGGTCCGATATATCTGGGGGCTAACTTTCCTTTGAGTTGGAAACGCTGCATTCCCTTCAATGGCGACACTTTCAGATATACAAAATCTCCTATGTTGAAGGCGAGGTCTCTACGTCTCTTGTCAGCATAACTCTTCTGTCTGGACTGGGCTGTCTTGAGGTGCTCACGAATCTTGTGAACCTTCTCTTCTGCTTCTCGTAGGATGCCGGGTCCGAAAATCTGACTCTCTCCTACTTCTGACCAGTTCAAAGGGGTGCGACACTTTCTTCCATACATGAATTCAAATGGGGCCATTTGCAAACTGGCTTGATAACTATTATTGTAAGAAAATTATGCAAACGGCAGACAGTCTTCCCACTTGGATCCATATTCTAACACACATCCTCTCAGCATATCTTCGAGTATTTGGTTTACTCGCTCCGTATGTCCATCGGTCTGAGGGTGATACGCGGTGCTGAAATCTAGGCGGGTTCCTAAACCTTCTTCGACTTTCTTCCAGAATCTCGAGGTAAACTGAGTTCCTCGATCCGATATGATGTTCTTGGGGACTCCATGAAAACTAACTATCCTAGCGATGTACAACTCCGCTAGATTTGAACTCTAATATGTGGTCTTGACGGGCAAGAAATGGGCAACTTTGGATAATCTGTCCACTATGACCCAGATAGAGTCATTTCCCCTACTAGAAGTAGGCAGTCCAGTGATAAAGTCCATTCCAATAGAATCCCATTTCCATTCCGGAATCTGTAAGGGTTGCAACAATCCAGCGGGTCTTTGATGTCCTGCCTTGACTCGCTGACAAATATCACACTTGGCGATATAGCTTCCGATTTCTCTCTTCATCTTATGCCACCAAAATTGCTCTTTTAAATCTTGATACATCTTAGTTGAAGGAAATATGCCCTAGAGGCAATCATAGAGATGATGATATTTCATATGTATCCATGAGTTATTGTAATGTTCCTTGAATATCCATATCAGGCAACTTGTATTGATTAGCAATTACGTGAATTGTTTGTGAAACTCTATACTTGTATGGTTATTTAAGTGTTGTCCCTAGTCGGAGTTCATGTGAGGACACACGTGAATATTAGACTAGCACATCAATTGGTTGATGACTATGTTTCGCAAGTCATAGACATGGATATGTCAAACCAATGACGTGGACACATGTTATGAACATGGGGTTGGACTGACCCAACCTGAGACTAGCAATTAGTTGCAGCTCCCTCTCTACACATCGTGTATGTTTTGTCCTTAGACCTGAGATTGTCGCATGTACTTGAGATGTGGATCGACCTACTTTGGGGTTATCAAATGCTACACCGTAACTGGGTAGTTATAAAGGTAGCTTTCGGGTTTGTCCTGAAGCATGCTGCAAGGCATGGTCAATCAAGATGGGATTTGCCCCTCACTACTTGAGAGAGATATCTCTGGCCCCCTTGAGTGATCGGATCCAGAAATGCATGGTCGTGCTACATATGGTTAAGAGTTAACCTAGTGAAGGGATTTTGAATCACGGTATCGAGAAAGGGAGGTCAGCTTGGAGCTAGACCAAATATCATGAGGCAAAGGGAAAGACATGTACTAAACCTTGTGATGGTTCGTCCGATATGATCTTTGTATGCCTTTAGGAGTTGGCACGTCTTGCTAGAGGCCGATACCAACTATTGACAGAATAAGTGTATTCGTGTCATGTCTATACGCATATGAACCTATAGGGTCACACACTTAAGGGGCTGGAAGCCTAATGAGGATTGGATCCAAATTAGACCAGGCTTAGGGTACAAATGGGCTGCTAATGTAGAAGCCGATTAGGGACGCCTATATAAGAGAGGGTGGGGTGAGCTGACCAGGGTTAGACCTAAGACCTCAGATCATTCCCAGCCGCCACTCCTCATGCCTGTGTCGTGCGCGCGGACCTAGCAGTCCGGCGTTTGACGCTTCCACCCTGTACGTGTGGATACCTCGGAGGCTCTGCATCTGTAGCGCATGGATGAGCTGTGCAAGGGAAGCTTCTCGTAGGACGAGGACAAGGAGGAGACGTGGAACGTCTGCACTGCCTCGACGCGCTTCATCGATTCCGCAACTGCGCGTCTAGTGGTAATCCTGTGATCTATGACAACAGTAATCCTGGTTTACGCGAATGAATTTTTTTTGATTTGCGCTAGTGTAGCCTACCTGTATCCCTTCAGTGGTATCAGAGCCGATGCTGTTCAGTTATAGGTTCGGGATGGTTGCATATGGTGATATGCAGATTGATATGAATGATGTGATCGTTTATATGGCGGTGGTTTAGGATTGATCTATGATCTTGCTTTCCGTGATCGTGATCTGAGGTTATCGAACGACTTACCCCTACCGGTCGGCTTTCGCCATCGGGGTAGATAGTGACACATAAATCCTGTTGAATCACGCGAAGATCAATATGATTGATCTAATTGGAACCTAGATCTAAAATCGATGTACCGTGATCAAAGGAGTTTGATTGAATCGGGACAGGAGTCGGTCTATGGTAAATTTGATTTGTTGATCAAAATCCTTAAAGAAAATTGTGAAAATTGCCCCTTCGAACCCAGCAGGGGGAGACCCTCTAGACCCCCCCTTAATCGTAGCCCCTTTTTGTATCTCGTTAAGGTAACTAGGTGCTGCGATGTCACATGATCCGGTAGAATGCGATTCTATGCATAACTTGTTTTTGCAGGATGTATGTGATCAATATGGCCCATATATGTATGTGATGCATGTATGAAAATTAGCATGACCTGCGTGCCATGAGTAGGGCAACACGGCTGGAGCCATATGTGTTGTCATTTATTGTAATGGCCTGCGTGCCAACTTGTGATGATCCCAATACTATGTAATTTTGATTACTATCTGTTAGGGGTAATAGCTTGTATTAGTTCTTGGAGGACTCATCACTTGGAGGATGGCTCACATGGAACATGAAGATGGAGATCATCATGGTGGACAGGTTCTATGGCAATGGAGATCACCATGAGAAAATGGGCCATACTGTGTCACATCTATGTCAATGTTATTCTTATGCGTTTTACTACTATGCATGCTTAGATGATAGAAGTAGAACGATCCCTCACAAAGTTTAAGTTAAACCGTGCCCTCCCAACCAAACCTTGCACCATCCTATGCCATGTACAATCGTTGGTGGGCCTATGAAATTAGGGTGCCGCGGTTTTCCTTGGCTGGATGGGTTTGTATCGGATACCTACACGCATAAGGGTTGGTGAACTTGACAAGGTCATCTTAACAGTTAAGGACCTTGGGGCATAAAGGTTGGGTGTCACATCCCAAATTTTAGATTTGGTCTTGCATATCATTCATACCATTGCATCATGCTTTTCCATACAAAACCGTCGATCGAAATGAATCGACGAAATGCTATTTTCAAAACCCTATTCTATTTTGCTACGAGGCTCCTGTGGGAGGATTTAGAAGAACTAGTGTTGACACCCTTGTAGCATAGTGGTTTCTCCCAACCCTTGAACCTAGATTGTTCCCCTCGATTTTACAAAACCGTAGGAGCAAGAATCGCTCGATTCTGAGCTCGTACGGAAAAGTTACGGCCGTTTATTTAAAAGACGGAAAACGTTCCGATTTTCGGGCCGATTTCCGAGTTCTGTTCCAACTTCGCGCCGAATCGGAGTAGGACCCCGCAAGAGGGCCCCACATAAGAGGCCACCCCGGCCTCAGGAACCGCACCCCACCCCGCCGCCTCCCTGCCCGCCCTGCGATCGCGCCGCCTCCACCTCGGGACCCGTGACCGCACCCGCCGCCTCCCGCGATCGCCGCCGCCACCTGGTCTCGCCGCCGCCGCCCGCCACCTCGGCCTCCGAGCCCGCGCCTCCGCCCAGGTACCCGCCGCCGCGAGCCCCTCCTCTCCTCTTCTCGCCGCGTGCCCCTACTCTCCTCTTCTCGCCGCCGCGCCGCCTCGGCCGCTGCCCCGCCGCCGGCGCCTAACCACGCCGCCATCGCCGCCACCGCACGCCGCGCCCGCCATGCATGCGCCGCCGCCCGCCATCGCGTGCCGCTTCGCTGCCCACAGCGCCGCCGCCGCTGCTGCTGCAGCACGCCGCCAGCGTTATGCGCTTCAAGGCTGCGCCTTGCGCGCCTTCGCTCACGCCGCCCGCCCGCCGCCGTCGTGTTGACCGTGTTGACCCATCACGTTGACCGTCTCCCTCCGCGCAGGAAAAACGCCGACGTCGGAACCGATCGCCACCGCCGTCCGGAACTCGCCGCCGTCCGTTTCGTCGTTCGTTCCCGGTAAGCCTGCAGCCACCGTCAGATCTCAGATCAGCAGTTCAGATCAGCCGTTGACCGGTCAGACTCAGGCGTTGACTAGTCAGACGCCCAGTCAGCGCCCAGTCAGCAGACGCGTTGATCAGTCAACAGACACAGTTGACTGGTTAATTTCGTTAATCGTTTTAGTTGACAGATTTCGGTAGAAACTTGTAAATTGCGTAGAAATTAAACCGCTTGGCCAAAAATTACAAATAAAATATGTGTAGATTCAATGAGTCGTGTAGAATCTCGCTGTACTTTTGGTTCAGACTTTTGCAGCAAGGTTTAGTACAGTTTAATCAAATAGGTTAATGGCCTTTTCGGAGTATTTAATTCGTAGAAAAAGATCCGTAGCTCCAAAAATCACGTGTGATATGTTTCTGGATTCAGTGGAACGAGGGGAATCTCATCGTGAATTAAAAAGATAGGCTTACAGTAAAAACTTCTGCAGAAACTGTCTAGTGGCTTTCTGCAGTGTTTTAATTACTCCGGGAGTTTTATAATTCCTTTTTGAGTAATTCCAGTTGGTACTGTTTCTAAACAGTGATGCCTATGCGGTAGAAATTTCCCAAGATTTTACAAACAGTATAGTACCGGTAGTGAATTATTTGAGTTCTAGCTCTAGTATTGAGCATTACCTTTTACGTAATAGTTTTCCTTGCGCTAAAACTATTTTCCATGCATGCAATCAGAAGTATTATTGATTAGGATTATGTGGTGAATTTGTAGCACCAATTAACTTGCCTTGCATACCTTCATGCATCATATTTGTTGCATATGCTTGTGGATTGTTTGTTTATGATTGCAATTGTATCGTGTAGATTGTGACGAGTGCAACGCTTGCTCGTGTGTGGATTGTTCTTCCGACCGCTACAACCAAGGCAAGTAGATGCTACTTTGTTCATGATATCGTCCTACTATTTTCAATGTATTGTCGTGTATTTTGTAGATGCATGTGTAGGATGATACTATCGCTATGCTATGTCCTATTATGTGGTAGGGCTTTCCTTGTAGATGAACCACCGTTGGTAGATGTGCTTAGGCATGCTATGTTGAACGAGGGCTGGGTTACATCATTGAGACTTGTTTCTAAAAGAGTTGGTTTGCAAAAACTAAAACAACTTAATCAATGAATCTCCTGGGTGTGATGGTATTGATAATTTTTGGTGTTTTCATTGCGGAAAGGCACCCAGGTATCAAGAGAGAATGATTGGCTTATTTATTGTGTAGCTTACGTGTACAACCATGTGCCAATAATGGAATGGGCGGTTGGTTGGACTTAGTAGGTTGTGGTAACTCAACTGCCAGATCTAGAGATGTAGAATTTTGGTGGGTTGGACCGGTGCACGTCGGGATTGAGGAGCTACTTCCCGAACAGTCTCTTCTTGGTCTTCTCCCTATCACCACTCAAAATGAGAGTGATGGTATGAGCTGGGCTGGCCAAATCACATGGGTAAAGTGTACTAACCCCTACAGGGTGTATAATCTAATCGATTAGCCGTGTCCCCGGTTATGGACAACTGAGTTGCTTGATATTGATTCCATGACATGTTTCTCGCTCATTCTAATTTCATAATTGTTTTAATATTGTTGGGTTAACTTAATTGGGATCTTTTCAAAGAAAATCGAAACTGTTTATGAAAGTAGGACAAATGTATTTGCAAATATAAGCCAGACACAGCTCCACTTGCCAAATATGCATGTAGATGTTAGTAATATTGTCTCCATTACTAGCTCTACTTGCCATACATTCCATGTATTGACCCTTCGGGGCTGCTACATTTCATGTTGCAGGTTATTCTGATTCTAATTAATCGATATAGGCCACGGTACTCCACTCGGCACTTGTTCACTTGTGGGCAATTTGAAGAATGGAGGATTTACTTTAATTATGTTGCTACCTGAATAATTTGAGCTAGCTTTGGGCTAAGCTTTTATTGTAATAATGGTACTCTGGATCTTCGTTATTTATGATATACGGATATTTTGCTATGTTATTCATCTCATTCTATTGTGGGCCAATGAACCGATCCAGGGATTGGCATGTCACATAGAAGCCATGGTGTTTTCAGAACCGCGGTGTTACATTGGGCGCCTAGTTTTGACATAGAGATGTCACCCAACAATAAGAGTCATATGTGATATGATTAGCAAGTGTTGCTTACCGATTTACCTTGTCTTCTAGCAGTGATGCTAAAGCTCACTAGTCGACTTGTTAATTGTGGATCTTGAATCACTTAGTATCAATAGAGGGATATTGATTTAAGTGGGAGTATATGCTATTAAATTGTTTAATATGTTTTACTCTTTCATGGTTACATGGCTTAGTATTTTGCATGTTTTCTGTTGTAGATCAATGGCACCGAACACTACATCACCTTTCTCTTTGCGTTCGATTCTTGACAAAGATAAATTAAATGGAACAAACTATTCGGACTGGGTCCGTAACCTGAGAATTGTTCTCAGGTCTGACAAAAAGGAAACGGTTCTGGATACCCCAATCCCCGATGAACCTGCTGATAATGCATCTGCTGCCCTAAAGAACGCCTACAAGAGAGCATGTGATGATTCTCTTGAGGTTAGCTGCCTTATGCTTGCATGCATGGAACCTGAACTCCAAAAGAAGTTTAAGGATCATGATGCCTACGATATGATCGTTGCGCTTCAGGACATGTTCCAAGATCAGGCAAGGACTGAGAGGTACAATGTTGCCAAGTCCTTTGTCGAATGCAAGCTAGCAGAGGGAGCAGCTGTAGGCCCCCATGTGATCAAAATGGTTGGTTACTGATGGACTTTGGAAAAGCTTGGTTTTCCACTAGGCCAAGAGTTGGCCACTGACTTCATTTTGGCGTCTCTTCCATCCAGCTATGGGCAGTTCATTTCGAACTACCATATGCATGGGGTGGAGAAGGGCCTTAATGAATTATGTGGGATGCTTAAAACATCAGAAAGTGACATGAAGAAGTGTGCAGGGCATAGCCATGTGATGGCTGTGCAGAACAAGCCTAGCTTCAAGAAAAAGGGTACTTCTTGGAAGAAGAAGGGCAAGGCTAAGGATACGATCCCTAAGTCTTCACCCAAGCAAAAGGCTGGACATGTAGAAGACACTGAGTGCTTCTTTTGTCATGAACATGGCCACTAGAAGAGAAACTGCAGCAAGTACCAGGCTTCTTTGAAGAAGAGTGGAAGTAAGAGTACTTCCAACTCAGGTACGCTTGTTGTAAATGTTGTGGACATTCTTCTCGCTGATTCCTATGTTAACTCTTGGGTATTTGATACCGGATCGGTTGCTCATATTTGCAATTTGATGAAGGGGCTAATAAGGACTAGAGAAGTGCAGAAAGGCGAAGTGGATTTTCGCGTCGGAAATAATGCAACGGTCGCTGCATTGTTCGTCGGCGTCATGCAACTTCACCTTCCTTCAGGATTTATTATGGAGTTGAATAATTGTTATTACATTCCAAGTATGGGTCGAAACATTTTATCACCTTCATGTTTGATGAGGGATGGTTATTCATTCGCGAGTGCAAACATTGGTTGTGTAATATCTAAGAATGATATGTTTATGGCTAATGCTCCCATTGTGAATGGGTTATTTATTTTAAATCTTGATGATGCATCTGTTTACAATGTTAGTGCTAAAAGGCTTCGGCCTAATGATTTGAGTCCTACCTATTTATGGCATTGTTGTTTGGGGCATATAAGTGAAAAGCGCATGAAGAAGCTCCATGGTGATGGTCTTCTAACTTTGTTTGATTTTGAATCATACGATACACGTCAGGCTTGTTTACTTGGAAAGATGACCAAGTCACCTTTTTCGGGTTTACCCGAGAGAGCGACAGACTTGTTGGAACTCATACATACTGATGTGTGTGGACCAATGAGCACGACAGCCAGAGGAGGATATCACTAGTTCATTACTTTCACTGATGATTTCAGTAGATATGGTTATGTCTACTTGATGAGGCATAAGTCTGAAACTTTTGAAAAGTTCAAAGAGTTTCAGAGTGAAGTAGAGAATCAACGTGGCAAGAAAATAAAGGCCTTGTGATCTGATCGTGGAGGTGAATATTTGAGTCACGAATTTAGCGATCATCTTAAGAGTTGCGGAATTGTTCCACAACTTACGCCGCCCGGAATGCCTCAAAGAAACGGGGTCTCCGAATGGCGTAATCGAACTTTGTTGGACATGGTTCGATCTATGATGAGCCAGTCGGATTTACCATTATCATTTTGGGGTTACGCTCTAGAAACGGCAGCTTTCACACTTAATAGGGTATCATCTAAATCCGTAGTTAAGACACCATATGAGATGTGGACTGGAAAGAATCCCAGTTTGTCTTTTCTAAAGATTTGGGGTGGTGATGCATTTGTTAAGCGACTTCAGTCGGACAAGCTCACACCCAAATCGGATAAGTGCATTTTCGTGGGATATCCGAGGGAAACCTCAGGGTATTACTTCTACAACCGAGAGGAGGGCAAAGTGTTTGTCGCTCGTAGCGGTGTTTTCCTAGAGAAAGAGTTTCTCACAAAGGGAACAAGTGGAAGGTCGGTGCGACTTGAAGAAGTTCAAGATGAGCCAGTTGGGGATGCTTCTATGAGTGATGCTATTGTAGCAGAACAAGTTGAGGAACCCGTGGCAACAGAAGCACCACAACCACGAAGGTCGGCGAGGCTCCGCGAAGCGCGGGAATTATTATTGTTAGACAATGATGAGCCTGTGACCTATGCAGAAGCGATGGTGGACCCAAACTCTGAGAAATGGCTGATCGCCATGAGATCCGAGATAGAGTCCATGGGAGACAATCAAGTTTGGAACTTGGTTGACCTGCTTGATGGTTTTAAAGCCATCGAGTGCAAATGGATCTATAAGAAGAAGATTGATATGGATGGAAATGTTCACATCCATAAAGCTCGACTTGTTGCAAAAGGTTTTCGACAAGTTCAAGGAGTTGACTACGGCGAGACTTTGTCGCCCATAGAGATGCTTAAATCTATACGGATAATTCTAGCTATTGCTGCACATTTCGACTATGAAATATGGCAGATGGATGTCAAGACGGCTTTCCTAAATGGAATCCTAACTGAGGACGTGTATATGATGCAGCCCGAAGGTTTTGTCGATCCAAACAATGCTAGAAAGGTATGCAAACTTCTGAAGTCCATTTATGGGCTGAAGAAAGCATCTCGAAGTTGGAACATTCGATTTGATGAAGTTGTAAAGGAGTTTGGCTTCATCAAAAACGAACAAGAACCTTGTGTTTACAAGAAGGAAAGTGGGAGAGCGCTGGTATTTCTAATCTTATATGTAGATGACATATTGCTGATTGGAAATGACATTCCTATGCTCGAGTCTGTTAAGACCTCATTGAAAAATAGTTTTTCAATGAAGGACTTAGGAGAAGCGGCATATATTCTAGGCATCAAGATCTATAGAGCTAGATCAAGGAGGCTAATTGGATTAAGCCAGAGTACATACATTGACAAAGTGTTGAAACGGTTCAGCATGGAAGAGGCTAAGAAGGGGTTCTTGCCCATGTCTCACGGCACAAAACTCAGCAAGACTCAGTGTCCTTCGACTACTGATGAGCGTGAGTGCATGAGTAGGGTTCCATATGCTTCGGCTATTGGATCCATCATGTATGCAATGATATGTACTCGCCTAGATATTTCCTATGCTCTAAGTGTTACGAGTAGATACCAGGCTGATCCAGGTGAAGGTCACTGGACAGGGGTAAAGAACATCCTTAAGTTCTTGAAAAGGACTAAGGATGTGTTCCTAGTTTGTGGAGGTGAGGATGAACTCAGTGTAAGGGGTTACACAGATGCGAGTTACCTTAACGACTCAGATGATTCGAAATCACAATCAGGTTATGTGTTTGTCATGAATGGTGGTGCTGTGAGCTGGAAAAGTTCCAAGCAAGATACGGTGACCTCCTCTTCAACAGAAGCTGAATATATTGCTGCCTCGGAGGCTGTAAAGGAAGGTATTTGGATTAGGAATTTCCTGATCGCTCTCGGTGTGGTTCAGGGCACGTCCAATCCCTTGGATGTTTATTGTGATAACAATGGTGCTATTGCATAGGCCAAGGAACCTAGACAGCACCAGAAGAACAAACATATTCGCATGCGTTACCATCAGATTCGAGAGTTCGTTGAGGATGGTAGTGTCATTATATGCAAAATACATACAGACTCAAATGTTGCTGATCCCTTGACTAAGCCTCTCCCACATCCCGCGCATGAAGCGCACACAAGAGCAATTGGTATTAGATACATTTTAGATTGACTCTAGTGCAAGTGGGAGACTAAAGGAAATATGCCCTAGTGGCAATCATAGAGATGATGATATTTCATATGTATCCATGAGTTATTGTAATGTTCCTTGAATATCCATATCAGGCAACTTGTATTGATTGGCAATTACGTGAATTGTTTGTGAAACTCTATACTTGTATGGTTATTTAAGAGTTGTCCCTAGTCGGAGTTCATGTGAGGACACACGTGAATATTAGACTAGCACATCGATTGGTTGATGACTATGTTTTGCAAGTCATAGACATGGAGATGTCAAACCAATGACGTGGACACATGTTATGAACATGGGGTTGGACTTTCCCAACCTGAGACTAGCAATTAGTTGCAGCTCTCTCTCTACACATCATGTACGTTTTTTCCTTAGACCTGAGATTGTCGCATGTACTTGAGATGTGGATCGACCTACTTTGGGGCTATCAAACACTGCACCATAACTGGGTAGTTATAAAGATAGCTTTCGGGTTTGTCCTGAAGCATGCTGCAAGGCATGGTGAATCAAGATGGGATTTGCCCCTCTCTACTTGAGAGAGATATCTCTGGGCCCCTCGAGTGATCGGATCCTGAAATGCATGGCCGTGCTACATATGGTTAAGAGTTAACCTAGTAAAGGGATTCCGAATCACGGTATCGAGAAAGGGAGGTCAGCTTGGAGCTAGACCAAATATCGTGAGGCAAAGGGAAAGACATGTACTAAACCTTGTGATGGTTCGTCCGATATGATCTTTGTATGCGTTTAGGAGTTGGCACGTCTTGCTAGAGGCCTCTACCAACTATTGACAGAATAAGTGTATTCGTGTCATGTCTATACACATATGAACCTATAGGGTCACACACTTAAGGGGCTGGAAGCCTAATGAGTATTGGATCCGAATTAGACCAGGCTTAGGGTACTAATGGGCTGCTAATGTAGAAGCCCACTAGGGACGCCTATATAAGAGAGGGTGGGGCGAGCTGACCAGGGTTAGACCTAAGACCTCAGATCATTCCCAGCCGCCACTCCTCACGCCTGTGTCGCGCGCGCGGACCTAGCAGTCCGGCGTCTGACGCTTCCACCCAGTACGTGTGGATACCTCGGAGGCACTGCATCTGCGCTTGGACGAGCTGTGCAAGGGAAGCTTCTCGTAGGACGAGGACAAGGAGGAGATGTGGAACGTCTGCACTGCCTTGACGTGCTTCATCAATTCCGCAACTGCGCGTCTAGTGGTAATCCCGTGATCTATGACAACAGTAATCCTGGTTTACGCGGTAGAATTTTTTTTGATTTGCGCAAGTGTAGCCTACCTGTATCCCTTAATTAGTTCCTCCGAGATGGATAGAATAAAGAGTATCATGAGCCTCCTTCAAAATCACTTCTTGCAACTCAGAATCTGCTGGTACACAAAGGCGTCCTTTGTACCACAAAACTACTTCTTCGTCTTCGGTGAATCCAGGTACTTTGCCTGTACCGATACGACGCTTGATTCCATCGATACTAGCATTTTCCTTCTGCGCCTCTGTAATCTGACTGATCAAAGTGGGCTGGAGTTCTATGCTAGCCAAAAATCCTTCACTTACTAATTCCATTCGAAAATCTTCCATCTCTTTGTGCAAACTTGGTTGCTCCTTCAAAATCATGGAGTTCAAGCGGCACGGCAATCTGCTAAGGGCATCTGCTACCACGTTGGCTTTACCAGGGTGATAGTGAATGTCCAGATCGTAATCCTTTATTAGCTCAATCCATCTTCTCTGTCTCATATTCAGCTCCTTCTGAGTGAATATATACTTCAGACTCTTGTGATCCGTATAGATCTCACAACGGTTTCCCATCAGGTAATGCCTCCATGTCTTCAGGGCTAGAACTACGGCTGCGAGTTCGAGGTCATGGGTTGGGTAATTTTGCTCATGTTGTTTTAGTTGTCGAGATAGATAAGATATAACTTTGCCTTCTTGCATTAGCACACATCCGAGACCGATCTTGGATGCATCACAATACACATCGAAGGGCTTCGTGATATCTGGCATGATCAAGATTGGGGCTGAAATCAATCTTCTCTTGAGTTCTTGAAAACTCGCTTCACATTTGTCGGTCCATTCAAACTTCTTGTCCGTCTTTAGCAATTGGGTCATAGGTCTGGCGATACTCGGGAATCGTTCTACGAATTTGCGGTAGTGTCCCGCCAATCCGAGAAATGCACGAACTTGGGTTTGAGTGGTTGGGGCTTGCCAATCTTATACATCTTTCACTTTTGCAGGGTCAACGGCAATTCCTCCGGCTGATACAATGTGACCGAGGAATCCTACCTCCTGTAACCAGAATTCACATTTGCTAAACTTTGCATACAACTGATGCTCTCTAAGGGTTCGAAGAATGGTCCTTAGGTGTAGCTCATGTTCTTCTTCTGATTTCGAATAAATCAGAATGTCATCGATGAAAACAACGACAAACTTATCCAGGAAGTCCATAAAAATCTTATTCATGAGATTCATGAAATAAGTGGGGGTATTGGTTAATCCAAAGGACATAACGGTATACTCATATAATCCATATCGGGTGGTAAAGGCAGTCTTGGGAATATCCTCTGGCCAAATTTTGAGTTGATGATAGCCAGTCCTAAGATCAATCTTAGAAAACACTTTGGCACTGGTCAACTGATCAAACAAATCTTCTATCTTGGGCAAGGGGTACTTGTTCTTGATGGTGACATCATTCAACTTCCGATAATATGCACACAAACGGTTACCTCCATCCTTCTTGTCCACAAACAAGACATGTGCTCTCCAAGGTGACGCACTTGGTTGAATCAATCCAATTTCCAGCATGGCATCCAGTTGCTTCTTCAGTTCTGCTAGCTCTGACGGGTTCATACTATAGGGTCTCTGGGCTATGGGTCCTGTTCCGAGGATTATTTCGATGATAAACTCGATATCCCGATCTGGGGGCATACCGGGCAAAATATCTGGAAATACATCGGGGTATTCAAAGATTATCCGGACTTGGTCAATGGTAGGTTGGGCTATACTCTTGTTGCATTTGAATTGGCGAGGTAAGGTTTCAGATATATGCTCGACCGATATTCCGGCTGTACTGGTCATGGTTATGGCTTTCTTGGCACAGTCAATCAATCCTTTATGTTTGGACATCCAATCCATTCCTAGTATTGCTTCCAAACCTTTAGTTCCGAGTACTATCAGATTAGCATAAAAATCTATGCCATGGATTCGGATAGGGAAGGCTTTGCAAATTTGCCTAGCCATGGTGGTTGATCCGGGAATTTGAACAATCATGACATGCTTTAGTTTGGTTGGTTGAATTTTACTAGTGCATGCAAATTCTTCAGTGACAAATGAGTGCGATGCACCAGAATCAAACAACACTCGTGCAAGTACTGAATTAACAGAAAACATACCCAGCACGATGTCTAGCGCTTCCTGAGCTTCTTCAGCATGCATGAGAAAAAGACGGCCATTGCGGTTGAGCGAATTCCCCGGGGCAAATCTTCTTCCGGGCTGAACACGACGCTGTTGCTGAGCTGGGACATTGTCATTGGGTGTTGCGGCATTCTTCTTGTTGGGGCACTCGTTGGAAAAGTGGCCTTTATTTCCACAGTCATAACAAGTCACTTGCGACTTGTCCTTTGCTGCTATAGGCACAACATTGCTTCCAGTCCTCGGGGCAGTGTTGGTGTTGGTGGTAGCATTGTTGTTGTTGAACTTGGGTGGGGCACGGTTGAAATTGCTAGAGTTATCGGGGTTGTTGTGATTTCTTCCGGGTCTAGGGTTTCCACGGTTGGGATAGGTCGGACGATTCATCGGGGGTCTATTGGTTCTTGGGGCAAATCCTGGAGATGGGTTAGGGCGATACTTTGGGGTCTGATGGGTTCCTGGCTGATGCATCATGCGACGCTTGCGGTTCTCGTTGGCTTGGTTGATCTTTCCTTCCATCTGGATGGCAGAGTCTACAAGGGATTCAATATCGGCAAAGGGGATATTGACTAACGCCGTATGCATCTCATCATGCAGACCATTCAGGAATCGTTCTTTCTTCTTGGTTTCGGTGTCAATCTCATCTGGGGCATACCTAGCTAATGACAAGAATTTGTCACGGTATTCCACTATAGTCATCCTTCCTTGCTTTAGTTCCCTAAACTTGTCTCTAATCCTCTTGATCAAACCCGGCGGCACATGGGTTCTGCTGAACTTGACCTTGAACTCCTCCCAGGTCATCATCTGGCCTCCGGTCATTGTACGAACACTGTTCCACCGTGCTCTTGCATCTCCGGCTAGATAGTGGGTGGCGAACAGAACTTTCTCGTTGGCTTCCACTCCGGCGACCTCTAGGTTATTTTCCATGGTTTGTAGCCAATCATCGGCGTCTAGGGGCTCTTCTGACTTAGTGAAAATAGGTGGGTTGGTATTCTGGAAATTCTTGAGCTTAGATCCATGGTTGTCCTGATTTCCGTGGCCTTGGTTGTTGTGGGCAAGCTGAGCTATCTGTTGCAAGGTGGCTAGGTTCTCTTTTAGCTTTGCGGTCAGAAGTCAACATTTGCAGAATCTGCAACATCGGGTTCGGGGATGAACCACTTCCTCCACGTGGCATCTGAAGATTGAGATAGATCATGAGAAAAGAGGGAATTTTCTAAGGTTTTGGGTCTTTGAAAAGTTTTTAAAGTTTGAAACAGATTTTTCTAGCAACTTTCTTTTTCATTCATTCATTCATAGCACACGATACAACACACACCACAACAAAGAAAAGAAGATGGTTTTAAGAACCATTCTTAAAACTACGATACAGTGGGACCGAATACTACTCACTACACTAGTGCTCAAGTGCTACTACTCCTTGGAATCGGTGGCTTCATCATCCTCATCATCACTGATGAAGGCGAAATCATCCTCATCGTTGAAGAAATCCATAGCCTGATCATCCAGAAAATCATCATCATCGCTGAGGTAGGAGTAGGGGTCTCCACGAAGATCCTCTCCGGCATTCTCCCTTTCCTCCAACTGCATGTCTCTCTCGTGGATGGTCTCCTCCAAATATGAGATGCGGTGGCGAAGACGGACAATGATACGATCCTTCTTGTCGAGCTGACGGCGGCGAGACTTGCGATCCTTTGCTAGCATGGCGATGGTTTGATCCTTCGTCTTGATGCTGGCAGGCTTGTGGTTGGAGTAGTCACGACAGTTGTCCAACTCCTGCTGACGATCGTACATCATGAAGCTGAGGTGGTCCAATTGAGTCTTCAGCTCAGGGTGGTATGGTGCTTCCAGTGGTTGTCCATTAGCATCACGCCTTGGGCAAAACTCAAAGCGGGTTCCCTTGATCTGGTTGATGCTCTGCCCACACAGACGGGAAAGAGCTTCCTGCATGGCCCTGGCAAGTCCATCGAGCCAGTTGTTCTCTCTTAAGGTAAACTAAATTCCTTCCACAGTGGGAGGTTCAATCTTTCCTCGGAGACTTGCAACAATTAGCCACTGCAGATCTTCTCCTCCTTGATCATTGAGCTGAGTTCCGAAGAACTCGGGGTGCGGACGCTCCAGAAGTTCCGAAAGCTGGTACAAATCCCTCTCAAAAATAAGGTCTCCTCGATTCCCCAACTGATAAAACTTGTTGTACTTCACGTCCATCTATAAGAATATAGAATGAGTAAGTTAGTAGAGTGATTAAGTGTGTCAATATTTTATGTATATTGCAAGAGTTTTTGAGGAACATGAATTTTCATGAAAGAATCAAAGGGATAAGAATGAGAATAAGTTTTTGTAAATATTTGTTTTCTTTGGTTTTGAAACTAAGTTTTTGATTCAAACGTCCAGTCTAACTAGGGTCTCCTAGGGTCAGGATGGCTCTGATACCAACTTGTCAACACCCGAATTTTTAATCCCAGATGCCTGTTATGCCATACATCACAATCCCAGGATTACCATTTTTGCGAGACATAACAGAATTGGATACCATAGTACATCATCCATTACAAACCGTACATAAGTTCTTACACAAATAGGGATCTCATGATCCAGTTCTTAATACAACATCAAGTAGCGGAATACATAATAATAACGGTAGCATAGGCGAAGCTCCATCTTCGGGGTCACAGGCAATGCTGACGATGGGAGATGATCCTAGTTGTCGTAACCTTCCTGGGGTCCATCCTCCAGGTACTCCTCTTCATAGTCTGGCCATGGGAATAGCCAGGGACAAAGCCATGAGTACTCTTTAAGTACTCGCAAACTAATACTAACAAGTTAAAGGGGTTTTTGATAATAGGACACTAGGCTCTAGGGTTGTTTTGCAAAACCTAGATTTATCTCTACTAAGTTTAGAAACAACGAATGCTATTTAAGGTTTTATAACACCTAAGTGGGAACTTGTATCTCCTTCCACAACCCCGTTGTGGTCAAGTCAAAGTCTTAATTCATTTCACAAGTCTTTTGAAAACCTCTTACGGGGAACAAGATGGCCATCTAATCGTCCATAATCATGACGCGGCTATTCGAATAGTTTGACACTCTGCAGAGATTGTACACTTTCACCACAACATTCGGTACATCCGTCAGGAACAAATCCTGAATTCACCATACTCAGTGTGCGGATAATCAATCCTAACCTTTGAATTACACGCCCTAGTATAAGCACCTCTCCTGTGAGTTTGGCCTCCCAACGATGACCAACTGTCATCTTGGGTACTGCATAGTGGACAATCTTCACAAGGTAGCGTCAGCTCAGACCTTGGCCGTGAGGCAACTAATACTACGGTACATAAGTTTCCAGTCAAGACCTACCCAATCTTCGGGTATTGTGGTTGTATGCTAAAATTGGAATGGTATCGCATACAGACAACCATCAGTTTTATAAAGGTCTAAGGCTCATGCCTCAACATTTTCATCACCATAATCATCTGGTGTTTAGAAACACATGTCAAAACATCTCAGTAGAATGATCCATCATTCTATGGTTTTCATAACCATTTTCACCAAGTATTCCCATCTAAAGTTGATCAAGTTTTATGCTTAGCACTAGCATCTACAAGTGGGGGTGAGTACTAATGAGGGGTGGTACACTAGTGGGGTTTGACTAAGTTTAATCTCATGCCTTAGGAGGACATCAAGATTATCTAGCTTAGGCCAAATTTTATGCTCTTTATGCAACCTTCAAGTATCCTTCTAGTATCTACCATTTATTCCTTTAAACTCTAAGTAAGAGCTTTGATAAAGAAATAAAGTAATAAACTTGCAAATAAAACTAGGATTGGTTTATCAAGTGGTTATGATCATATATGCTTTAAGGCATATAGTGGCATAGTAGCAAGAAAGTAGTAGCTTGCATAGGTCAACTTGATTAGTAAGGCTTGCAAGTATTGGCTTGCACAATATCAGTATAAGCTTGCTAAATTGCAAGTGCTAGCTTGCATTGGTCCACTTGGTTAGTAAAGCTTGCCTTGTGCAGAGCAGTGGTTGAAGTTCTCCTCGGCTTCTTCTTCGTAGTATCCTCCTTCCTCCTCGTATCCTTGGTCGGTACTAGTCTCTATAAATAAATACGATATACTCAATCACCAAACAATACTTAACTACTTGCAATCATCACACAAAAGGGTCCTATAGGTGATCTAACATCATCACTAACATTACAAGGTTAAAGTTTGGTTTAATTCCTTTTATGTTTAGAAAAGTAATTTCTACTCATTGAAAAACTACTTAAGATTTAATATTCTCCAAACCAAATATGGGATCATGTTGACACATGTCATCACCACATATTTTAGTGCATGGGAATGTGTTTTAAAGTGGTGTCACAATTTAATAAGGTTTTACCCTTTTATTTTAATTAATTAAAGTGGTTAGAAATGCCTATGGGGCATTCTTTTATTACTTGGTCATTATTTCTAAAAGTAAACCTATATATTTTTATATATTCTGAAAGGTATGGTTAAATTTGATTTTTGAGAGTTGGAATCAACTCAAAATCTATTATGGTTTAAATTTGAAAAATGTTTGAATGCAGAAAAGCTTCTGCCTTGTTATTTTTTCCAAGGGTGATCTACAGATCCAAATGACTTGAATCCAACGGGCTTGGATTCAGCACTTCAGACCTTTCTAACAAAATTGGTTTCATTCAATTTGGTTCACTAAATCGACCTGGGTTGATTTTTGAAACTGGGTACAGAAGTGTGTTTGAAATAAAATGGAAAAGGTTAAATTCAAATAACCGGCAATTTGCGGGAAAGGTTAACGGCCGCCTGCTAAGGCCGCTGGCTGCGTAAGTGGATGTCCCTATGCGTTAGTGAGACAGGGGGGTGCGAAGCGGTATGGGGCGATGTGGTACGTTCTATCTGGTTCTAATCCAACGGCTGAGAGTCATCGTCGACGTTGGGCAACGCCGGCAAGACAGAAACCTAGCGCGGCCAGTGGGGGTCGTTGGGGGCTCACCGGGGTTCAGGCGAGGTCGGTGAGGCGGGCGAACGATGAAGTCGACGACGGCGAAGCTCCTGGTACCGGCAACTTCTCCTGGGGCGGCTCCAATCGCTGGCCCCCTTCTTCTCCAGCAGCGGCAGCCTCTGGTGAAATTCCGGCGAAGGGCTGCTCGCCTTGCTCCGAGAACGGTGTGGCACGATCAGTGAGGAGAGGGGAGTGAGATGGTGTGCTCAATTCGGCTGGGGGTGGCCTCTATTTATAGTAGAGCGAGGGGACCGACGGGGAGCAAGGTGAGCTCATCGTGATCGACGGTACAGACGGATATCGGCGTGGGCGACGCTAGGGGCGGTGCGGTGCTCCCTGGCGATGCTCAACGACACGGTGGCGAGCCGTGGGGCGGTGCGGTTTGGTCAGAACGCGACGGTGCTCTGCGTGGGCCCGACGGAGAATTTAATGGCGCATAGCGCGCCTGGTCCGTGCGGCGGCGAACGAGCGTGTCTACGGGGTTGCGGGGACGGTGGTGATCACGTATGCACGCGGCAAGGGCGGCGCGCGGTCTGTGGGCGTTGGTCGAGCGTGGCGCACGGGGCGTGCTCTCGGCATGGTTGCTGGCGAGGTTGGCATGGTTCGTGCGTGTGGTCCAGTGGCTGGCAATGTTCGAGCGCTAGACAGGGAGTGGCGGTGGGATGTTGGCTTGCTCCTAGACATGCTGGCTAGGCTTGTTTCTCCTCCTAGCTTGCTGTCGACATGGGGGTGACAAGTGTGCATTCGGCCTGCTCACGATTGATGGCAATGCCAAGCTTACAGTGATGCTAAGGGTGTGCAATTGAGCTAGATGATCTACTAAAACCTAGTTGCAACTAGAGAGGGAACAAGTTAGGCTTCAATCACTGCTCACAATAGTGTTTGGATTCTCTTTGATTCGTGTCTGCCAAGTGTTTGATGAAATGGCCGCAAGACCTCAAGTTTTGAATTTTGAAAAGATTTTTGGTGGGTGTGCTAGGTTGGTGCTGGTGAGTCTGCAGATGCTTGGGTTTTGAAAGTTGAGCTTGTTTGAGTGGTTTTTGAAAAAGTGGGATCTTCCCATATGATAAAGATTCAATTTTGAATTGTCATTTGAACTATGCATTTGAAAGTTTATGGATGATCACAAAGTGGGCCTTGATACTTTGTTATGAGTATAATCAAGGGGTGCAAAGATCCAGAAAAGTTTCTGTTAGGTTCTGAAAGTTTGAGACAGCCAAAGTAGGCATGGGAGTTAAATTGGTCAAAATGACCATTCCCTTATTTTATTTGTTTTGATTTACTTGTCTTTGAGAAAATTTTGGGAATTGTTTAGATGATGTTTATTTAACCTAAGCAACATTTTACAAGCAAACAAACACACAATCAAGGTGGTTCAAAAGAAATCAAAATTGGAATGCATACACACATGCATGCTTTCATATTTTTATTTAGAAAAGTTTTTGTTGACCCTAAATTTGATGATTAGAGTTTGATGATCCAAGTTTAGTATTTTTGGGATGTTATAGCACTCATCGCCCCTTGCCTTCTAATCTTGCCAGCGTGATCGCAGCAACCTTGCGCATCTTCTAACTACACTGGTGCGTGCTAGGACTATCCGGAGCCTCGCCAACGATGACGACTGCAAGTGCCTGATGCAGCCGCAAACTCCGACGAGCTGTGCTGGTTTGTACTGACCGCGCCTCCCTCTCTCGTTCATACTCACACACTCGACTCATCTGCACGCATCTAACGCCATCTCTCTCGTGCCTTAGCGTGAACCGTAGAGTCGCCACCATCTCCAGCAGCACACACCCGATGACAGCAGCGACTCCAGCGAGCAATCTCCATCGACCTCAAGCGCCCCTTCGCCAACCAAGCATACCCTAAGCATCAGCAACGCACGGCGAACTCGGTGAGCTAACTCCCCCTCTCCCGTGCGACCTAGATCGTCGGCAACGTCTCTCACAGATCCGCCGCCGCCACTCACCGCCGCTAGCGCAGCCAGACTTGGGTCGCTTGATCGCGAGCCGTTAGATCCAGATCCAACGCATTAGATAGAACACTTAAACGAAGGGGTACGGGATAGATCTGGCCGTGCGATTTCAATTAGATCATGCGGTCCACGCTAGCCGATCCGCGCGAAATGGTACCAACGAATCAGAAAGCGCCGTGTGGCCTCTGTTTGAATTTAAAACAGAAAATTTGATCTATTAGTTAACCAAACTTGTAAAATTCATATCTTTTGATTCCCACGTTCATTTTTTGCAAATTTTATATCATTGGAATCAGGAGAGAAATTCCTATCTGTTTATGCAATGTGTTTAATATTTTGCCTATGTAAAAATGGTTGTTTATATAGAAACTTGTGTAGGCTTATTTTGAGTATATAAATTATTTGAAAAATGTTTTAAGGATCAAATAACGTTTATTTTGAATATCTTGGACTTGTTTATGTTTCAGTACTATTCATTTGTCTTGTTTGGTGTAGAAAAATCATCACATGGCATTTGCATGCATTCATATATTTTTGTTTGTATATATTTTGTATGTGATTTTGGTGCCATTATTTTATATGTAGATTTTGGTGCAAATAGTGATTGTGATTGTGAAGATTGTTGCTACTCCCCAAAGTACCAAGGAAAGTGGTGCTTCATGATTTTATTCCTATATTTTTCAATTATGAACTAGAAATATTTTGTATAGGACTTGCATGAATATTTTGATCTATATGCTATGCTAGGGAAATCCTAGTAGTTGTAGAATTGCTAGAAATTTCTAAGTTAACATGCTTACCAATTCCATGCTTAGCCTAGCTAGTAACAACCAAGGGTGGTTATATATTCATGTTATGTGAAAATATTTCTAAGTCTTTGGACTTGTGTTTTGCTTAATAAAACAACTAAGTGAATGAAACACCTGGGTGGAATGGAAAGAATGGTTTGTGTTGAGTGGTTACACAAGGCCCATTTCTATGGTTTACCTTGTGTATCTCACTTGTGGAAAGACACCCAGGAACAAAGGGATTTGAGATGCCAAATGTCAAGAAGCTTCTAGGTTGCAATAAGTTAGCCATTTGGACAATTGGTGGTAGTGGGATGATAGGTTGGAGCGCGTCCATTTGGTCTAAGGGAAGGCTTCTGAAAGGTCCTGTCTTGGTGAAAATCAAGTCTTGTGGGGAAAGTCCACAACCTCTGCAGATGGAAGAATCTAAGTACTTAGCCATGTCCCTGGTATTGGACAACTTGAGCATCAAGACATGGAAGCTGTCAAGAATCTCCTCATCCCAATTTCTAAGTTAAAACTTGTGGTTGAACAAGGGTAAAGGTTCAGCAATGTCTATTGGTGGTTCCTTGGTAAAGTTTTGTCAAAGAAAAACTTAGTGTTTTCAACTGATAGGTAAAACCTATTTTGAGCAAAGCAAGCCTAAGCTACACTTAGCCAAAAATGCATATAGTATCTAGATTACTAATATTCTACTAAGGTATCACTTGCCAATACTATTCCAATGTATTGACCCACTATGGCTGTAACTTGTGATGTTGCAGGTTATTCTGATGATGATTAGGGGTTATGAGTCTACACTCAACATGCTTGCATGTGGCACATGAAGATGAAGACTTATCTATCTTATTATATTTTTGAACTCTTGTATTAGGCCTGTGGCCATGTAGTTTGTAAAAGACTATGTTTGTCTCTGGAATGATATGTAATAATGACCTTTGTTTCTGTGTACTTCATCTTAAACTATGGATGCTAGCATTGATCCAGGGACTAGCATTGCAATCACAGGGATCCTTACCTTTATAAAGGGAGGGATCTTATAGTCATGGACCCTGGCTGGTCGTCGAGTGGGCCTTCCGTTAGGCTGAACCAGTTAGGCTAACATCGGGTACCCGTAAGGCATATCCATGTCAGCGGGACCTATGGGAGCCTTTAGGGAACGTCACAACACAACTCGTGCACAGCGAACCTGGCGTATTGCCGTTATAGTGATTTATAGGAGGAGTAGGATTCCGCCACCATCATGGGATCTGAACCTAGGTAAGCTGTGTCACCACATACCCGCCAACCTTCCGCCTTACCGCACGTCTCTAAACACGCTCTGTGATGACCCCTTCATAGCGTACTCTTCGGCAATACCACGATAGTTGGCGCCCACCGTGGGGCAAGAGGCGCTTCAGGCTCTACAACGGGCGAGATCCAAGATCTTCGCGGGAATCGGTGAAACCGTAGCCACTGGTCGTGTTCTATTCTCCGGCAATGTTCTGATCTTCCCTCCTGATGAATTCTGGATCCTAGCAAAGACGAACCCCACTCGCTGCTCGATCGTTCCAATCGGGGACATCCACCTCTTCATCAACGAAACCGACACGAGCAATAGTCCCCTGGAAATCGGAGGATCTTCAAGGCCCGCTCGGACCGCCTACGGGCAGGATGTGTCAGCGGAAGGATCAAAGTCGGATCTCCCTTCGGAGTTTGCCAACTTAGATTGGAAAAATTCAAGGCCCATCCAAACCACCCATGTGCAGGAGATAATGGTGGAAGATGGATGCAAATCCACCGGCCTTGACCACGCGTATGGAAAGAAGAAATCACACTTTCTCGGCGTGGTGACCATCTTCGATCTAGTGTGATGCGCCGAGAGAGAGGGGGAAAACCCCCACGATTACCTCGCCAGATGGCTCTAGATATTGGCCGATCTGGAACACTACCCCAGTGATGATGCTATTTATTACTTTGTGGAAGGGTTGGACTGCAATAAGCTTATCCGACATACTCTAAGGAGGCAGCAGGCCACGGGTATCCTCACCTTTGAGAGCATGATTGGCATCATTAACAGTTACGTGGTCGCCGACATAGCTGCTCAGGCAGAGCTCGCTGTCATACCCGGGACACCGCCGCCACCACCTCCAGCCAACATCCCTGCTGCCTCAGCATCGTCCTCCATCATTGAGGAAGCCCCTGCACATGGACATCAACCGGGAGGAGCTCGACTCAGCCATGAAAGAGATGGAGGAGGACATTAAGCGTGAGGAACAGGACGACAAGGCCATCACATCCCGAAAAGTGTTCGTCGCCATTGGGAGCATGATGGAAGAAGATCAAACCGGACAAGCTCCGCCTAAGCTGCTGGACAAGGGGAACAGACAAGCCAATGCCGCCGACAATGATCGCGCAAAAGCCATGCCTCCTATGCCTAACCCAGCGCAACACCCGAAGGAACTCAACACCGGTCCGAGCAACGCCAACACCACAAATCCGCTGCCACCAGCATCTATGTCTGCGGCCGTCCAAGTCACTCCAGCTGATAGAGTGATGTACGACAATTTGCTCGTCGAGCCTATGACCGTGGCCCATATACAGAACATAGTCCATATTGATGAGAAATGCCAGCATCTACTAAAGGAAGCGTAGGCCATCGTGGAGCAAGGCGCAAAGTTAGATCGAGATTTGGCCAAGGCACAAAAATCGATTGAAGCAGCTAGAGCCATGGAGGCCGAGTACAAGACTCGGTTAAGCAACCGAAGGCCAAGAAAGCTTTGTCTCATGTTGTCAACGATCCTGGCATGCGGCGCAACCTAGGGTGGGCTCCCTTGAAGCCGGCACAGGCAAAGCCATACATTGACAGTGAAGACAGGCAGGTCATGCCCACACCTATCCTAAAATTGGCCATCTCCAAGACCCTACTGGAGCAGGATAGATCGCCCGCGGCTGTGGAACAGGTCTACGACCTTGTGTCCAAGGCTGTCAAACAACAGGGGCCACCTTGATGTGGCTTGGTGGTGGTAGAGCCTATTGGGAGACCCCAAGAGCAAGGTGTGATGAGCACATCAGCAAGTTTTCCCTCGGTTATGAAACCAAGGTTATTGAACCAATAGGAGTAAGGAAACAACTCCAAGGTGTTGCTAACAACTTGGAACCTGCACAACACAAACTCAATACTTTTCCCCAACTTATAGTGAGGTTGTCAATCTCACCGGTTTACTGAAAACAAAGGATTAAACGTATAGTGTGGAAGATAGTGATTTGCTTGTAGAAAGTAAACAGTATCAATAGATGGTGTATCAATGATAAAGGAATGGACCGGGGTCCACAATTCATTAGAGGTTTTATCCTTAAGATAGATAGCATGTTGGATAAACAAATTACAGTGGGGCAATTGATAGATTGAGAAGGCATAACAATTGCATATTCTAGACATCTTGACTCCTACGAAATTTGTTTGGGCAGCTATGGATATCATCCGAACCCCTTCCATGATCCAACTGCATCTATGACTAATAATACACCTTCAGGTTATCATCCGAACCCCTTCCAGTATTAAGTTGCAAGCAATAGATAATTGCATTAAGCAATGTGTGTAAAGTAAATAATACAATTGCCCTATGGACAAAGGATTGTTGTTTTCTCCCTAGCAACATCACATCAACAACCTTAGAGATTTCTGTCACTTCCCCATATTACTAGAGGCATGAACCTACTATCGATCATAAATACTCCCTCTTGGAGTTGCAAGCATCTACTTGGCCAAGATAACTGCTAATAATGGAGATCATGCAAGATCACAAATAACATAGACATGATGGAATCAATAATCAATCTGACATAGTATCTCAATATCCATCAGATCCACGCAAACACAACATGTATGATTACAAATAGATGATCTTGATCATGAATGGAGCTCACAAGATCTAAACATGATAGCACAAAGGAGGAGAAACAACCATCTAGCTACTGTATGGACCCATAGTACAAGGGTGAACTACTCACGCATCACTCTAGAGGCTGGCATGGTGATGAAGAAGGCCTCCGGGATGATCTCTCCCCTCCAATAGGTTGCCGGGAAGAGATTTGGATCCCCCTGATCTAGAGACCATGGTGGCGGAAGCTATGGACTGTTTCGTGGAGATTTCATCGGGTCCTTAGGGTTTCAGTATCGGTGTGCTTTTATAGGCGAAGGGCCAAGGTCGGTGGGTTCCCGAGGGGCCCACACCTAGGGCTTGCGCACCCCCTGGCCGCGCCGCCACAAGGTGTGGATGCCTCATGGCCCCACTTCGGATGCCCTCCGGGCTCCGTGTTCCTTCTAGTGAAATATTAACTTTGGCTTTTGTCCCGTCCAATTTCGAGAATATTTCCTTATTAGTTTTTCTGAAACCAAAAACAACAGAAAACAGGCAACTGGCACTGCAACATCTTGTTAATAGGTTAGTTCCAGAATATGTATAAAAATACCTCAAAGTGTGGACAAAACATAAGAACGTTGATACAAAACAATCATGGATCATCAAAAATTATAGATACGTTTACGACGTATCAAGCATCACCAAGCTTAACTCCTACTCGTTCTCGAGTAGGTAAGTGCTAAAAAGAATAATTTTTGAGGTGAGATGCTATCACAATTTTGATCAAAATATTTGTAAATCAATGATAGCTAGGATCAAAGTACTGTAAACATGAGCATAAAAGATGCAGTTCTAACAATAAGACATAGCAACTATGTTGTAACATGAAAAGGTACAGACAAAAGTTCATGAATAACAATGAATTGAAAGACGTTTGTTTGTTTCACATATAGAAAACATAGCAAGAGTGGTATTCAGCTTGTCCTTCATGGTATATCAAAACATAAATGCATAGGCCACCTTCAAAGTTCATAAGGGTGACTAGATATAAATAGTTTAAGAACAAGCAATATCAACATTATGAATCAATCAATAAGTTTTGGGACAATGCACATTAAACTAAGAATGACAATTATGCTCTCCTAGTTGGCGCATAAAGATAGAAGATGGAGACACAACATAAAAGTAAAAAAGAAAGGCCCTTCACAGAGGAAAGCAGGGATTTCAAGTTTCATAAAGAGCTTCCAAAAATTATGGTTCTTTTAGCTTTCAGCTCTCATTGCCGCTATCATAAGCATCTTGAAGTGATTAAGGTTAAAGTGAAACAAATATGAAGTATATGCTTGACAGATCATAAGTTGGAAATCTCATGTCCCTTGAGTACGAGGGATGTTCCTCATGGTACTCAACTTTAGTCACAATCAAGTTCTTGTCATTGTAAGTATATGTGTATCATAAATAACCGCCAACGGGGTACCCCTTGCCCCATGATATAGGAGCTATCCCATATCAAAATGACAAGGAAACAGACAATGAACATCTCAGCAATCTTCTTATTTACCATGAGTATGGTGCTCTTTTTTTTATTTTTCTCTTCTCTTTTTTCTATTTTTTCTGAAGATGCTTCATAGATTTCTCACGATGGTTATGCTGCAAGTTTCCACCATGATTAGGTATGGCTTAGGCTAGACGCCCAGGCGTTTCTCTAACACATTTATAATACTCCATGAACTTGCAAGCTCCCCTTTTATTTCACATCCCTGACATCCATAAACAAAAGATCATGATATCAACTGGATAGTATTTACAGGTGTTGAAGGCGTTCCCCATAACAGCATGGTTCTACTAATTCCCAACTTATAACTGCAAGCATGTAAGCAACAATTTTTTTGACAAGTGAGGGCGCCAGGGGTGCCAAATTTTCATTAATACTCATTGATAGTTTACATTGTGTATTACAATGTTCTAAAGATGGAATGAATGCAATGTCAAGTAAACTAGACAAAGTATGTTCTTATGAGCTGAATGAATGCAACCGGAGATAGGGCTAGGCATATCCTGTCTAATCTCCTGATGTGTGCAGTTGTGTGCAACTCCATTGAGGTCCCTTTTGATATGAAACACTATTGGATGGAGTGTATGTGTCATCTGGATATAATCAGCAATGTGTTTCCTAATTTCCCAAGGAATCTGCAATTGTGAAGCGTCTATTGAAGCTTCAGCTGTAGCCAACGTGTTGCTGTCTGTCAGAAAAGTCACTTCCTGTAGATTGAGAATGTAGGCAACCTTTGCTGCAAGAAGGAGAGTTGTAGCTTCTACTTGGAGTACTGAAGGCATCAATTCAGTGGAAGCCTAAATGAATATTTTTGTGGAAGATCCATGTTCCTTTAATTGACAGTAAATGCCAATACTAGTCATAGTAGTTCCCTGCCGACCTGGAGCTTTTTTTGTTTCCCAGGATGCATCAAAGAATATCTTGGATCCCTTAATCAGCATATCAGATTTGATAGTCGCTCCAGGCTAAGGTAGAACAGTTCCAGGAAGCAACAGTTGTTGCTGGTCCTGCAAAGAGGAAACAAAATGCCCGGCTGCTGGCAAGGAAGGTTGTACCTGCAAATAATCCACATCAAGTGCATCGACTGACTCCAAATTATGTCTGATTGCTTGAGCCATTTGGTGAATTTGATAAGGTTCTCCTTGTTTTCTACCAAATCGATTATCATTTCTAGATTTCCAAATGCACCACATAAATGTCCGAATATTTGGCAAGGAAGAGTGTGGGTGGTTCATGCTTGAAAAGTTCATAATGGTTTGTGTGAGTGAGTTGTTGTTAGCTACCATATTCTCTGAATGGATAAACCATGGAGCATTGAACCAAGCAGCTCTAGAGAAAGGCCAAGTAAAGAATAAATGTATATCATCTTCCTCTACACCACATCTAGCACAAATCTTGCTTATGTGATTAGAGTATTTACCTGCTCGAGCTCCTGTTGGTATAGCTTTCCTCAGAAATCTCCACCCAAACAATTGAACTCTTGGCATTATTTGCTTGTTCTTCCAAATCTATTTGGGAAGTTGAATAGTAGCAGTATGAACCTGTCTTGGCATTGGTTCTCCGAGTTCCTGCAATCTTTGAAGACAAGCGCGATATGCACTTTTAGTGTTACATTTACCTGATGGAGTTAATTTCAAGCACAGAATGTCATCGCTCAGCAAGTGTATGATTGGTGTTTGCTTGATTGTAGTTGACAAAGGTTGCTTAGAGATCATGTCAATAAGTTGGTTGTCCCAAACCCGCTGATTGGGAAGCCAGAGGTCTCTCACATGGGATGGGTAGACAAAGTTTGTCTGTTGGATGATAAGAGCATCATATATGTGAGCCCAATCTTGGCACCATGGGATACTCTAGATTGATATTTGGCCTTGAGTGACTTTATAGAAGAAATGGGCTTTAAGAATGGACAAGATCTTAATGATGGATGCCTAGAAAGCTGATTTTGGTACATTTGGTTTCGGGCACCAAATGGATGAGTCTGGAAAATATTTGGAATTTAGAACAACATGGAGGAAATAATTTGGTTTATCAGCGATTCTCCAGGATGCCATAAGAATTAAAGATTTGTTCATGGCTTGAAGATTTCGAATACCTAACCCTCCTTCATTCTTTGGCGTGCAAATGTCCTTCCACGCTCTTAAGAAAAGGCTCCTTAAGTTTTGTTTCCTCTCTCACGCCAGTCCACCAGAAGTTTTTAGTAATGTTAGTGAGTTTGGCAATGAACTTTTTGGTGAAAAGGATATTAGACATGTAATACACTGGGATGGACGCGAAAACCGATTTAATAAGTTCCAAATGAGAAGCATGAGAGAGCTTGTCTTCTTTATAAGTGTAAGTTTGGATTTGAATTTGTCAAACACGAAATTGTAGGCTAGATGACACAATGGTTCAAGTTTATTAGGTGCAAGAAAGTAAAGTGTGCCATCAAGTTTGTGAGAGCTTTAATCACTAATTTTCACATAACAAGTTTAATTTGGAAGATAGATAAAAACATGAATATACTTGGAATGGTGTAACACACCATGCATTGGAGTTTATAGTGGACTCTTTGGAATAACTTGGTTTCTTGGGAGTTGGATGCACGAGGAGCTCATACTCAGTACAAGTGGAGGCTAGCAAAAGACTAGGAGCGACCAACTAAGAGAGCAATAATGGCCATAATCATGCAAAGCGACGAAACATTGTTAACTAAAGCATAAAGTGGTATCACAAGTCAAAAACTAAATGATCATAGAGGCTAAGGTGACTGGTTCATAGTCTTAACATGGTGTAAGCATGTGCCAAGTTAACCCAAATAAAGCATCAAAGGAGAACACCACAATATTATGCTTTTGTATGCTAAAACAATGCATGATTCTTTCAATGCACATTAAGCAATCTCAATTGTTTGGAACAAGTCATGCTACAATAATAATCACTAATCATATAATTAAGGCAACACCTAGCATGGCATTATAAAGTCTAAGCCACAGTCAAAAGAAGCTCCCTTCTGTACCACTTAAGCATGAAACTTCCTACTCTTTTCCAACACCAATCAACTTATTTGAAACAAAATATGAATGTGGGGGTCCAACTAATTTATTCAGCAAACCAAACAAAATAAAAATAAAGAAAAAAACAAAGACGCTCCAAGAACAACACAAAAGTGCATGAAACAATAAAAATGAAGTGTCTAGAAAGAGACCTGAGATTTTTATTGATGAAGAAGGGGCTGCCTTGGGCATCCCCAAGCTTTGACGCTTGTACCTCTTGAATATTGCTTGGGGTGACACGAGTGGCATCCCCAAGCTTGAGATTTTGTCCATTCTTCATCTCATCACATCATTCTGTCCCTACACTTGAAAATTTCCTTCATACAAAACATCACACAATCTTCATTAGCAACATTAGTGAATTCAAGATAATAAACCTTTGTGTTTAATTTCAACACAAGTAAAACTTTCATTAGAACACAATCTACTGTAGAAATTCCTTTTAAAATCTCAAGTCATCAAAGATAACTCAAAAAGAAACCGATTAAGAGGCAAATTCAAATAATGGCAGAAATCTGTCAAAATAGACCAGCAGGTAAAACCCGATTTTTTCGAAAACCTTCTGTTGCTCAAATTGAAAAGTGTTGAACTAACGAAAGTTAAATAATAACATGGGTCATAGTATCATAAAATTACATCTCAATCCGACGTACTGGGATGTTTCACGAATTTTTACAGTGAAGCACAAAAATCTGTTTCGAGACAGCAACTTCCCCAAATCTTACTTCTCTCTCATTAGAGGTTATTCTTGGAACAAAAACCACACAAAAAAGATAAGGAGAGATTATTACATAAGTAATAACTTCCAAGACTCAACAAAAGGAAAACTTACTAAAAATAAAAATTTGGGTTATCTCACAATAGTACTTTTCTTTAACGCCTTTAAGTTAGGCATGGAAAGCAAGAATCAAGTATTTTCGAATGAAGAAGCATCAAGATCAATACCAGAAATTTCTTCAACAAGGCATAGTATCTCATCCAAATAAGTTCTATAGGATCCTCTCTCAATAATTTTGGGTTCACTATTTTCATCAAAAGGGTTTTCTGGAACAATCCAATCAAAATTCTTTTCTATGGATTCATGCATTCCTACAAGTTTAAAAGGTATTGGTATTTTAATTTCTTCTCCATTTTTGGATTTGATTTTGTCCAACTTTTCTAGTGTAGCCATAACATCTACACATGAGCCTAGAATATTAAAACGATCAAACACCTTTCAAGCTTCTTTAGCAACATCATTGAATTCCTTAAGCAAAGTTTCTAGAATAAAATCTCTCTTTTCAGTATCCTCAATATCTTTAAGTTTAAGAAACATTACTTGAATCATGGGGTTAAGGTTAACAAACCTAGTCTCCAACATGTGAAGTAAAGAAGCTGCAGCAATTTCATAATTTGGGGCAAGTTCTACTAAGGATCTATCCTCATGCTTGATAACATGATTAAAGAATTCTTCAATATTACCTTTCCCAATTATAGAGACACTACCTATTGAAAGGTCTTTTAGGGTGAACTTAGGGATCAACGTGGCGAGCTAAGAACAAGGTAACAACCAAAGGAAGAACTATTTTTTGTGTTTTTGATAGAAGAAAGCAAACCAAACAAAACTAATTTTTTTTGTATTTTTGATAAAAAGAAACAAGAAAAACTAAGCAAAACAAAAACAAAGTAAAGAGATTTGTTGTGAGAGACTCCCCTTGCAAGAATCTTCTTTCTCCCAGAAAAGTGACTGACGAGGAGGAATAGATTGAAGCTATACTTAACTCCACGGCAACGGTGCCAGAAAATCTTGATGTAGCTCGGTGATGATAGAGCCTGTTGGGAGACCCCAAGAGCAAGGTGTGATGAGCACAGGAACAAGTTTTCCCTTAGTTATGAAACCAAGGTTATCGAACCAGTAGGAGTAAGGAAACAACTACAAGGTGTTGCTAACAACTTGGAACCTGCACAACACAAACTGAATACTTTGCCCCAACTTACAGTAAGGTTGTCAATCTCACCGATTTGCTGAAAACAAAGGATTAAACATATAGTGTAGAAGATAGTGATTTGCTTGTAGAAAGTAAAGAGTAACAGTAGATGGTGTATTAGTGATAAAGGAATGTACCGGGGTCCATAGTTCACTAGAGGTTTCCTCCTTAAGATAGATAGCATGTTGGGTGAACAAATTACAGTGGGGCAATTGACAGATTGAGAAAGCATCACAATGCATATACTAGACATCTTGACTCATACGAGATTTGTTTTGGCATTACAACATAATACATAGACCATAATCCAACTTCATCTATGACTAATAATCCACCTTCAGGTTATCATTCGAACCCCTTCTAGTATTAAGTTGCAAGCAACAGATAATTTCATTAAGCAATGTGTGTAAAGTAAACAGTACAATTGCCCTATGGACAAAGGATTGTTGTTTTCTCCCTAGTAGCAACAGCACATCTACAACCTTAGAGATTTCTGTCACTTCCCCAGATTACTAGAGGCATGAACCTACTATCGAGCATAAATACTCCCTCTTGGAGTTGCAAGCATCTACTTGGCCAAGTTAGCTACTAACAATGGAGAGCATGCAAGATCAAAAATAACATAGACATGATAGAATCAATAATCAATCTGACATAGTATCTCAATATCCATCGGATCCCCGCAAACACAATATGCATGATTAAAAATAGAGATGATGTTGATCATGAACGGAGCTCACAAGATCTAAACATGATAGCACAATGGAGGAGAAACACCCATCTAGCTACTGTATGGATGTAACATTCCAGCATTAGAACTTAGAAATAAGCTGAACCCAGATGTGTGCATTGCATTCATGCATAGAAAATACGAATAATTTTCGCTCTTTTGAACAAAACTTGTCAAAGTGATAGAATCTTCTCTTAACTTGATGGAATTGAAGTAGATCATCAAGTTGACAATGATAAGTATCAATATGACCTTTTCTAAAACCTTATTTTGGGTAAAGATGATTTGATCTAAGGGTAGATCAAATGTAATAAAACTAAACCACAACATATTGTTTAATGATTAATATCTGATCTTTAAGAGATCATATCATAGTATTCAGTACAACAACTCCAAAAATACTAAGTTAAGGATACAATTCAAGTAACAAGAATTTAATAACTAAATCATGTCTTATCTTATTCTCATATATTCCTACCATGAGCATCATGGTAGTTCTTAAACACTAAATCCTTATCACTGTTGTGTTGGAAGGAAACCAAGTCAAGACCATTCACCACATATCTTTGTTTCCATATCAATCCTTATCATCTCTACTGAACCTTTGTCACATCCCAAAATTTTCCAAATTTTGAAATGTGAAAAATAAATAAACAAAATAAAAAAATGTTGAAATTTAGGGTGAAAAGAAACTTTTTGATTTCCAATTGGAAACATCAAAACCTATTTTGATCAAATAGAATCCTAAAGGGATTTAAAAAGATAAACAAATAATAAATAAAGTTATAATAGTTGGAATCACCATTTTTGGATCTTTAAATAAAAAGATCTGGTTTTTATAAGCAAAGGAAGAAATAGTGAATAAGGACTATTTTTAAAAAGAGCCAAATTAATCTTGGCTAAGCATTTAAAATAAAATATTTTGTTTGGTAAAAATAGTAAAGGTTTATTTAAATAAAACCATGAGGATTTATTTATATCCAAATTTCATTCAAGTATACACATTTTCCTATTTTGAATGATCATTAAAAACTTATTAAAGTATTTTAAATTATATTTCAAAGTGTTATGTTTTTAATAAAACCTACTAATTTTTTTTGTAGAAATTTAGATTTCAAATAGAGTTTTTAAAATATATTAAATCCTATTTAAAATAAAGACTAAAGTCTATTTGGTTATTTTTAATAAATAATAAATCCTAAAATTAATTGTTCTATTTTTTACTTTGGAATATGTTGATAAACAGAATTAAACTATACCTAAAGTTTGGTGGAAGTTTGAATTCATTTGGATTTTGAATTGTTTGAATGAAAAATCAAAACATAAATTCAATACAGAAAAAGAAAAAGGTTTGTATAAAAAAAGAGAAAACAAAGCAGCCCACTACCAAGGCCCAGTCCAGCCCACTCGCAGTCCACCTGCTCACCCCCACTCGCGAATCGTTTTCACCCAGGAATCAACCCGCCCAGTCACTGAGCTGCGGACCCCACTCCCTCTCCCCCTCTCTCGCAGACAGCGCGGTCCCACGCTGTGAGTCATGGTTTCCATCCACGCCGGCTGTTTCCCCTCACTCAACGTCGTTCTGCCCCGAATCAATTCGCGTTAATACGCGTTGATGGCTGAATTACTCCTCGCCGTGACCGCGCGCCTTTAAACGCCTCGCCCCCCTCTTCCATTTCCCCCAAGCAGCACTTCCCCTCTGCCTCCAGGCTGCGAGAATCGCGAGCTCGAACCTCTCTGCCCCGACGAACTTCTCCGACCAATTCCGGCGCCATCCAACCGCCTCTCACCTCCCACTTCACGCGAGCTTGCTTCCACACTTCCTGCGCATCTCCCAGTGCCAACCTCTTGGCCTCGCCCGCTCCACAACGTCAAAAACCTCGACACCTGAGCACCGCCGCGTCTTCCATCGCTCCGACGAACTCCCTGGTAAGCACAGACCGCCCCAAACCTTCTCGCTGATGCTCCCAGGATCCCCAACCCTGTACGCATCTAACCGCATGCTCTGTTTGTCTTAGCACGCTCGAAAACTCCACCTCCGACGACAACCAGACGAACCTGACGACGCCACGAACTGCAGCGAGCAATAGCTGCTGCCCCGGTCCGCCCGTCGTCAAGCTGATCACGCCATGAGCTTCGCTGCACCTCTGCGAGCACGGTGAGCATCCTCACTCCCTCCCTCGCTTCCTGAATCGTCGCCAACGCCACCGTCTGAGCGCTCCGCCGCTCGCCGCCGCGCCAGCGCCGCCCATTCCTGGTCGAGCTGCTGAGAGCCGTTGGATGATGATCCGATGGACGCGATAGAACAACTTAATCGAACTGTTACATTGCTTCTATGCCACACGATTCCACTTAAATCCTGCGGTCCACAGAGCTCAATCCGCGCGAAACGGTATCAGCCAGTTAGATTAAGACACATGGTCAGACTCAGGATTTAAAATAGAGATTTGATCTATTAGATTTGCAAACTTGCAAAATTCATAACTTTAGTTCTACACGTCCAAATTTTGCAAATTTTATATCAATGGAATAAGAAGAACAAGTACTTTGCAACCAGGCACTTTGTTTAATGTTTTGCTTCTGGAAAATTGGTTGAATTTGCAGAAACATGTGTTGGCATAGTTTGAATATAAAAATTGTTCTAGATATATTTTTAAGGTGAAATCTTTGCTAAATGGTTTGTATTGAACCTACTGACCATGGGAACCAACTTATAGATTTAAAAATGTGTTTTGTGAAGTTAAGGAATAAATATTTGAATTAGAACATTTCTAGTCAAATAAAAATATTGTTTAAGTGTTAAAATACTTTTTGAGTAAAATCTTGAGAAAATGACTTGAGTTAAACTCTCTGACCCTAAACACCAAGTTTTGAGAATTAATATAAATTTGATGAACCCTATGAAATTATTACTTTGCTAAAAAGATATTTTCAACAACATAAAATATCACCTTAGCATAATATTTGGTTCATGAGATGAAACCTTTTGCAAATGGTTTTACCACTTTAGTAAATAACTACTTTGACCTTTAAAATGTTTAGAGCCTAATAGAAACCACTTTTCTAAATAAAACCATCTTTTGCATGCTTGCATGCATTTCCTTGTTTCTATTATTTTATGTGTGATAAATTGTTTGAATGTTGGTTTGAAAATGTGTTTGCTTGATTGAATTGTAGTGAAGTTAGAGGAGTGTGATATTTGCAAGATCAAGAAGTGAATCAATATTCTCTACTAAAAAGGCAAGTGACACTATCATCCATGTCCTACTATTTTCATTACACTTAGTGGATTTTTTGTAACACGCATGGTAAGACTACTATATTTTATGCTATGCTAAATCCTAATAGGATATCCTTATATCTTCCTTAGTGAAAACATTGTAGTTGTAGTATGCTTAGCCTTGCTATATATTGGGGATGGGATACATGTTATGTTTATATAAAGTGTTGGAAAGATATATGTTTTATATAATAAAACAAGTACTCAGTGTTCCACCTGGGTGGAAAAGGATACTCAAGATTTGGACAAGGTGGAAACAAAGGGAACCATGTTCATATGGCTATCTTTTTGTGTGTGCACTAGAAGAAAACCACCCAGGGACTTAAAGATTGAACATGTTTCTCGTACAGTGGATTCCATGTACAGCCACATGCTAAATGGGCTCTGGCTTAGTCAACTACATAGTGGAAGACCCATGCATTGGCATCTTCAGGTTAACTAGAATTGTGTAAGGGAAATATATCCCTACATTGGTGCCTGGTAGACAAGCTAGCATTGTGTATTGGGAGGACTTCTATGGAAAGACTTTGTCACATTCTCGATCTGCCGGTACTCCATTGGGTGAGTACTTATCCAGCGGCCACTGGTGGCGTCAAGACGAGATTGTGTCATGTGGGTAAAGTGTACAACTTCTGCAGAAGATCAAATTCTAAGTACTTAGCCGTGTCCCCGGTTATGGACAACTCTGAGCAACTAAGGCCTGAAGCTATGGAAGATCTCGACATTCCAATTTCTCAAAGTAAAACTTGATGGTGACAACAAGGGATTTAGAAGCACTTGGAGTTTTCTAAGGAGTTCAGAAAGATTTGACAAAATATCAAAACTATTTTGAAAAGATAGGATAAAACTATATTGCTTTCTGCAAAAGAGCTTAAACCCTACATAGCCAAATATGCATGTAATGATAGGATCCACTTATTTCTACATAGTAGTGAAACTTGCCAATATAATTCAAATGTATTGACCCTTGTGGCTGCAACTTATTATGTTGCAGGTTTGTTTGATGATAGTGAAGTGTGTTGAATAGGATTAGAAGTCTACAACCAATATGATTACATGTGGCACTTTGAAGATGAAGGACTCCATGCTATATAGATATTCTGCTGCATTGTAATGAGATAGCCAAATGAGCTATGTAAGATGTAATGAATTATTTTATTCCTAGTTATAAAGTTGTATTATGACCTTTGTTTCTTGATATTACATCTTAACTGTGGATGATAGCTATTGATCCAGGGACTAGCATTGTAAACACAGGGATCTCTACCTTATTAAAGGTTGGGAACCTTACAGATGGTATCAGAGCACTGTGTTGGCTGTAGGATTGTAACCCTAGGATTGGACAAAACACCTTAGAAAAATTGATTTACAAACAATCTTGTAAACTCTTTCTCAATCTTTTTGGTTTTCATTCTACATTTCTTCTTTTTCAACTTGATGGACAAAGCCTCTACCATGACCAAGGACTTCAACTTAGACATCACTAAGGACTACAAGTGAGAACCAAGAGACATTACATTGCCTACCAAAAACATTGATATCATGTTAGTGTATGGATCATATTGACCTATGAGGCATGACTATACTAAATTGATTGTTTCAAGAAAACTTGTTGTTTCCTTCAACTCATGAGTTAAGCTCATAAGTTGTTAATTTAATAGTTGCTTGTTGATTTTTTTGAGGGTAAAATAGTAGGGTAAAGTACCCCACTGCAATTTTTATATATCATAGAGTGTTACAAAAAATATTTACAAGCTCAAGCCACCTCAAAAGAAGGATAACATTCTAAGAAGCTATCTCCTGTCTAAATTATTTGCAATCCAATCTTTGAGGCCCTGATAATTCTTCTTCTTAATTCTATACAGGACCCATCTTAATTCCTGAGCGACAATAGCCCTCCATTCCTCAAGCGAAGCATGCTTGTTGTTGAAGATTTCATTGTTTCTACATATCCAAATGCCCCAAGCTCCAATTATAATAATTTCCATTGCAAAAGGGACTTTAAGATCTTTTTTAATACTGGCTATAGCTTCAAAAATATTTTGATCAGTCACCTGGACATGTGAGATTTCAGCCCAGCAAGCTCTTGCAAAAGGACAGTCCCAGAATAAATGTAGAATGGTTTCTTCACTGATGCAGCCATGAAACACACATTCATAAGAAGCTAGAGTAAAACATTTCCTTTTAAGAAGGTTTCTTGTGTTTAGCCTATTAAGAAGCAAGAGCCAGAAGAAGAATTTGTGCTTTTGTTGACAAGAGGACTTCCACAACCAGGAGAAATGTGGCTGTACAGGTTGGCAACCAGATAAAGAATAATAAGCCTTTTGGACTGAAAAATTACTGCCCCAAATGTAACTCCAGTTGTCAGCTTCCCCCTGCATGCCAATATTAAGAATTTTCTCAAGGCTTTGATATTCCTGGTAAGCTTGGTGTGACAGAGGGAGGAAAAAATGATCTTGAGTATTATCTGTCTGTAGGAACTCATTGACA
The DNA here is from genome assembly GCA_023614405.1 of Avena insularis. Taxonomy (NCBI): domain Eukaryota; kingdom Viridiplantae; phylum Streptophyta; class Magnoliopsida; order Poales; family Poaceae; genus Avena; species Avena insularis. The sequence goes on along the minus strand of CM042695.1, from coordinate 161,477,151 downwards.
GAGATGTGTGGGTTTTTTGCATAGGAAAGGAGATGAGGAAGCTTATGCTGCAGAAAACCATCATTCCACATATCAGACCATAGAAGGGTGGATTTTCCATCTTCCACCGAGCACTTTGCAATTCCTTTTAAAATGTCAATCAATTTCAGATGAGCTTTCCACCAAAAGGATCCCTCCAGACTTCTTCCAGGGAGTTTACCATTACAGTAATAAGTGTTCCACATAAGGTGAACCCATGGGATATCCTTGTGATTGTAAAATTTATCCAAATTCTTCAAAAGAAGTGCAGAGTTTTGAACATTAAGGTCAAGCACTCCCAATCCCCCATGGTTCTTGGGCCGACAAACTTTCTTCCATGCAACAAGAGCTTGACCTCTAGCTTGAACATCAGATGTTTTCTTTCTCCATAGACATTGTCTCATATACTTAATCAACTATTCTTTAATAGTGACAGGAAGATCAAAACAACTCATGTAATATATGGGAAGGGAAGATAAAACAGATTTAACTAGTTGTAGTTTCCCCCCATAATTAAGAAAATCAGCAATCCCACACAACCTTTTGTAACACCCTCAGAATCGGACCTATGCAAGTTTTAGCGAAACCCGCCAAACCCGCATAGAAACGATTCAAAGGTGCCCACCAGGCACTTTCGTGCGGGTGGAAAACAAAGTAATAACATTACACAACAGTCCTCGATGGGACCCACAGAACAGATATATACAACAGCGACTCAAAGAGTCAAGAATACAGATGTAATATACAAAGATCCAAATCACCTTGAAAATGATAGAGCGTCCGACTACGGACAAGATGCAAATGGGGCTAAGAGCCCTGAAGAATAACCAATGGCGTCCATAACCCTGCCCAGGCCAAGCCGGAAGGGTAACCCTGCTAACGACGTCGATCTCAAAACCTGCTTAAACAAAAAGGGGTGCCGACAAAGGGCAAAGCAAAAGAGGAGCGTCAAGATCGAGGCCGAGACACATGAGTCTAGAATTCGGCATTCTCGCCTACATAGGTATGGTGGATCAAGCAGCGGCAAAGATGCACTAATCAACCTATAGAGACTCGATACAACTGACGGCAATCAGAGAGGGGTAAGAAAGACCTATTCGGATCCAACCTGATTCTACCATCAAACAAACCCATCCTGGTGTTTCCCCCTCGAGACCAATCGAGGAAGTCAACCGAGGAACTCACACAGTTGGCAGTTTTAATTATCCAGTTATAGTTGCGGCACTTTACTAGTCAGGTTTAGATAATCATCCTGGTAAAGTAAGCAGTGGGCACTTTTAGTTAACCATTCCGTTATAGTGGCAACACTTACTAGTCAGATACAATTAGCATGAGATAACCCCAAAACCCAGCAGTTGTTGGTACTTTTATTCAGCCATTCCGCTAGAAAGCGACTTACTAGTCAGGTACAATGGTCGCAAGCGACACCCAAACAAGCAATTGTTGGCAGTTTTATTTAGCCATTCCATTATAGTGAAGCTGATTACTAGTCATTATAAAGTCAAATTTATAGCACTACTTTAGTTATAGTTGTCTATGATCGAGATACTGTGCTCCAAGTCGTCCATAATCATGACACGGCTTTCAGAAAGTTTTAACCCGCCGGTGCACAAATAGCAACACACACTCGATATGCCTCGAAAAACCAAATCAAAACCCAACGAGGCAGTGACAAAGCGATCACAGGATTCAGAAATATTTCAGGGGCCACCCCATTGAGTAGACCAAGAACGGTTAATGACCGAGGCGGACTCAAGGTTTATGCGCCAATGGCTGTGAACGATCGGGAACCCAAACTGGGCTTGTCGACACCGCGAAACACTCCGCTTACCTAAATAAAGCAGACAGGTGCTATCCATCGCACAATTTAAATAAAGCAAGAAAGCATGGCATAAGTACAGGATAGTAAATAAAACCTCAAACTAGTTTGTGGCCCCAAGAAATAAGAATGAATCAAGCTCGCTCGGGGTCCATAAGCCTCCGGATGTGGATAGCGCGATAAATCAAGGAATGTATCAAGTACTGGGTCCCACGGACACAAGTATGCTCGAAACCAGATATTATCTATCACCCACCGATGCCTCTGCTTATTTCAATTTTAGTTGTTAAACAGGAATTAAAGTGAGCGATAAGTAAAACTATGATCATCTCCAACATCAAAATGCGGCAATACATCAACGACTGTGGCACTTGACGACACGCAACAGCACTTGAGCAAGCGACTACGACGCGCAAGTCCAACTATCTACCAAACAACAGGTAATAGGTGTGTCCAAGGCAATATAGGGCTGCAAGGGATATCACGGGTACGGAAAACTAAAGCATCGCAACACAGATAGCAATAGATCAACAGGAGGGAATAAATACTATAAAAGTAAGAGAGGTAGAAAGGGGGAGATGCTCGCCTGAAAACATTGTCGAAGGTTCATCCGAAGATCGGGGCGAATCTCACATCAACTCAACGGCCTTATCCGCGAAGAAGCAAAACACTAGAATAAACACCGGATGCAATATTTAATACTACGGCAAAAGATCGGGCATGATGCATGTATGATGCATGACATGGCAAGGGTGCGATGCAATTAGGCAATATTAAGCGGAACCGGGGTCCCGACAATTAATTAGGTGGTTCATATTATTTAGCTAACCCAGCTTAAATGTTGTTTAACAAGGCAAAATATATCACCGTTCGCTACACAAGTTTAAATGAGGCCGATATGAGACTAGATTTGACCGCATATGGGCCCCATATTTAATTAGAGGTGAATCGCATAAGGCCCCCAAACCACATGACAAGTATGCATGCATGACAATTTAATGTGCAAGTTGTATTATATTATAAAATAGGGTTTCGGAAGGGTTCACATTAGGGTTCGCGAGCTTGGGGTTCCGGTTCGGGTCGGGTCCGGAGTTCGACGGGTTCGGACTCGGGAATCGCTCTTCGTTCTCGTAACGGGCAGATCTTGCGTTCCGGAAGACGCACTTGTCGACCGGGTCTCGGTGTCCGGTGTAGCACTCGGCGTCCTCGAGGGAGTACTTGGTTCGTGTCGGGCGATCGGGTTCTTCGGGTCGGTGTCGTTTGTTGTCGTGCGATCTTGTCGGATCTGTGCTTCGAATCCGTGAGGCGATCTTGATGCTCCGTGAGGCGGTCTTGTTGTTCCGCAGGCGCTTCGTGGTCGATGGCGAACTTGTCCGGTACCGGGTTTTTCGGAGATCTTGGCGCGGCACTGGGTACGGGATCGGCCTTCGGGTTCGGGGGTCTCGGCGTCCGGAGCCGGATCTTGGTGTTCAGGTAGAAGTGCTTGGTGCTCCGATGGATCGGTCTCCGAGCTCCGATGGTTGGGGTTCAACAGGTGCCTTGGCGTCCTTGAGGAAGATCATACCGTGACAAGGGTTCGGTTCCGATTGTCAAGGTCAGGCTCGAAGGCGAACTTGGGCAGGCGCCGATAAACATCAGAGGCCTTGGCAGCTATAACTAAACGACGGGGCACTTGGGGTGAGCAACTTGGTCTTGGTTGGGTCATCGAGCGGCGGACGTGCTCCAGATCAACAGCCACACGATTCCATCTGTCTGCATAGAGCAAAGTGGCTGCATCAAACAAGAACACGAACACCACCACAACACACAGAAGGGCATGGCCACCATCTGCACAACAAACCGAGGCCTTCAGATGCTCTGCGTGCGCAACATCGAAAGGGAGGTGACGGCAGGGTTTGGCGAGCTCGCGAGGCAGGGGCAGGCCATGACGGTTGCAGCGGGAGACGGGCCTGGGGAGGCGCGCCTGGGGGCGACGGCCGGCGCGGCTCGACCTTGACGGAGGCCCTGGGCGAGCGGAGGCACGACCGGGCGCCTGGCGCGGCCTGGCCGGAGGGAGCGACGGCGGGGGCGGGCTCTGCTGGCGGGGACGGGCGGCTGGCGCTGGCGCGGAGGGCGACGGCAGCGGCCGAGGGGAAAGCGCGACGGGCCGGGCGGCAGCCGAGCGGCGCCATGCGGCGGAGGCGGAGGGACCGCTGGGCGCGCGGAAGGCGGAGGCGGGGGAGACGCGGGCCGGCGAGGCGGCGCTCGAGCAGAGGAGGCCGGCGGCACGCTGAGCTCGGGGCGGACGCGGGCTGCGCAAGGGCTGGGGAGCAAGGGCAGCGCCAGGAGGAAGAGGCGGAGGAGGCGAGCGCGCAGGCTGGTGGTGGCGTCTCGGCCATGGCGCAGGGAAGTGGAGGAGGGAGGTCTGGGGCCGGCGGGGAGGAGGGGGTGAGGCGAGGCGGCGCGCCGGCGGTAGCCGGAGGGGAGGGAGGCGGCGAGCAGAGAGGAGAGGTGCGGTGCGCGTCGGGTGGGGAGCGGGGCTGCGCGCGGGGAAGAGAGAGGGAGAAGAGAGAGAGGGACGTGGGGGCGTGCAGGGGGTGGGGCCGGGATGCTGCGTGCCTGCGTGTGAGTGCGTGCGTGCGTGTGTTGGTTGGTGGAGGCAGGGTGAGTGGAGGGAGGGGGGAGTGGAGGGAGAGGCCACGTGGCAGCTCGTGGTTGGGTGGGGGCTAGGGAAAGGTGAGGTGGCGAACACTGATAGGATGGGGTGATGTGGAGGGGAGGGCTGGGTAGGTTAGTTGGTAGCTGTAGGATTAAGGGGTGGGCCGTTTTATTTTTCTGGGGGTGGTCGTTCGGGTCGATTCGGCCCGTTCGACTGCCCCCACTAAAAATAATTAAATATTTTATTTATTTCAAACAGGGCTTTTGCAAACCGATAGCAGACAAAACAAAATAATTCGGAGACCCGGGTTTTGCGTTTGAACAAAGACGGGGCGTTTAGAAAACAAGAACAGGTTTTTCCACAAATAGTTTTATGCAAGCAAAATGCAAGATGATGACGATGCTCAAATGCAATGTGGCATGATGACATGAGCATGCAGTCATGATGATGCAATGCACAAAAACAACGCGATTTTCTAGTAGTGGAATTGCGGGATGCCACACCTTTTCTCAACTCTATAAACAATAGGCAGGAAATGTTCCACTGCAGGCTTATTTATACTTAAAGGCAGACCAAGGTAGGTGAATGGCAATGAGCCAGGGAGGCAAGACAGAGTATTGGCAAAGTTCCCAAGCCTCACAGAGTCCATGTTAATTTGCATCATACTAGATTTAGAATAATTAACTTTGAGTCCAGTGGAGAGAGCAAAAGTATGAAGAAGAGCCTTGAGGCACAATAGTTGCTCAGAGTCAGCCTTAAGGAATAATAAAGTGTCATCTGCATACTGCACCACAGGGAAATCAGGACAGAACACACCTTCAATGGGAAGGGAAAGAAGACCAAGATTCATTGCTTTATTGAGGATGCTTTGGAGAAGATCAGCAGCCAAGACAAACAGGAGAGGAGATAAAGGATCCCCTTGTCTAACACCTCTTCTGCAATAATTTTTTTCCCAGGCACTCCATTTAATAGAACAGAGGAGGAAGCTGAACCAAAGATTAACTGAATCCAAGAAATCCATTTATGACCAAAACCTTTGGCTTTGAGGATATTGATAATTGCAGAGTGCTCAATTCTATGAAAAGCCTTTTCAAAGTCAAGCTTAAGAATTAAAATTTCTTCTTTGGACTTGTGGCATTAATCAAGGAATTCAAATGCTCAACCTAAACAATCTTGGATAGACCTTTGTTTGAGGAAACCATATTGATTCTTGTGGACAAGTTTAAGGATGACCTTCTGCAATCTATTAGCCAGAATTTTGGTTATAATCTTGAAGACACTATTTAGTAGAGAAATAGGCCTAAAATCAGCAGGTGTCAGAGGAGCTGCAATTTTAGGAATGAGGGTGATAAAAGAGGCATTAATGCTTTCCAAGGAAGTTTGTCCCTCATAAAAATCCACAAGGAGTTGTTTCACATCATCCTTAATAATAGGCCAGCATTGTTTCATGAATTCATTATTAAAACCATCAGGGCCAGGGGATTTATCATTTGGCAGATCTTTAATGACCTCTTCAATCTCCTCATCAGAGAAAGGTTTTTCCAAAGCATCCTTTTCCTCTTGCCTTAAGCATTCCCCAGCCAAGTCATTAAGATTGAAGTGCATTTCAGGCTTATCAGAAGAACCCAATCTATCTTTAAAGGCATTCCATAGGAGATTTGCTTTGCCATCATGATCATAAATCTCATCATTAGAAACATCCTTAAGCATGGAAATGTAGTTATGCCTAAAACTTATGGTAGCTCTGGAATGAAAGAATTTTTTGTTTTCATCACCCAGCTTAACCCATTTAATTTTCCCCCTCTGCTTCTAATAAGTATTTTGGTCTTGTAACAGAGAAATTATAAGATTTTTCCGGAGATCTCTGAGATTCCATTCTTGGACAGTAAGAGTTCTCATTTCCTCCATGACATCCAGAAAATCAATGGTGGCATTAACATTGTAGATTTGTGATTTCAGGCAGGGCAGATTTTTTGCCCAGAGCTTTAGCCCCCTTCTCACATTTTTGAATTTAGCATTGATTTTTTTGCAGAATCCTGAAAGCACACAGGAATATTCCAGGCATTTTGAACAATAGCTTTAAACTCCTTATGATGCATCCAATGATTTTCAAATCTGAACGCCTGGGCTTTGGGAATCATTGTGCCAATGGAAATGACATAAGGAAAATGATGAGAGGTAGGTTTTGTAAGAGGAGCAACAAAAGTTGAGGGAAAACTCTGAGTCCAGGAAGCAGAAGTAAAAAACCAGTCCAACCTTTCCAAAAGGGGTTCTTTTTGCATGTTACTCCAAGTAAATTTTCTACCTTTAAGGGGTAGTTCTATGAGACCCAAATTATTAATGGCTTCATTGAAGAGAAGCATACCATTCACATCCCCACCCAATTTGTTTCTATCAGAAGGCTGTCTACAGAAGTTGAAGTCACCCACAATGAGACAGTCCATATCATCAGGCATATCAATATTCCCAAACCAGTCCCAAAAGTCTGCCTTTTTTTAGGTAAGCATGGCCCATAAATATTGGTGAGGATCCAGGATTCATTGAACAAAAGAGAAGTCAAGGTGATGGATATGGAGAACTCATTGTGAAAGGAAAGATACCTAGAGAACAGAGAACTATTCCAAATGGTGATCAAACCTCCAGAGGCTCCTCTGGAGGGGAGAAATTCAAAATTGGTAAATTTGGGGGGGGGCAGAATTTTTTAATGTAAGAGCTGTCAAAATCTTCTCTCTTAGTTTCTTGAAGACAAATAATTTCACAGCCAGACTCCTCAATTTTATTTTTGAGAGCTATCCATTTTTTTCAGAGTTAATACCCCTGATATTCCAATTCAAAATCTTCCAAATTCTTGTATTATTCATTAAGAAACCAGATGAAAGTAGATTGATGAGGTGATATAAGTAATGTAATCACCCAATTGTGGAAACAACAATCACATAGGCAAAAGGCAATCCATATCATAACACCACAGACAGATTCCACAACAAGTACCAAACACATGAAAAGATCACAAGAACAGGTCACGGGACAGGGAGTCAACAAGACTCCAGCAAAAGACTTAGTTTGATACATTAAAACACTTAAGAGGAGGGCTTCTTCTTGGCTTGCTGTCCACAGGTACCAGCAGCCCCAGCTTTCTTCTTGCCTCCAATGCTCACGCCTGATGAACCAGTTCCTTTGATGCTGCCTTTTTGAGGAGCCTTTACTGCCACTTCAGTGGCCTTCCCTTTCTTGAGCAACCTCTTCTCCAGGTCCCCATCCTTAACCTTGCAGAAGGAGGCAGCAAGATTTTTAACCACTTTAGGATTCAAACATGGAGGAACAGCATTGCAAACCAGACAATCAGCAATTAAACAATTTAGGTGGCTCTTAAAGCCCCCATTCAGCTCAACAATTCTAGGGCTTCTTCTCACCTCAGTGTCAACAAGAGGCTCCTTGCCCTTTCTCTTTCTGGAAGGGGTGGAGGGAGAGCAGGAAGATTTATTAACTTCAATGCCCAGACAAGAAGGAGCCATCTGGGAAAAGCTCTCATTAGGGATGATGAAAGAAATGGAATTCTCCTCAACAATCGGCTCTTTAATAATTTCCCATAAAGGAGAAGTAAGGAAGCTCTTGACCCAATTAAACTTCTCAGGGGTAGCAAGCATGAGTGTTATAAAGTTAAACCAACTTACAGGGATATCACACTCGAGAGAGCCCATTGAAGAAGTGCCCTTCTGAATATGGGGAGCAAAATAACTTTCCCAGAGCTCCAAGCCTTGTAGTGAAAAGCCCTGCTTTGCAATATGCACATCAGGAATGGAAACAAAAGTTCTCACCATTCCCACCTGGAGATGTGCCTCATTTGGAGAAAGAAGATGCTGATCCTCCAACATCCAATCTTCATTTTCAGCAGCCACTGTACTTGAATCCATGGGGCTCCCCACCCTCCCCTCAGCATCTGAGTTTGCCTCATCATCATCAACCAAATAGTTTTGTAAAATATTCTGAAGGCCTTCACCAATGCCAACTCCTTGGGGTCCATCATCCACACCCTGATCCTCAGCAACCACAGGCTCAGCATTGACAGACTTATCATCATCAGACTCCCAGTCTTGGACAATGATAGCACCTGTAACCCCACTGTTAACATCCTGAGGTGGAAGATGTTGGTTGTCTACAGGCATGTCTTCACCAGGAGCAATGACAGGGCCTTGAACAGGAGCAGCAGCAGCTTCCCAGGGGCCCCAACCTTCATTATTGTCACCTTCAGGAGCAGGATCCTGCACAGGGGCCAACCCCTGACCCCAACCACCCCCAGGAGCAGGGGGGAGGGGGAGGAGGGGGGATTTGGGGTCCAAAGACAGGAGCAGGATGTGGGTCCACATTGTCATCTGGAAGTGGGTCCTCATCAGGTGCCCCCCCCAAGCAGGTCACTTTGCAACACTTCAACAGAAAAAGTCCAGGATTCAGACTCCACCAAGTCGCCAATGGTAAACCTTACACTCTTGGGGATTTCAACCAGGTCAGTAACACGAATCTTCGCTAGAATCCTGCCTTTTTGGTCTGGGTCCCTCTCCCATAAAAGGACCTTCCCAATTGCTTGATTGTTTGTTTGAACTTGATTGATTTGGGTTGTGTGGTAGAACTTCTTTAGACCTATCTATCATTACTTATCCCTATCAAACCAACAAATGCCTCCCCGACATGCCAACCCCAACCAAAACAACAACAACAACATCACTCCTGAGATACAGCAGTTGATGATAGCTCAAACTCAAATAATGCAGATGATGACACAGTTTATGCAAAATCAAAATCAGAACAACAACAACAACAACAATCAGAATAACCCCCTAGCACATGATATGCTCACCAGGTTTCTAAAACTAAGGCCTGCAAGGTTCTCTGGGACAACTGATTCAATGGTAGCCAATGACTGGTTACGTTCGGTGAATAATGACGTAGTGACTGTTGGCTGCACCGACGAATAAAAATTTAGGTTTGCATCACATCTGCTTGAAGGACCAGCAGCAACATGGTGGAACAACTTTCAGATCACCATTCCCCTTGAAGATGTGACTTGGGCTATTTTTGAGGATGGCTTCCGTACAGCTCACATCTCATCTGGAGTGATGAATTTGAAGAAAAAATAGTTCCACAATATGAAACAGCGTCACCTCAGTGTGGCTGAGTATATTGAAGAATTCAACAATCTGGCATGCTATGCACCGGATGAAGTTGACATAGATGCTAAGAGAAAGGAGAAATTTCTCGAAGGACTTAATGATGAGTTAAACCTACAGCAATCTGTTTCCTATGTTCCAACTTATCAATCACTCTGTGACAAAGCCACCATTTTGGAAAATAACATGAATCAAGTTGAGAACAGAAAGAGGAAGCATAACCTCAAGTATCACTCAGGATCATCACAAAAGAAGCGTTCATTCAAAAAGAGCAATGAAGATTCTGAACCACATCAGTATCACCACAACACCAATGGAAGTGATAATAATGGAAATGATATTGACAATGGAGATGACCTTGGTGAGAACCAACATGGCAACTTCGGGAAGAATGACATTAGCCAGTTGCAGTGCTATAATTGTAAGGAACTTGGACACTATGCATCAGACTGTCCTGAGAAGAAAAAGAAAAAAATGCTAGAAGATCCAATGGAAATGACTCCAATGTGACCCAGAAAGGATATGTGAACCACATTGACATGGATGGGAACTCTAAAGAGATAGAAGAAGTGGATGTCAGGAATTAGTTAACTCAGAAGAGGCAAATAAGGATTCCTTGTCAAGTGAACCATCAATGTAACCCTATGAGACTTTCTTTTAAGGGTGGTAGTACCCTAGTTGTCTTCAACCAACTTGTAACCCTAGCCTTCCCAAATATCGGGACGAGATTTCTTTTAAGGGTGGTAGCCTGTCACATCCCAAAATTTTCCAAATTTTGAAATTTGAAAAATAAATAAACAAAAAATTGTTGAAATTTAGGGTGAAAAGAAATTTAGGGTGAAAAGAAACTTTTTTAATAACTAAATCATGTCTTATCTTATTCTCATATATTCCTACCATGAGCATCATGGTAGTTCTTAAACACTAAATCCTTATCACTGTTGTGTAGGAAGGAAACCAAGTCAAGACCATTCACCACATATCTTTGTTTCCATATCAATCCTTATCATCTCTACTGAACCTTTGTCACATCCCAAAATTTTCCAAATTTTGAAATGTGAAAAATAAATAAACAAAATAAAAAAATGTTGAAATTTAGGGTGAAAAGAAACTTTTTGATTTCCAATTGGAAACATCAAAACCTATTTTGATCAAATAGAATCCTAAAGGGATTTAAAAAGATAAACAAATAATAAATAAAGTTATAATAGTTGGAATCACCATTTTTGGATCTTTAAATAAAAAGATATGGTTTTATAAGCAAAGGTAGAAATAATGAATAAGGACTATTTTTAAAAAGAGCCAAATTAATCTTGGCCAAGCATTTAAAATAAAATATTTTGTTTGATAAAAATAGTAAAGGTTTATTTAAATAAAACCATGAGGATTTATTTATATCCAAATTTCATTCAAGTATACACATTTTCCTATTTTGAATGATCATTAAAAACTTAATGAAGTATTTTAAATTATATTTCAAAGTGTTATGTTTTTAATAAAACCTACTAAAAAGATTTTTGTAGAAATTTAGATTTCAAATAGAGTTTTTAAAATATATTAAATCCTATTTAAAATAAAGATTAAAGTCTATTTGGTTATTTTTAATAAATAATAAATCCTAAAAATAATTGTTCTATTTTTTACTTTGGACTATGTTGATAAACAAAATTAAACTATACCTAAAGTTTGGTGGAAGCTTGAATTCATTTGGAGTTTGAATTGTTTGAATGAAAAATCAAAACAGAAATTCAATACAGAAAAAGAAAAAGGTTTGTATAAAAATAGAGAAAACAAAGAAGCCCACTACCAAGGCCTAGTCCAGCCCACTCGCAGCCCACCTGCTCACCCCCACTCGCGAATCATTTTCACCCAGGAATCAACCCGCCCAGTCACTGAGCTGCGGACCCCACTCCCTCTCCCCCTCTCTCGCAGACAGCGCGGTCCCACGGTGTCAGTCGTCGTTTCCATCCACGCCGGCCGTTTCCCCTCGCTCAATGTCGTTCTGCCGCGAATCAATTCGCGGTAATACGTATTAATGGCTGAATTACTTCTCGCCGTGACCGCGCGCCTTTAAACTCCTCGCCCCCCTCTTCCATTTCCCCCAAGCAGCACTTCCCCTCTGCCTCCAGGCTGCGAGAATCGTGAGCTCGAACCTCTCTGCCCGACGAACTTCTCCGACCAATTCTAGCACCGTCCAACCGCCTCTCACCTCCCACTTCACGCGATCTTGCTTCCCCACTTCCTGTGCATCTCCCAGTGCCAACCGCTTGGCCTTGCCCGCTCCACAACATCGGCAACCTCGACACTTGAGCGTCGCCGCGTCTGCCATCGCTCCGACGAACTCCCTGGTAATCACAGACCGCCCCGAACCTTCTCGTTGATGCTCCCAGGATCCCCAGCCCTGTACGCATCTAACCGCATGCTCCGTTTGTCTTAGCACGCTCGCAAACTCCGCCTCCGACGATAACCAGACGAACCCGACGACGCCACGAACTCCGGCGAGCAATAGCTGCTGCCCCGGTGCGCCCCTCGTCAAGCTGATCACGCCTTGAGCTTTGCTGCACCTCTGCGAGCACGGTGAGCATCCTCACTCCCTTGCTCGCTTCCTGAATCGTCGCCAACGGCACCGCCTGAGCGCTCCGCCGCTCGTCGTCGTGCCAGCGCCGACCATTCCTGGTCGAGCTGCTGAGAGCCGTTGGATGATGATCCGATGGACGCGATAAAACAACTTAATCAAACCGTTACGTTGCTTCTATGCCGCACGATTCCACTTAAATCCTGCGGTCCACAGAGCTCAATCCGCGCAAAACGGTATCAGCCAGTTAGATTAAGACACGTGGCCAGACTCAGGATTTAAAATAGAAATTTGATCTATTAGATTTGCAAACTTGCAAAATTCATAACTTCAGTTCTACACGTCCAAATTTTGCAAATTTTATATCAATGGAATCAGTAGAACAAGTACTTTGCAACCATGCACTTTGTTTAATGTTTTGCTTCTGGAAAATTGGTTGAATTTGCAGAAAAATATGTAGGCATAGTTTGAATATAAAAATTGTTCTAGATATATTTTTAAGGTGAAATCTTTGCTAAATGGTTTGTATTAAACCTACTGACCATAGGAACCTACTTATGGATTTAAAAATGTGTTTTGTGAAGTGAAGGAATAAATATTTGAATTAGAACATTTCTAGTCAAATAAAAATATTGTTTAAGTGTTAAAAATACTTTTTGAGTAAAATCTTGAGAAAATGACTTGAGTTAAACTCTTTGACCCTAAACACCAAGTTTTGAGAATTAAAATATATTTGATGAACCCTATGAAATTATTACTTTGCTAAAAATATATTTTCAACAACATAAAATATCACCTTAGCATAATATTTGGTTTATGAGATGAAACCTTTTGCAAATGGTTTTGCCACTTTAGTAAATGACCACTTTGAGATTTAAAATGTTTAGAGCCTAATAGAAACCACTTTTCTAAATAAAACCATCTTTTGCATGCTTGCATGCATTGCCTTGTTTCTATTATTTTATGTGTGATAAATTGTTTGAATGTTGGTTTGAAAATGTGTTTGCTTGATTGAATTGTAGTGAAGTTAGAGGAGTGTGACATTTGCAAGATCAATAAGTGAATCAATATTCTCTACTAAAAAGGCAAGTGACACTATCATCCATGTCCTACTATTTTCATTACACTTAGTGGATTTTTTGTAACATGCATGGTAAGACTACTATATTTTATGCTATGCTAAATCCTAATAGGATATCCTTATATCTTCCTTAGTGAAAACATTGTAGTTGTAGTATGCTTAGCCACTACTAGGAAAATGGCTATAGGTAATCCACACTTCTGTGGCGCACTTGCTATAGGTGCCCCACGGGTAAAATAGGCGTGGCGCACTGCCCACAGGTGCCCTACGGCTAACTGTCATAAGCGTGGCGCACATGGGGGTGGTGCGCCACGGCTATGTGTGGGCCAGGGCACATGTGGCCACATCACACATACCCATAGCGCACTAGGTCAAGGTGCGCTACGGATGTTTCACTTATCCGTAGGGAACCTTGACCTAGTGCGCTATGGGCATGTTTGCTGCTGCTGCTGGGTTGTCACATCCCAAGATTTTCCAAATCTTGTAATGTGAAAAATAAATGAATAAAATAAAACTTTGTTGTTTTTCAGGGTGAGAAGAAACTTTTGAATCCATTTGGAAACTTTCAAAACCTATTTGGATCAAATAAAATCCTAAAGGGATTTAAAAGATAAATAAACAATAAACTAAAAATATTTAAAATTACTATTTTGGATCTTTTAATAAAAAGATTTTGTTTTCAAATGAAAAGGTGGATTTATAATTAAAGATTATTTTATAGAGCCAAATTAAACCTTGGCCAAGCTTTTGAAATAAAATGTTTTGTTTTGATAAAAATAGTAAAGGTTTATTTAAATAAAATAATAAGGATTTAATATCCAATTTTATTTAAATAAAAGGTTTTACCATTTTATTTAAAACATCAAAACTTATTAAATTATTTTAAATAAGTTTTCCAAGTATTTTATATTCTCAAATAAAACCTACTGAAGTGTTTTGGTTTTATTTTAGATTTCAAAATAAAGATTTTAATAAAACAAATCCTATTTGAGTTAAATGAATAAGGTCTATTCATTTAATTGTTATTGGACCCTAAAATAAAATGTTATTTTATTTTAAAACAAGTTTTCTATTTTTTTAAATAAAACCTACTGATTTGGTTTTGAAAATATTTAGATTTCAAATGGAGTTTTAAAATAAATAAAAACCCATTTGATTTATGAACTAGTGTCCATTTTATTTAATTATAAATGGACTCTAAAATAAAAATATTATTTTATTATTGGACTTTGGTTTTGTGTGGTTAAAACAGAACTAACACAATAAAAAGTTTAGTGATTGTTTGAATTGATTGAATGTTTGAATAGTTGATTGAAATTCAAAACAGAAATTGATTTGGGAAAAAGAAAAAGGTTTCAGACAGAAAAAAATAGAGCAAAACGACCCAGCCCAGCTAAAGCCCATCCCAGCCCAAAGAGCCCATTTCCCCTCCTCCTCAAACGTTTTCTCACTCGAACTCACACCCGCAGAGCAACTGACAGGTGGACCCATTCCCCTCACTTCCTCTCTCGCTGACCAGCCGACCCCACCCCCTCCTGTTCATCGTCCTCACCCGCAGCGACCAGTTCTTCCCCGTTTCTGGCAGTGATTCCGCGGCTTCAATTCGCCTTAACGCGGCCACATTTACTCGCTTTGATCACGCAAGCTTAAACGCGTACCTCTCCTCTCCATTTCCCCTCTGTCAACCCGCATTAGCATGCCCCCAGGCCGTCCTGATTCTTCTCCGAACCTCACTGCCACCGACGAGCTTTTCCCTCGATTCCGGCCGTGTCTTGCCACCCCTCGTCTCCTTGACCACACTCGCATACACCCCAAGCCCTGGCGGACCTTTCTGCAGCCGCAGCTCGCTCGCGCGCGTCCCTGAGCGTCGGCAACGTCTTCCCCGAGCCAGCGCTGCCGTCTGCTCCAACTGCGGCGACGTCTCCCAGGTAAACCAGACCTCCCCTCTCTTCCCCATGGACACGATGATGATCGCCATGCTCTTGCGAACCTAACAGTGTCTCCCTTTCGTCCTAGGGTGCCTTCCATCCTCACCCTCGACGACCTCCAGAACCGCCCGACGCCAGCAAGAACTCCGACGAGCCATTACCCTCAACTCCGTGCGCCCCTCGTCGAACCAACGACACCTTGAGCTTCCCCACAACATTGCGATCACGGTGAGCCTTATCCTTCTCTCCCTTGCGTCCAGTATCATTGGTGACGACCTCGCCTGAGCGCTGCCACCAGAGCGCCGCCGCCAGCGCCGCTGATTATTAGTCAGAGTAGTTAGGGCCGTTGGATTTGGATCTGACGATTAGGATAGAAAGTAAGCGAATGGGTACGCACGCTTCTAAGCCGCATGATTCAACTTGATCCAACGCGCCAGAATAGCCGATCCGAGCGAAGCGGTACCGACAAATGGGAATAGGACGCGTGTCACCAGACGTTTAGAAAATAGAATTTGAATCAGATTTAGATGCCATTTTGAAACCCTTATAACTTTTGATCCACACGTCCAAAATTTACAAATTTGATATCATTGGAATCAGCAAGACAAGCCCTAGCTAACCATGCCTTTTGTTTAGTAAAAAGCTTCTGGAAAAATGGTTGTTTTTGCAGAAACTTTTGTATGCTTGTTAAGAATGTGAAAATTGTTTAAAAATGAATTTGGGGATAAAATCTTTGGCAAATGGTGTGATTTGAACCTATTGACTATAGGAAACACTTTGTGGACTCAAAAATGTATTTGGTGAAACAAAATAATGATTCTTTGATTTAAAACCATTTCTAGTCAAATAGAAATGTGGTTTATTTATTGAAAATGATTTTGAAGGAAAACCTTTGGGAAATGCTTTGTTTTAAACTCTCTGACCCTAAACACCAAGTTTTATAGTTTGAAAACATATTTGGTGAACCCTATAGATTAATGCCTTAGTAAAAATATTTCTACACCACATAAAATGATACCTTGTTTTGAAAATGGTGTGTGAAGTGAAACCTTTTGCAAATGACTTTGCCACTTTACAAAATGACCATTAGGTGTTTTCAAATGTTCATGACCCATTAGGAACCACTTTTTCAAATAAAACAAAGCTTGGCATGCTTGCATGCATTACTTTGACTTTGTCATTTTATGTGTTGTTTTGCTTGATTGGTAGATTGAGTTTGTGCCTGGCTTGATTGAATTGTAGTGACTTGAAGAATGTGATTGTTGCAAGGACAAGGAGTGAACTTATACCCTCTACCAAAAAGGCAAGTGATGCTTCATACTTTTTGTCCCATTACTTTCACTATGCATTAGTGTTTTTCTCTAAGTAAAACTTGCATGGAATTTTGCTAAGTATAAAACTTGCTATAGGAAATCCTAGTAGATGAAACCTTAGTACAAATTCCTAAGTCAAGATACCTACTACTATCATGCTTAGCCTAGCTAATAGAAAACAAGGGTGGAAATATATTCACACTATGGAAAATTTTCTAAGTCTGAGGACTTGTGTTTTTGTTTAATAAAACAACTAAGTTAATGAATCACCTGGGTGGAATGGTAATTGCTTGGTGGATTTTGGTTGAGTGTTTCACAAGGCCCATGTCTATGGTTTACCTTATGTATCTCACTTGTGGATGGCCACCCAGGAACAAAGAGATTTGAGATGTCAAATGTTGAGAAGCTTCAAGTGCAGCCACTTGGCATTATGGGCTCTGCCTGGATCATATAGGTTGCAAGAACTTAGCCATATGGACAGTTGGTGGTAGAGTTTGATAGGTTGGAGCGCGTCCATTTTGGTCTAAGGGAAGGCTTCTAAAAGATCTTGTCTTGGGAAACCAAGTATTGTGGGGAAAGTTCACCACCTCTGCAGAGTGTAAAATCTAAGTACTTAGCCATGTCCCTGGTAAAGGAAAATTTGAGCATCAAGACATGGAAGCAATCAAGAATCTCATCATTCAAATTTCTAAGTTAAAAACTTGTGGTTGAACAAGGGTTAAAGGATCTTCAATCTTTGATTGAGAAAAATGATTTTGTCAAGCAAAAACTTAGTGTTTTCAAAATGATAAGAAAAATCTACTTTGAGCAATGCAAGCCTCAACCCCACTTAGCCAAATGCATATAGATGATAGACTCCACTATACTACCATAGTATCACTTGCCAATACAATTCAAATGTATTGACCCTTTGTGGCTGTAACTTGTGATGTTGCAGGTTTGATTGATTTAGTGGAGTGTGTTGATTAGGATTACAAAGTCTACAACCGACATGTCTGCCTGTGGCACTTTGAAGATGAAGGACCCCATGCTTATAGATATTCTGCTGCAATGTATTGTAATAGCCAAATGAGCTATGTAAGATGTAATAAAATTATGTTATTCCTGGTTATAAAGTTATACTATGACCTTTGTTTCTTGATATTACATCTTAACTGTGGATGCTAGCTATTGATCCAGGGACTAGCATTGTAAACACAGGGGACTCCACCTTATATTGTTTAAAGGTTGGGACATTCCCCCTACATGGGTCAACTTAGCCGTAGGGCACTCTGCCCTAGTGCCCTACGGCTAAGTGGCATGCACCAACTCCACCCCCCCCCCGTGGATCGCCTTTTTAGGCTTTGCAAAAAATGAAAGAAAATGATAAACACTTCAAAAAATTAAATCCTTTCATATTTAGGTAGGTAATGTGGTATAGCTTCTAGTAAAATTAACAAAAATGAGTTTCGACTTTATCTGCAAAAAAAAGTCATGCCACGATAAAAAGGCCATAACTTTTGCATACGATATCGAAAAAAATCGTATAATATACCAAAATGACGAGAACGAGATTTCGCATCCGCTCTCAACCACCTCCGGTCGTTTAGAGATTTTTTATATTTTCAAAATTCGAAAAGAGTAAAAATTTACGGTCAAAAGACCATTTTTTCCTGCAGAAAAAAAATAGAGGGCGACTTACCCGTAGCACACCACCACCTAGTGCGCCACGGATAAGCTTGGGCGGGATTCAAATTTGAATCCCCACCCCGCCCTCCTCCCTATTCCTTTCCCCTTTTCCCTTTCCCTTTTCCCTCTTCCTCTCCCTTTCCCTTCTCCTTCTTCCTTCTTCCTTCTTCCTTCTCCCTTCTTCCTTCTTCCTTCTACTCCTTCCCCTTCTCCTCTCCTTGCAGTGACGGCGCGACGTCAGCCTCCTTCTCCTGCTCCTCGCAGTGACAACGGGCAATGGCGGTGCAACGGTGGCCTCCTTCTCCTCCTCCTCATAGTGACAATGGGCGACGGCGGCATCCTTCTCCTCACCGACCTCCCTTCCGCCCTCTCTTCCTCCATCTCTTCCTACCTCCCTCTCTTCCTCCATCTCTTCCTTCCTCCCTCTCTTCCTCCATCTCTTCCTTCCTCCCTCTCTTCCTACCTTCCTTTCTCCAACCACACCCTTCCTACCACCTCGACGCTGGCGAGGACTAAACCCTCCCGCACATCCCTGCCACGGCCATGCTCCAGCGAGGTGACACGACTGCGGCGGCGATGCACGGACCCGATTGCTTTTGCAATTCAAAACGAGGGTGTTTTTTTGCATTTTTTTTTGTTTTTTGAAAAACACATCTTTGGCGCACCCTGTACCCCTACCCGTGGCGCACCTGGTAGTGTGCCACGCCTATCTCGATATAACCATGGTGCACCATGATGGCGCCACTCTGAGATAGCCGTGGCCTTGAGGCCCGTGGCGCACGGCCAGTGCGCCACGGAAGGCCTTTTCAGGTGCGCCACGAATAGGCGTTTTTCTAGTAGTGAGCCCTGCTATATATTTGGGATGGGATACATGTTATGTTTATATGAAGTGTTGGAAAGATATATATTTTATATAATAAAACAAGTACTCAATGAACCACCTGGGTGGAAAAGGATACTCAAGATTTGCACAAGGTGGCAACAAAGGGAACCATGTTCATATGGCTATCTTTTTGTGTGTGCACTAGAAGAAAACCACCCAAGGACTTAGAGATTGAACATGTTTCTCGTACAGTGGCTTCCGTGTACAGCCACATGCTAAATGGGCTCTGGCTTAGTAAACTACATAGTGGAAGGCCCGTGCATTTACATCTTCATGTTAACTAGAATTGTGTAAGGGAAATATATCCCTACATTGGTGCCTGGTAGACAAGCTAGCATTGTGTATTGGGAGGACTTCTATGGAAAGACTTTGTCACATTCTCGATCTGCCGGTACTCCATTGGGTGAGTACTTATCCAGCGGCCACTGGTGGCGTCAAGACGAGATTGTGTCATGTGGGTAAAGTGTACAACTTCTACAGAAGATCAAATTCTAAGTACTTAGCCGTGTCCCCGATTATGGAAAACTCTGAGCAACTAAGGCCTGAAGCTATGGAAGATCTCGACATTCCAATTTCTCAAAGTAAAACTTGATGGTGACAACAAGGGATTTAGAAGCACTTGGAGTTTTCTAAGGAGTTCAGAAAGATTTGACAAAAGATCAAAACTATTTTGAAAAGATAGGATAAAACTACATTGCTTTCTACAAAAGAGCCTAAACCCTACTTAGCCAAATATGCATGTAATGATAAGATCCACTTATTTCTACATAGTAGTGAAACTTGCCAATACAATTCAAATGTATTGACCCTTGTGGCTGCAACTTATTATGTTGCAGGTTTGTTTGATGTTAGTGAAGTGTGTTGAATAGGATTACAAGTCTACAAATAACATGATTGCATGTGGCACTTTGAAGATGAAGGACTCCATGCTATATAGATATTCTGCTGCATTGTAATGAGATAGCCAAATGAGCCATGTAAGATGTAATGAATTATTTTATTCCTGGTTATAAAGTTGTATTATGACATTTGTTTCTTGATATTACATCTTAACTGTGGATGCTAGCTATTGATCCAGGGACTAGCATTGTAAACACAGGTAGCTCTACCTTATTAAAGGTTGGGAACCTTACAACCTTATCCTAATTACTGTTGTTTACCAATGTTGAGTAATCAACTATTGACCTATCAAGTCTTAGCCTATCAATTCTTGATCTGTTAACTCTTGTTCTTATCATAGCATTCACTCTAAAGCCTTTAGAGAAAGAAGTAAGAAGAGGTAAGTGGTAATTCTAGAATTAGATATCATCTATAGGATGGGAGAGTTGGAAGGGAATGAAATCACTATGATACTTGATGGAGTTAACTCACTAATGAATACATAGAAAAGTTATCTAGAAGATATAATTATATGTGGTAACAAAGAGGATTATAAGGATGAATATTGAATACAATTACCAAGGAGTATTCCCATTGTATCAAGTAGGCATAGTCATTGAATAATAACTCTTAGTCAAATAGAGGCACTAAGAACATAGTGTAATACAACTGTAATATTGTATTGATGAAGCCTTGAATAGCCAACTGGAAACCTAAGCCATTAATGATCAAAGGATTATTATGATCATGCTCAAGTCACTAAGATTGAATGATTATATCATGTATACGTGACATAGGTGGATAGAACATGATTAAACCCTGGTATAGATATGTTATCCTAGGTTAGTCATGACAAGTCATATTGGTATAATGAGAAGTTGGTGTATGAGTTACTGGAGATAAGCAGAGATAAGATAGTATGACTAAGCTGAAGCTAGAGTAGCATGGAGTTATTGAATTCGTGTTATTCCTCTTAAAGGATAGTAAGCTTGTGAGGAGAGTAGAATTGGATATATAAATCTATTGGAGTCATATTAGTGATGGATGATAAAGGAAGTGCATGAATGGAATTAAAAGTAACTACTTGTTGGATTGAAGGTTACCATTAGTAGTTTGATACAACCAAGTACATAAATGAGAAGATTATGAAAAGCTTTAGTGACAAGCTTTTGAGATTTATAAGTATGATTACAAAGTAATTTGTGAAGTAAGAGAGTAATCATTCAAACAGAATTGGATTCATTATAAATATCCTAGAAATGAGAATTATCTCTATGAGGAAATCATGTAGAGCTTTAGTGTCAAGCTCATTGGATTTACAAGTGGATTTAGGAGGAGAAACTATTGATAAGAATATTCTTGTGAACGAAAGCTCATCATGTTAACACATTATGATGGATATGAAGGAGTAGTATAGCTAGGAAAGGAATTCTTTAAGTAAAAGTCAAGAATTATGAAATATGGAAGATAGGAATTCTTGGTAAAACACACAACCTTAAATCTATAAGGAAACTTAATATCCATCTCATCTGTTTACTCAACCATCTTATTTCCACAATGGCTTGTAGGAATATTTTACTGTAGCAGATCACTTAAGCATATCTTTGTCACTTCAAACATTAAAATTATATGGGCTTAGAAATTATAATTATCAATTCTATATCATAACTCATTCCAGAGAATAACCTTACTATTTTAAAAGGGTGATATCAATCATGATCACAAACATAAAGACAATATGTCTTAACCATTCACCTTTATTCACATTTATAAAAGGATATAGGTATATTAAATCTTCTAAAACTCATGGTAAACATTTATAATTTCAAACCCTAAACTTCTATGCAAGTTATAACAAACTATATATCTTAATATCACATAAGTTCATTGGAATAATATTAACCATATTAATTCTTTAAAACATTATATGTCATATAATGGTAAAGGATCACCATATAAAGGTTTCCTTAAAACTATTAGTTAATAAGAATCAAGTTTTAAAAATGAATAATAAAATATCCTTTAACAAGTTATGGTTTATTATATAAATTAAATACATAACAAAGGTTCTTACAAAAATATTAGAAGAAAAAGAACATATATAAAGAAAATAAAGAAACTATAACATTATTTAATAAAAGCTCACAAAATGAATCCAAATACATTTTATTATTGCTGTAGCTATTTAGCAAATAATTTCTATAAATAAAATTGCACACAAATGTGTAATACAAGATTAGAAATAAAAAACAGAAAATAGAAAAGGTTTAATAGCAAAGAAAAGCGTAACCAGGCCGCAACCCATTTTCTCTGCTACCTATCCACCGCCCAGCAGCAATACCCTTCTTCTTCGGCTCACTTCGCTGCAACCCACAAAGGCCCAACAACCAGTCCAGCTTATCTTCCTCTCTAGCTGACTGGTGGGACTGATAGGGGACTGCGGGTTAAGTTTGAAATTCTGCCAAGGGGTTTTCTGCAAAATGTTTGTCGTCGTCTTCCTCCCGGCTACTGGAATCTGCTCGGTTGCAGTGGCCGATGTCGTCCATCGCTGCCGTGTGCTGCCATGCTCGCCGTCGACACTCTAGAAGGTGTCGTGGTGGTGGCATGGCAGATGCCATGGGTAGGCTAAAGTATGGGGCCAATGGATGCTAGAGGGATCTGGGGAGGGGAGATGTAGTTGATTCTACACACAAACGACTAACGTAAAGATCTTTATTCCTTCTCTCTTGGGCTACAAGTGCTCCTTGAGCTGTTTACAAGAGGGGGAGATGAACTTTTACCAGCCTAGCAGTCCCAAATGAGCCGATGCCCTTCTCAGATTCCAAGCCTCTCCTTATAAAGGGGCGTCTTGGCTCCTCTAGGGCTGACGTGGCAAGCATATTCGAAGAATATGCTTGTCCCAATATAGTAACTCGGCGGCCTCCTTTCCGTGTCGCCCTTCTAATGACGACAAGGTTTCAGAGAACCCCACCTACACGCCTCGGGCTCCAGGACTATCACCTCCGTGACCTCCTTCTGCCCTTCTGCCGCTCTGCGCCTTGTCCTTTGTGTTTGGCTCTGCTCAGATTCCTCCTAGCTTGTGGCTAGGGTTTGACTATAGGCACTTCCTTCTCCTGCAAGATTCATGTCATTTGGCCCTGCCTCTCTTAACTCGGCTTGGCCTTCACCTGCATTCAGATTATTCGGGCTGACCCGGCCGACTTAAACAGTATGTCGGCCGGGTAACGTATTGCTCTTCTCATAAGTGTCCTGCTCTTGCTTAGCTCGGCCGACCTTTACAGGATTCGGCCTATTTAGACAGTAACTCGGAATTTGGACGGGGAACTTCCTTTTGTCTTTCCCTGTCCTGACCCTATCCGGGGTCACCTCCCCAACATTAGTCCCCGAAGTTGGTATGGTCCTGCCTATAACCTCGGCCGGTCCATATCAGTTTCCCAATACTCGTGTATCCTTGTTTCCGAGTTACTTTTCCGCCGTCTGAGGTATCCGTGTATCTTCTTGCGTACGCCTCATCCTACGTGTAACATTCATCATTATTTCTCTAGTTTTTTGTTCCTCTACAGTTCCCGCTAACAATGCTACAGTGATTACTGCGCCTTGTCGTGTCGGCACTGTGACGCCTCGCGCACCGCAATTGTCAGGAGGCCTGATCCTCTCCTGCGTCGTGTGGTCGTTGGTGCGGCTCCATTCATCCTCGAGCGGTTATGCCTCACACACGATCTACACGGTTGGTGACCGCATCCACGATCCCACTACCGCGCCAAGCCCACGCAGTTATAAAGAGGGGCACGGGGCTAGAGGATTTACTTTCCTCCTTTGCCCCCCATTACCCTTCTTCATCCTCTCGCCCTAGCATCTATTTGTGCTCTTGCGGCCGTCCGCTCGTCGGAATCTTCGACGGCGAGGCCCTAATTCCTCTGCTCCGTCGACCTCGTCCCCGTGCGCTTGCTCCGGCACCGTCGCCGGTGAGTTTCTCTGGTCTCATTGGCTAGATTTCCCTCTGGATGCGTCTGCCGCTCTCTAGATTTCCCGCGGCGGTTCCTTTTCTGCTCCGCCGCCGTTCTCGCTTAGAACCATGACGGGGCCTTGCACTTCTAGACTTTGCTCTGCCGCTAGTTTCTCTTCCGTGGCCTCCTCCGGCGACCCAATGTCAAGCTCCGTTAGCGGCGCGCTCATCGAAGATGACGATGCAGCATCTGGCCCAGAGCGGGGCTCCTGGCAAGGTTCCTCCGTTACCCGCCGAGAGGTTGAGTGGTTGATAAGAACTCGACGGATTCCTGCCGAGGTAACCTGTCGCTTACCAGGCAGCAAATCGTCTCCTATTCTTAAAGAGGGTGAGTATGTCGTGTTCATGTCCCATTTCGCTCGCGGGTTCGGTCTTCCCCTTAGTGATTTTGCTAGGGAATTCCTCGATTACTTCGGCCTGCAGCCGCATCATCTTCCGGCTAACGCCATTGCTTCTCTATCCGCCTTTATCTTGCCCTCGGAAGGATACTTCGGCCTCTGGCCGTCAGTGCATGTATGGTCCAAGTTCTTCCAGATCCGATCCAATGTCGTTCCAGACAAATCCCTTCAGCCTTCCGAGAAACAGCTTACCTAGTGTGGAGCAGCGTCCATCACACCTCGGAGGAAATCCGAGTTTCCTCGCGTTGCTGGTCTTGAGTCATGCAAGAAGTGGCATAGATCGTTTTTCTATGTCAAGAACTCTGGGAAGGAAGATAAGATTCGGCTTCCTGCTTTCTCCATTGGCCCCCCTTCCAAGAAGAACTGGACTTATAATCCTAGGAAGAGCCATGCTCTGGCCGAGGCCTTTGAGATTTGGCTGAAGGAGCTGATCCGCGCCGGGTTACGCAGCGAGGATCTGATGACCACCTTCGTAAGTAGCCGGATCTGCCCCTTTCAACAACGCATGCATAAGCTCTGCTATATGAGCGGTCCCCTTGATCCCAACCGAGTCTCCACTGTTGAGGTCGACAATTATCTTATTTTCAAGTGTGTTTGAGCTATCTTTAAGACGGAGATGCCGGAGGATTGGGCCTATGGACTAAAGACGTTCACCCACGGGAATCCCCCTCCTGAGGTAAATTTATGCATTTATGTTTTGCCCCCCAATCGCTTTCGTGATTCCTTTTGCTAATTCATTTGTCTCTTTTCTTGCAGAGATTTGCGGAGCAGAAGATTGAAGATGCCGAGGTTTTGGCCCTCCCGTGGACTGCAGATCATAACACCCCGGATAGTGGGGAACCTGACTCGGAGGAGTTTGTTCCCAAGTCGGACATCGCTCCGGCTCGTGCCCGTGGCAAGACCTCGGCTCACGAGGAGGAAGGTGATTCGGACGACGTCCAAATTCTTGAGGTAGTTGCCGCCATGCCTATCTCTTATGCATTTCCGGCTTCTACTTCCCCAGCTAA
The DNA here is from genome assembly GCA_023614405.1 of Avena insularis. NCBI lineage: Eukaryota > Viridiplantae > Streptophyta > Magnoliopsida > Poales > Poaceae > Avena > Avena insularis. The sequence continues at coordinate 161,451,773 of CM042695.1, read as the reverse complement.
TCAGGCCGGTCAGGTGCACGAAGCCGAGCCTCTCGCCTCCCAACCTCCTGCTACCTCGCGGAAGCGTGCCGCTCCAACGGGTGCCTCTAAAGCCGCCCCCAAGATCGAACTAAAAAGTCATCCCAGCACCTTCCAAAGCGTAAAACTATGCCCAGGGTTACTGGGTGAGTTACTTTTCATTTGTATTTCTTGTTTCTCTCTTTCTGTCTTCTGACCTGACTCTCTGTGCCTTTGCAGAGCTCCTCTTTCCGTTAAGCCCAGTGGTCCTAGCATGACGAGTCATACGACTCGGCCGCCTTCTCCTACGCCTCCTGAAGATGCTAGGATTCCTAGTCCTGCTCGTGCAAACTCTCTTCCAGCTCCGAATCAAACGTCATCTCGCCAGGATGCGCCTGAGGTCTCTCCTGTTGATGCCGACATTACTCGGCCAGTAGATATTTCTACTGAGCCTGCTGCCTCCTCCGTGAACCCCGGAGTTTCCCCCGTGATTCCTTTGACCCCCACAATCTCTACTGCCACTCCGAATCCAGCCGAGAATATCATTATCTCGGCGCCCTCAGAAACCGTAGTCCCTCCGGCCCCCAAAGATGCCACTCCAAGTGCCGATGTAACGGCTCCTGCCGATGCCTCTTCTAAGGCCAAGAAGGTCGTCGTCACCAAACCTCCCTCATCTCAGAAAGGGCTTGCCAGCTCTTCTCAGCCTACAATTGTTGATGCGTTGCGCAAGGGGGTTTCTTCTGCCAAGGCCATTGTCACCCCGGCCGCTGATACCCAGCTCGCTCTTCACAAGAGTCCCGCGGCGGCGGTGGCTACACAACATGTCCGAGGTAAAGTCCTGACTTGTACTGAGAGCGGGAACAGCCTCGGCTCGTTGGTTGAGTATGCCAACAATTGGAACGCTGCTGATCAGCTCGAGGGCAATCCAAGCAGTCAGCCATTTCAACTCTCCGACATTAGTAGTCGCTTACATCTGGCTGCCAAGATCGTTCTTGACAGCGATAAGATGAATGAGTTAACTGTTTTTATTGATGTTTTGATTAGTCATTCGAATGATATTATATATACTCTAGTCCCCGAAGCTTGCAACCGAATAACTTGTTATTCGTTTAGAAGTTTTATTAGGCTTTGCCTGGTTCAGTTTTGTCTTAGTGTTCGTATATCCAGCCACCTGGGTTCGAGTTAAGCTTTGCTTGATTCGGATCTATCTTAACTTCGAATATCCAGCCACCTAGATCTGAGTTAAGCTTTGCTTGATTCGGATCTGTCTTAGCTTCGAATACCCAGCCACCTAGATCTGAGTTAAGCTTTGTTTGATTTGGATCTGTCTTAGCTTCGAATATCCAGCCACCTAGATCTGAGTTATGCTTTACTTAATTCGTATCTGTCCTAGTGTTCAAATATCCAGCCACCTAGGTCCGAGTTAAGCTTTGCTTGATTCGGATCTGTCTTAGCTTCGAATATCTCACTGCTATTTATTTTGTTGCTTAGGTTGTGCATGATCGGCGGACCGCCGAATTCCAAAGGCTGCTTTTCGCACATAAGAAATTGCAAGACAAGTATGAGAAAGTCATTCCTGTGGTGAAGAAAGCTGGTAAGTCAACAAACTTTTGCATTGTCCCAAAAGTTCTTATTGTTTTGGACGTGAGGTGTTAGCTCATTTTGCTGGTGAATAGGTAATATCAACAATCTTAATATCCGTCTTGAGAAGAAGGTCAAGGCCCTAGAAGGTTAGTTACCCTTTTTCTTTTCAGATTCCCGTTCGAAACTTATACCAGGTTTCTTTGAACCCTTTTGGCTTTGGTATAGCCGAGTTACAAACTTTTGCAGCGTCACATCAAGAATGCATACCCATGGCTGATATGATGCTGCATTTTTTAGAACAAGCCGCTACTCACTCGGCGCAGCTGCAAGATAAGGACGACGAGATAATTCGCTTGCGCGCCGAGGTGGAGTCCCTCAAGCTCTCTCAGAAGTCTGAGTTAGAGAAAGTTGACCAGGAGTTCTCCGAAGAGAAGAATCGGCTAACTCTGCAATTACAGAAAAATAAAGAACTCCTCGATGCTACCGAACTCAAGACACGGGCGATGAGCAAGGAGATCACTCGCTTTGAGAAAACCAAGGGTGATTGTGCTCAAGATCTTCAGAGAATGCTGAGCTATATTCATCGTAAGCCTCTGACCGTGGCCGAGTTATCTTTTTCTCTTTCTTACTGTTGACCGATGTACTTTTATTTTGCGTAGATCACTTTCCAGAAGCTAAGCTCGTGAGCTCTAGAGTGGTGGTTAATGCTCGTGTGCGCCGAGGTGTCCCCACAGATGCGAGCCCAGAATACTCGATGGAAGACTACTTGGTTGTCGTTGGCGCTGCCGTTGGTCCGATGAAGATTATGGGCAGGGACTTAGTGTAGGCAGCCATCCGGGCCTACCATGTTCTCTGGCCGAATACTTCTGGAACTCTTGATATTGATGAGATTAAGATACTGGTGGAAAGATTGATGGCATCCCAGAACCAGTTAAATCTCTGGAGGGAGTCCACTGGACGAGCTGGTGCTGATATGGCGCTCACGGTCGTTATGTCATGGTACGAGGATATTTCCCTCGATACCTTGATAAATTTGCGCACTGGCTCTAGTTGGATTGAGGATCCAGAATTCGTCGCTCGCCGACAAGCTCGTGCCTTCCATCTTGTTGAGTATGCGAACGTACATAACTGGATCGAAGGGCCAAGTTTCCTTTCTAACCCGGCGGATGACGTCGAAGTCGAAGATGCCTCTGATGATAACTCGGCCGACCAGGACAAGGATGAGGGTGACTCGGATACTTCTGGTGATTCCAGCGCAAGCTCGGGTGGGGACGACGATGCGCGATCATCCTCCAAAGGGACTGGGCATTCTCAAGCTCAAGCTGATGTTTCTCAACAGCTTCGGGCTTCCCCCGAAGTCGATCCTGGTTCCGTGGAGGGCGAAGCAACTTCGGCCGAGGTGCCGTCTACCTCGGAGCACCCAGTGCCTGACCAAGTCGCTGCCCCTTAGGTTTAAAAAACTTTAAGTTGTTTCTTATCTCCGGTATGTCGGGCGTATGATGTGTGTGAAACAATTGTCTGACTTTCTGTGTGGTATGAACCTCTTTTGCCTTTTGCCACTGAGGCACATATGATTGTGATCGTTATTATTCTGTTTAAACTGATCTTGTCTGTTTAAATCTTTGCTTTGGTGGCCTACAATTTCTTAAGTTCGGATTGTGTGTTTGCATTTGTCCCACCGTAGTTCAACGTCTAATATTTCCTGACCTTTATAAATTTGACGGCTCAACCATTGTGCTCTTGAATTCTATCCAAGTTGTAAATACCGAAGCCCATATTTGGGGGAGCAAAATAATATCATTCTGGGTGCCGAAGTTTGATACCCATTTTTGTAACAAGGGACAATTGTGGGGCAATTCCCTAGTCAGTGCTCTAGAAATCGAGATTTAACACATCACTAAAACTGCGAAATGACATTGGGCAGTCCCCGAGTCATTGCTCGCGGTGCCGAGGTTTAATACATAACCCAAACTCAAAAACAAAACATGGTAGTCCTCGAGTCATTGCTCAAGGTGCCGAGGTTTAATACATAATCCAAACTCAGAAACAAAATATGGCAGTCCCCGAGTTACTGCTCAAGGTGCCGAGGTCTAATACATAACCCAAATTCAGAAACAATATAGGGCAGTCCCCGAGTTACTGCTTAAGGTGCCGAGGTCTAATACATAATCAAAAATGCAAAATAATATATGGCAGTCCCCGAGTCATTGCTCGAGGTGCCGAGGTTTAATACATAGTTGATACTTCATCTTGAAGCTTCACTTTACAACGTGTCATAGATGACTCCTACGAGTAAAATGGACGAAGTAAAGCTATGTTCCATGGTCTTTTCGATTCTTTGTCGGCTTTGTCTGCCTTGTTTTTTTCTGGTGATTGAGCATCAATTAGGTAATACGCATCATTGTGCAATGCTTTGATCATGATGAATGGTCCTTCCCATGGGGGTGATAGTTTGTGCATGCCGGCCGTGCGTTGCACTAACCGAAGAACCAAATCTCCTTCTTTAAACACTCTTGGATTTACTTTCTTGCTGTGATATCGTCGCAAGTCCTCTTGATAAATAGCTGATCTTGATAGTGCCAACTCCCTGGCTTCTTCTAGAAGATCAACATCATCTTGCCGAGCTATCTCATTTACCTCAGCGGTTGTATACTGGGTAACTCTTGGCGAGTCATGTATTATGTCGGCTGGAAGCACGGCTTCTGCCCCATATACCAGAAAAAATGGTGTATACCCTGTTGACCTGTTTGGGGTAGTTCTGAGGCTCCATAGTACTGCTGGTAGTTCCTCGATCCAACACCCTGCCGACCTTTGCAGTGGTTCGATGAGTCGGGGTTTTATTCCAGACAATACTAGTCCATTGGATCTTTCTACTTGCCCATTAGATGCTGGGTGGGCCACCGAGGCGATATCTAGTCTTATGTGTTTTTCTTGACAAAATCTAGCAAAATCTCCTTCAGCAAAATTTGTACCATTGTCTGTAATGATACTGTGTGGGTAACCATATCTCAAGATAATATCTTTGAGGAACTTTACTGCTGTGGGTCCATCACATTTTTTTATTGGTTTCACTTCAATCCATTTTGTGAATTTGTCGACCATGACTAAGATGTGGGTCATCCCGCCCCGAGCCGGCTTGAACGGTCCCACCATATCTAAGCACCATACAGAAAACGGCCAAGTAATTGGTATCGTTTTTAACTTGGACGATGGCATATGTATCTTGCTAGCATATCTCTGGCAACCATTACATTTTTCCACCAGTTCTTTGGCCTCTGTCAACGCTGTTGGCCAATAAAATCCATGCCTGAATGCTTTGTCCACTAAACCTCTGGACGAGGCGTGATGCCCGCATTCTCCTTGATCTATATCTAGGAGGATCTCCCAGCCTTCCGCCGAATCCACACATCTTTGCAACACGCTTGTGACGCTCTTTTTATACAGCTCATTGTTTATGATTGTATTAGCTTTAGCTCTTCTCATTGTCTGTCTAGCCAATACCTCGTTATTCGGCAAAGTCGCATCTTTAAGGAAAGAAAATATGGGTTGCGCCCATGTTGGTATGATTTTCTATGGGATAATCTCACTATCTATTTCCATATTTTCCGCCGACATAACTACCTCGGATTTCTCCATATCCATCCGTGCATCGGCCGGGTTCATTTTCGGAAGTTCCGGGTTATATTCCTTGTCAATTTCCATCGGCATACTATCTTCTCTTGATTTTGCCGGAATAAAGATGGATTTGGACTCTGGTGATGGTGTTATTGATGGTTTTCTCAGGTGCTCTAGGGCGATACCTGGGGGAATTGATTGCCTGGTTGATCCGAGTTTTGACAGCGTGTCTGCGGCGTCGTTTTCTACCCGAGGTATATGATGAAATTCACATCCATCGAAGTAACCACTGAGTTTTTGCACATGGAACCTATATATGGCCATATTGGCATCTAGCGCATCCCAATTGCCTGATACTTGTTGTACTACTAGATCTGAATCTCCATAGCATAAGATTCGGCGTATCCTAATCTCTTTTGCCACCTTCAATCCATGGACGAGTGCTTCATACTCGGCTACATTGTTTGATGCGGCAAAATGTATTTGCAGCACATATTTCATCTGATCTCTTTTTGGCGAGGTTAAAACTATCCCTGCCCCAAACCGTTTCTCAGTTTGGAACCGTCGAAGTGCATCGTCCAATAACTCGGATCCGGTAATGGTGGCTCATATTGTACCTTGGCCCAATCCACAAAGAAGTCGGCCACAGCCTGAGATTTGATCGCATCTCGCCTATCGAATTATGGAGCATAAGGTGACAATTCAATTGCCCATTTTTCTATTCGGCCGCTTGCATCTTTGTTGCTCAATATGTCGGCTATGAGTGCTTCATAGATCACTTTGATCGGGTGCTCTTCGAAGTAATGTTTAAGTTTCTTCGCTGACATGTATACCCCATATGCCATCTTCTGATAATGTGGGTAATTTTATTTTGAGGCTGATAGTACCTCGCTTAGGTAATATACCGGCCTTTGTACTGATTTATTATTTTCAATTCGTTCCACCACGATCACAGCACTTACAACGCTGTTCGTGGCGGCTATGTAAAGTAACATAGGCTCTTTTGACAATGGAGAGGCTAGGATTGGCGCTGAGACCAACATCTTCTTCAGTTCATGGAACGCATTATATGCTTGTGGTGTCCAAATAAACTTATCAGATTTTTTCATTAGTTGATAAAGTGGTAATGCTTTCTCTCCCAGCCGACATACAAATCGGCTAAGCGAGGCCAGGGAACCTGTGAACTTCTGTACGTCATTTAGACATGTTGGCAATTCCATCCTTTCTACTGCTCTTATCTTAGTTGGGTTGACCTCTATAACTCGGCTAGATACGGGAAAACCGAGTAGTTTTCCAGCCGGTACACTGAAGGTGCATGTTTCCGGGTTAAGCTTCATTCGGAACCTTCTCAAGTTCACGAAAGTCTGCCGAATATCATCCAGTAGCGTTTTGCTTTCTTTGGTTTTGATAACCACATCATCTACATATACTTGTACATTTTTTCCTATCTGGTCATGCAGACATTTTTGCATACATCTCTGATACGTTGCCCATGCGTTACATAGGCCGAATGGCATGGTGCGATAGCAATAAGCCCCGTACGGGGTAATGAACGTAGTCTTTATTTGATCGGCCGGATTTAACGGTATCCGGTGAAAGCCAGAATACGCGTCTACAAATGATAACAGTTCACAACCAGCGGTCGAATCAATGACCTGGTCTATTCTAGGTAAAGGAAAAGGATCTTTTGGACACGCCTTGTTCAGGTTCATGTAATCAATACACATTCACCATATGATGGCTATATTTGGATTATCCTTCTTCTTTTCTACTAGCACCGGGTTTGATAGCCAATCCGGATAAAGTACCTCCATGATGAACCCGGCCGCAAGGAGCCGAGCTATCTCGCCCCTATTATTTTTCTCCTGTCTTCGGCGAAGCGGCGGAGAGGTTGCTTCACCGGCCTTGCTCCTGGCCTTACATTCAGAGAGTGCTCAGCCAACTCCGTCGGCACACCTTGCAAATCCTGAGTTGACCATGCAAAGATATCCCGATTCTCACAGAGGAAGTTGGTGAGCTCGCTTTCCTATTTAGCATCTAGGCCGGCACCAATGGTGACGGTTTCTTTAGTTGGATGGAAAGAGACACTTCCATGCGGATTGGCCAATGCCGGCATATTCAGTTGTGCCGACTGAGCGAGGGCTGCTACCTCCTGAATCCTTCTTTTTTCTCTTGCTATTACCAATGACTCGGCTAGGTTTGATCCGGGTGAAGCATATTCCATTGACTTCTTGTAATCTCCTGCTACTGTTATCACCCCTTGTGGTCCGGGTAATTTCATTTTCAAGTAAGTTATGTGGCAGCTGCTCATGAATTTGGCCAAAGCCGGCCGTCCGAGTAGAGCATGATAACAACTCTCTAGATCCACCACCTCAAACTCCAAATTTCCTGCTCTGCAGTTATCCCTTATGCCGAATAACACATCTACTCGAACCTTTCCAATGGGTTCGCATGAAAGCCCTGGCACTATTCCATGGAACGTGGTTCTCGTGGATTGCAGCGTATTCTGCGATATTCCGAGTTTATGCATTGTATCCTTGTACATGATATTGATACTGCTCCCATTGTAAATGAGTACTTTTTAAAATTTCACATTAATGCTCGGTCCAACAAATGTCGGATCTAGCACGAGTGCGTACGACCCCAGATTCGGCATTATTTTGGGGTGATCCTTTATGCTCCAAGTTACTTCCTGATCTGACCAAGGCACATATCTTGGTACTGCCGGCATAACTGCATTTACTTCAATTGTGTCTTGTTGTTCTGTTGTGAACATGCAATATGATTGATGATGTTCTCTGTAATCATTGCGTCCATTATTTCATGGGTTCGTCCTTTCATCCGGACCCTGATTTATCACTTGATGCACTGCATCTCTCCGGTCCGAGTTATCATACCTCGGGGGAGGAGGTGGTAACATTAGTTGCTGTGCATTTGCTCCAGTCAACTGCAGCTGCTGCTGCTGATGTGCCTGGTGAGAAGGTGCTTGCATGCCTGCGGGGTTACCCATTGCATTTTTCATCCAGGCGCATTGCCAGGTTGTATGATTGGCCGGCTTGGCTGGGTTTGGAGTGTGAAACTTACACGGTTGATCCAACATGGATTCAAACATGTACTTCGGTCTTTCCTGCCACTTCTTCTTCTGTTCTGGTGTCCACTGTCTCTTCCCTTCATTCCTTGGTGTCCATTGCTGAGGACCATTCTTCTGCCGCTGACTGTTCCCATGACTCGGCTGCTCTTGCACTACCGCTGCCACCTGATTGGAGGCATATCTATAATTCGGTCTTTCCTCTCTTCTTCTTCCTCTGAACTCATTGCGCCTTGATGACCTGGCCGCATCTCTTGCATATTGATCTTGATGCTCTCGATGATCTGCCGACATCAGTTCTGGTTTTGTCGGATCACCCAATGCATACGAAACCGCCATCCTGATGGTTTCTGCCAAAGTGGTTGGCATATCTCTTTGCAATCGCTGCCACAAGACACTGCCATAACGGCATCCTTGATCGAACCAAGCTATCGCTTGTGATTCTATAACTCCCTCGCATGAATTCCTGAGGTTACACCACCGAGTTAAGAATTATCTGTCTGTCTCATTCGGCCTTTGCTTGCACATGGTGAAGTTGCTGACAAACATTTCTTCAAAATCCAACCAACAGTTGATGTTGCCTGGAGGCAGATTATTCAGCCATACTCTGGCTGGTCCTTCCAGCATTTGCGGGACATATCTTACTGCCCATCGCAAGTTTCCACTTGCTATTTTTACAGCTGTGGCATAATCAATCAACCAATCCTGTGGTTTGGTGCTCCCATTGTATGTTTTCGTGCCTCTTGCCAGCTGAAAGTTCGGCACTGGTGGCTCGCGCATGATCCGTGGTCCGAAACATGCAGGACCCGGTGGACCCTGCTCTTCTAACAACTCGGACCGGTACAGCCGGTCCTGTTTTACTCTTGCATCACTTGACGGCAAATCTCTGTACATAATTCTTTCTTGCATTCCATAGTGGTTATTTCCACCATGAACCGCATATTCCATCTCGGAATAACCATCATTGTACCTCTCATTCACCTGATTGTGGCGAGCTAGTCTCACTTCTCTTTCCTGCCGAGGTTCATACCTCGGTTGAGGATTGGGCGGCGGATCTCTCCTTCCTTCTGCCGGGATATTATTATCGTGATTTCCTCTTCCGAGATCCCCATTACCTCGGCTTCCGTTGCTTTTGTCGGCACGGCCAGGGTTTCTTTCGCCACTGTTACCTCGGCTTCCATTGCCTCTGTTTTCATTTGCTTTTCCGGCTACTGCCGAATCATATGGAACAATTTGCTTATTTCTCTTTCTCGAAGTTACCGCTCTGTCTTTCCGCGCATTGTTTCCAGGTGGGGATGCTGCTGCTACAGATAGGGCAGGTGCTGCACCAGCCGAATGAACCATTCGCGAGGCTCCAGGTCTTGCTGGGTCTGCCCTGAGCATTTCTTCATTGTGCTGGTTCGCAATGCGCACTAGCTCACTCACTCTTTCTTGCTGTTTTTGCCGGACTTCGCCGGTCAGTCCTTCTAACTCTAGTGCAGCGGCATTTCCCGCCCTTAGGTTCTTTGCCGGGGTACTATACCTCGGCAAGCCTAGATCGACTGAATCTGCCTTATGGGTCTCATGTTCTTTATTGATATCATCCATGAGGTTCTTCCCTCTCAATCTTAATTCATCAACCCGCTCGGGGGTGACATTAAGCTTGTTTGCCTTAGCATATTCTCGCAGGGCCCTGTTTAAGGACTCCCGCAATGCCGACACCTTTTTTGCCTTTACCAGTACTTTTTGCCTGGTTTCCTCTAATTCTGCCTGAGCATTAGCCGGATCAAGTAGCGGCGCTACAGGTGTAGTCAGATTATCTATAGTTGTCTGGAGAATATTTTCAGTTCTTTCCAGAGGTGGCCATCTTACCCTTGGTGCCTTTGGGGTCGTCTCCTGCACCTTGGATGGGTTGGCTGCTGAAGGATACACCTCGGTGGGCGGTAGAGCTGCCTGCTTTGTGGTCACCTGTACTCCCGTCGTCGGATTCTTGCTCGATCCGGCGCCTGTTGCTCCCGCCTGCATCCCGGCTGTGACCATCACCTCGACGCTACTGACGAGGCGTTCTCCACGCAGACCATTTCCGGCTCTAAGTGGAGGCTCTCCTGCAACAACAACTTGGTGAGGATAAACGCCGGTGGTGTCGACGCCGACGTAGATCTGGTGCATGCCCAGGTTGATGAAGACGCCATTGCGTGGAGGAGTTTTTCCCCTAAAGCTGCCTCGATATCGCTGACATAGTCACAGAGATCTAATCTCTGGACTAAGCCAGAAACAATACGCTCGCCAGTATGGATGAATTTTCCCGTCCGGATCATGACTCCAGCTAGCACCGCTGCTGGTCCCGCGGTGGGCGCCAACTGTCGTGGTGGTGGCACGGCAGATGCCATGGGTAGGCTAAAGTATGGGGCCAATGGATGCTAGAGGGATCTGGGGAGGGAAGATGTAGTTGATTCTACACACAAACGACTAACATAAAGATCTTTATTCCTTCTCTCTTGGGCTACAAGTGCTCCTTGAGCTGTTTACAAGAGGGGGAGATGAAATTTTACCAGCCTAACGGTCCCAAATGAGCCGATGCCCTTCTTAGAGTCCAAGCCTCTCCTTATAAAGGGGCGTCTTGGCTCCTCTAGGGCTGACGTGGCAAGCATATTCGAAGAATATGCTTTGTCCCAATATAGTAACTCGACGGCCTCCTTTCTGTGTCGCCCTTCTAATGACGGCAAGGTTTCAGAGAACCCCACCTGCATGCCTCGGGCTCCAGGACTGTCACCTCTATGACCTCCTTCTGCCCTTTTGCCGCTCTGCGCCTTGTCCTTTGTGTTTGGCTCTGCTCAGATTCCTCCTAGGTTGTGGCTAGGGTTTGACTATAGGCACTTCCTTCTCCTACAAGCTTCATGTCATTCGGCCCTGCCTCGCTTAACTCGGCTTGGCCTTCACCTACATTCAGATTATTCGGGCTGACCCGGCCGACTTAAACAGTAGGTCGGCCGGGTAACGTATTGCTCTTCTCATAAGTGTCCTGCTCTTGCTTAGCTCGGCCGACCTTTACAGGATTCGGCCGATTTAGACAGTAACTCGGAATTTGGACGGGGAACTTCCTTTTGTCTTTCCCCGTCCTGACCCTATCCGGGGTCACCTCCCCAACAGAAGGGGATAAGAATGCCACCGCGACGTCCCCGCTCGTCCTCATACCCATTTCTCCCTCTGAAGCTCTCTCTTCCGAATTTCCTCTATAGACAAAAACCTAGCTCGACGGAGTTAAATAGAAACCGTCGGTCCCAAGCTCCCCTAGCCTCCCTGAGTGCACCGTTGAACTCGCCTCGTTGTCCTTGTCCTCCCAAGCCACTCCATGGAAGCCCGAAAGCCTCTATCAAGCCAATCGACACCTCACTAACATCGCCGGTCACCATAGTTCCCCATTGATCCCGGCAACGATTCGCATCGCCGACTGCACCGTCGCGTTCCTGGTGATCCACTGAGTCTCCACATACGCTTAAAAGTTTTATTTGCTTCCTAAATCAATGCCGCCATGACCATCAGCAAGCATTTTCCGCACGGTCTCGTCGCCGACCATCTTCCGGTAACAATTTGCTAGAGGCGCCGCCACTATCTGGTTCGCCGCAAACTCCTCTTTCCAAAAAACACAACCATAGCCGCGCGTGCGTATAGGATCAATCAATCGACAATCGATCTGAGTGGATCCGGTGGGCTGATGTCAGGGTGATGTCATCCTTGACCACTTCAACATGTTGACCTAGTCCATTCCTCGCGTGCCAGATGACATGGCCACAGGCCCACTAGTCAGTGATTGGGTCTAGGTTTAGTATCGGTGTAAAAAAAATATTTACCCATTTAGAATTTAATTAGTAAATAAGTAAATATTATAAATTACATATCTTTTATTTTATTATTCAGAAAAATATATATTATATATCAAAATGTTTATAAAAATAAAATCTATAACTTAATTTTATTATCAAATATTATTAGGTTAGCCATTTAAATAATTGTTATTTAATAAAGATTTTATAAGTAATAGAACTTTGAAAATTCATATTTTAATATTGGTAAATGGGAAAAATATAAATAATATAACAATTATTTTTAGAAAAATAAGAACTATAATGTAAAGTTATAAACATATATTAATATGTCACTTAACTAAATATTTATTATTATTTAAGTGTTTATATAGTAATAAATCTTATAAAAATCATATCTTATTATTTATAAAACACAAAAATAAATGTAATATACCAAAATGATCACAAAAATAATATCTACATGTTAAAAATATAATATTCCACTTTTGAAGTAAGTAAATTTTTGACTCTAATAACTTGAATGTAATCCTATTTCCTTAATTGCTAATTCATATAAGGATAAATAAAAATTTCTAATATTTCTAAACTTATTCCTTTATGGTCCAGAAATAGTATTAGTCCTAAACTTTGATAATATCAAGTCAAAATAAGTTCAACACATTTTAAAAGTACAATTTTGTTGAATTATCAATCAACTATAAGTGTAAATTATTTTCTAAAAAGGATTCTTATGAAATTATAAAATCTTTAGGAATAATATTCTTAACTAAATAAACAAAGAACATATATCATAAGTATTGCAGTTTAAGTCCATCTATGTCCTTAAAGTTAAACTTTAGTCTAAAAGACTATAAACACCATGTTAAAGGCTTTATTATGTGTTTTATAGTTACTTTGGTCTGTTTCAATTAAGACGTAATGCACCTCAAGACCAAACTAACCGAGTAAACACCATATGACAATTAATTATAATCACATTACTTCATATACTAATTGTATATTTTAGATTGTTAATACTTAAAGTTTAAATACATTTGTTTAGTTAAGTAAACTGTTTTTTAAAAGTTATTCTTTTATGATACACTAAAAGTAATTATTAAGTATTCCAAAATAAATCTACTTAAGTAACAACCTTTACATAAGGAGTCCATAGATACTATTCCAAATTAGAATATTTTACTTTTGTGTGTACTTTATTATAATTACATATTATTTCACACACACTCATAAGCCTTAATAAGAAGCACAAGTGTGAAAATTTTCTAATAGAGCAACACATTACAAAGAAACCATTTCCAATGTCCAAATCCTAGAACAACGTTTATTTCGGGGATTTGAGTTTATCAAATTGCATTACATTACTTATGCATAATAGCATCTTGATTTTTTAATGATGCTGATTTCATACATTGGATCTTATATTGACTCGAAGACCGTGAGTGCATAATCTTGCAATCACAAAAGGCAAGTTCACACTTGCTCATGTCCTTTGATTATTTTTCAGTAAAGTATTTTGAAAATCCAGTGTTGTCATCACCTGCATTGCAAAAAGGTTAGAAAACACTATTTTCCTAATAATATGATTATAGGTTATTTACCATGAGGTAATAATCTTCTAGGAAAGTTCTGGTGGTAAAGGAACATATTATCTAGGACTTAACAACCAATATCGCCAGAGATTCTTGCGCCGTATATTACGCGTTGACCATGATATTTGGAATGGGAAGGAGAAGTCAACTATATCTTTTCCCTCTCGCATGGATCCAGATATGCGGGTCGTGGCTGTTATCTTTGTAGTGTGCATTTATTGGTAATTTGTAGGAGATATGCAGCATATGGGTGGAAACCATCAACATCCCACGATAGTTCCGGCATCTAAATGGTCTGTACTGCGAATTGCCGTAATTCAATATGTGGGCTGGCGTATGAAGGGAATATGCCCGAGAGGCAATAATAAAGTGGTTATTATTGTATTCCTTATTTATGATAAATGTTTATTTTGCATGCTATAATTGTATTAACACAGAAACGTTAATACATGTGTGTTTAATAAACAAAAAGGAAGTTCCTAGTTATGCCTCTCTTATAAACTAGCTCATTGATTTACAAGATGATCAAAGTTTCCTGATCACGGACATTGGATGTTGTTAATAATGAGGTCACAACATTAGTGTAATGATGTGATGAAACATTCATCCGAAGTATAGCATTACATTCAAATTCATTGATTTTATATTGCTCTAACAACTTACGCAGTGATCCTAATCCTTAGACCATGAGATCATGTCAATCACTAACGCCGGAAGAGTTTCTCGATGACATCAAACGTCACACCGTAACTGGGTGATTATAAAGATGGCTTCAGAACTACTAAAGTGTTATTTTGAGGTTCATGGATCAAGAGTGGAATTTGTTCATCCCGATGACGGATAGATATACTCTAGGCCCTCTCGGTGATATCACATTGATTAGCTTGCAAGCAAGTGAAATGATCACTAGAATGTTATATCACGGGAACGAGAAAAGAGTGCAGGTCGGTAACGGGATCAAACTAGGTATGGAGATACCGATGATCGAATCTCGGACATGTAATATATCGTGAAACAAAGGGATTAATATACTAGCGTAAAAGGTTCACACGATCACAGAAGTCATCGTTGAATGTGTGGGAGTCAGTATGGATCTCCAGGTCCCGCTACTGATTATTGATCAGAGAAGGGTCTCGATCATGTCCGCATTATTCGCGAACCGTAGGGTGACACACTTAAGGGATACCGACACCATTCGGATCAAATGATATGTTAGAAAAAGAAAAGAAAGCGTAGGAATTTATTTCACTAGACACTGGAACTGTTTCGGTTGAAATTGCTGAAACTGGTTCTGCATGTGAAATGGAATACTATCAAGGGGTTTTATGTGAATGTTTGTTAATTAAAGTAATTAACAAAATTCTAAATAAACAAATAAAAGAGTTTTATTTAAATGAGAGCTTGCATTAATTTTGGTGAAAAATTAATGCATGTGAGTGGAATTGTGAGTGGAGAGGTTTTTATGTGAGTGGAGCTTCCACCACATGAATGAGGGAGAGGTGGGGGCACCCTCCTTTGTCGGCGGCCATGCCCCCTTGGGCTGCCCCCTCCCCTATAAAAGGACCCCCTCCTCTCACTTGTCACTCACACCTCCTCGCGAAGGATCTCTCTGCCCCCTTTAGAATTCCCCCATGGTCTCGGATCAGCGAGATACATGTTCCCGGTGGCTTTTTCTGGAAGGATTTGTTGCTTCCGCTACTTCGCTGGAGCGAGGGCGCGGAGGTTGTCGGGGTGCCCGTACGTGTGTGTGATCACGGATGCACCACTGCTTTCAGGTGCTGGACTTGATCGTGCTGGACCGGCTAGACCAGACAGACTTCATGACGATCTTGAGATCGGCAAGCGTTCTTCTACATCATCCACGAGTACAACCTCGTTAACGCTATTCAGTCTTCGAGGGTATGTATTATATGGATGTATATCCACCCGTTGCTTGTATCTAGTAGATAGATCTTCGTACTTAGATGTTCCCATCGTAGGAATATTTTTGTTTTCTATGCTGCGAACCCTACAGTGGTATCAGAGCCGGATCTATGCATAGATGCTTTGCATGGGTAGTACACATATGAGTATGTGGGCGATGATGATCATTTTATTGCTTCTTAGTTGTACTTTGGATATTGGTGGCATAGTGGGATGAAGCGGCCCAGACAAACTTTACATGTCCTCGCACATGAGACCTGTTCCACGCTTGACATGCAACTAGTTTGCATAAGTGGCTAGCGGGTGTCTGTCTCTCCTACTATAGTCAATATCTAATTTGCAATGAGTTGTCAACAATTTGGTTATCCTCGTTGTGGTTCATGTTCGTAGGTAAGAATGGTTCTATCTCGAAAGCCCTAAGCCACGTAAAATTTGCAATGGATAAATTAGAGGCGTCTAGTTTAGATTGTTGCTGGGCTAGTGTTATGATATGGTGATGTTGTAAGTAGAAGTATGAGATGATACTCTTACAACATACATAACGCGTAAACTCCATAGACCTTGGATTTACACATAAAGGTATGATAGTGATCATACCACGATGCACATGATAGAGATCATATGCGGGAACCATATCATTCCACTAATAAACATGTGATGTTTGATAGCATCTTATATTGCTTGTTTGGCGTTTTATTGTCATAATAAGATGATCCCTCATTTAGATATCAAGATAAAAATGTGTTCTTACTTAAGTATGCACCGACAATGTTTCGTCGCTTCAAGACATCACGTGATGATCGGGTGTACTTGAATCCACGAGCATATCTCGAGTGTAAGACAGTTACACACGCGAATACTAAGGTTCTTACTTGGCGAGCCTAGCATGTACAGACATGGCCTTGGAACACGGACCGAAAGGTTAAGCATGAGTCATATGTTTTGATATGATTACCATATGGATTCTCGCCTTTGAAGCTACACCGACTCACGTGATGATCGGACTTGGTGTAGTGGATTTGGTTCATGTAATCACCAAAAAGACACGAGGGATGTCGTTTTTGAGTGGGAGTTCATTTCTAATTTGGATTAGTAGAATTCAATTTATCATAAATTAAATCAAAGTGAATTTGCATAATTTGTTATAGTCATTGGCATTCGTTCACTAGCTTATGCATAGTTGTAATTGAGATAATAGAACTATAGAATTCTGGATATATACTTTACGAACTGGTATCGTATTGTGTTGAGTGTCAATCTAAAGTTTAAAGTCCTATTGCAAACTTTGACAAAACTCTATTTACTTCGTGAAATTTAATAATTGGTATTAATTCGAGAGTAACAATTCCAGTGTTAGTATCTTAAGTATCATGTTTGCCTCCATGATTCTTGATTGTTTTAATATCAAGTTTATCTAGGAGCTGAAAGAATTGTTTCAGAAACCATCATGTGTGGCAGATATAACGATATTTGAAACAATGTTTTGGTTGCAATATGATAGAGTATAATATATGTTCTCGTATTGGATGAGAATTTACAAAGGTTGGAGATGCTAGACATCCTAATCATCCAAAAGGATTTTGGAAAGTAATATTATACTCATGATTCGCCTTTATAAGCTACAGTAGCTTGATCATGAAAGTCGTCATGATAAGGGTGAATAGAAGATGTATGTAAAGTGTTTACTACACTAAAAGATTACTAAAGAATGGATTTTGAAAGAATACCGATCATGTTGATGATGGTGATCTACTTCAAAGTGCAGGCCCAAAGGTATTATTATTTGAATATACATGCTTTGGACTATGTGTCATGTATATGGAGCCACTATTGATGTTGATAGATTATTTTAAAAAGGAAAAAGGAAATGCTGAAAGAGAATCTATAAATTATATTTGGAAGAAAAGAAAAGATTGGAAATATCCAATTTAGGTATATAGATGATATACATGTTATGGTTGTATTCTTTGCTTGTTAAACAATGTGGTTCTTGGGTATTGGATACCGAATTGGTTGGTATGAAATTTCATACGGAACGATGCAATTCATGAACCATAATGGCCTAAGTAACTAGCAAGAGAATATGTCATGATGTTCATCGAAAACAAACAAACCGTTGTTTGTATTTCTCGTTGACATCAAAGCTTGACTTCAAGATTTGTTTTAATAATTGTTATTTAAATCAGGTATTATGAGAACAAATTTTGTTCATATAATTACCTTATTCCATATAAGATGGAAGATTTGCAAATCTAGTTGGAGAAATCACATCCATAAAACCTAATGCTAAAATGTCGCAAGACAAATGATTGGAAGATCACTTACAAAGTGACATCGCCGTTTAAATTATATTGGAAAGAAAACATGAAGAATCTCCATTTTCATGGATTTTTGGAGTCTTCGATTTGATCAAGTGATGCTTGTGAGACTTTCCTCGGGATAATTAAAACTTCGTTCAAAGGCCAAAGAAGAACGAACGACTAAAATATTGGAATTTATACATATCGATGTATGTAGTCCATTATGTGTAGTCGTAAGCGATGGGTTTCAACTTCATATACTTTCTCCGGAAATTTGAATGAATATTCACTTAATGAGAAAGAAGTGCGAAATATTTGAAAATGTTCAAAGACTTTCAAGATGAAGTGAAAATCATTGTAACAAGAAAATAAATGGTTTATGATTTTATCATAAGGGATTTATTTGAGTTACAAGTGTAACACGAAAATAAATGAATTATGATTTTATCATAAAGGGGTTTATTTGAGTTGCAAGTTTAGCAAAACACCTAGAGTTACATCTCCCGAAACACCATAGGAGTATGGAGTGTTTGAGATTTGTAAGGAAACCTTGTTTGACATGGTTGGATCAAAGGTGTTATTTATAAAACTGCCATTATGTTTTAAAATATTAAAGCTTTAGAGACTTCCGCTTTTACCCTGAAAAGAGCTCCATATTGATCCGTTGAAATGACACCATGGAAGTTATGGTTTGGGGTAAAACCCAAGTTGTCATTTCTTAAATTTTGGTATGCTAAACCTAAGTAAGATGTTTACAACCGAAGTCAGATGATCATGTCTTTGTAGGTTATTTTGAATAACAATTGGTTATTCCTCCATAACACCAAGGACAAAAGGGCTTGTCACTTGAAATGTGAAGTTCCTTGAAGAAGAAATTTTTCATAAATGTTAAGTGGGAGGACAATAGAACTTTGATAAGGTTAACGAACCTTAGCTAAATGTGTTGAGTTGCACAGCGCCGGAAATCGTTCCGGAGGATGCCATAATGCTCATAGATTATGTGCCTCAAAGTTTGTGGTCACGGAGATCTAAGCTCTTATTGAACCAAGTCGGTCGGATAAACAATCAAATGTTGAGATTTGAGAGTAAATCATTATTATTTGACAATAATGAATCGACCACATACAAAGAAGCGATGATGGGCCCTGACTCCGTCAAATGGCTTGAAGCCATAAAATCCGTGATAGTTCCATACACGAGAAATCAAGTTTTGAACTTGGAAGACCCTTCGGAAAGGTGTAAAAACCTATCGGTCGTATTTGGATCTATAAAGAAACAGACTTGGATGTTTCACATCTATGAAATAGTCGACATGTCGTAAAGTATTTTATGACAATGTTCAAGGAGTTGACTATGACAAGATTTGATCTTTCATAGTGATATTTAGTCTGGACGGATTAAAGTAGCAACCACTACATATAATTTGGTATATGGTAGATGAATAAACAAAACAAAGTTCTTCTAATAGAATGGTTACCTAGGACGTGTACATGACACGATCCAAAGGGTTTTTGTTAATTCAAAGGATGCTAAAAGGGCATGCAAACTTCAATGGTTGAAGTAAGCATCGTGGAGTTGGAATCTTCACAGGGTGATGAAAAGGAGTTTTCATTAGGAGATGATGAAGATGCTTGCATTTGCATGCAATTAAGTGGAGCGCTGAGACATATTTATAATACATTATGTGGAGGACATCTTGTTGATTAGAAATGATGTATATTTTATTGACAATGGTTAAGAATTTCATTTCGATGAAAGACTTAGGAAAAACCCAAATATTTAGCATGAATGTCTATAGTGGATAGACTATGATGCTAATATGGTTGTGCCAAACGTACATATATGAGATATTGAAGGAGTTCAATATAGAAACAACAAGAAATGGTTCTTGTCGCATGGAAAAGAATTGAATCAAGATTCAAGTGTATCGACACATGATAAGTGAAACAAGATTCAAGTGCTTTGACACTTGATGAGTGAAATCATGAGAATGTTTTGATCAATCATACCATGATATGTACACATCCAAATATGTCCTATGCTCTAAGTGTTATGAGCATATACCAGAATGAATCATAAAATGATCATTGGACGATAGTAAGGATATTCTTATGATTTTTGGAAGAACTAAGAATATATTTGTGTAGAGGTGACAAACAATTACAAATAGTTCATTGTAAAGCGTTATATTGATACTAGTTTTGTCACAAGATACAAATTAAGTTTATCTCAATTTAAACTATGGGTGGCACAATGAAATGGAAAGAAATTTTCCATGATGGATTTGGATGAATTCCAAAGTTAAGACATTGTGACGGATACTACAACAAAAGGCCTAAGTATATGACTGCTATAGTAGCAGCAAAGGAGGGAATTTGTGTCAAGTAGTTTGTTATCAAACTAAGGTGTGGTTCGCAGCGGGCTAACACTAAAGATATATTGTACGACAATAGTATCGACATGTTTTAACCCCAAGGAACTAAATGTTTGGAGAATGAGTGATGCGTGAAGACGCAAAGACATGCAAATACACACGGACCTGAAAATGTCAGATCCATAGATTATGTTAACCACTTGCAATTGCGTATATGGAACACCAGAAAGCCATAGGTGTTCAATACGCAAAGTTTTCAACTAGATTATTGTCTCTAGTGCAAGTGGGAGACTGAAGGGAAAATGCCCGAGAGGCAATAATAAAGTGGTTATTATCGTATTCCTTATTTATGATAAATGTTTATTTTGCATGCTATAATTGTATTAATACGGAAACGTTAACACATGTGTGTTTAATAAACAAAAAGGAAGTTCCTAGTTATGCCTCTCTTATAAACTAGCTCGTTGATTAACAAGATGATCAAAGTTTCCTGATCATGGACATTGGATGTTGTTAATAACGAGGTCACAACATTAGTGTAATGATGTGATGAACATTCATCCGAAGTATAGCATTACGATCAAAGTCATTGAGTTTATATTGCTATAACAAGTTACGAAGTGATCCTAATCCTTAGACCATGAGATTATGTCAATCACTAACACCGGAAGATTTTCTCGATGACATCAAACGTCACACCGTAACTGGGTGATTATAAAGATGGCTTCAGAACTACTAAAGTGTTATGTTGAGGTTCATGGATCAAGAGTGTAATTTGTTCATCCCGATGACGGATAGATATACTCTGGGCCCTCTCGGTGATATCACATTGATTAGCTTGCAAGCAAGTGATTTGATCACTAGAATGTTATATCACGGGAACGAGAAAAGAGTGCATGTCGGTAACGAGATCAAACTAGGTATGGAGATACCGATGATCGAATCTCAGACATGTAATATATCGTGAAACAAACGGATTAAGATACTAGCGTAAAAGGTTCACACGATCACAGAAGTCATCGTTGAATGTGTGGGAGTCAGTATGGATCTCCAGGTCCCGCTACTGATTATAGATCAGAGAATGGTCTCGATCATGTCCGCATTATTTGCGAACCGTAGGGTGACACACTTAAGGGATACTGACACCATTCGGATCAAATGATATGTCAGAAAAAGAAAAAGAAAGCGGAGGAATTTATTTCACTAGACACCGGAACTTTTTTGGTTGAAATTGCTGAAACTGGTTCTGCATGTGAAATGGAATACTAGCAAGGGGTTTTATGTGAATGTTTGTTAATTAAAGTAATTAACAAAATTCTGAATAAATAAATTAAATAGTTTTATTTAAATGAGAGCTTGCATTAATTTTGGTGGAAAATTAATGCATGTGAGTGGAATTGTGAGTGGAGAGGTTTTTATGTGAGTGGAGCTTCCACCACATGAATGAGGGAAAGGTGGGGGCACCCTCCTTGGCCGGCGGCCATGCCCCCTTGGGCTGCCCCCTCCCCTATAAAATGACCCCCTCCTCTCACTTGTCACTCACACCTCCTCGTGAAGGATCTCTCTACCCCATTTAGAATTCCCACATGTTCCCAGTGGCTTTTTCTGGAAGGATTTGTTACTTCCGCTACTTCGCTGGAGCGAGGGCGCGGAGGTTGTCGGGGTACCCGTACGTGTGTGCGATCACGGATGCACCACTACTTTGAGGTGCTGGACTTGATCGTGCTGGACCGGCTAGACCAGACGGACTTCATCACGATCTTGAGATCGGCAAGAGTTCTTAAAAGAACATGTTGGGCCCCCATGTGTGGTTTTGGTAATGAATGACAATCTTTATGGACTAATTTGTGTATTAAGTTATACTTGTAGGTGTCCATTGGCATCGCTTGGAGCATGTGTTGGCTTCAAGGTCGATGAAATGCAAAGAACATATGTTGGGCAAGCTCAATATGCGAGGTCAATGATGAGGAATTAAGGAAGGCGTTCCATCTTGAGAAGGGCAAGATCATCTACATCGAACTCAAGTGGAATGCTCAAGGCAAAGGTATAATCTTGATAGGTTTTCCTTTTGCCGGTCTCATGTCGTGTGTGTGAGACCAGGTTTAGGATAGATAACCGTACTATCAAGAGGGGATCTCATATGAGTAATTCGGTCACATCGTTCGGAGAGAGCTCAAACCTTTGCATACTTGCATCATCGCATTTGGTTGTTATTTGGTCTTATCCATGTGAGGATATAGATCTTGTGGTAATCTCCATAACAAGCTCTTGTTCATCCAAATCGGATCTCACATATATATCTTGTTGCGATTTTGATTTATGCGGCTTTTCGGTTTCTCACCAAGTGGGGTATATCACATTATTCTACTTGATACTTTTTATTGGGAAGCCCTTGTCGTCCCCTATCCAACGCAATTTGAATCGGGTCAATTGGAGCTTCCAGTCAAAAGTTATTGTCGTTTGAATATCTGCCTGTCAGTCTGTTTTTTAGCGTAGTAGTGTACCGGACGGGCCGGTACTACCGCCCGGGCCTAAAACGGCATGTTTTCCTTCTGCCTCGCTAGGTACCTTTTTGCGGTAGTACCGGCCGTCCCGGCAGTACCGCCCGGGTGGACCGGTACTACCGGCCGGCCCAGTTTTTCTTATTCCCAGATCCAGATTTGCTTGCTCGCTTGCTTCGCCGCGTTGACCCGAGCTGCTGCTGTTCTCTTACGCCGCGCTACCGCGTGGCTGCTCGCTGCCAGCCGGGCCCGCCATATGCTGCGCGCTGCTTACCGCTTCTGCGCGCCTTCTGCGCCGGGGCGCTGCGGCGTTCTGTTGCCGCATGCATGCAGCGACCACGCCGCTTGCTCCCTCTGGGCCGCTCCGCCTCAGCGCCAGCCTTCGTGCCCACGTCGCCGCCCATAGCTGGGCTGCAGCTGTCTTGCCACTGCGCCGCCGCGCTGGATTGACGCTGGCCCAGCGCCACTTTCCTGCCATGCCGCTTGCATCGCGCTGCTTCTTCTGCTGCTTCGCCGCCTTCTTGCATTATTGCATGGCTTCTGCCATCGCTGACCCGCTCATTTGGGCCATGGCTGCTGCCATCTGTGAGAGCTGCGCCAGAGTCGCTGCCGCATGCTGGCCCCTCCTCACGCGCGCCTGGTTGCTCTGACTTGCTGCTGTTTGGTTTTCCTGGCACATGCGGTACTACCGGTAAATTCCGGTAGTACCGTTCCGTCCAGAAAAAATTACCCCAACGGGCAGAATCAGCCCGTCCCTTTAAATAGCTTTGCCCCTTTTTCATTTAGGGTTACTTCTTCCTCCTCCTTTTGTCCAAGCTTTGCCCCCATTTGCTTTACTCTTTGAGCTTGATTTCTACTCACCCCTCCATTCATTTTTGCATATATTTGAGGGGTAGTTGGAGGAGATCTAGATCTACGTTTTGACCAAACCAAAACATCTCTTTGTGAGTGTATCTTTGGGGATCTAGATTTTGGGGGATTTTGTGTCTCTCTTTGATTCCTCCTCTCTTGTTCCCCCAATAGCTTTAGTAGCTTTGTTGAAACTTGAGAGTGAGGGATTTGAGCACCTTTGTGGTGTTCTTGCCATTTGCATTTGGTGCATCGGTTTGAGTTCTCCTCGAAGGATTTGGTTTGAATTGCTCATTGGAGCTTGTCCCTCTTGGTTTCTTGGAACCCTAGACGGTTTTGTGGCCTTGGTGGCATTGTGGCCTTGGTGGCATTTGTTGAGGCCTTTTGTGGCATTTGTTGGGAGCCTCAAATTAAGTTGTGGAGTTGTGCCCCAACCTTGTGAGAGGTTCCGGTTGCCACCGACAAGTGCACCGATAGTGGAAGCGTGGATCAATCCCATTGGGGTGAGATTCACCGGAGAATAAGGGAGGCCTTTTGTGGCGTTGGTGGTTTGATACCACCCCCTCTCCAAACGAGACGTACTCCATGTTGGGAGGAACTCGGTAAAATTTCGGTGTCCCCGCGTGCCTCAGTTATCTCTATACCCGAGCTCTTTACTTATGCACTTTACATTGTGATAGCCTTCGTGCTTGAAGTAATATATATCTTGCTATCACTTTGTTGCGTGTATTGCTTAGCATAAGTTGTTGGTGCACATAGGTAAACCTTAGTTGTTTCTAGGTTGTGCTTTACAAAGTAAACACTAGTTTTATTCCGCCTTTGTTGAGCCACTCTAAGAAAAGTTTTAATCGCCTATTCACCCCCCTCTAGGCGACATCCGTATCCTTTTAGTTCTTCTACATCATCTACGAGTACAACCTCATTAACACTATTCAGTCTTCGAGGGTATGTATTCTATGGATGTATATCCACCCGTTGCTTGTATCTAGTAGATAGATCTTGGTACTTAGATGTTCCCATCGTAGGAAATTTTTTGTTTTCTATGCTGCGAACCCTACGGCGTACACCAAGGAGACATGCGGGGTCACGGAGAAGGCAGTGATTGGCTTGGATCTTAGTCTGGGCCCCACACCAAGGAAGTGTGGATGAGAATGCAACTTGGATGTGCAACAAAGCTAAGATCTCTTATGGGTAAAGTAACGCACCTCTACAGAGTGTAAGAACTGTAACTTGTTACTCCCTGTTCCGGGAAGGAGCTACGAACGCGGCGGGAAAGGAACTCCATGAAAGTTCTGGTAAACCCGTGAAGGTTAACGGACATAGCTTTTCAAAATAAAAGAAACCTTTGAAGAAATGTTTACGAAAACCTGCATTGCCTACGACCTACGGTCTGTGGCTATAGATATAGTGCATCAAACACTCTTTTTTAGTGAACTTTCTGAGTATGCTCGTACTCAACTTATCTTCTTAACCCTTGCTATATTCTGAAGCCAATACATGCGACGTCTACATCAACTTATGCTCAAAAGAATCGTCATCAATTTCTCAAGCTCTTTAATGAAGTCAAGGAAGTCAACATACACATCAACTAAAGAGAAGACGAAGTTGCTAATTACATAGGAATATAATCTCCATCCATAGAACCTACTTCTGTAGAGTATTGCAATAGCAGCAATGCAAGCCAAATAGTTAGATGCTAATATTATTAGCATAATATTTATGAGATGATTATTTCTGATTCTTCTTTGTAAGAAGATTCTTTCTCTCTCTTTAACCTAGAGTGTTCTCTGGATCTGTTGTAAAGAGTCGAGTTGTAACCTATAGTCATGTCTTTGACCTGTTGTGTTTTTGTTGTACCACTCTAAGGGATGTAATACTAGTGAACGGTGTTTCATTGGTTTTATGTCAACGACTATAGTGTACTACATCATGCAGTGGTATGCTGGGTCACCGCAACTGGTATCAGAGCATATTCTTTGACCTTAGGATTAAAACCCTTTTAGGAAGATCTGTAGGTTGGATAGTGACTATAGAAAGCCATCTTATCTAAACCAAATATTCTTATGACTTGTGATGTGTACCTACTTGAGGATAACCTTGTCACACTTAAGTTGGATGGTTAAGTCATAATTCTTAGGAGTAGTTATCCATTTTTTTCTCAGTGAAGTGCTATTTAGTGTCTTTTGAAGGAGATGTAACCGACCAATATACTTTAGGAAAGCCAATTCCCCACAGTAGATTAGGATTTAGTTCAAGACATCATTGGAAGTAGTTCAAATGGTGTAGTGTAATCATAAAATTGAAGTAAGACAGTAAAATATTATGGTTAATTGATAACAATAGAAAATATTATGAAGACCATTAGAGCATGTTTAGTTGTAATGGGTAGTAAATCATGTCGGATTCACTTGAGAATTATACGAGAAGTAGTGAAATTATGTTAAGGATCAATGATAATACTATGAGAAATAAGGTCATCATGGTAAGATTAGCTCTTAAATCATGATTAATAGGTAAAACATAACAAGAACATGGTGAGATTAGCTATGAAATCATGATATAAGTGTAAATATGACAAATACTTGGTAAATTATCTTGAGGTAAAAGTAAGAAAATAACATGGTAGAACTATGATAGAAGTCATAGGTGCTAGAGAATTCTAATAATCTCTGGTTAAAGAATCTGGATAGTCATTTTGAGAGTTCATGAGAGGTTAGTTTACTAAATAATGAAAGGTTGGATATAGTTGGAGATTCCAAAAGAGAAGTAATAAGTTGGTGTAACTATTTAGAGACCACTTTTATTAGAATTATCCTATTGCAGTTGAGCAATTTGGGTAATACTGAGACAAAGAATAGTTTGACCCTAAGTGCTAAGTATCACGATGTAAACCTATACGAGGAGGTGTCATATTCTACACAACTAAGCCTGTATTCTAGAGATAAAATACTTAACTACTATATTCCAGGCTTAGAATATTGTGAGATATATGTACCACATTTGGATTTATTGGTTTTTCTTAGATCTTCTTGATTGACTAGATATGTACATGAAGTTTGACTTGGTGTGTAAATGCATGTTGCAACATTCAATTATTACTTGATGTTATAGACCTAGATAGAAAAGGGAATTCGTGTAAGGGAGTGACGAGTTCCAAAGACCAAGATGAAGATTTACATGAAGAATGAAACCAAGTATAAGGAGTATCAACACAATTTGAAGTATGGATCAAGTTTAGATCATCACTAGTCAGCAACAAGAAGGAAAATTAATGTAGGAAATATAAGGAGCAACAAGAAGTGATGAAATTAATTTCACCCAAAATAGGTAATGTTGCTAAGAAGTTAATGAAGTAGTTGTACCAAGTTCATGGAAGTATCATGAATAAGTACAAAGAAGAAGTTTTGGAAAAAAAATGGTATTCAAGCTCTGAAAATTCAGAGAGAATGCCAGTAGTATGTCAGAAACCATAGGGTAATTCATACACCCTAGAATGGTCCGCAACTGGTATTTGGTTGACTTAGTTAACCAGTTCATCTTCGTATTCCATAAAGAGCATAAAACTAGGCCTAAGTTAAGTAAGACATAAAGGAGTATGAAAGTAAAGCGATCGTATTTCGAGATGCTTCGCCTAAGTTAAGTAAGAGAGGATGTCCAAATAGTAGGTAAGACAAAAAATGTTGAAAATTCATTATGGAGATCCACAATTGTGTGGGTACACCATAAGCTCTTTCATGGGAACTTAAACAGGTAGAGTATAAGCTGAACAGAGACCAACATTCTTATTATAAAGCCAATGGTTATTATATACATAGTTTGGAGACCATTAGTAAACCCTAATGGGGAGAGTAAACAATAGAAATGGAAGTATTGTATCTGACTTTCCAAGTAAAGGTTGGAGAAGAAGTACTAAACTATGACAACATTAAGCCTTATTTTCATAAGGTTAAAAGAAAGTCATCATTATAAAAGTACTCCTGGAAGTGTGTCTGGATGAAAAATCAAAGTTTACTTCGAACTAATAGGATTCAAACCTTAAGCTAATTATAAAAGGAAGTTGAAGAAGTACTTAAGGTAATAATAAAAGATTATCTAAAGACTACTAAGTAAAATCTTGAAGGCGATAAAATATATTAATCCTAATAGACTAATTCTAGAGGAAACAACTCTTAAGTGATCCTTAAGAGAGAATAAAGCACATCCAATTGGATATGTGTAGAGGAACAAGAAATTCCGATGGGTATCGACTAAATGTGTTCAAAACCAATATTCAGAAGGACTACCAGTATAAACCATACCATGACAACCCAAAAATTTAGTCTTTTGGCAACAACTATTGCCTAGTATATTTTTAAAACTCTATTTTAGTGAGACTTCCTAGACCTTACATAGTATAATAAGGAAGTTCGATGATCAAGTAAAGTAGTTGGATTAGGATACCTAATCAGGGAAATGAACTAAATAAGAGACCCCAATTAAAGGATTTTGTAATAAGGACATATCCCTAAGGGACTAAAGTAAAAGGAACTTTGGAATATTGGAGACAACAAGTTGAAGATTGTTTAGTATGATGGAAATTCAAGAAAATGATCTGGATATGGAATACTACAATTATTTCCATTTGAGGTTACCATGAAGTTGAGAAATGCAGTAACCAACACAAGTCAATTCCTTACTCCGAAATGTGAGAGTTTACGAACTTCGAGGACGAAGTTTATTTTAAGGGGGAGAGTCTGTAACATCCCAGCATTAGAGCTTAGAAATAATCAGAAACCAGAAGTGTGCATTGCATTCATGCATAGAAAATCCGAATAATTTTCGCGCTTTTGAACAAAACTTGTCAAAGTGATTGAAGCTTCTCTTAAGTTGATGGAATTGAAGTAGATCATCAAGTTGACTGCGATAAGTTTTAATATGACCTGTGCTGAAACCTTATTTTGGGTAAAGATGATTTGATATAAGGGTAGATCAAATGTAATAAAACTAAACCACAATATATTGTTTAATGATTAATATCTGATATTTAAGAGATCATATCATAGTATTCAGTACAACAACTCCTAAATACTATGTTAAGGATACAATTCAAGTAACAAGAATTTAATAACTAAATCTTGTCTTATCTTATTCTCATATATTCCTACCATGAGAATCATGGTGGTTCTTAAACACCAAATCCTTATCACTTGTTGTGTAGGAAGGAAACCAAGTCAAGACCATTCAACACATATCTTTCTTTCCATATCAACCCTTATCATATCTACTGAACCTTATCCTAATAACTGTTGTTAATCAATGTTGAGTTATCAAGTATTGCCCTATCAAGTCTTAGCCTATCAATTCTTGATCTATTAACTCTTGTTCTTATCATAGCATTCACTCTAAAACCTTTAGAGAAGGAAGTAAGAAGAGGTAAGTGGTAATGCTAGAATTAGATATCATCTCTAGGATGGGAGAGTTGGAAGGGAATGAAATCACTATGATACTTGATGGAGTTAACTCACTCATGAATAGATAGAACAGTTATCTGGAAGATATAATTATATGTGGTAACAAAGAGGATTATAAGGATGAATATTGAATACAATAACCAAGGAGTACTCCCATTGGATCAATTAGGCATAGTCATTGAATAATAACTCTTAGTCAGATAGAGACACTAAGAAGATAGTATAATACAACTGTAATGTTGTATTGATGAAGCCTTGAATAGCCAACTAGAGACCTAAGACATAAAAAATCAAAGGATTATTATGATCATGCTCAAGTCACTAAGATTGAATGATTATATCATGTATAAGTGACATTGGTGGATAGAACATGATTAAACCCTAGTATAGATATGTTATCCTAGGTTAGTCATGACAAGTCATATTGGTATAATGAGAAGTTGGTGTATGAGTTACTGGAGATAAGAAGAAATAAGATAGTATGACTAAGATGAAGCTAGAGTAACATGGAGTTAGTGAAGTAGTGTTATTCCTCTTAAAGGATAGTAAGCTTTTGAGGAGAGTAGAATTGGATATAAAAATATATTGGAGTCATAGTAGTGATGAATGATAAAGGAAGTGTATGAATGGAATTAAAAGTAATTGCTTGTTGGATTGAAGGTTACCATTATAGTTTGATACAACAAAGTACAAAAATGAGAAGATTATGAAAAGCTTCAATGACAAGCTTCTGAGATTTATAAGTATGATAACAAAGTAATTTGTGAAGTAAGAGAGTAATCATTCAAACAGAATTGGATTCATTAGAAATATCCTAGAAATGAGAATTATCTCTATGAGGAAATCATGTAGATATTTAGTGTCAAGCTCATTGGATTTACAAGTGGATTTAGGAGGAGAAATTATTGATAAGAATATTCTTGTGAAGTAAAGCTCATCATGTTAACACATGATGATGGATATGAAGGAGTAGTATATCTAGGAAAGGAATTATTTAAGTAAAAGTCAAGAATTATGAAATATGGAATATAGGAATTCTTGGTAAAGCACTCAACCTTAAATCTATAAACTTAATATCTATCTCATCTGTTTAATCAATCATCTTATTTCCACAATGGCTTGTACGAATATTTTCCTATAGCAGATCACTTAAGCATATCTTTGTCACTTCAAACATTAAAATTATATGGTCCTAGAAATTATAATTATCAATTCTATCTCATAACTCATTCTAGAGAATAACCTTACTATTTTAAAATGGTGATATCATTCATGATCACAAACATAAAGACAATATGTCTTAACCATTTACCTTTATTCACATTTATAAAAAGATATAGGCATATTAAATCTTCTAAAACACATGGTAAACATTTATAATTTCAAACCCTAAACTTCTATGCAAGTTATAACAAACTATATATCTTAATATCACTTAAGTTCATTTGAATAATATTAACCATATTAATTCCTTAAAACATTATAATTCGTATAATGGTAAAGGATCACCATATAAAGGTTTCCTTAAAACTATAAGTTAATAAGAATCAAGTTTTAAAAATGAATAATAAAATATCCTTTAACAAGTTATGGTTTATTATATAAATTAAATTCATAACAAAGGTTCTTACAAAAATATTAGAAGACAAAGAACATATATAAAGAAAATAAAGAAACTATAACATTATTTAATAAAAGCTCACAAAATGAATCAAAATACATTTTATTATTGCTGCAGGTATTTAGCAAATAATTTCTATAAAGAAAATTGCACACAAATGTGTAATACAAGATTAGAAATAAAAAAACAGAAAATAGAAAAGGTTTAATAGCAAAGAAAAACAAAACCAGGCCGCAGCCCATTGTCTTTGCTTCCTATCTACTGCCCAGCAGCAACACCCTTCTTCTTTCGCTCACTTCGTTACATCCCACAAAGGCCCAACAACCAGTCCAGCTTATCTTCCTCTCTGGCTGATTCGTGGGACCGATAGGGGACTACGGGTTAAGTTTGAAATTATGCCAGGGGGTTTTCTGCAAAATGTCTGTCGTCGTATTCCTCGTCTACTGGATGTTACTCGGTGGCAGTGGTCGATGTCGTCCGTCGCTGCCGTGCGCTGCGATGCTCGCTGCCGACACTCTGGAAGGCGATAAGAATTCCACCGCGACGTCCCTGCTCGTCATCATCCCCATTTCTCCCTCTAAAGCTCTCTCTTCCGAATTTCCTCTACAGACGAAAACCTAGCTTGCCGGAGTTCAACAGAAACTGTCGGTTCCAAGCTCCCCTAGCCTCCATGAGTGCACCGTTGAACTCGCCTCGTTGTCCTTGTTCTCTGATACATCCAAAATGTATGTACTTTCCCAAACACTTTTTCTATTGTTTCTCCTCTAAACTTGTGTGATTTGGATACAACTAACACGGACTGACGCTATTTTCAACAGAATTACCTTGGTTTCAACAGAAAATCAACTATTAGGAAAAATCCCAAAAAATATGCCAAAAATCTTATTTTACCAGAAGATCCACGGAGCTAGAAAACGAGAAGGAGTGGAGGCCTAGGGGGGCCCACACCCCTGCCAGGCACGGGGGGTTCGACATTTTTTCCAAAAGAGTTCCGCTGCTACACCACCACAGAAACCAAGATTCGGATCCAGAAACTCTGTTCTAGCACCCTGCCGGGATGGGGCATTTGGGGAGAATCATCGCCATCGTCATCACCAATGCCTCTCCATCAACCATCAATGTTTCCCTCGTCCATGAGTGAGTAATCCCCCGCTATAGGCTATGAGGATGGTAGGGACTGCATGAGTTATATCATGTAATTGAATAACATTGTTAGGGCATAGTGCCTAGTATCTCTATTAGTGCTATTTGACTTTGTTGCAACTTGTTGTGCTTAATGCTTGTCACTAGGGCCCGAGTGCCATGATCTTAGATCTGAACTTATTATTCAATCATTGTCTGTATCCAAAGGACTCGAAGTGATAGAAATTGGGACAACCGAAGGGGATGGCTGTGGTATAAGGATCCCATGTGTTCACGGAGTGTTAATGCTCTGCTCCGGTTCTCTATTAAAAGGAGCACCTTAATTGCCAGTAGTTACCTAGAGGCCCCGCTGCCATGGGCTGGCTGTACAAAAGATGTTGTGCAAGTTCTCA
The DNA here is from genome assembly GCA_023614405.1 of Avena insularis. Taxonomy (NCBI): domain Eukaryota; kingdom Viridiplantae; phylum Streptophyta; class Magnoliopsida; order Poales; family Poaceae; genus Avena; species Avena insularis. The sequence goes on along the minus strand of CM042695.1, from coordinate 161,419,541 downwards.
TTGCGAGAACACATGACTATATATGGAGCACATGCTATGATTATTTAGTACTTGGATGCTTATTCTTATTTATCTGCAATGCCCTAGATCTTGAAGTTACATGTTTTGTCTCTCCCATGCAACGCTCGTCCATCCATCCCTATGCACCGCACTCATACCCTACTGTTTGCTACTACTGTTACTATTGCTCTTGTTTTGCTGCTACTGTTGTTTTGCTGTTGCTATTGTTAAACTTCTGTGAGCAAGAACTATTTTCAGGTGCAACTGAACTGACACTCAGTTGTTAAGGCTTGCAAGTATTCTTTGGCTCCCCTTATGTCGAATCAATAAATTGGGTAATACTACCCGCGAAGACTGTTGCGATCCCCTATACTTGTGGGTCATCAAGACTATATCCTGGCGCTATTGCCGGGGAGCATAACTTTATTTGTAAGTTCACTTGGATCTACTATTGTTCACTGCTACTCCTTTCATCATGGGGAAGTCTCGTGATGGAAAGTTTCCTATTTTACCATCCGCTACAAGGAGAGGTACAGTTCTAAACACCTCTGTTGCTCTTGATTCACCGTCTGTTATAAGTAAGCTTGTTACACCACCACCACATACTCATGCTACACACACTGCTACTACTGCTGAGTCTGAAACTGCTTTTGATGCTCATGATGTTACTTCTACTGTGCTTGATACGACTGGTTCATTAGGTCCTTTCCTAGATGCTACTATGGTTGGTCTAGGAAATACTGAAACTCCTAGTGAAGACACTGTTACACATGTTAGCTCACCTGAGTCTAGAGAGAGTTGTGATATTAATGATGGTTACATTGAGTTTACTGATGAATTTGTTGAAGAGTGTCAAAACACACATGGTGCTAGTGCTATTAAGAGTCTCCTTGCTAGACGTACTATTATTCCTAATCTGTCCTCTGATTCTAAGTTTGCCACCTCTCACATAGATATTAAAGATAACGATTATGATTTCTCTCTTGATTTATCCTACTTAGACATTGTTGAGAAAGAACCTTTTTGTGGGACTGAAAATAGGAGTGTTGTGGCTCATATGAATGAGCTTTCTACTATGCGTGCTTTATTCTCTGATGATTTTAAGATGCGCAAGTACTTTGTTACTAAGATCTTCCCTTTTTTCACTAAAAGGAGAAGCTAGGCCTTGGTTTAATAGATTACCTCATGTTTCCATCGATAGACCTGATTATTTTATTGCTTCTTTCTTCCAAAAATATTTTCCTCCTAGTGCTAGACATGCTGCTTTGCAGATACTTTTTGATTTTAAATAGAGAGAATAAGAGAAATTTCCTGAGTCATGGACAAGATTATGTGCCTTGATTCATGCACATCCTGGATGTCCATTACCTAAGAATGAGCTTCTTGATATTTATTATAATGGACTAACTGATGTTTCTAGGACATACCTAGATAGCTTTGCTGATTGTGTTTTTAGGAAAAGAACTCCTACAGATGCTGAAGAATTAATGGCTAAAATAAGAAAGAATTATGATGATTGGACTTCAACTGATCTAAATACACCTGAGCCTATTACTCCTGAACCAGTTGTGCCTGAACCAGTTCCAACACCAACACCAACACCAAAGAAGAGGGGAGTTATTGCATTAAATGATGAAGTGATGAAGGAAGCTAAAAAGTGTCTAAAGGAGAAAGGTATTAGAGCTAAAGATGTGAAGAATCTACCTCCTACAGAAGAATTATGTAAGCCAATTCCCCACTCATCCACTATTGAGGTACACTCTCTCCAACACTTTGATGAAGGTGATATTCCCTATGGTAAGCCTCCTGATCAATGTTTAGAGGAACTTGACATTTTTATCGTTAAACAAGGTAATTTTAGTAAACAAGTTCAGAATCATTTATTGGAAAACTCTAGAGATATTAATGAGTTGAAAGATATTATGGAAAGAACTTCTAATGATATTAAAATGCTTTGTAAACACTTTAAAATGGTTCAAACCGAGCTTGATCAACTTTCTAATGTACAAAAGGATATGCTAGTTAATGCCTCAGGAGATAAACATGTGTAAGACCCCACCTTTATAAAGGTAAAGGTCCCTGTGATTGCAATGCTAGTCCCTGGATCAAATGCTAACATCCATAGTTTAAGATGAAGTACACCGATACAAAGGTCTGTATTACATCGTCATTCCAGAGATAACATAGTCTTTTACAACTCCAAAGCCGTAGGCTAGTACAAGAGTTCAACTTAACAAAATAAAATAAAGTCTTCATCTTCACGTGCCACAGACAAACATGTTGAGTGTAGACTCATAACCCTAATCCTCATCAGAGTAACCTACAACATCACAAGTTATAGCCACAATGGGTCAACACACTGGAATAGTATTGGCAAGTGATACCTTAGTAGAATAATAGTTTCTAGCTTCTATATGAATTTGGCTAAGTGTAGCTTAGGCTTGCTTTTCTCAAAATAGGTTTTGCCTATCAGTTGAAAAACACTAAGTTTTTGTTCGACAAAAACTCCCAAGGAACCACCAATAGACATTGGTGAACCTTTACCCTTGTTCAACCACAAGTTTTTAACTTAGAAATTGGGATGAGGAGATCCTTGATAGCTTCAGGGCCTGGATTCTCATATTGTCCATTCCCGGGGACACGGCTAAGTACTTAGATTTTTCCTTCTCGAGAAGTGGTGCACTTTCCCCACAAGGCTCGACATGCATCGAGACGAGAACGTTCAGAATTCTTCCCTTAGACCAAATGGACGCGGTCCAAACATATCACCCCCTACCACCTTCTGTCCATCTGCCTAAGTTATTGCCACCTATATGATCAAGCCAGAGCCCATATGCCATGTGGCTGCACTATAAGCTTCTAAACACTATGTATCTCAAATCCCTTTGTTCTTGGGTGGCTTTCCACAAGTGTGATACACAAGGTAGACCATAGATATGGGCCTTGTGTAACCACTCAACATAATCCAAACACACCATTCCACCCAGGTGATTCATTCACTTAGTTGTTTTATTAGGAAAAAAACATAGTCCAAGACTTAACAAAATTTCCATAGCATGTATATAATCCACCCTTGTTTACTACTAGCTAGGCTAAGCATAGAAATATAACAAGTATCTTAACTTAGAGAAAATTCTACCAAGACTACAACTACTAGGATTTCCCATAGCATAGCATATAGTTACTTAACAAAATCTCATGCAAATCCTATACAAAATATCACTAGTGCATAGTAAAAAATAGTGGGATAAAAACAGGAAGCACCACTTTCCTTGGTAGTTGGGATAGTAGCAACAATCCTCACAATAACAATCACCACTAGCACCAAAATCAACACATAAAATGATAGCAACAAATTTACATTCAAAATAATCAAGCAAAAATATATGAATGCATGCAAATGCCATGTTTGATTTTTCTTAAACCAAACAAGACAAGTAAACAGTACTAAACACAACTAAACATTTATAGTCTAAATAAACTCAAATTTTCTTTAAAATCATTTTCTAAATAATTTATATACTCAAAATAATCCTACAAATGTCTCTTCATAAAATTCCATTTTTACAGAAACAAAGTACAAAACTAAGCCCATAGATGTGTAGGATTTATTCTTGTGAATGCATTTATATATTATTTGCATTTTTTGGATAAACAGAACAAAAGTTATGAATTTTACAAGTTAATTCATCTAATAAATTCAAATCTGGATTTTAAAAGAAAAATCCTGACATGCGGCGCCATCTGATTGGCCCGTACCACTTTGTGTGGATCACGCTCGCCAGCCGTAGATCCAAGGTAGATCGCGCGGTCCATGTAGGGGTTCGTAGCATGAAAACAAAAAAATTCTATTGCATGCAAACAAATAAGCCAAGATCTATATACTAGATAGTAACAACGAGTCGATGGAATAATTCACCCTCAAAGATTCCAAAGTGTTTAACGAGAGCGGATTCTCGTGGGTGATGTAGTCGTACTCTCGCCGATCTCAAGATCGTGTAGACGATCCTTCCGGCGCCGCGTTCCGGCAGCGCTCCCGCAGTCGGTCACACGTTCGGTACTCGATAAAGACCTTCCTCTCCCTTGTTCCAGCAGGCAGCGGAGGTTGTAGCACTCTCCTTGCGATTCCGGCAGCACGACGGCGTGGCACCGGAAGTAGAGGGGAGATCTCGCAGGGCTTCGCCTTAAGCCGGAGCGAGTATGGTGGACTATGAGAGAGGCCTCGGTGATCTAGGATTTAGACACACCAAGGAGACAGGGCTAGGCCGGCGGCTAGAGCTTGCCCTAGGGCGGCGGCGGCTGCAGGAGGGCCGGCGGCTAGGGCTAGGGTTTTGGGTGGTGAAGTTGTGTGTTTGGAGGGGCAGCCCTTCCCCTCCTTTTATAGGTGGAGGGCGCCGGCCAAGGGGGAGGGAGTCCTCCCCCAACTCGGCCTCCAAGGCCGGCGGTGGAGGGAGAGGGACTTCCTCCCCAAGTAGGTTTCCTACTCTCCCTCCACCAAGCAAACTTGTCGTTTGACTTTTCAAATTGGCATTTGACTTTTTCAAACTAGGATTTGATTTATCCCTTTATTTTGCTCAGCGATGACACCTAGTACATGATGCAACCATTCCAACTTGTTATGACACATTCATGTACCGTTCCCCTTCGGAGTGCCGGACCTTCCGGAACCTTCCAGAATACACTACTAGAAAAACGCCTATTCGTGGCGCACCTGAAAAGGCCTTCCGTGGCGCACTAGCAGTGCGCCACGGGCCTCGCGCTATGGCTATCTCGTAGCCGTGGCACACTTCATGGTGCGCCACAGTTATATCGAGATAGGCGTGGCGCACTACCAGGTGCGCCACGGGTAGGGGTACAGGTGCGCCACGGATGTTTTTTCCAAAAATCAAAAAAAAATGCAAAAAACACCCTCATTTTGAATTGCAAAAGTTATCGGGTCCGCATCGCCGCCGTCGTGTCGCCTCGCTGGAGAATGGTGGCGGTGGCCATGACCTACCACCGCAGGGAGGTGCGGGAGGTCGTGGCCGTGCTACTCCTCACCGTCATCGAGGAAGAGAGGGAGAAGGAGGTGTGGCTGGAGAAGGGAGTAGGTCGCCTCAAGGAGAAGGAGGTCGTCGGCGGTCGTCGGAGCTCGTCGTCGCTCTTCATGACTGCAAGGAGGAGGAGGCCGCAAGGAAGGAGGTCGTCGCCGTCGTGACTGCAAGGAGGAGGAGAAGGTCGCCGCCGCCATCGTCAGTGCAAGGGAAGGAGGAGAAGGAAAGGAGGAGGAGGAGAAGAGAGAAGGAAAAGGAGGAGGAGAAGAGAGAAGGAAAAGGAGGAGGGAGGAGAATGAAAAGGAGAAGAGGGAGGGAATAGGGGTAGGTGGGCGGGGTGGGGATTTGAAATTTGAATCCCGCCCAAGCTTATCCGTGGCGCACTAGGTGGTGGTGCGCTACGGGTAAGTCGCCCTCTATTTTTTTTTCTACAGGAAAAAACGGTCTTTTGCCCGTAACTTTTTACTCTTTTCGAATTTTGAAAATCTAAAAAATCGCTAAACAACCGAAACTTTGGTATATTATACGATTTTTTTCGATATCGTATGCAAAAGTTACGGCCTTTTTACCGTGGCATGACTTTTTTTTGTAGATAAAGTCGAAACTCATGTTTGTTAATTTTACTAGAAGCTATACCACATTACCTACCTAAATATGAAAAGGATTTAATTTTTTTGAAGTGTTTATCATTTTCTTTTATTTTTTGCAAAGCCTAAAAAGGCGATCCACAGGGGGGGTGGAGTTGGTGCAGGATAGTTAGGCGTAGGGCACTAGGGCAAGGTGCCCTACTACTAAGTTCATACATCCGTGGCGCACATGCCATAATGCGCCACAGATGTGTCTGGTCGTTTCACAGCAGAGAGGGGCATGCACTTAGGCGTAGCGCACCCTCTCCATGTGCACCAGGGTTGACACTAACAACCGTAGCGCACCTAACCTATGTGCTCTACGAATGTTTGGCGTGCGGCCAACAGGGCCCTGGCCTACACATATCCGTGGCGCACTATGGTCATGTGCACCACGGTTGTTCTAGTTACTAGTAGGGCACTGACCATAGGTGAGCCACGCCTGTTTTAGCCGTGGGGTACTTCAACCATGTGAGCCACGGATGTGCTGATTACCTATAGCCATTTTCCTAGTAGTGATATTCCCGATGAAAACACCGGAACCATTCTCCAACCCCGAAGCAGGACTTTCCTTATATAAATCTTATTCTCTGGACCATTCCGGATCTCCTCGTGATATCCCGGATCCCATCCGAGACTCCGAACAACATTCGGTCTCTTACTCATCATTCCATAACTACTCAACAACATCAAATCCTTAAGTGTGTCTCCCTACGGTTCGTGAATTATGCGGACATGATCGAGACACTTCTCAGATCAATAACCAATAGAGGAATCTGGAAATTCATATGGCTCCCACATATTTCTATGATTACTTTGCGATCGAATGAACCACTTACATACGATACCAATTTCCCTTTGTCTCACGATAGTTTACTTATCCGAGGTTTTGATTGTCGGTATCTCTGCATACCTATTTCAACCTCGTTACTAATAAGTACTCTTTTCTCATTCCCGTGGTATGTTATCCCTTGTGAGCCAGTCACATGCTTGCAAGCTAATTGGATGACATTCCACTGAGAGGGCCCAGAGTATATCTATCCGCCATATGGATGGACAAATCCCACACTTGATTCATGTGTCTCAACCCATACTTTCTGAACACTTAATGCCACCTTTATAGCCACCCAGTTACGGTGGTGTTTGATGTCATCAAAGCATCCTTCTGGTGATGGTGATCAGCATGATCTCATGGTCGAAGGAATTAGGTTACTATGTATCAGAAAGCATATAGCAATTGAACTATTAAAATGACTTGATCTTTATGCTACGCTTATCTATAGGAGTATGTCCATCATACCATTCTCCTAATGATATGATCTTGTTATTAATAACATCTCAATGTTCATGATAGGGAAACCACAATCATCTATTAACCAACAAGCTAGTATTATGAAGAGGCTTTACTAGGGACTCAAATTTAGTTTACAAATCACACAAGTATTAATGTTTCCTAGTTAATACTATTATAGCATGAATGTAAACATTTATCATAAACACAAAGATATAATAATAACTACATTTATTATTGCCTCTAGGGCATATCTCCAACAGTCTCCCACTTGCACTAGAGTCAACTAATCTAGATTACATGGTAATATACCGAACACTCATGGCAGTTTGGTGTTGGTCATGTTTTGCCCTCGGGAGAGGTTTAGTCAACGGATCCGCCACATTCAGATATGTCTGTAATTTGCAAATCTTTATGTCACCATCTTGGACATGTTCTCGAATAGCGTGAAAACGTAGCTTGATGTGCTTCAGCTTCTTGTGTGACCTTGGTTCTTGCACATTGGCTATGGCGCCCATGTTATCACAATAGATAGACATTGGGTCCAGCGCACTTGGAACCACACCGAGCTCTGTAATGAACTCCTTCATCCATATCGCTTCTTGTGAAGCCTTCGAAGCAGCTATGTATTCCGATTCAGTTGAAGATCTCGCCACAACGCTTTGCTTTGCACTCCTCCAGCTAACTGCTACACCATTGAAAATAAATACGTATCCAGATTGTGATTTAGAATCATCCGGATCGGTGTTCTAACTAGCATCGGTGTAACCATTAACAACGAGCTGTTCATCACCTCCATAAGAAAGAACCATATCCTTAGTTCTTCTCAAGTACTTAAGGATGTTTTTGTCCACTGTCCAATGATCTACTCCTGGATCACTTTGATATCTGCTAGTTAAACTAACAGCATATGCAATGTCAAGTCTAGTACATAGCATGGCATACATTAGAGATCCTATGGCTGAGGCATAGGGAGTCTTACTCATCCTTACTCTATCTTCTGCCATTGCTGGACTTTGAGTTTTACTCAAGGTCGTATTGGGAAACATGGGCAAGAACCCTTTCTTGCTATCTTCCGTTCCAAACCTCTTTAGAACTTTGTCCAAATATGTACTTTGTGACAATGATATTAGGCGTCTTGATCTATCTCTATAAATCTTTATGCCTAATATGTAAGCTGCTTCGCCAAGATCTTTCATTGAAAAACTATTATTCAAATATTCCTTGACACTATTAAGAAGGTTTACATCATTCCCAATCAACAATATGTCATCTACATATAGTATTAAGAACGCTACAGAGCTCCCACTCACTTTCTTGTAAATACAAGCTTCTCCATAAGTTTGTATAAAACCAAAACTTTTGATTACCTTATCAAAACATTGATTCCAACTTCGGGATGCTTGCTTCAATCCATATATGGACCTTTGAAGTTTGCACACCTTGTTAGCATATTTGGAATCGACAAAACCTTTGGGTTGCATCATATACAACTCTTCATCAATGTCTCCATTGAGGAAGGCTGTTTTGACATCCATCTGCCATATTTCATAATCGTAATATGAAGCGATTGCTAAAATAATCCTCACAGACTTTAGCTTCGCTACTGGTGAGAAAGTCTCATCGTTGTCAACTCCTTGAATTGTCGAAACCCTTTTGCGACAAGTCGAGCTTTATAGACAGTTACATTACCATCAACATCTGTTTTCTTCTTGAAAATCCATTTGTTCTCGACAGCCTTCCGGCCATCCGGTAAGTCCACCAAAGTCCATACTTGGTTTTCGTACAAGGATCCAATCTCGGATTGCATGGCTTCTTGCCATTTATTGGAACCTGGGCTCATCATCGCTTCCTCATATGTATCAGGGTCATTGGTGTTATCCACTAACATGACACTCATAACGGGATCATACCAATCAGGAGTGGTACGAGTTCTCGTTAACCTGCGAGGCTCTGTAGCAACTTCAACCGAAGTTTCATGATCGTCATCATTAGCTTCCTCTCTTATTGGTGCAGGCACCACAGGAACTTCTTCCGGTGCTACGCTACTCGCAAGTTCGAGAGAAGGTTCAACAACCTCGTCGAGTTCTACTTTCCTTCCAGTCACTTCTTTCGAGAGAAATTCCTTCTCTAGAAAGGATCCATTCTTAGCAACGAAGATTTTGCCTTCGGATCCATGATAGAAGGTATACCGAATAGTTTCCTTTGGGTATCCTATGAAGACGCATTTTTCCGCTTTGGGTTCAAGCTTGTTCGGCTGTAACTTCTTTACATAGGATTCACAACCCCAAACTTTAAGGAACGACAATTTAGGTTTCTTCCCAAACCATAATTCATACGGTGTCGTTTCAACGGATTTAGATGGTGCCCTATTTAAAGTGAATGCGGCTGTTTCTAATGCATAACCCCAAAATGATAGCGATAAATCTGTAAGTGACATCATAGAACGAACCATATCTAAGAGAGTTCGATTACGACGTTCGGACACACCATTACGCTGTGGTGTTCCCGGCGGTGTCAATTGTGAAAGTATTCCGCATTTCTTCAAATGCTCGCCAAACTCGTAAATTAGATTTTCACCTCCACGATCAGAACGTAGAAATTTAATCTTCTTGTTATGTTGATTCTCTACCTCACTTTGAAATTCCTTAAACTTCTCGAAAGCTTTGGACTTATGTTTCATGAAATAGATATACCCATATCTACTCAAGTCATCCGTGAAGGTAAGAACATAACGATAACCACCGCACGATGCTACACTCATTGGTCCACACACATCGGTATGTATGATTTCCAATAAGTCTGTAGCTCGCTCCATCATACCAGAAAATGGAGTCTTAGTAATTACCCATCAGACATGCTTCGCATCTTTCAAGTGATTCGAAATCAAGTGATTCAAGAAGTCCATCGGAATGGAGTTTCTTCATCTGCTTCACTCCGATATGACCAAGACGACAGTGCCACATATAGGTCGAGTTATCGCTCAATTTCAAACGTTTAGCCTCAATGTTATTAATATGTGTATTTCCACTATCAAGATTCAATAAGAATATACCATCTATCAAAGGTGCACGTGCATAAAACATATTACTCATATAAATCGAACAACCATTATTCTCAGACTTAAACAAGTAACCGTCTCGCAATAAACAAGATCCCGATATAATGTTCATGCTTAACGCAGGCACCAAATAACAATTATTTAAGTATAAAGCTAATCCCGATGGTAGATGAAGATTTATCGTGCAGACCGCGATCACTTCAACCTTTTATCCATTTACAACTCGAATAGTCACCTCGTTCTTCGCTAGCTTCCGTTTATTCTGCAGCACCTGTTTCGAGTTACAAATATGAGCAACCGAACCAGTATCAAATACCCAGGCACTACTATGAGTACTAGTGATATACACATCAATAACATGTATATTAGATATACCTTTCTTCTTGATGTTGCCGTTCTTCAAATCCGCCAAGTACTTTGGGCAATTCCGCTTCCAGTGACCTTCTCCCTTGCAGTAAAAGCACTCAGTATCAGGCTTAGGTCCAGCCTTGGTCTTCTTCGTCGGTGCGGTAACTTTCTTACCACCCTTCTTGAAGTGTCCCTTTTTCTTAGACTTGCCTTTCTTGAATTTGGTGGTCTTATTGACCAACAACACTTGGTGCTCTTTCTTGATCTCCACTTCTGCAGATTTCAACATGGAGAAGAGTTCTGGCAACGTCTTGTCCATGTTTTGCATATTGTAGTTCATCACAAAGTTCTTGTAACTTGGTGGTAGTGATTGGACGACACGATGTATCCCCAAAGAATTAAGAATCACTATACCCAAACTTTGGAGTTTGTTTGCGTGCCCAGACATCTTAAGCACATGCTCACTGACGGAGCTGCCCTCTTCCATCTTGCAGTTAAAGAACTTTTCAGAAGCCTCATAACTCTCAACTGTCGCGTGAGCCTCAAATATCATTTTGAGTTCACGGACAATATCATGTGGGTCTGAATTCTCAAACCTTTTCTGAAGCTCCGATTCCAAACCATACAAGATAGCACACTGAACTGTGGAGTACTGATTCTTCCGAGTGAGGTAAACATTCTTTACTTCATCGGTAGCAGTAGCTGTAGGCGGGTCACCCAGCGGTGCATCCAGCACATAGGTCAAATTACCAGCATTGAGGACAATCCTCAAATTGCGGAACCAATCCGCGAAGTTGCTTCCACTATTTTTCAACTATTCTTTCTCTAGGAACGCATTAAAATTGATGGTAGGGGCCACCATTGATCTACAACATATTTGCAATAGTTTAGACTAAGTTTATGACAAATTGAGTTCTAATTAATAGTTAAATTAATCTAGGTGAACTCCCACTCAAAACAATATCCCTCACATTGTTTTAGTGATCACACGAACCAAATCCACCACATCAAAACCGATCATCACGAGAGTTGATGTAGCTTCAATGGCGAACAATCGACATGTTCATCATATCTACTATATGATTCATGTTTTACCTTTCGGTGATCCGTGTTCCGAGACCATGTATGTACATGCTAGGCTCGTCAAGATCAAACCTTAGCTTCTGCATGAGCAAAACTGGCTTGCTCACGTTGTATACAATTGCAGATTCTAACACACCCGATCATCACGTGGTGCTTCGAAACAACAAGCTTTAGAAACGGTGCTAACTGAGGATGAACACTTTAAAACTTGAAATTTGTGTGCTTGAGGGATCATCTTATAATGCTACCGTCGTTAAATAAGCAATACAAGATGCATAAAGGACTAACATCACATGCAATTCCTAATATGTGATATGATATGTCCTTTCTTCTTTGTGCTTCCGATCTCCATCTTCAAGCACGAACATGATCTCCATCATCACCAGCATTGCATCCAGGTCAATGACGTTGCTCCATGGTTGTTTTCCACCAGCTTCAACTATTACAACTACTTTGAATAGACACGCGGGTCTTAACAGAAATTAAAGACAACCATATGGCTCCTGCCGGTTGCCAACTTACAATAAGGAACATTGCATACATCAAATATAATCACAATCATGGCCATATCACATCACAGCACACCCCTGCAAAACAAAGTTAGATGCCTATAATTTTCTTTGCATATTTTACATGGTTTGGGGCTTTCAATAAGTGTCGCTCTAACCTACGAACAAGAACCACAACGTTGATGCTAGAACTATCAAGTGCCCATTGTAAATTGGATCTATACTATAATGGGAGAGACAGACACCCGCAAAGCCACTTATGCAATACAAGTTGCATGTTTAGCGTGGAGAAAGTCTCATGAACGATGTCATGTAAGGTTAGCCCGGGCCGCTTCATCCCATCATACCGCAAGATGCAAAGTACACAAGAAGCAATTGATAATAAAAGCACCACCGCCCACAATGACCATTGTGTTCTACTCGTGCAACAGATCTACATATAGACACAGCTCCGATACCACTGTAGGGGTTCGTAGCATGGAAAACAAAAAAATTCTATCGCATGCAAACAAACAAGCCAAGATCTATGTACTAGATAGTAGCAACGAGTCGATGGATAATTCACCCTCGAAGATTCCAAAGTGTTTAACGAGAGCGGATTCTCGTGGGTGATGTAGTCGTACTCTCGCCGATCTCAAGATCGTGTAGACGATCCTTCCGGCGCCGCGTTCCGGCAGCGCTCCCGTAGTCGGTCACATGTTCTGTACTCGATGAATACCTTCCTCTCCCTTGTTCCAGTAGGCAGCGGAGGTTGTAGCACTCTCCTTGCGATTCCGGCAGCATGACGGCGTGGTACCGAAAGTAGAGGGGAGATCTCGCAAGGCTTCGCCTTAAGCCGGAGCGAGTATGGTGGACTATGAGAGAGGCCTCGGTGATCTAGGGTTTAGACACACCAAGGAGAGAGGGCTAGGCCAGCGGCTAGGGCTTGCCCTAGGGCGGCTGCAGGAGGGCCGGCGGCTAGGGCTAGGGTTTTGGGTGGTGAAGTTGTGTGTTTGGAGGGGCAGCCCTGCCCCTCCTTTTATAGGTGGAGGGCACCGGCCAAGGGGGAGGGAGTCCTCCCCCAACTCGGCCTCCAAGTACGGCGGTGGAGGGAGAGGGACTTCCTCCCGAAGTAGGTTTCCTACTCTCCCTCCACCAAGCAAACTTGCCGTTTGACTTTTCAAATTGGTGTTTGACTTTTTCAAACTAGGATTTGATTTATCCCTTTATTTTGCTCAGCGATGACACCTAGTACATGATGCAACCATTCCAACTTGTTATGACACATTCATGTACCCTTCCCCTCCGGAGTGCCGGACCTTCCGGAACCTTCTAGAATATTCCCGGTGAAAACACCGGAACCATTCTCCAACCCCGAAACAGGACTTTCCTTATATGAATCTTATTCTCCGGACCATTCCGGATCTCCTCGTGATATCCTGGATCCCACCCGAGACTCCGAACAACATTCGGTCTCTTACTCATCATTCCATAACTACTCAACAACATTGAATCCTTAAGTGTGTCTCCCTACGGTTCGTGAATTATGCGGACATGATCGAGACACTTCTCCGATCAATAACCAATAGAGGAATGTGGAAATTCATATGGATCCCACATATTTCTACGATTACTTTGCGATCGAATGAACCACTTACATACGATACCAATTTCCCTTTGTCTCACGATAGTTTACTTATCCGAGGTTTTGATCGTCGGTATCTCTGCATACCTAGTTCAACCTCGTTACTGATAAGTACTCTTTTCTTGTTCCCGTGGTATGTGATCCCTTGTGAACCAGTCACATGCTTGCAAGCTAATTGGATGACATTCCACCGAGAGATGCCTAGAGTATATCTATCCGTCATATGGATGGACAAATCCCACTCTTCATTTATGTGTCTCAACCCATACTTTCCGAACACTTAATGCCACCTTTATAGCCACCCAGTTATGGTGTGGTGTTTGATGTCATCAAAGCATCCTTCCGGTGATGGTGATAAGCATGATCTCATGGTCGAAGGAATTAGGTTACTATGTATCAGAAAGCGTATAGCAATTGAACTATTAAAATGACTTGATCTTTATGCTATGCTTATCTATAGGAGTATGTCCATCATACCATTCTCCTAATGATATGATCTTGTTGTTAATAACATCTCAATGTTCATGATAGGGAAACCACAATCATCTATTAACCAACAAGCTAGTATTATGAAGAGGCTTTACTAGGGACTCAAATTTAGTTTACAAATCACACAAGTATTAATGTTTCCTAGTTAATACTGTTATAGCATGAATGTGAACATTTATCATAAACACAAAGATATAATAATAACTACATTTATTATTGCCTCTAGGGCATATCTGCAACAGTCCAGATTGTACCATACCCCTTCGTGTTTGATCTAATCCTAGCCGCTGGATCTAGATCTAGCGGATCTGGTCTCTCTGGCCATGAACGGGCGGCGTGAATGGCGAGCTGCGGCAGCGATGGCTCTACCGGAGATGCACTGGTGGCACTAGGGGGTAATAAGGGAAGGTGCGGGTTTTACCGAAGTGCAAAGTCGCGAGGAAGCTGCTGGTCGACAAAGTGGAGACGGGCGTGCACCGTGTCCTTGTGAATCCCTCGTCGGAGTCACGGTCGACGTTGGGTGCGTACGGTGGTTGACGGAGATGGCGCTATGAAGCAAAACAGGACAAACATAAGGCAACATTAGATGCGCGCGAGGATGGCGATCAATATAGCATCAACCAGAGGGCAAGGGGGGGTCGAGGCTCACCGGGATTGGTCGCCGGAGACGTGCGGTACCGCAGCGGTGTGAGCTTGATACGTCGGAAACGTATCTATAATTTTTGATTTGTCTATACTTTGCTTTGCTTTGTCTATACTTTGAGGTGTGTTTATAACTTTCCTGGAACTAACCTATTAACAAGTTGCCACAATGCCAGTTGCCTGTTTTCTTCTGTTTTCTGGCACCATTGCCGGGGAGGTAAGGTAAAAGGTACTCACATCCTCCGGTGTGAGTGCTCGTAGTTATTTCCTTTAGATTCTACAATTTTGTCTTTTTGTTTCTTGTTTTCACTAGTTAGGCTTAATGGAAAACAACAAAAAAATTAGAGAGATTTATAGTATATATCTTGAGTTAGGACATGAAGTGTTTGAAGAGAAAATTAAAAAACCTATGGAGATTTATTTGCATGCCAATATCAATGTTATTAGTATGAATTCTTTGGACACTATTGTTGCTAATGCTATGGAAAAGTCTAAGCTTGGGGAAACTAGTTTTTATGAAAATGATCTTTTTAGTCCCCTAGCTTTGGAAGATAGCTATTCTATTGCTTATGATGATACCAAACCTCCAATACTTGATGATTACAATGATGAGTATGATATTTTCAGTCCACCTACTATTATGGAGGAAATCAATTATGATTACAATATGCCTCCTATATTTGATGATTATGGTGATGAGAATAATAGTGGTAGCTATTTGGTTGAATTTGCTCCTACTACAATTAATAAGAATGACTATGCTTATGTGGAGAGTAATAATTATTATATGCATATGGCTCATGATAAGAATGTTTTATGTGATAGTTATATTGTTAATTTTATTCACGATGCTACTGAAAGTTATTATGAGATAGGGAAAGATGGTCTCATGTATCTCAACAATATTAAGTTTCCCCTCATTATGTTGAAAATTTTGAAGTTGCACTTGTTTTTCTTTCCTATGATTGTTCCTTTGTGATTTCATGACTTGTTTCTTTACAAGCTTCCTATTCATAGGAAGTGGGTTAGACTTTAATGTTCTTTGAATTTGCTTCTTGATGCTCTCTTTTAAATTAATTCATATTTCCTAACTTAAAGGCATTAAAGAAAAGTACTTGTTGGGAGATAACCCAAGAGTTTTCTTGAGTATTGGAAGTTATTACTTCTGTAATGACCTCTCGTTATCCTTTTTTGTTTGCTTTTTGTGCCAAGAATGACCTCTAATGAGAGGGAAGTAAGATTTGGGTAGTTGCTGTCCCGAAAAAGATTTCTGTCCTCCACCATAAAAATTTGTGAGGGGTCTCTGTAAGTCTGATTGAGCCCAAAATTTACGAATAAATCCCCCACTATGTTAGATAACTTCCATTAGTTTAACACTTTTTGATTTGAGCAACAGAAGGTCTTCCAAAAAATCTGTTTCTACCTGCTGGTCTATTTTGACAGATTTCTGCCATTATGTGCATTTGCTTCTTATTGATTCCTTTTTGGGTTCTTTTTGGGAAATTGAGATTTTTGAAGGAGTTTCTACAGTAGATTGTGTTTATAGTGAAAAGCCTTTCTGTTCCAAAGCTTTGCCAGAGGTCTAATGTCACATCCCAAGATTTTCCAAATCTTGTAATGTGAAAAATAAATGAATAAAATAAAACTTTGTTTGATTTTCAGGGCCAGAAGAAACATTTTGAATTCAATTGGAACCTCAAACCTATTTGGATTAAATAAAATCCTAAAGGGATTTAAAAAGATAAACATTTTAAATAAAGGAAAATAAAATATTTTGGAAATACTATTTTGGATCTTTTAAATAAAAGATTTTGTTTTTAAAGGAAAAGGTGGATTTATAAATAAAGATTATTTTATAAAACCAAATTAAACCTTGGCCAATATTTTGAAATAAAATGTTTTGTTTTGATTAAAATTAGTAAAGGCTTGTTTAAATAAAATAATAGGGATTTAATATCCAAATTTTATTAAAGTAAAGGCTTTTCCCATTTTAAATAAACACCAAAACTTATTTATTTATTTTAAATAAGTTTTCCAAATATTTTATATTCTCAAATAAAACCTACTGAAGTGTTTTGGTTTTATTTTAGATTTCAAAATAAAGATTCCAATAAAACAAATCCTATTTGATTTAATAACTAAGGTCCATTGTATTTAATTAATAATGGACCCTAAAATAAAAGGTTATTTTGTTTTAAGCAAGTTTCCAAGTACTCTTTATTTTCCAATAAAACCTACTGTTTCTGGTTTTGATAATATTTAATTTTCAAATGGAGATTTTATTAAATACATCAAACCCTATTTGATTAAATAACTAAAGGTCCATTTTATTTAATTAATGAATGGATCCTAAAATGAATAAAAATATTATTTTATTTTGGAATTTTGGTTTATGTTACTGAACAGAACCAATTTCAAAGTTGTGAAGTGTCGTGTTTGTTTGAATTGATTTGGTTGATTGAATTGTTTGTTTGAATTTCAAATCAGTAAATAGAAAATAGAAAAGGATAAAACAATCAGACAGAAAAAAATGTAAAAACAGACCAGCCCAGCCGGCCAGCCCAATAAGCCCAGCAACCAGCCCAGCTTTCCTCTCCCGAAGGAAACGTTTTGCACTTAATCTTTAACCCGCAGTGTGACTGACTGGTGGACCTCTCCCTCACTCCTTTTCCCACTGATGACTGGACCCCACTCTCCTGTTCATCCTCCTCACCCGCGCAACCTCTTCTCCCTCCCCCGTCGCCGTTTCCTATAGTGATTCCGCGACACTAATTCGTCTTAACGCAGCCACCATTACTCGCCTTGACCATGCACGTTAAAACGCCAGTGACTCTTCTCTCTTTCCCCTCTGTCGCCCCTCCTCGACACGCCCTCAGGCTGTCAAATATCAACCAACACCCCCTGTCTCCGACGAACAACCGCGACGATTCCGGCGAGCCCAGCCACCGCCTGGCCCCCTCGACCACCCGAGCGTGATCCCTATCTCCCTACGCATCTCCCAGCACCAACCACTCGTCCGCGCGTGCTCTAGAACACCGACAACAAACACGACAGAGCGCCGCCGTCTTCTGCCATTCTCCGACGACGTCTCCCCGGTAAAATCCGACCACCCCTCTCTTCCTCGTGGACACGGTGATGATCGCCATGCTCTTGCAAACCTAATGGTGCTATTCGTTTGTCCTAGGGTGCCCCTTATCCTCACCCTCGACGACCTCCAGTACCGCCCGAGACCCAGCTCATCTCCGGCGAGCAATCGCAACTGCCCCCGAGCGCCCCTCGACAGACAAGCCACACGTTGAGAATCAGCACGACGCCACGAACGCGGTGAGCTTACTCCCACCCTTTTCGCCATGGCCGCTACCGCCAGCGCATCCGCTCACTTGACTTGCGCCGCTTGCGCCAGCCTCACAGCTAGTTGATAGGAACCGTTAGATCATCATACAGC
This sequence comes from Avena insularis, assembly GCA_023614405.1. Classification (NCBI taxonomy): domain Eukaryota; kingdom Viridiplantae; phylum Streptophyta; class Magnoliopsida; order Poales; family Poaceae; genus Avena; species Avena insularis. The sequence continues at coordinate 161,401,390 of CM042695.1, read as the reverse complement.
GGCTAGGAAAGAAAGTGAGCGAAGGGGTATCGAACGATATGTGCCGTGTGATCAAGTTAGATCCTGCGGCCTGTATCTATCGATCCGAGCGAAACGGTATAGGCGAATAGGAAACAGCCACGTGGCCTCTGTTTGATTTAAAAAGACAGAAAACTTCTATTAGATTTTAATTTTGTAAATTGCACAACTTTTGATCCACACGTCCAAATTTTTCAAACTTTATATCATTGGAATCAGTGGAACAAGCCCTAGCCAACCATGCCTTTTGTTTAGCAAAAATCTTCTGTTAAAATGTTTGTTTCTGCAGAAACATTTGTATGCTTGTTAAGGATGTAAAAATTATTCAAAAATGATTTTGGGGATAAAATCTTTGGCAAATGGTGTTATTAGAACCTACTAACATTAGGAAACACTTTGTGGATTCAAAAATGAATTTGGTGAAACAAAATAATGATTCTTTGATTTAAAACCATTTCTAGTCAAATAGAAATGTGGGTTATTTATTGAAAATGATTTTGAAGGAAAACCTTTGGGAAATGTTTTGGTTTTAAACTCTCTGACCCCAAACACCAAGTTTTATGGTTTGAAAACTTATTTGGTGATACCTATAGGTTAATGCCTTAGTAAAAATATTTTTACACCACATAAAATGATACTTTGTTTTGAAGATGGTTTTGTAGTGAAACCTTTTGCAAATGACTTTGCCACTTTACAAAATGACCAATAGGTGTTATCAAATGTTTGTGACCCATTAGGAACCACTTTTCAAAACAAAACAAAGCTTGGCATGCTTGCATGCATTACTTTGACTTTGTTATTTTATGTGTTGTTTTGCTTGATTGGTAGATTGAGCTTGTGCCTTGCTTGATTGAATTGTAGTGACTTGAAGAGTGTGATTGTTGCAAGGACAAGGAGTGAACCTATACCCTCTACCAAAAAGGCAAGTGATGCTACATACTTTTTGTCCCATTAGTTTCACTATGCATTAGTTATTTTTGCTAAGTAAAACTTGCATCGATTTTGCTAAGTATAAACCTTGCTACAGGAAAACCTAGTAGATGAAACCTTAGTGGAAATCTTCCTAAGTTAAGATTCCTATTACTATCAAGCTTAGCCTAGATAATAGAAAAAATGGGTGGAATATATATTCACACTATGGAAAAATTTCTAAGTCTGAGGACTTGTGTTTTGTTTAATAAAACAACTAAGTTAATGAATCACCTGGGTGGAATGGGACTTGCTTGGTGGATTTTGGTTGACTGGTTCACAAGGCCCATGTCTATGGTTTACCTTGTGTATCTCACTTGTGGATGGCCACCCAGGAACAAAGAGATTTGAGATGTCAAATGTTGAGAAGCTTCAAGTGCAACCACTTGGCAATATGGGCTCTGCCATGATCATATAGGTTGCAAGAACTTAGCCATGTGGACAGAGGGTGGTAGTGTTTGATAGGTTGGAGCGCGTCCATTTTGGTCTAAGGGAAAGCTTCTGAAAGATCTTGTCTTGGGAAACCAAGTCTTGTGGGGAAAGTGCACCACCTCTGCAGAGTGTAAAATCTAAGTACTTAGCCATGTCCCTGGTAAAGGACAATTTGAGCATCAAGACATGGAAGCAATCAAGAATCTCATCATTCAAATTTCTAAGTTAAAATCTTGTGTTTTGAACAAGGGTTGTTTGAAATCTTCAATCTTTGATTGAGAGAAGCCTTGGAAAAGATTTTGTCAAAACAAAAACTTAGTATTTTCAAAATGATAAGGAAAATCTATTTTGAGCAATGCAAGCCTCAACTCCACTTAGCCAAATGCATATAAATGATATACTCCACTATACTACCATAGTATCACTTGCCAATACAATTCAAATGTATTGACCCTTGTGGCTGTAACTTGTATGTTGCAGGTTTGATTGTTTTTTTAGTGAAGATTGATTGATTAGGATTACAAAGTCTACAACCAACATGTCTGCCTGTGGCACTTTGAAGATGAAGGGACCCATGCTATAGATATTCTGATACAATGTAATGTAATAGCCAAATGAGCTATGTAAGATGTAATAAAATTATGTTATTCCTGGTTATAAAGTTATATTATGACCTTTGTTTCTTGATATTACATCTTAACTGTGGATGCTAGCTATTGATCCAGGGACTAGCATTGTAAACACAGGGGACTCCACCTTATGTTAAATAAAGGTTGGGACACTCCCTCTACAGATGGTATCAGAGCATTGTGTTGCCTGTAGGATTGTAAACCTAGGATTGGACAAAAACCCTTTGAAAATAGGAGTTGTACTTGTTCCAAAAACTTATTTACAAAAACACTTGTAAACTCTTTCCTCAACTATTTTGGTTTCAACTCTACATCTCTTCTACTTCAACTTGATGGAAAAACCTACCCCATGACCAAAGACTTCACCATGTGCAAAGGACTTCTTCAACTCTAATGACTTCAACATCTTCAGCATGTTCACCAAGGACTTCCAACTTGGATATCACTAAGGATTACAAGTGAGACAAGGAAATCTTGCTCAAGATTTAGAGACTGAGGGAATGCAAAAGTAAGAAGGAGCCATCAACAACTTTGAAGTCTGCAACCAAGAGTATTCTCAAGGAAACCATGATCTCAAGTAAGAAGAAGCAACCAAAAATGATGGAAAGGTCACAAGTGAACCATATAGATGGACCACCATAATTTAGTTAAGTCAAACACACCAACTTATGTGGTGTAACAAAAATATTTTGTTGCCTAAGTATGTGCTTGAACTTTGTTGTTTGAGTGAAGTGTTGGTTTGTGATTGCTTGCACATTGCTTGTGTGAATTGTGATGTGTGTGATTAGAAATATTTCCTTAGAAATATCTTGCCTATTCTAATCCCTACCCAACCCAAACAGATGACTTCTCCAAGAAACTCCAACATCAAGGATGGTGACACCAACACCAACCAAGAGGACAGCATGAAAGAGCTCATAGCAACCCAAAACCAGTTGAGCCAAGAGACAACTCAGCTTTTAGCCAACAACAATGGACTAGACCCAGCCATACAAAGGATTTTGAAACTTCAATCCCAAATGTTGCAAGGATTGGTTACTCAAATGATCAACATGGGAGAAAACTTTTCCCAAAGAGCTAATGACAACAAGGATGACAAAGATGCCATTCTAGAAGGAACCCAAACTAGCAATACTTGTGGAGACAAAGATCATGCATCCAAGGAACATGAAGATCAATGCCCCAAGAAGAGAGAAAGATCTCCCACCTATGAAGAACATGAACTAGAAGAACTCCTAGCTTTGGAGAGACCCAAGAAGAAGCAGAAATGCCCCAACCCTAACAAGAAGGACATTACTCAAGTGCAATGTTACAATTGCAAAGAGATGGGACACTATGCCAATGAATGCCCAGAAAATAAGAAGAACCAAGGAAACAAACAAGAGGCAATGATACCAAAGAAAAAGAAAGATATCAGCCAAGTGATGTGTTTCAAATGCAAGGAACTAGGCCACTATGTAAACAATTGTCCAGAAAAGATGAAGAACAAGTTAAACAAGTCTATGAAGGATCTCAACCTTGGACCATGAGTCAAGTGTGGAAACCAAGGACACAATGCAAATGTTTGCTTAGAAAAATTTTCCCAGGGTCCCAAGAAGGACAATATGTAATTTTTGTTTGAAAATTTTTAAGGGTGGTAGTACACTAGTTGTTTGTAACCCTAGCCTCCCCAAATCTCGGGACGAGATTTATTTTAAGGGTGGTAGCCTGTCACATCCCAAGATTTTACAAATCTTGTAATGTGAAAAATAAATGAATAAAATAAAACTTTGTTTGATTTTCAGGGCCAGAAGAAACATTTTGAATTCAATTGGAACCTCAAACCTATTTGGATTACATAAAATCCTAAAGGGATTTAAAAAGATAAACATTTTAAATAAAGGAAAATAAAATATTTTGGAAATACTATTTTGGATCTTTTAAATAAAAGATTTTGTTTTTAAAGGAAAAGGTGGATTTATAAATAAAGATTATTTTATAAAACCAAATTAAACCTTGGCCAATATTTTGAAATAAAATGTTTTGTTTTGATTAAAATTAGTAAAGGCTTGTTTAAATAAAATAATAGGGATTTAATATCCAAATTTTATTAAAGTAGAGGCTTTTCCCATTTTAAATAAACACTAAAACTTATTTATTTATTTTAAATAAGTTTTCCAAATATTTTATATTCTCAAATAAAACCTACTGAAGTGTTTTGGTTTTATTTTAGATTTCAAAATAAAGATTCCAATAAAACAAATCCTATTTGATTTAATAACTAAGGTCCATTGTATTTAATTAATAATGGACCCTAAAATAAAAGGTTATTTTGTTTTAAGCAAGTTTCCAAGTACTCTTTATTTTCAAATAAAACCTACTGTTTCTGGTTTTGATAATATTTAATTTTCAAATGGAGATTTTATTAAATACATCAAACCCTATTTGATTAAATAACTAAAGGTCCATTTTATTTAATTAATGAATGGATCCTAAAATGAATAAAAATATTATTTTATTTTGGAATTTTGGTTTATGTTACTAAACATAACGAATTTCAAAGTTGTGAAGTGTGGTGTTTGTTTGAATTGATTTGGTTGATTGAATTGTTTGTTTGAATTTCAAATCAGTAAATAGAAAATAGAAAAGGATAAAACAATCAGACAGAAAAAAATGTGAAAACAGACCAGCCCAGCCGGCCAGCCCAATAAGCCCAGCAACTAGCCCAGCTTTCCTCTCCCGAAGGAAACGTTTTGCACTTAATCTTTAACCCGCAGTGTGACTGACTGGTGGACCTCTCCCTCACTCCTTTTCCCACTAACGACTGGACCCCACTCTCCTGTTCATCCTCCTCACCCGCGCGACCTCTTCTCCCTCCCCCGTCGCAGTTTCCTGCAGTGATTCCGCGGAACTAATTCGTCTTAACGCAGCCACCATTACTCGCCTTGACCATGCACGTTAAAACGCCAGTGACTCTTCTCTCTTTCCCCTCTGTCGCCCCTCCTCGACACGCCCTCGGGCTGTCAAATTTCAACCAACACCCCTGTCTCCGACGAACAACCGCGATGATTCCGGCGAGCCCAGCCACCGCCTGGCCCCCTCGACCACCCGAGCGTGATCCCCATATCCCTACGCATCTCCCAGCACCAACCACTCGTCCGCGCGTGCTCTAGAACGCCGACAACAAACACGACAGAGCGCCGCCGTCTTCTGCCGTTCTCCGACGACGTCTCCCCGGTAAAATCCGACCACCCCTCTCTTCCTCGTGGACACGGTGATGATCGCCATGCTCTTGCGAACCTAATGGTGCTATTCATTTGTCCTAGGGTGCCCCTTATCCTCACCCTCGACGACCTCCAGTACCGCCCGAGACCCAGCTCATCTCCGGCGAGCAATCGCAACTGCCCCCGAGCGCCCCTCGACGGGAAAGCGACACGTTGAGAATCAGCACGACGGCATGAATGCGGTGAGCTTACTCCCACTTTTTTTTTCGCTCTCGCCAGCGCCGCCATCTGCCGCTTCCGCTCGCCATTGACGCCGGTTCACAGCTAGTTGATAGGAACCGTTAGATCGTCATCCAGCGGCTAGGAAAGAAAGTGAGCGAAGGGGTATCGAACGATCTATGCCGTGTGATCAAGTTAAATCCTGCGGCATGTGTCTGTCGATCCGAGCGAAACGGTATAGGCGAATAGGAAACAGCCACGTGGCCTCTGTTTGATTTAAGAAGACAGAAAACTTCTATTAGATTTCCAATTTTGTAAATTGCACAACTTTTGATCCACATGTCCAAATTTTGCGAACTTTATATAATTGGAATCAGTGGAACAAGCCCTAGCCAACCATGCCTTTTGTTTAGCAAAAAGCTTCTGTTAAAATGTTTGTTTTTGTAGAAACATTTGTATGCTTGTTAAGGATGTAAAAATTATTCAAAAATGATTTTGGGGATAAAATCTTTGGAAAATGGTGTGATTAGAACCTACTAACATTAGGAAACACTTTGTGGATTCAAAAATGAATTTTGTGAAACAAAATAATGATTCTTTGATTTAAAACCATTTCTAGTCAAATAGAAATGTGGGTTATTTATTGAAAATGATTTTGAAGGAAAACCTTTGGGAAATGTTTTGGTTTTAAACTCTCTGACCCCAAACACCAAGTTTTATGGTTTGAAAACTTATTTGGTGAACCCTATAGGTTAATGCCTTAATAAAAATATTTTTACACCACATAAAATGATACTTTGTTTTGAAGATGGTTTTGTAGTGAAACCCTTTGCAAATGACTTTGCCACTTTACAAAATGACCAATAGGTGTTATCAAATGATTGTGACCCATTAGGAACCACTTTTCAAAACAAAATAAAAGCTTGGCATGCTTGCATGCATTACTTTGACTTTGTTATTTTATGTGTTGTTTTGCTTGATTGGTAGATTGAGCTTGTGCCTTGCTTGATTGAATTGTAGTGACTTGAAGAGTGTGATTGTTGAAAGTACAAGGAGTGAACCTATACCCTCTACCAAAAAGGCAAGTGATGCTACATACTTTTTGTCCCATTAGTTTCACTATGCATTAGTGATTTTTGCTAAGTAAAACTTGCATCGATTTTGCTAAGTATAAACCTTGCTACAGGAAAACCTAGTAGATGAAACCTTAGTGGAAATCTTCCTAAGTTAAGATTCCTATTACTATCAAGCTTAGCCTAGCTAATAGAAAACATGGGTGGAATATATATTCACACTATGGAAAAATTTCTAAGTCTGAGGACTTGTGTTTTGTTTAATAAAACAACTAAGTTAATGAATCACCTGGGTGGAATGGGACTTGCTTGGTGGATTTTGGTTGAGTGGTTCACAAGTACCATGTCTATGGTTTACCTTGTGTATCTCACTTGTGGATGGCCACCCAGGAACAAAGAGATTTGAGATGTCAAATGTTGAGAAGCTTCAAGTGCAACCACTTGGCAATATGGGCTCTGCCATGATCATATAGGTTGCAAGAACTTAGCCATATGGACAGAGGGTGGTAGTGTTTGATAGGTTGGAGCGCGTCCATTTTGGTCTAAGGGAAAGCTTCTCAAAGATCTTGTCTTGGGAAACCAAGTCTTGTGGGGAAAGTGCACCACCTCTGCAGAGTGTAAAATCTAAGTACTTAGCCATGTCCCTGGTAAAGGACAATTTGAGCATCAAGACATGGAAGCAATCAAGAATCTCATCATTCAAATTTCTAAGTTAAAATCTTGTGGTTTGAACAAGGGTTGTTTGAAATCTTCAATCTTTGATTGAGAGAAGCCTTGGAAAAGATTTTGTCAAAACAAAAACTTAGTATTTTCAAAATGATAAGGAAAATCTATTTTGAGCAATGCAAGCCTCAACTCCACTTAGCCAAATGCATATAAATGATAGACTCCACTATACTACCATAGTATCACTTTCCAATACAATTCAAATGTATTGACCCTTGTGGCTGTAACTTGTATGTTGCAGGTTTGATTGTTTTTTTTAGTGAAGATTGATTGATTAGGATTACAAAGTCTACAACCAACATGTCTGCCTGTGGCACTTTGAAGATGAAGGGCCCCATGCTATAGATATTCTGCTGCAATGTAATGTAATAGCCAAATGAGCTATGTAAGATGTAATAAAATTATGTTATTCCTGGTTATAAAGTTATATTATGACCTTTGTTTCTTGATATTACATCTTAACTGTGGATGCTAGCTATTGATCCAGGGACTAGCATTGTAAACACAGGGGACTCCACCTTATGTTAAATAAAGGTTGGGACACTCCCTCTACATCTAATATCTTTTGAATACACTAATGTTGCTAATAAAGATTGTGTGAAGTTTAGTATGAAGGAGAAATTTCAGGTGTAGAGAGAGAATGATGTAATGAGATGAAGAATGGACAAAAGCTCAAGCTTGGGGATTCCACCCTGTTGTCACCCCAAGAATTATCCAAGAGGTACAAGCGTCGAAGCTTGGGTATGCCCAATGCATCCCCTTGTTCATCAATAAAAAGCTCAGGTCTTTCTAGACACTTCGTTTTTATTGTTTCATGCATTGTTGTGTTGTTCTTGGAGCGTCTTAGTTTTCGTTTTTGGTTTTTGTTTGCTTAGTTTTCTTGAGTAAGTTGGTTGGTTACACCACATTTCTTTTAAAGAGAGACACACTCTGTTTTCATTGACTAAAACACTCTAGTTTTCACTCTTATTGTTTTGTGAGTGTTCACTTTTGCTAGCACTACGTTCAGCCTTAGTTTTCTTGTGCTTTCAGCTTGGAACTTTTTAGTTCTTCTTTGTGGATTTCTGAGACAATCTCATTGATCTTTATTGATTATTATCTTTGTGGGTTGTTTCCAATAAGTTGTTTGGTGTTGGAAAGAGTAGAAAGCTTCATGCTTAAGTGGTACAAAAGGGAGCTTGCATTGACTGTGACTTAGACTTTAGCATGACATGCTAGGTGTTGTTTTGAACTTATGCTTAGTGACTATTGTTGTAGCATGTCTTGTTCCAAATAATTGGGATTGCTTAGTGTGCCTTGAAAGAATCATGCGTTGTTTTAGTATACAAAAGCATAGTATTGTTGTATTCTCCTTTGATGCTTTGTTTGGGTTGACTTGGCACTTGCTCACACCATGTTATGACTATGACAAGTCACCATAGCCTATATTATCACTTAGTCCTTGACTTGTAGTACCACTCTATGCTTTGATTAGTATGCTTTGTTGCACTACATGATTATGGCCATTATGCTCTCTTAGTTGCTTGCTCCAAGTCTTTTGCTAGCCTCCACTTGTATGAGTAAGCTCTACTCATGCTTCCAACTCCCAAGAAACCAAGTTATTCCAAAGTGTCCACTATAAACTCCTATGCATGGTGTGTTACACCATTCCAAAGTATATTCTTGTTTTCAGCTATCTTCTAATTAAAAAGTCTTTTGTTATGTGAAAACTTAGTGATTAAAGCCCTCACGAACTTGATGGCACACTTTATATTCTTTGCCCCTAATAAACTTGAACCATTGTGTCATCTATGTTGTATATTCTTGCACTCATACGTTGGAATTAGCAGAACCGTGCTACCATAAGGAACGTTTTCAACATTGCACTTGTACCTTGTTGTACTCAGTTGATATCATGCTCTTTTGTCTATGGATGTCACCGGTGTGAAATAAAGAGGGAACTTGTAAGTCCACAGAGTTTGTATTTTGTGTTACAGAAATGCCTGGGCCACTAGCCTAATCCATGCCTAATCATGGTGGAAACGTGCAACATCACCACAATGAGCTATCTATGAAGCATACTCAATAAAAAGCTATGCATATGGTAAATAAAAAGATTGCTGAGATGCTCATTGTCTGCTTGCCTTGTCATTTTGGTTATGGGAAAGCTCCTGTACCATGTGCAAAGGGTACACCGTTGGCGGTTCTCAATGATATGCAAATACTTACAGTGACAAGAACTTACCTGGACCCAAAGTTTAGTATGCATGAGGTGTGGCCTTCGTATTCAAGGAACTTGAGATTTCCAACTTATACTTCGTCAAGCATATACTCCATCTTTGTCACTTTGACCTTAACCACTTCAAGATGCTTATGATAGGGGCAGTGAGGGCTGAAAGCTAACAAGTACCATAATTTTTGCAAGCTCTTTTTGAAACTTGTAATCCCTGCTTCCTTTACAAACAGGCCTTTCTTCCACCATTATTGAGTCTCCACCTTCTACCTTTAGGCACCATTAAGAGAGCATAGTTGTCATTCTATGTGCAGTGTTCCAAAGCTTATTGATTTATGCATATTGTGATATTACTTATTCTTGTGCTACTTGTTTCTAGTCACTCTTGTGAACTTTGAAGGTGTCCTATGCATCTATTTTCTACTCTATGAGGGACAAGCTGATTGCCACTATGCTATGTTTTCTGTATGTGAAACAAATAAATGTTTTTCAATGAATGTTATTCATGATCTTTGTTTGTAGCCTTTCATGTTGCATGCATATTTACTATGTCCTATTGTTAAAACTCCATATTTCATGCACATGTTTTGAGTTCTTTGATCCCAACTTTCAATGATTGCAAATGGTTTGATCTTTATGGTGAGGGTGCATGTCACCTCAAAAATTATTCTTTTTATCACTTACCTACTCGAGGACGAGCAGGAGTTATGCTTGGGGATGCTTGATATGTCGGAAACGTATCTATAATTTTTGATGCTCCATGCTTGTTTTGTATCTACTTTTCTTTGCTTTGTCTATACTTTGAGGTGTTTTCATATCTTTTCTGGAAATAACCTATTAACAAATTGCCACAGTGCCAGTTGCCTGTTTTCTTCTGTTTTTGGTTCCAGAAAGGCAGAAAATCAATATTCTCGGAATTGGACGGGACAACAGCCAAAGTTATTATTTTCCCGGAGCAACACAGAACCACGAAGCAGAGCCAGAGGGGGGCCACAGGGTGGCCAAACCCTCCTAGGTGTGGGCAAGCCCAGGAGGAGCCTGGAGGGGGTGTAGGCCCCTGGACCCCCACCGACCTTGATTCATGCGCCTATAAAGCCCCCCGATGAGAAAACCCTAGGGAATCAAGAATAAATCCACGAAAATCTCCATAGCGCCGCCGCCACCGAAGGGGAGATTCGGGGGGACAGAAAGTCTATTCCGGCACCCTACCGAGACGGGGAAGTGCCCTCGGAGCCATCTCCATCGATCTCCATCGCCATCTTCATCACCATTACTTATTCCCATGATGAGGAGGGAGTAGTTCTTCCTCAAGGCTAAGGGATCTACCGGTAGCTATGTGTTCATCTCTCTCTCTATGCATGATCTTGTTGTGGTCATGAGCTTTGTAATCAAGTAGATCTACCTTGCTACTCAAGTGCTTCAATAGATCTCTTCTCTCCCCATGTGTGTGAAAGTGACAGCGTGCACGCCATGGTGGCACTTAGGTTTGAGTCTACATAAATACTCTTTGTGCTTTAATAGATCTATGCTTTTCCCCACGTGTGTGAAAGTGACAGCGTGCATACCGTGTGTGGCACTTTGGCTAGATTGAATATTTGTTATGAGTTATATTTGGAATTGGATGTCTCTATGAAATTTTGGTGTTTGTTGGAACCATCTAGCGCTCAAGGTGAGAGTGTGGGGTTATCTAGATTGGGGAAGGCGGACTTTGAGGAGTGCTGTTATAGCCCTACCGATGATTAGAGTGTCCAACCGGAGAGTAGTTAAGAGTAGTATCATGAAGAGAGGATATTTATATGAGAGAGTGTCCACATGTGAAAGTATGATCCCTAGGCCTTGTTTCTAAACATTGAAACACCGTTTGCTACTAGATCTGTTGCATGTTGCTAGCTTCCTCAGTTTGCCTTTAGTCTGTTCCTCCACGCCATGAACTCTTTTCTGGCAACGTTACCCCATGTTAACAACAAGTTAGAAGCTATTTTCTGGACCGTTACCACTTGTATTTCACTATCTCTTCGCCAATCTAGTGCACCTATATTGGGTGTGTTGGGGACACAAGAGACTTCTTGTATCTTGATTGCAGGATTGCTTGAGAGGGAATACCTTTGACCTATAGACGTCCCAACCTTTAATAAGGTAGAGATCCCTGTTTACAATGCTAGTCCCTGGATCAATAGCTAGCATCCACAGTTATGATGTAATATCAAGAAACAAAGGTCATAATACAACTTTATAACCAGGAATAAATTAATCCATTACATCTTACATAGCTCATTTGGCTATCACATAACAATGCAGCAAAATATCTATATAGCATGGAGTCCTTCATCTTCAAAGTGCCACAGGAAATCATGTTGGTTGTAGACTTGTAATCCTAATCAACACACTTCACTAACATCAAACAAACCTGCAACATAATAAGTTACAGCCACAAGGGTCAATACATTTGAATTGCATTGGCAAGTGATACTATGGTATTATAGTGCAGTCTATCATCTATATGCATTTAGCTAAGTGGAGCTTAGGCTTTCTTTGCTCAAAATAGATTTTCCTTATCATTTGAAAACACTAAGTTTTTGTTTGTCAAAATCACCCAAGGCATCCACCAATAGACATTGGTGATTCCTTAACCCTTGTTCAACCACAAGTTTTTAACTTAGAAATTGGGATGAGGATATTCTTGATAGCTTCCATGTCTTGATGCTCAAATTGTCCATTGCCAGGGACACAGCTAAGTACTTAGATTTTACTCTCTCGAGAGGTGGTGCACTTTCCCCACAAGACTTGACATGCATCGAGACAAGATCTTTCAGAAGCCTTCCCTTAGACCAAAATGGACGCGTTCCCAAACCTATCATCCCCTACCACCAACTATCCATTTGGCTAAGTTATTGCAACCTATATGATCCAGGCAGAGCCAATAATGCCAAGTGGTTGCACTTGAAGCTTCTCAACATTTGACATCTCAAATCTCTTTGTTCCTGGGTGGCATTCCATAAGTGAGATACACAGGGTAGGCCAATGAAAAATGGGCCCTGGTAACCACTCAACAAAAATCCATCCATGCAAGTCCCATTCCACCCAGGTGATTCATTCACATAGTTGTTTTATTAAACAAAACACAAGTCCTTGACTTAGAAATATTTCATAGCATGAATATAATCCACCCTTATTTTCTACTAGCTAATCTAAGCATGATGGTAGTAGGAATCTTAGCTTAGGAAAATTCTACTAACGCATCATCTAATAGGATTTCCCATGGCATAGCATACTTAGTAAAATTCCATGCAACTCCTACTCAAAACATCACTAATGCATAGTGAAAATATTGGGACAAAAGTATGAAGTACCACTTGCCTTATTGGTAGAGAATATAAGTTCACTCCTTGATCTTGCAATAGTCACACTCTTCATATTTCACTACAATTCAATCAAGGCACAAAATCAATCTAGCATTCAAACAATTCATCACATAAAATAAAGGAAATCAAACAATGCATGCAAGCATGCAAAAGATTGTTTTATTTGGAAAAGTGGGTTCTATTATGATATAAACATTTTAAAACACCTATTGGTCATTTATAAATGTGGCAAAACCATTTGATATCATGTTAGTGAAAAAGACCAATTTATTCACTTTTGTTTTGCTAGGAATGATTTAAGTCAAAGTAATAATTTCTAGTGTTTGCCAAATATGTTTTTAAACACAAATGTTAGTATTTATGGTCAAAGTGTTTAATATTAAATCATTTGCCAAAGGTTTCACCTGAAAACCATTTTTAAGTCAAGCAACATTTTATTTTGCTAGAAATGCCTTTAAACAAAGTAATGATTTTATTAGGATTAATCAAATACATTTTTAAATCCAAAACTTTGTGTTTAGGGTCAGAGAGTTTAATTCAACCCATTTTTAAAACATATTCAACATTTTTATTTAACTAGAAAATATATTTTTAATTCCAAAAGTTGGTTTCAATGCTCAGTATGTTCAAAACAATCCATTTACAAAATATTTTATCCTAAAAATATTTCTAGAATAGATTTTATACACAAAATAAGCCTAAACAAGTTTCGGCAAAAACAATCAATTTTATAGAAGCAAAATACTAAACAAAGTGCATGGTTGGAAAGTATTCTTTTTTGTTGATTCCATTGATATAAAATTTGTAAATTTTGGACCTGTAGATTTAAAGTTATGAATTTTACAAAATCAAACATCTAATAGATATGTTTCTGTTTTTAAATCCAAACACGTGCCACGCGTCTGTTTCCTATTCGTCGATACTAGTTCGCGTTGGATCTAGCTGAAATCGCATGGCCCTGATCTATGCATACTCGTTCGATTAGTCAATCTATCTACGCCGCAAGATGCAGATCTAATGGCTCACAAACGAATGACCAAAGTCTAGCGGCGCGGAGACGGTGGCTGGCATCGGCGCACTCAGACGAGGACGGTGCCAGTGATACAGGAAGCATGAGAGCCAGGGGAAGGGCTCAACGAGTTCGCCGTGATGTGCTGATTCTCAACGTGCCCTTGGTTGGCAAAGGGTCGCACTGGGACGTCAGGGATTTCTCCCCGGAGTTCCTCACTGGCCCGGGCGCGCATGGTTCTTGTCGGAGACGAGCCTGCAGATCACGCGTGGTTAATTGGCGAGCACCTGGAGATTCACAGGACACGGGCGAGTAAGATGGTGTGAACCAGCAGTCGAGGCACGCACTAGGTCAAGGGATAGAGCTCACTAGAGATGTTGCAGACAGCGGTGGCGAGGAGGCGTCGTTGTTCTCGAGCCTCTGGGGCTTGCACGGACGAGCTGGTGCTACGGAAAGACGCGTAGGGAGGTGGGGAACAGGCTTGTGGGATGTGGGAGGAAAGGGGAAGCAGGTACTGGCCGGAATCATCGGGAAGAGGGAGTTCGAGGTTAAAATTTGGGCAGCCTAGGGGCTCCGGTGGCGTGATGTTTGGGGGAAAAGGAGAGGGGAGGGAGGCGGTTAAATGGGCGTGATCACGGTGAGTAATGGACTCGATGTTAAGGCGAATTAAGCCTGCGAAATTCAAGACAGAAACGGCGACGAGGGGAGGAGAAATGGTCGTGGTGGGTGAGAACGACGACTGATAGGTGGGACCTGGGCGACAGCAAGGTGAAGGGTTACGCGGTGGGGTCCGGCGGTTAGTGTCTGAGTGGGTGCGTGCTGCGGTGAGAAAAACGGTTCGCAGGAGGCTGCAGGGTGCGCTGGCTAGTTGGGCCTAGGCTGGGCTGGTTCTTTATTTTTTTCTTTCATGTTTATTTTTCCTTTTCTGTTTCCAATTTCTGTTTTGAATTTGTTCAAATGATTTCAAACCTTTTTTTAATTCAAAACTTTTCCAAATTTCAATATATTTTAGTACTGTTATAAATGTGTTTTTAAAGACCATATTAGAATAATTCCTTTATTCAATTATGGTTCATTCTCTATTTAAATTAGGCACTTGTTTTAATTCAAATAAGATTTTGATTTTTATTTTCAAACCCTTATTTGAATTCTAATTTTTTACCAAACCTTATTCAGTAGGTTTTATTTATTCATTAGTATGTTAAATAATTCATTTTGAATTATTTAGAATATTTTAATATGGTTTATTAATCATTTAAATTGGGCATTTGTCCTTATTCAAATAAAATCAAATATGGTTTTAATTCCATATAAATTTTATTTAAATGATTCTTTTATTTCATTTAAGTTCATTGAATAAATTTTATTCCACTTGAGCAAGTTCCATTTATTATTTTCCCATGATTTAATTAATCATTTCTATTAGGGATTTTGTCTTAATTAAATTCTATTATAATAGGGTTTAATCCCATATACTTTTATTTGTTTATTCTTTATCCCTTTATTTCATTTGGATTTGGATTAAGTTTATCTCATTTACTTATGGATTTGGCTAAGATTTAATTTGGCTTTTAGTTATTCTTTATTTATTTCTTTCTTTATCTTATAAAATCCATATCTTTTTATTTATAGATCCAAAATTGGTGATTCCAATTTGTAGAATTTCATCTAATATTTGTTTATCCTTTTAAATCCTTTTAGGATTATTTTACTCACAATTTGGTATGGATTTTAGATAGGAGCTTTATTAGCTTTGAAAATTAATTCCTTTTAACTTATTAAATTCATTAGTTTTTATCTATGGTTCCAAATTAAGTGAAACAAATTTCTATGGTTTTATAATTTTTTTTATCGTCCTTGATCATTTTAAAATGATTGTTGCTGATTTTTTATATGGATCAAATCCATAGTCTTAGAGAGATCTTGGAAATGATTTCTTCCATTAGGGTTTTAGAGTTTTGGTTTATTTTCCAAGTGTTTAAATTTCAAGATACATTCATTGATGAATGCATTTCACTTGATTTGAATTTTGTTGGTTTACCTTTTATTCAAATTTTGTTCAATATGGGTTTTGATGTTTCCATTTTAAAACAAAAAGTTTCTTTTCACCCTAAATTTCAACAATTATTTCTTTTGTTTATTTATTTTTCATATTTCAAAATTTGAAATTTTTTGGGATGTGACATGACCACTTCGTCCCTGCGTTTGATAAACCTTGGGTAATCCACTTAATGGCAACTTGCAGCTATTCTACAAACCTCTGCACTTGGAGGCCCAACAACTGTCTACAAGAATAGAAGTGCGTAGACATCAGAGCTCAAGAACTAGGAGCCTGGGGGCGCTCGAGCGATGTTGTTTGAGGGGAAAGATGCGGCAGAGGGAGGAGATTAAGTAGCAGGTCAAGGGGGAGGGAATTACTCGCTGATTCAATGGTAATTAAGCACGCGACATCAACGGCGATGACTTAGAGGAGGAAACGGCAGGCGAGCGCGGGTCTGGCGCGGGGTTGACGACGACGCGCTAGCGTGGCGGTGGGATCCACCAGTCAGTGGGTGGGTGAGCGCGTTGGCGGTGAGAAACAGAGAGGAGGAGGGGAAACCCGGTTGGTCTTGTTGGGCTGCAACTGGGGCTAGGCTAGTTAGGTGGCGACGACCTTTTTCTTTTTCTTTTTCTTTATTCTTTTTATTTTTCTAATTCTATTTTCAGGAAACCAAATCAAATCAAATTCAAATGATTTTGATTTCAAATCAATTCTAGATTTTTGTAGTGAAATCTTTGCATATAATTGAGTATAAAACCTTGCTAAATGGTCAAATTCTCTTTGACACTTTGAAAAATAAATTAAATCATGCCTTTATTGATATATATAATAGGCATAATAAATGGTTTTATATTGAATTTTGTTTTGAAAATCTTTGTGCAAGCTTTGCATTCAACTTTAAAACATTTCAGATCAATCCAAAGCATTCTCATACTTTGAAAGTATAAAATAAAAACATTGCTTTACTTGCATAAAATAATAGGCATTACATGGTTTCTTATTTTGAAATCTTGTTTGAAATGACCAAATGCTATGAATGCATGAATGATATGCAAACTTTTCAAATCATGATTTTTGGGATTTTACAAATCTAACCCCCTTAAGGTGAATCTCGCCCTCGAGATTCGGATTGGCTAGCAAATAGGTGAGGGTGATCTTTCCGAAGGTCATATTCTCTTTCCCAAGTTGCTTCCTCTTCGGAATGATGATTCCACTGAACTTTACAAAACTTGATAGTCTTAGTACGAGTGAATCTCTCTGCAGTCTCAAGAATCTTGATAGGTTTCTCTTCATAAGTGAGACCACTCTCCAACTGAAACTCTTCCAAAGGTATAGTATCTTTCAAAGAAGTCTCTTCCATCTCCGGATGGCATTTCTTCAACTGACTTACGTGAAACACATTATGAACGGCAGACAGTGATTGAGGCAACTCAATCTCATAAGCCACTTCTCCTTTGCGACTTAAGACCTTCAATGGTCCAATATATCTTGGAGCCAATTTTCCTTTGATTCCAAATCTCTTCACACCACGGAGGGGTGATACTCTAAGATAGGATCTGTCACCTACCTCATAGGTGACTTCTCTATGCTTTGGGTCTACGTAACTCTTTTGTCAGGACTGTGATATCTTCAATCTGTCCCCTACTAATCTGACTTTTTCTTCAGCTTCCTTGATTAATTCTGGCCCGAACAAATTTAGTTCTCCAACACCATTCCATAGCAATGGTGTAGTACACATTCTTCCATAGAGAAATTCAAACGGTGCCATCTCAATACTAGCTTGATAGCTGTTATTGTAAGAGAATTCTGCGTAAGGCAGACTTTCATCCCAACTAGCACCATATTCTAGGGCACAAGCTCTCAACATATCCTCCATAATTTGGTTGGTCCTTTCTATCTGTCCATCGGTCTGAGGATGAAAAGCAGTGTTGAATTCTAATCTCGTTCCCAATGACTCATGTAGTTGTCGCCATAAATGCGAAGTGGATTGAGTTTCGCTATCAGACACAATGCTCTTGGGTACTACATGCATACACACAATCCTATTCATATAAATCTTGGCTAACTTAGCACTTGTATATGTTGTCTTCACGGGTATGAAATGTGCCACTTTAGTTAGGCGATCTAAAACGGCCCAAATAGAATCATATCCTGATCTAGTCCTTAGCAGTACGGTGATGAAATCCATGCCAATCTTATCTCTCTTCCAATCAGGAATAGGTAGTGGTTGTAACAATCCTTCTGGTTTCTGATGTTCCTCTTTCACTCGACTACACACATCACACAAAGAAATATGTTCTGTGATGTCTTTCTTGAGATTATTCCACCAACTTTTTTTCTCCACATCCATGTACATTTTGGTATTACCTGGATGAATGGAATATGGTGAGTTGTGTGCTTCTTGCAGAATCAGTTTCCGAAGTTTCAGAACTTGCGGAATGCAGATACGTTTTCCATACCATAAAGTACCCTGTTCGTCTTCATGGAATCCTTTAGCTTTCCCTTTGCTAATTTTCCCTTAATCTCTTCAATTTCCTTGTCTATCTTTTGGGCTTCCTTGATTTTGTCCAACAATATGGGTTGAACATACAGTGACATGAGATGTCCTTCAGGCAGTATCTCCAATCTGAGATCTTTGAATTGGGCACACAGATCATCTGGCAATTCTCCCTTAGTAAGGCCATTCACATAAACCTTATGGCTTAATGCATCTGCTACAACATTTGCTTTACCGGGGTGGTATTGCAAACTCAAGTCGTAGTCCTTGATGAGTTCTAGCCATCTTCTTTGTCTCATATTGATTTCCTTCTGAGTGAAAATATATTTTAGACTCTTGTGATCTGTGAACACTTCAAAACGCTTTCCCAAAAGATAACGTCTCCATGTTTTGAGCACATGGACAACAGAGGCTAACTCTAAGTCATGAGTAGGATAATTTACTTCATGAGTTTTGAGTTGTCTCGAGGCATAAGCCACAACTTTCCCTTCTTGCATCAAAACTCCACCTAATCCTTGGTGAGATGCATCACAATACACTTGGAAATCCTTCTCCAAATCTGGCAAACATAAGAATGGTGTTGTCACTAGTCTCTTCTTCAACTCTTGGAAACTGAGTTCACATCCGTCAGTCCAATCAAATTCCTTTTCTTTCTTAAGTAATTCCGTCATTGGCTTAGCTACCTTTGAGAAATTATCAATGAATCTTCTATAGTATCCTGCCAAGCCGAGGAAACTACGTACTTGTTTCACTGACTTAGGAGATTCCCACTCAGTTTCAGATGACACTTTTGCAGGATCGACGGCTACACCATCTCCTGACACAATATGTCCGAGAAATCCCACTTTATTCAACCAGAATTCAAACTTGCTGAATTTGGCATACAACTTGTGATCCCTGAGTTTCTCAAGTATCAAACACAAATGCTCTTCTTTGATCTTGGAGTAGATCAAAATGTTGTCAATGAACACGACAACAAACTTGTCAAGAAATTCCATGAACACTTTGTTCATCATATTCATGAAGTAGGCTGGTGCATTTGTCAAACCAAATGGCATCATGGTGTACTCATACAAACCATACCTAGTGGTGAAAGCAGGTTTAGGTATGCCTTGCTCTCTAATCTCTAGCTGAAATAGCCTGATCGGAGATCAATCTTTGAGAACACTCGGGCTCCTTCTAGCTGATCAAACAGATCATTGATTCAAGGCAAAGGGTACTTGTTCTTGCTAGTTACCTCATTGAGTGAATGGTAATCTATGCATAACCTTTGACTTCTATCTTTCTTTTCAACAAACAAATTAGTGCATCCCAAGATGAAGAACTTGGTTGAATAAATCCTTTCTGCAACTGTTCTCCAAGTTGTTTCTTGAGTTCCTTCAAATCATCAACTGACATCTTGTAGGGTCTCTTTGCTATTGGTCCTGATCCTGGCAGTAAGTAAATCAGGAACTCAATATCCCTATTTTGTGGCATTCCAGGTAATTCCTCCGGAAACACATCTGGATACTCTCTCACAATTAGCACGCTGTCTATGCTAACCCCCTTAAGAGAATTTAGCTTACTACCTTTTGATTCAAAGTTAGACTTGAATCTAATCCTTTTATTATCCGGGGTTGTGAGTGTGACAGTACGATTGGCACAATCTAGTACTCCTTCATACTTGGTCATCCAATCCATGCCTAGAATAACATCCAATCCTTGGGAATCTAGGATTATCAAACTAACCGGAAACTTATATTTCCCAAATTCTATCACTAGATCATGACATCCAGAGTTCACTATCATTTCTCCATCGGGAGAGCTTACTTTTATAGGACACCCAATAGTTTCAGCTGGAAGTCCATTTTTATCAACAAATGTTCTTGATGTGAATGAATGTGATGCTCTAGTATCAAAAAGAACAAGTGCTGGAAAAGAATTGAGCTTGAACTTACCAGCCACTGCATCAGACTCTTCATATATTTCTTCCACATTAATGTGGTTCACTTGTACCTTTTGGAAGGGATTGGGCTAGTTGGCACCTTCAACTTTCTTTTCTGGGAACTCATTTGCATAGTGTCCCATCTTCTTACACTTGAAGCATTCAACCTGACTGAGATCGTTCTTTACAGGCTGACTTCCATTTCCACTTCTATTGTGGTTGCTCTTATGTCCACTCTTGTGGTTCTTATACTTGTCATTGTCATGACTGTGATGATGCTTGTTGTCATGATGATGGTTATGGTTGTGGTGGCTATTGTACTTCCCATGTTTGTGGAATCCCGAACTTCCACTAACATCATGATGGGAACGCTTATGAGACGATCCCGAGCTGTACTTATCAAAGCTATGCTTCCCCTTCCTGCCATCAACCTGTTTCATCTTGTTTTCCAAGATGGTGGCCTTGTCACAAAGTGATTGATAGGTTGGGACATAGGCAACAAACAGTTGTAGGTTCAACTCATCATTAAGTCCTTCGAGGAATTTCTCCTTCCTCTTAGCATCAGTATCAACTTCATCCGGTGCATAGCACGCCAGATTGTTGAATTCCTCAATGTACTCAACCACACTACGGTGACGCTGTTTCAGGTTGTGGAACTCCTTTTTCTTCAAGTTCATCACCCCGGATGAGATGTGAGCTATGCGGAATCCATCCTCAAAAATAGCCCAAGTCACATCCTCAAGAGGAGTGGTGATCTGAAAGTTGTCCCACCAGGTTACTGCTGGTCCTTCGAGCAGATGTGCTACAAACCTAACTTTTCCTTGTCGGTGCAGCCGACAGTGACTAAGTCCTTGTTCACTGAATGTAACCACTTATTGGCTACCATTGGATCAGTGGTTCCCGAGAACTTTGCAGGCCTCAGTCTCAGAAATCTAGTGATCATGTCAAATGTTGGAGGATTGTTCTGATTATTGTTGTTGTTATTGTTGTTCTGATTCTAATATTGCATGAACTGTGTCATCATTTGCATCAGCTGAGCTTGACCTGTCATCAACTGCTGCATCTCGGAAGTGACGTTATTGTTGTTGTTTGGGTTGGGGTTGGCACGATGGGGAGGCATCTGTGGTTTCAATAAGGATAAGAATGAGATACCCATAGATGCTTAACATGAACAATATATCACATAGAAACAATTAAAATAACCAAGCTCAAATTAACATAGAGTTTAAAAAAATAAAAAACAAGTTTTTTGAAAGGTAAACACACCATAGCAAGCCATCCACATGTTGTATGGTCATTGCGACTCAATAATCAAAGTATGATAGACAAAATATAGTCGAGTAGTCTACACTACTCCTCCATGTAGACCTCCACGTCAACAAGACCAAGACCTTCATTCTCCATGGCGGCCTTGTACTCCTCTACACTAGTGGTCAAGGCCTCGATCTTTGCCCTGAGGGACCTCTTCTGTGAGCGAAGCCTCTCAATCACTCCCTGCTGGGTCTCGAGCTCGAAGTCCTTGGCCTCTATCTCAGCCTTCATGTCCTTGATCTTCTTGTTTCTGTCCTGGACTCTCTTCTCCTGATTCTTGAACTTCTTGTCCTGGCTCTCGAATCTAGCCTCCATCTCCTTGATGATCTCGTCTTGCTCTGCGAAGAGATTTTCCTTCTCCCTCAACTGAACCTGGAGCTCGTCATTGCTAAGCATGACGTTGGTCCTATCGGTGTCAAGGTTTCAAATAAGGCCCTCTAGGTCCTGGAGGTAGATACAAACTGGCTCAATCGTCTCTCTAGAAGCACCCTTATAGACCAATGCTTCTCCCTCCTCGTCGCGTCTCCGGAATGGGAGGAAGTAGAGGCCTCTAAGCTCAGTGGAGTGGCGTCCGCGGAGGCGTCCGAGTAGCTCTTGCATGACTACATCTAGACACTTATCCTTGTCATCGTGCATCAGCTTGAAGGAGATCTCCTCCGTGAGTGGCTCTGTCTATCGTCCCGGCTGCGAGACTCTAAAACCCCAAAGATCCTTCCTCTCAAAATTGGTGAGCTGAAAGGCCTTGATACTAGGAGGTGGAAGGTTGAGCAAACTAGTAAACTGCACGATACGTGAACCAAAATGAGTTCCATTGAACTCCTCGGCGGTGCTGATCCCAAATCTAGTCATCTAAGGTGTAAGACCCCACCTTTATAAAGGTAAAGGTCCCTGTGATTGCAATGCTAGTCCCTAGATCAAATGCTAGCATCCACAGTTTAAGATGAAGTACACAGAAACAAAGGTCATTGTTACATCGTCATTCCAGAGATAACATAGTCTTTTACAACTCCATAGCCATATGATAGTACAAGAGTTTAACTTAATAATATAATTAAAAGTCTTCATCTTCATGTTCCACAGGCAAGCATGTTGAGTGTAGACTCATAACCCTAATCCTCATCAGAGTAACCTGCAACATCACAAGTTATAGCCACAGTGGGCCAATACATTGGAATAGTATTGGCAAGTGATACCTTAGTAGAATAATGGTATCTAGCTTCTACATGAATTTGGCTAAGTGTAGCTTAGGCTTGCTTTGCTCAAAATATGGTTTTACCTATCAGTTGAAAACACTAAGTTTTTGTTTGGCAAAAACTCCCAAGGAACCACCAATAGACATTGGTGAACCTCTACCCTTGTTCAACCACCAGTTTTTAACTTAGAAATTGGGATGAGGAGATTCTTGATAGCTTCCATTTCTTGATGCTCAAATTGTCCATTACCGGGGACACGGCTAAGTACTTTGATTCTTCCTTCTACAGAGGTGGTGCACTTTCCCACAAGACTTGACTTTCATCAAGACGAGACCTTTCAGAAGCCTTCCCTTAGACCAAATGGATGCGTTCCAACCTATCACCCTACCACCAACTGTCCAAATGGCTAACTTATTGCAGCCTATATGATCAAGGCAGAGCCCATATGCCATGTGGTTGCACTAGAAGCTTCTAAACATATGGCATCTCAATTCTCTTTGTTCCTGGATGGCTTTTCACAAGTGTGATACACAAGGTAGACCATAGATATGGGCCTTGTGTAACCACTCAACATAACCCAAACAACCATTCCACACAGGTGTTTCATTCACTTAGTTTTTTTATTAAGAAAAAACACAAGTCAAAGACTTAGCAATATTTCTCCATAGCATATATAATCCACCCTTGGTTGCTACTAGCTAGGATAAGCATGGAAATAACAAGTATCTTAACTTAGAGAAAATTCTAACAATTCTACAACTACTAGGATTTCCCAAGCATAGCATATAGATACTTAGCAAAAATTATCATGCAAGCCCTATACAAAATATCACTAATGCATAGTCAAAATATTAGGAAAAAATATGAAGAACCACTTGCATTTGTAGTTGTGGGAGTAACAACAATCCTCACAGTCACAATCACCACTAGCACCAAAATCTACACATAAAATGATGGCACCAAATTCATATTTCAAATAATCAAGCCAAAAAATATATGAATGCATGCAAATGTCATGTGATGATTTTTCTAAACTAAACAAGACAAGTAAAACAGTACTGAACAATAAACTAAACATTTATACACTAAATAAACTTAATTTGGCTTTTAGAACATTTTCCAAATAATTTTTATACACAAAATAGGCCTACAAATGTCTATGCATAAATTTCCATTTTAACAAAAGAAAATCACAAATCCAAGCCTACAGATGTGTAGGATTTATTTTTGTGATTCCAATGGTATATTATTTATATTTTTTGGATAAACAGAACAAAAGTTATTGAATTTACAAGTTTGATTAACTAATAGATTCAAAAACGGATTTTAAATTAAAATCCCACACACGTGGGCGTGTCTGATTGGCCCGTACCGGTTCGTCCGGATCTACCAACGAGAGCCGCACGATTTAAATGAAATCGCACGGGCCAGATCTATTCCTACCCCTTTGATAAGTGATCTAATCCTACGCGCTAGATCTAGATCCAACGGTGTCCGATCAAACGACCATGGATGGGCGGCGCAAATGGGTGCTGGCGGCGGCGGCGCTACTGTCGACGGTGCTCCGACGATTCTAGATAGGTCTAGGGGCAATGGCGATGCTTACCAGCATTGCAAGGCTGCGAGGATGCTCAAGGTGCTGCTGGCGTGGACAAACCAAAGGCATCCGTGCGTGCACAACGATCCGGCGAACATGATAGGGTCAGGGAGAAGGCAAGGGGCGGTAGGGTTTTACCTAAATCGCTCGTCGGAGTTGAGCGGTGGCTCTATCGTTTGCAGAGGTGGATGGGGACGGCGACCTGGGTCATGCGCAGGGAAACCAGAGGCGTTAGAAGATGCACAAGGACACGAGGAACACACTTGTTTGAACCAGAAGGAAAGGGGCGGTCGGGGCTCACCAGAATCATTCGCCGGAGACGCTCATTACTGCTACGGTGTGGGCTTCAATTCGAACGGCCTGGTGGAGCCTAGACAGTGGTGAGTGAGGGGAAAGATGCGGGGTGGAGAGGTGATTATGTAGCCAGAGCGAGGGCGACAATTATGAGCCGAATCAATGGAATTTAAGCGAGGAATCAACACGGCGTTTATGGAGGAAACGGGGGTGGCAACGGGTCTACGCGCGCGGGGGTGGGGAAGAAGGTGATGACCTGGCTTGGGCCCAGTGGAAGTGTCAGCGGGGCAGAGCGGGTGCAGGTGAGAGAGAGGAGAGGGAGTCCCGGGTGGGCTGGCTGTTGTGCCGAGTCTGCTGTTGGGCTGGAAGGGTGGCGCCGGCCTTTTTCTTTTTCTTTATTCCTTTTTCTATTTCTGGTTTGATTTTGTGAAATATTTTTCAAATTCTATTTAAATGAGTTTGAATTCAAATTTCTTCTAGATTTTGTAAAGTGTTCCAAGCATATATTTGTGTATAAGATCTTGCTGTTTGATCACAAACCCTTTGGTCCAATTAAAATATGATTAAAACCATGCCTTAATTTAAATATTTATAATAGGCATATGAATTGTTTTAAATTTAGATTTTTGTTTTGAAACTTTGAACAAGCTTTGGAATGAACATTCAGACCTTTCTGGTTGAAACAAAGTATTCTCATAATTTGAGAGTGAAAAATAAAGCCATTGCCTTTACTACATAAAATAATAGGAAACTATTTTCTTCTGTTTTGAAATCTTATTTGAAAATGACCCAAATGCTTATGAATGCATGAATGATATGAAAATTTTACAAATCATGATTTTTGGGATGTTACAAATCTAAACCCCTTAAGTTGAATCTCGCCCTCGAGATTCGGATTGGCTAGCAAATAGGTGAGGTTGGTATTTCCGAAGATCATCTTCTCTTTCCCAAGTTGCTTCCTCTTCAGAATGGTGGTTCCACTGAACTTTGCAAAATTTGATAGTCTTAGTCCGAGTAACTCTTTTTGCAGTCTCAAGGATCTTGATAGGCGCCTTCTCCTCATAGGTGAGATCACTTTCCAATTGGACCTCTTCCAAAGGTATAGTATCCTTCAAAGAAGTCTCTTCCATCTCTGGATGGCATTTCTTTAGCTGACTTACGTGAAATACATTGTGAACGGCAGACAATGATTCAGGCAATTCAATCTCATACGCTACTTCTCCTTTACGGCTCAGAATCTTGAATGGCCCAACATATCTTCGTGCCAATTTTCCTTTGACTCCAAATCTCTTCACTCCACGAAGTGGTGACACTCTAAGATAAGCTCTATCACCCACCTCATAGGTGACTTCTCTATGCTTTGGATCTGCGTAGCTCTTTTATCGGTACTGTGCTATCTTCAATCTATCCTTTACCAATTTGACTTTCTTTTTAGCTTCCTTGATTAGTTCCGGTCCGAACAAATTTCTTTCTCCAACACCATTCCATAGTAATGGTGTAGTACACTTTCTCCCATAGAGAAATTCAAACAGTGCCATCTCAATACTAAATTGATAGCTATTGTTGTAAGAGAATTTCATCCCATCTAGCACCATAATCTAGGGCAGACTTTCATCCCAACTAGCACCATAATCTAGGTCACATGCCCTCAACATATCCTCTAAAATCTGGTTGGTCCTTTCAGTCTGTTCATCAGTCTGGGATGAAAAGCAGTGCTAAATTCCAATCTCGTTCCCAATGACTCATGCAGTTGTCTCCAAAAAATGGGAAGTAATTTGAGTTCCCCTATCAGACACAATACTCTTAGGTACTCCATGCAGACACACAATCCTATTCATATAAATCTTGGCTAACTTAGCACTTGTATAGGTTGTCTTTACGGGTATGAAACGAGCCACTTTAGTTGGGCGATCTACCACGACCCAAATAGAATCATATCCTGATCTAGTCCTTGGCATTCCACTGATGAAATCCATGCCAATCTTGTCCCACTTCCAATCAGGAATAGGTAGTGGTTGTAACAATCCTATTGGTTTCTGATGCTCCGCTTTCACTCTACTACATACATCACACAAGGCAATATGTTCGGCGATGTCCTTCTTGAGATTATTCCACCAAAATATTTCCTTCACATCCATGTACATTTTGGTGTTACCCGGATGAATGGAATATGGTGAGTTGTGTGCTTCCTGTAAAATCAGTTTCCAAAGCTCTGGATCTTGCGGAATGCAGATACGTTTTTCATACCATAAAGTACCCTGTTCTTCTTCATGGAATCCTTTGGCTTTCCCTTTGCTAATCCTTTCCTTAATCTCTTCAATTTCCTTGTCTATCTTTTGGGCTTCCTTGATTTTGTCCAACAATGTGGGTTGAACATCCAATGACATGAGATGTCCTTTAGGCACTAATAAACTTGGAAATCCTTCTCCAAATCTGGCTGACATAAGACTGGTGAGGTCACTAGTCTCTTCTTCAACTCTTGGAAACTGAGTTGTCCAATCAAATTTCTTGTCTTTCTTAAGTAACTCCGTCATTGGCTTAGCTACCTTTGAGAAATTCTCAATGAATCTTCTATAGTATCCTGCCAAGCCAAGGAAACTACGAACTTCTTTCACTGACTTAGGAGATTCCCACTCAGTTACAGTTGACACTTTTGCGGGATCAACTGCTAATCTCCTGACACAATTTGTCCAAGAAATCCGACTTCATTCAACCAGAATTCACACTTGCTGAATTTGGCATATAGCTTATGCTCTCTAAGCTTCTCAAGTATCAATCGCAAATGTTCTTCATGCTCTTCATTGCTCTTGGAGTAGATCAAAATGTCATTGATGAAAATGACAACGAATTTGTCAAGAAATTCCATGAACACCTTGTTCATCATATTCATGAAGTAGGCTGGTGCATTTGTCAAACCAAATGGCATCACGGTGTACTCATACAATCCATACCTAGTGGTGAAAGCAGTCTTAGGTATGTCTTGTTCCCTTATCTTTCGCTGAAAGTAGCCTGACCTGAGATCAATCTTTGAGAACACACGGGTTCCTTCTAACTGATCAAACAAATCATTGATTCCGGGCAAAGGACACTTGTTCTTGATAGTCACCTCATTGAGTGATCAGTAATCTATGCATAATCTTTGACTTCTTTCTTTCTTTTCAACAAACAAGACTGGTGCTCCCCAAGATGAAGAACTTGGTTGGATAAATCCTTTATGTAGCTGTTCTCCAAGTTGTTTCTTGAGTTCTTTCAACTCATCAACTAACATATTGTAGGGTCTCTTTGCTATTAGTCCTGATCCTGGCAGCAAGTCAATCAGAAACTCGACATCCCTATCTGGTGGCATTCCGGGCAATTCCTCTAGAAACACATCCGGATATTCTCTCACAGCACACTGTCTATGTTAACCCCCTTAAGAGAAGTTAACTTACTCCCTTTTGATTCAAAGTTAGACTTGAATCTAATCCTTCTATTATCCGGGGTTATGAGCGTGACAGTACGATTGGCACAATATAGTACTCCCTTGTACTTAGTCATCCAATCCATTCCCAAAATGACATCCAATCCTTGGGAATATAGGATTATCAAATTAACGGGAAACTTATACCTCCCAAATTCTATCACTAGATCGTGACATCCCGAGTTCACTATCATTTCTCCACCAGGAGAACTTACTTTTATAGGACACCCAATAGTTTCAACTGGAAGTCCATTTATATCAACAAATGCTCTTGATATGAATGAATGCGATGCGCCAGTATCAAAAAGAATAAGTGTTGGAACAGAATTGAGTTTGAACTTACCAGCCACAGCATCAGATTCTTCATAGATTTCTTCCACATTGATGTGGTCACTTGTCCCTTTTGGAAGGGATTGGGCTTGTTGGCACCTTCAACTTTCTTTTCAGGGCACTCATTAGCATAATGCCCCATCTTCTTAAACTTGAAGCATTCAACCTGACTGAGATCTTTCTTTATAGGACGACTTCCACTTCCACTTCCACCTCCACTGTGGTGGCTCTTGTGTCCACTCTTGTGGTTCTTATACCTGTCATTATCATGACTGCGATGATGCTTGTTGTCATGATGATGGTTGTGGATGTGGTGATTTTTGTACTTTCCGTGTTTGCGGGGTCCAGAACTCCCACTATCATCATGATGGGAACGCTTGTGAGACGATCCCGAGCTGTGCTTATCAAAGCTATGCTTCCTCTTTCTGCTCTCAACCTGTTTCATCTTGTTTTCCAAGATGGCAGCCTTGTCACAAAGTGATTGGTAGGTTGGAACATAGGCAACAGACAGCTGTAGATTCAACTCATCATTCAGTCTTTCGAGGAATTTTTCCTTCCTCTTGGCATCTGTATCAACTTCATCCGGTGCATAACGTGCCAGATTGTTGAATTCCTCAATGTACTCGGCCACACTGCGGTGACGCTGTTTCAGATTGTGGAACTCCTTCTTCAAATTCATCACTCCGGATGAGATGTGAGATGTATGGAATCCATCTTCAAAGATAGCCCAAGTCACATCCTCAATGGGAGTGGTGATATGAAAGTTGTCCCACCAAGTTGCTGCTGGCCCTTCAAGCAGATGTGCCGCGAACCTGACTTTTTCTTCATCGGTGCAGCCAACAATCACTAAGTCCTTGTTTACTAAACGTAACCAGTCATTGGCTACCATTGGATCAGTGGTTCCCGAGAACTTGCAGGCCTTAGTCTTAGAAATCTGGTGAGCATGTCAAATCCTGGCGGATTATTCTAGTTGTTTTTATTATTGTTGTTGTTTTTGTTGTTGTTATTCTTATTCTGGTTCTGGTTCTACATGAATGTTGTCATCATCTGCATCAGTTGTTCTTGCGCTGTCATCAACTGTTGCATCTTGGGAGTGACGTTGTTGTTGTTTTGGTTGGGGTTGGCACGTCGAGGAGGCATCTGTGGTTTTAATAAGGATAAGAATGAGATACCCATAGATGCTTAACATGCACAATACATCACATAGAACAATAACAATAACCAAGCATCAAAATAAGATAGAGTTTGAATGACATAAAAAACAAGTTTTGAAAACACAAACACACCATAGCAAGCCATCCACATGTTGGATGGTCATTGCGACTCAATAATCAAAGTATGGTAGATGAAAGATAATCGAGTAGTCTACACTACTCCTCCGCATCAATCTCCACATCAATAAGGGTAAGACATGCATTCTCCATAGCAGTCTTATACTCCTCAACACTAGTAGTCAAGGCCTAAGTCTTGGCCCTAAGAGTCCTCTTCTGTGAGCGAAGCCTCTCGATCACTCCCTGCTGATGCTCAAGCTCGAAATTCTTGGCCTCTAACTCTTCCTTCACCTCACGGATCTTCTTGTTCCTGTCTTGGACTCTTTTCTCCTGGCTCTTGAACTTCTTGTCCTGGCTTTCAAATTTGGCCTCCATTTCCTTGACAATCTCGTCTTGCTCCGCGAAGAGCTTGTCCTTCTCTCATAGCTGAACCTGGAGCTCATCATTGCTAAGCATGACGTTGGTCCTATCAGTATCAAGGTGTCTAATAAGACCCTCTAGGTCCTGAAGGTATAGACGAATCAGCTCCATCTTCTCTCTAGTAGCATCCTCGTACTCTATAGCCTCACCCTCCTCGTTGCATCTCCCGAAGGGGTGAAAGTAAAGCCCTCTAAGATCGGTGGAGTGCCTCCCTAACAGGCGCCCAAGTAACTCCTGCATGACTACATCTAAGCACATGTATCACCACATGTAGTTACACCTCACGAGTTGTTGCCGCCGCGACACAACCACATCTCCATCTTAGTATCAGAACAACACATCTTACCTAGCAGCACTCCACCCTTGCCTAGGCACCGTGCACTGATAAACCGATGGGTAGTCAAGGGACATACACCATGAGCACACCACACCGCAGGGGTTAGCAGACGCACACACGGACAGAGCCGAAAGCAAGGACGACGCCCACGGAGGAGGTCGAAGTGGCGCGGCCCTGAGGACGTCCTGGACGAGGAGGTCGCGCTACGGCGAGAGGAAGCCAGGGCGAGGGCGCCAGCGACGGCAGAGGCCTGGCAGCGGGGTTGCTCGAGCTGGCTTAGGAGTGGACGACGCAGCAGACGCTGCTTTAGGGCGGTGGAGGGCGGCTCCGGTGAGCAGGCTCAGACGAGCAGAGGCCGGCGGTCGCAGGCGGGGCCGGCCAAAGGCGGGGTCGGCGCGGGACCGGGCGAGGCAGAGGGCGCGGACACCGACGCTGCAGAGGAGAATCGACGGCGATGGAGGAGGTCGGGAAGAGGGCGGCGGGGTCCCGCATCGGCGGTAGAGAGCAGAGAGGAGGGCGCGGTGACGCGACGGCGTCAGTGCAGAGGAGGTCACGGCCAAGAGGGAAGGGCGCAGGTCGGCGGACAGCGACGGCGGGGTGCTCTGTTCGGTTTGGTGAGGAAGCTCCAGAGGCGGGGACGGCGGAGGAGAAGACGCGGGGAAGGGGCGGGGCACGCGCCGGGTTGGTGAAGGAAAAGGGGGAGATGGAGCGGAAGGCGGGTCCTGGTTGGCCGGAGGAGAGAGGCTCTCGGTGACAGCGGCCCCGTGGCGGCGGCGGCCGACGCGGCTCTGCCCGCGGGAGGAAGAGGGGGTGGTGATGGCGGTTGTTGGCGGTGGAGGAGGACCTCGTGGCGCGGCCACACGCGGTTCCGGAAGAAGGCGGCGGTGCAGGGGCTAGGCCGAGGAAGGCGCGGTGCGAGCAGCGACGAAGGGGGTTGCCGGGCGAGCTGGGAGGCCAGGGGGAAGAACCGGTGGCGGGGGGAGAGGCGAAGGAGGAAGGAGCCCGAGGCGGCGGTGCGGAGGAGATGGGGCCACGCTCGCGAAGGAGAGAGAGGGATCGGGGAACGCGGGGCGCGAGTGGTTGGTGGGGTGGGGCCAGACGGGAGGCAGGTGGAGTGGGAGGGTCGGGGCGCGTGCCCAGGGGGCGGTCGGTCGGGCGTGGGCCACGCGGGATGGGCGGGAAAAAGGGTAGGAGGTGGGCCCGTGGGGATAGGTGGCAGGCTAGGAGAGGAGGGAAAAAGAAGGGGATTGGTCAGGGGAATGAGGTGGCGGAACGCGATTGGCTGGGGTGAGGTGGAGGGGGCTGGGTAGGATTAGGTGTAGGTAGGAAAAGGTTTGGGTAGTCTGGTTTTGTTCTAGGGGTGGCTGACTGGGTCGGATCGGCCCGGTATGGCTGCCCCTAAAAATAAAATAAATATTTTATTATTTAAAACGGGGCTTTTGAAATCCATTGGTAGACGAAACAAAATAATCCGGAGACCCGGGTTTTGGATTTTGAAATAAGGCGGGGTATTTAGAAAACCAAATATGTTTTTTCGAAAATAGTTTCAGACAAACAAATGCATGATGATAACGATGCTCAAATGCAATGTGGCATGATGACATGAGCATGCGGTCATGATGATGCAATGCACAAAAACAACGCGATTTTCTAGTAGTGGTTTTTGCGGGGCGCCACAACCTTGCACTCATCTTTATATCATGTTCGGTCGGTTCTTTGTTTATCCATTGTTTCGCTTTATTTTTGGTTTTTTGTTTCTGTTTTCTTAAAACACAAAAATACCAAAAAAATCGTTGTTTCTCTTGGTTTGTTTCTTTGCTTTTTTCTTTGGTTTGCCTTAAAAGAAAAAATCCAAAAAGATTTTGCTTTGTTTGGTTTGTTTTTGTTTGGTTTGTTTTTGCTTTGTTGGCTTGTTTGAAAAATCGAAAACACCAAAAATATTTTTTGTTATTCTTTGGTTTTATGAGTTCTTTGCAGGGTTCAGCCGTCCTTAGTGGATTTTGGTTTCATGTTATTATTCAAGTCACACAAGTGAAGGGCAATAATGAAGATTAAGACAACTTGAGGTGTGGTAAGACGCTGGTAACAAACTCTATTTATTTTCATTTTTGTACATATACTCATCATTGTGAGCATGCTTAGTCTGTTCATGTAAGGAGTATGTTACTGATGGATGCTAGTAGTTCTTGCTTGTCTGTGATTAGCTCCAGCTTGCTAATAGTTTGTAGCATGTCATATGAATGTTTTCTTGAATTGTTTTATTCATATTTTGGTATGATATTGTGGTATCATCCTCTGAAGGTTTCATGTGAATCGACTTGGCACATGCTCACGAATGCATATGACTAAACAATAGTCAGTGAGCCTCGATGATTTATTTTGCCTCCGAGTTCTTGGATCACTTTCATCCCATAATTAGTCCTGTTTTGTTGCAAGTATGAGTATGATAGTTATTGCTCTCTCGTTTGTTGCTCCCTATCTATTGCTATTCTTCACTTTCACTAAGTATGAGCTCTACTTGTGCTTCCAACTCCCCAAAACCAATATTGCCAACAGTGTCCACCATACCTACCTATTAGCATCACTTGCTATTTTAGTGCATATTCAATATGCCTTGTTTTCTTCCAAATAAAATGTTTGTCTGTTTTGAGAAAGTTAGTTAGTAAATCTCTCACGAACTTGACGGCACACTTTATTACTTGCACTTAATAATCCTGAACCATTATGACCTATCCATTAAAGTTATATGCTTGCAAATTTTAGGCTGGGAGTTAGCAGAACCGTGCTGTCATGGGGAACTCTTTCAACACTTATGGATACATATCCAGTTGATACCTTGCTCTTTTGTTTACGGATGTCGATGGTGTGAAATAAAAGGGGAGCTTGTGAGCTCATGGAGTATATATATGTGTTAGAGAAACACCTGGGCCGCTAGACTAAACCATGCCTAATCATGGTGAAAACTTGCAGCACCACCATACTGAGCATTCTGTGAAGCATCCTCAATAAAAAGCTATGCACATAGTAAATAAAAAGATCGCTGAGATGCTCATTGTCTATTTGCCTTGTCATTTTGATCACGGGATAGCTCCTGCATCATGTTCAAGGGGTACCCCGTTGGCGGTTCTCTATGATATGCATGTATGTATAATGACAAGGACTTGCAGGTAACCAAAGTTGAGTAGCATGCGGAGCGGCCCTTGTTGTGGATATACCAAATAGGTATACCTACGGCATAGTCTCATACCGACAAGCCCGGGTGGCCCACAGTTGGTGGTTAGGCCTATGGCATAACCGGACGACCCAGTTGCTGATAGACAAGACGGAGGTCCAGCAGGGATAAAGGAAGGCGATGTGTCACCGCCTTAGATGGAAGCCGACGCCTTGGAGGACACAAAGACAAGTTAGTGTTAGTCTAGGACTCTGTAATCGTATCCGGCTGGGACTCTCCATGTAACCCTAGGTCCTGGCGCCCTTATAAGCCGGCCTACAGGAGCCTTTATGGCAAAACACCAAGCGCATAGCACAACTCGCACACAGCGAACCCCCCAATCCTGTAACTCGGCGTATTTCCATTATAGTGACTTATAGCAGGAGTAGGATCTCGCCACCGTCATGAGATCTAAACCTGGGTAAACTGTGAAGGGTTCGCAGCATAGAAAACAAAAAATTTCCTACGATGGGAACTATGTACCAAGATCTATCTACTAGATACAAATAATGGGCGGATGTATATCCGTAGAGAACATACCCTTGAAGACCGACAAAGCTTAACGAGTTGAACTCATGGTTGATGTAGACGATCTCTTGCCGATCTCAAGATCGAGAGGAAATCCTAGCGCAGCAAAGCAGCAGCGCATCCGTGCTCGCACACACGTACAAGACACCGAGCAATCTCCGCCTCCTCGCTCCAGCGATGCAGCAGAAGCACAACCCTTTCTTGTCGAATTGCCACCGGGAACATGTATCTCGCTAGTCCGAGACCATGCGGTATAAATTCTAGAGGGGGAGAGAGATTTTTCACGAGGAGGTGTGAGTGAGAGAGAGGGAGAGGGGTGCCTTTTATAGGAGAGGGGGGGACCCCAAGGGGGTGGCCGGCGCATGGGGGCTGCCCCTTGCCAGCCCCTCATTCATGTGGGTGGACACTCCACTCACAAAATCCTCTTCAAATCCCTCCACTCAAAATCCCACTCAAACTTGCTATTAAATTTCCACCAAATTTTATGCAAACTCTCATTAAATAAAACTATTTTTATTTATTCAGAATTTTGTCAATTACTTTAATGACAAACATTCACATATAACCCCTTGCTAGAATTCTATTTCACATGCAAAAACACTTTCTGCAATTTCACCCGAAAACCTATTTCGGTATCTAGTGAAATAAAATACTGCGCTTGTTATTCTTTCCGGCATGAAACATTTGCTCCAACTGGATGTCAGTGTCCCTTAAGTGTGTCACCCTACGGTTCGCGAATAATGCAGACATGATCGAGACTCTTCTCTGATCAATAATCTGTAGCGGGACCTGGAGATCCATACTAACTCCCACACATTCAACGATGACTTTCCTGTGATCGTCAGAACCTTGTACGCTTGTATCTTAATCCCTTTGTTTCACGATATATTACATGTCTGAGATTCGATCATCGGTATCTCCATACCTAGATTGATCTCATTATCGACATGCACTCTTTTCTCGTTCCCGTGATATAACATTCTAGTGATCAAATCACTTGCTTGCAAGCTAACCAATGTGATATCACCGAGAGGGCCCCGAGTATATCTATCCGCCATCGGGATGAACAAATTCCACTCTTGATCCATGTGTCTCAACATAACACTTTAGTAGTTTTGAAGCCATCTTTATAATCACCCAGTTACAGTGTGATGTTTGATGTCAACAAGAAAGTCTTCCGGTGTTAGTGATTGACATGATCTCATGGTCTAAGGATTAGGATCACTTCGTCAGTTATTTATAGCAATATAAACTCAATGACTTTGATCGTAATGCTATACTTCGGATGAATGTTCATCACATCATTACACTAATGTTGTGATCTCGTTATTAACAACATCCAATGTCTATGATCAGGAGACTGTGATCATCTTGTTAATCGAGAGGCATAACTAGGAAATTTCTGTTTGTCTATTAAACACACATGTATTAACGTTTCCATATTAATACAATTATAGCATGGAAAATAAACATCTATCATATACTTGGAATACACATAATAAACACTTTATTATTGCCTCTTAGGGCATATTCCCTTCAGTCTCCCACTTGCACTAGAGACAATAATCTAGTTACATAGTGATGTATCTAACACCCATGGAGTTCTGGTGTAGATCATGTTTTTATCTAGGGAGAGTTTTAGTCAACGGATCTGCTACATTGAGATCTGTATGTACTTTACAAATCTTTATATCTCCATCCTTGACATGCTCGCGGATGGAGTGAAACCGGTGCTTAATATGCTTGGAATGCTTGTGAGACCTTGGTTCTTTGGCATTGGCAATGGCACCATTGTTGTCACAATAGATCACCATTGGGTCCAACGCGTTTGCAACCACACCTAGTTCGGATATGAACTCCTGGATCCAAATTGCTTCCTGAGCCGCTTCCGAAGCAGCAAC
The DNA here is from genome assembly GCA_023614405.1 of Avena insularis. Taxonomy (NCBI): domain Eukaryota; kingdom Viridiplantae; phylum Streptophyta; class Magnoliopsida; order Poales; family Poaceae; genus Avena; species Avena insularis. The sequence continues at coordinate 161,365,223 of CM042695.1, read as the reverse complement.
ATATTCAGCCTCTGTTGTTGATCCCGCCACCACAGGTTGTTTGGAGCTCCTCCAACTAACTGCTCCGCCATTCATGAGAAATACGTATCTGGATTGAGACTTAGAGTCATCCAGATCGGTGTCAAAGCTAGCATCGACATAACACTTAGCGACGAGCTCTTCTTCACCTCCATATACAAGAAACATAGCCTTAGTTCTTCGCAAGTACTTAATGATATTCTTGACCGCTTTCCAGTGTTCTGAACCTGGATCCGATTGGTACCTACTAGTCAAACTAATAGCATGTGCCACATCAAGTCTTGTACATAGCATGGCGTATATTATAGAGCCTATGGCAGAAGCATAGGGGACTTTGTCCATTATCTCTCTTTCTTCCCCCGTAGGCGGACTTTGAGTCTTACTCAATGTCGTGCCTTGTGTCATAGGTAAGAACCCCTTCTTATTATCTTCCATTTTAAACTTCTTTAAAATCTTATGAAGGTATGTACTTTGTGATAGCCCTATTAGGTGCCTAGATATATCTCTATAGATCTTTATGCCTAATATGTATGACGCTTCACCTAGGTCCTTCATTGAAAATTTGTTGTTTAGAGAACTTTTAACACTGTATAAAAGATCTATATCATTTCCGACCAATAATATGTCATCCACATATAGTATCAGAAATGCCACATTGCTCCCACTCACTTTCTTGTAAATACAAGCTTCTCCATAAGTTTGGACAAATCCAAACTCTTTGATCACCTCATCAAAGCGGAGACTCCAACTTTGTGATGCTTGCTTCAATCCATAGATGGATCGCTGAAGCTTGCACACCTTGTTAGCATCCTTAGGATCGACAAAACCCTTTGGTTGTATCATATACAAGTCTTCTTCAATATTACCATTGAGAAACGCGGTTTTGACATCCATCTGCCATATCTCATAATCGAAATATGCAGCAATTGCTAACATAATCCTAACTGATTTTAGCATCGCTACGGGAGAGAATGTCTCATCGTAGTGAACTCCTTGAATTTTTTGAAACCCCTTTGCGACAAGTCGAGCTTTATAGACGGTTACATTACCATCAGCATCAGTTTTCCTTTTGAAAATCCATTTATTCTCCACGGCCTTTCGGTCGTGAGGTAAGTCCACCAAGTTCCAAACTTGATTTTCATGCATGGATTCCATCTCGGATTTCATGGCTTCTAACCTTTTTTTGGAATCCGGGCTCATCGTTGCTTCTTCATACGTCACAGGGTCATCATTTTCATCAACCATGAAATTCATGACAGGATTTCCGTACAGCTCGGGAGCTGCACGCGTCCTGCTAGACCTGCGAGGTTTGGTAGTATTCTCTTTCGGAGTTTCATGATCATTATCATTAGTTCCTTCTTCAACTGGTGAAGCCAACTCTGGAACAACTTCCGGCGCTGCGCTACTCGCCATACTTTGAAGAGAAGGTTCAATAACCTCTTCGAGTTCTACCTTCCGACTACTCACACCTTTCATGAGAAACTCTTTCTCTAGAAAGGATCCATTCTTGGCAACAAAAACCTTGCCCTCGGATCTGTGATAGAAGGAATACCCAATAGTTTCCTTAGGGTATCCTATGAAGACGCATTTTTCTGCTTTGGGTTCGAGTTTATCCGGTTGAAGTTTCTTCACATAAACATCGCATCCCCAAACTTTAAGAAATGACAGCTTAGGTTTGTTTCCAAACCATAATTCTACGGTGTCTTTTCAACGGATTTAGATGGTGCCTGATTTAAAGTGAATGCAGCAGTTTGTGTGCATAACCCCAAAATGAAAACGGCAAGTCCGTTAGAGACATCATAGATCAAACCATATCCAATAAAGTACAATTACGACGTTCCGACACACCATTTCGCCGTGGTGTTCCGGCAGGTGTGAGTTGTGAAACAATTCCACACTCTTTCATGTGAGTGCTAAACTCGTAACTTAGATACTCACCTCCACGGTCAGACCGTAGAAATTTGATCTTTCTATTACGATGATTTTCCACTTCGTTCTGAAACTCCTTGAACTTTTCAAAGGTTTCAGACTTGTGTTTCATCAAGTAGATATAACTGTATCTACTCAAATCATCCATAAAAGTAACAAAGTAACGATATACACCTCGCGCCGACACACTCCTTGGACCAGATACATCATAATGTATGATTTCCAATAAATCTGTCGCCCGTTCTATTGAACAGGAAAACGGTGTTCTAGTCATCTTGCCCATAAGGCATGGCTCACATGTATCAAATGATTCGAAATCAAGTGATTCCAAAAGTCCATCCGAATGGAGCTTATTCATGCGTTTAACGCCAATATGACCTAGACGGCAGTGCCACATATATGCGGATATATCATCATTTAGTTTATTTAGCATCAACATTATGAATATGTGTAACATTATTACTGAGATCCAATAGAAATAAACCATTCATCATCGGTGCATGACCATAAAAGATTTCATTCATATAAATAGAACAACCATTGTTCTCGGATTTAAATGAATAACCACTTCGCATCAAACACGATCCGGATACAATGTTCATGCTCAGTGCTGGCACCAGATAACAATTATTTAAGTTTATCACTAATCCCGACGGCAAGTGGAGAGATAGCATTCCGATGGTGATCACATTGACGCTTGATCCATTGCCGATACGCATCTTGACCTCACACCTTGCTAGCGGTCGCTTGTTCTGCAGCCCCTGATTTGAGTTACAAATATTAGCAACTGAACCGGTATCAAATACCCAGGTGCTACCGCAAGCACTAGTCAAGTACACATCAATAACATGTATATCATATATACCTTTGTTTGCCTTGCTGGCCTTCTTGTCTGCCAAATACTTGGGGTAGTTGCGCCAAAGGATCCCTTGCAATAGTAGCACTCGGTATCAGATTTAGGGCCAACTCGGGGTTTCTTTTCAGGCACGGCAACCGGCTTGCCGCCCTTACTTCACTTCCGTTTTCCCTTCTTGTCTTCCTTGAAACCGGTGTTCTTATTGATCATCAACACTTGATGTTCCTTTTTGATCTCCACTTCTGCAGTTTTAAGCATTGACAGAAGCTCGGGGAGAGACTTCCTCATGCCTTGCATATTATAGTTCATCACGAAGCTCTTATAGCTAGGTGGCAGAGACTGCAGAACACGATGGATGCCTAAGTCAATGGGAATCGATATTCCCAAGGACACAAACTTATCGGCGTAACCCGACAACTTGAGTACATGCTCACTAACGGAGCTGTGCTCTTCCATCATGCAGCTAAAGAACTTTTCTGAAGCATTGTAGCTCTCTACAGCAGCATGTGTGTTGAAAATCATTTTCAACTCACCCATTGTATCAAATTCATTGCCGTTTTCGAAAAGCTTTCAAAGTTCCGGCTGTAGACCATACAATATGCCGCAATGAAATAAGTTGTGGTCCTCCTGACGAGTCTGATAGACATTCTTCTCCTCGTCAGGGGCATTCTCAAACGGGGGGGCTAGCGGCGCTTCTAGCAAATATTGCTTTTGTGCACCAGAGAGGAGAATCCTCAAATTCATGGCCCATTCGGTAAAGTTGCTACCGTTCGTTGCAAGTTTATCTTTCTCCATGAACACATTGAAATTAAAAGCAGGTGGTGCCATCTACAATAGAATTTTTAAAGTTTAGACTAAGTTTATGATAGATTGAGTTCAACTAATCCACATTACGAATGAACTCCCACTCAAAAATGACATACCTCATGCCTTTTTGGTGATTACATGAACCAAATCCACTACACCAAGTCCGATCATCATGTGAGTCGGTGTAGCTTCAAACGCGAGCATCAAATGGGCATCATATCTACTATATGACTCATGCTTAACCTTTCGTTCCGTGTTCCGAGGCCATGTCTATACATGCTAGGCTCGTCAAGTTAGAACCTTAGTATTCGCGTGTGTAACTGTCTTACACTCGAAATATGGTTGTGGATCCAAGAACACCCAATCATCACGTGATGTCTTGGAGCGACAAAAACATAATCAGTGCATATTAAAGGAAAAACACATTCTTATATTGATATTTAAATGAGGGATCATCTTATTATGCTAATAAAGCGCTAAACAAGCAATATAAGATGCTATCAAACATCACATGTTTATTAGTGAAATGATATGGTTCCCGCATATGATCTCTGAAATGTGCACCATGATATGATCACTATCATACCTTTGTGTGTAAGGCCAAGGTCTATGGAACTTACACGTTATGTGTGTTATAAGAGTATCATATCATACTTCTACTTACAACAACACCATATCATAACACTAGCCCAACAACAATCTAAACTAGACGCCTCTGATTTATCCATTGCAAGTTTTACGTGGCTTAGGGCTTTCGAAGATAGAACCGTTCTTACCTACGAACATGAACCACAACGAGGATAACCAAATTGTTGATAACTCGTTGCAAAATAGATATTGACTATAGTAGGAGATACAGACACCCGCTAGCCACTTATGCAAACTAGTTGCATGTCAAGCGTGGAACATGTCTCATGTGCGAGGACATGTAAAGTTTGTCCGGGCCGCTTCATCCCACTATGCCACCAATATCCAAAATTACAAGTAAGGAGCAACAACATGATCATCATCGCCCACATACTCATATGTGTACTACCCGTGTAAAGCATCTACGCATAAATGTGGCTCTGATACCACTGAAGGGTTCGCACCATAGAAAACAAGAAATTTCCTACGATGGGAACTATGTACCGATATCTATCTACTAGATACAAACAACGGGCGGATGTATATCCATAGAGAACATACCCTGGAAGACCGACAAAGCTTAACGAGTTGAACTTGTGGTTGATGTAGATGATCTCTTGCCGATCTCAAGATCGAGAGGAAGTCCTAGCGCCGCAAAGCAGCAGCGCATCTATGCTCGCAAACACGTACAAGACACCGAGAAACCTCCTCCTCCTCGCTCCAGCGATGCAGCGGAAGCACAAACCTTTCTTGCCGAATAGCCACCTGGAACATGTATCTCGCTAGTCCGAGACCATGGGGGATAAATTCCAGAGGGGGAGAGAGATCCTTCACGAGGAGGTGTCAGTGAGAGAGAGGGAGAGGGCTGCCTTTTATAGGAGAGGGGGGACCCCAAGGGGGTGTTCGGCGCATGGGGGCTGCCCCCTTTCCCTCCCCTCATTCATGTGGGTGGACACTCCATTCACAAAATCCTCTTCAAATCCCTCCACTCAAAATCCCACTCAAACTTGCTATTAAATTTCCACGAAATCTAATGCAAACTCTCATTAAATAAAACTCTTTTTATTTATTCAGAATTTTGTCAATTACTTAAATGACAAACATTCACATATAACCCCTTGCTAGAATTCTATTTCACATGCAAAAACACTTTCTGCAATTTCACCCGAAAATCTGTTTCAGTATCTAGTGAAATAAATTCCTACGCTTGTTATTCTTTCCGGCATGAAACATTTGCTCCAACTGGATGTCAGTGTCCCTTAAGTGTGTCACCCTACGGTTCATGAATAATGCGGACATGATCGAGACCCTTCTCCGATCAATAATCAGTAGCGGGACCTGGAGATCCATACTGACTCCCACACAATCAACGATGACTTTCCTGTGATCATCGAAACCTTTTATGCTTGTATCTTAATCTCTTTGTTTCACGATATATTACATGTCCGAGATTTGATCATCGGTATCTCCATACCTAGTTTGATCTCGTTACCGACATGCAGTCTTTTCTTGTTCCCGTGATATAACATTCCAGTGATCAAATCACTTGCTTGCAAGCTAACCAATGTGATATCACCAAGAGGGCCCAGAGTATATCTATCCGTCATTGGGATGAAAAAATTCCACTCTTGATCCATGTGTATCAACATAACACTTTAGTAGTTTTGAAGCCATCTTTACAATCACCCAGCTATGGTGTGATGTTTGATGTCAACAAGAAACTCTTTCGGTGTTAGTGATTGACATGATCTTATGGTATTAGGATTAGGATCACTTCGTAAGTTGTTTATAGCAATATAAACTCAGTGACTTTGATCGTAATACTATACTTAGGATGAATGTTCATCACATCATTACACTAATGTTGTGATCTCGTTATTAACAACATCCAATGTCTATGATCAGGAAACTGTGATCATCTTGTTAATCAACGAGCTAGTTTATGAGAGAGTCATAACTAGGAATTTTCTGTTTGTTTATTAAACACACATGTATTAACGTTTCCATATTAATAAAATTATAGCATACAAAATAAACATCTATCATATACTTGGAATACACATAATAAACACTTTAATATTGCCTCTCAATGCATATTCCCTTCAAACTGTGTCAAGGCAACCCGGACGCTCTCCGTCTTACCCCACGTCTCTAAACTCGATACCCCTATGGCGTACGTGTCGACAATACCACGACAGTTGGTGCCCACCGTGGGGCAAGAGGCACTTATAGCACGGATCCGGGCGGGATCCCTCGCCGTCTTTGAAGGCGAAGGCGGTCAAATCGCATCTCCATCGATGTTCCGACTTTGTCATCGCTCTTGAGAGTATGTAGAGGATTTGTCATCTCTCCTCTCGAGCGGATGGCCAAGTCGGCGGCGTCACGAAGGTCTTCATCATACATCATACTTGGAGCCGAACTGACAGAATTAGCGTTAGCTGGCATAAGTGGAATATCCTTCAAAGTCGTCGCGATTTTCTAGATCTATTTGGGATTCGATGTTACTGCCGACATTGATCGGATATTTGACCATCTATGTATCCTATGGATCAACCAAGGGCTGGATTTGTCTCTTCCTAAAAAGATGTCACATTATACGGAAATTAGAGGCTGAACAACCGTGTTCACAGCTTTCCAGCTACGATCTCTTTGCGTTGCGACCGGGTCGATTTCTTATTTGTTTTGGCAGCAAGCTAGAACCAGGCCTGGAGTATACGCATCGAGTTGGACACTTTTGATTAGCCCCGTTTTTTATCTTGGCTTTGGCCAACGGGTTGGACAAGGCAGCGCGTAATCTTACGAGTTGCTACAACAGTTCGTAATTGATTTTACCATCTCACCTGCTTGACCCGAGTTTCAAAAGAGCAAGCGTACAAAGCTTTGCATGGGTTTTCTACCATGACGCGCTGTCATGATAGAACATGGATTTTTTGTCATGACACGCTTCCGTGTAGAGCCAGCAACAGTTTTGGCACGCACGATGTCTTGTTCTAGGAAGGCACGCCTAGGTACACCGCTACGGTCGGGCTTAGTTTCCATTGCGGCAACCTTCATTTCGAATTCGATGTGGACTGCTTCACAGACTCAGATTCGTCTTTGGCGCGACTAAACCTCCACTTCGCTCAAACATCTAAGTTCTTATTTATTTCTATTATTTTATTATTTATGATCATGAGATTAAGATTGGTTCACTTATATTCTGAGTGTTTTACTGCTTTCGTTTTTGATCATATCTTTTTCACGATTTGCCTTGCACTCGTTAATATAAACTTTTCACTAGTTTTGACCTTTTAAGGCCCTAGTACCATACAAAAACCTGCCTTCGGGCATTAGCTTAAGTTTTCTAGATACATGTTTTCTGTTGTTTTTATGTGGATTTTGAAGTAGGGACTTCTCGGCACTCAAGGGCGGTGTTTCGGCTTTGGGTTCTGGATGGTGCCATTAGGCATCATCACCCAAGGACATGGTTTTGTGCTACGAGTCTTCCGTCTCACGAAAGGTCAAGCATAAAAACCAGAATAATTGATAAGGCAGAGCTTGCTTAAACAAAATTTTACATAAACTATTCAAATTAGTTGAGTTTTTTCCTCCTAAACAGTTTTATGTGTTCAACTGCTGCATTGTTTAAGCTTTAAAGCATTTGTTTAAAGGCTATGTTTATTCCGCCTTACATTTGTTTATTGGACACGATTAAAGGAATAATTTAATACATTTGTATTTTTATGTTTATGTTTCAGGTACGTAATGCTTGGACATTGCCGCGTTCCTTGTATTAAGGTGTTTTAAGCCAGATTTTCACTAGGCTTGACACCTCGGGGCTGCAATTGTCATTATTGACCAAGACTTGGGCCGCCTTTGAGGATGTCAGATAGACGCTCGGGGGCTTAACATCTCTAATTTAAGAGCTTTGTCCCGCCTTGTGTCCAAGCCGGAACAAACCTCGGGGGCTACAATACGATGATCTCCAAGACATGGTTTAGTTCTCTTTGAGCATCAAGCCAGAAAATTCTTGTGAATTCCACCTTGATGCTCGGGGGCTACACCGATGCTGAATTTTTGTGAAGTTCTCTCTAGAGCATCAAGCCGAAATAATTCCAACTTGACGCTCGGGGGCTACACTATTCACATTTTTGCTAAAGCTACTCTGAGAACACCAAGACGTTTTTCTTTTAAAACTCTGACTTGGCGCTCGGGGGGCTACAACCGTTTGATGTACAATTATGCATGTTATTTTGAGCATGAAGCTGTCTTCGATGAAACCGACTACATTCTAGGGGGCTACATATGGTTATGTCAACAAAACTTTCAATACGGTGAAGAATCTGGCTAGAGAAACCCGGGGGCTCAACATCAACTTTGCCTTCACGGAAGTTTCCTGGGTTACACGGCTCGATGGCCTAAATGTCCGTGATATGAGAGGCTCTAAGACCTTAATTCGGCAAGATCTTGTGCCTGTGACTTTGTTGGCTCTAAGTCAGCAATTTGGCAGCCTTTACGACTGTGGCCCGGTAGCCGTGATTTTTTCGTCTTGCATACCGTCCAGCATGGATGTTGATATTGAAGATGTTCCTAGATCTTGGAAGAATCACTAACGATTTGTTAGAGAGTTCTCCGCCTTGGATTCGTTCGTAGAAGCATACAAGCAACTATCTGGCTAGGCTTAGTCGGATGAGAATATGATATGGGAGATCTCCAAGATTCTTCGCGAAACACGCCTACAAACTGAAGACGACTTGATACTTACACTCAATGCTAGACGGAGGAATGTGACGATCTCGAAGAACTCTAGGGGCTACTATTATGGATATACCAAATAGGTATACTTATGGCATAGTCTCATACCGGCAAGCCCGGGTGGCCCACAGTTGGTGGTTAGGACTATGGCATAACCGGGCGGCCCAGTTGCTGATAGACAAGACAGAGGTCCAGCAGGGATAAAGGAAGACGATGTGCCACCGCCTTAGATGGAAGACGACGCGTTGGAGGACACGAAGACTAGTTAGTGTTAGTCTAGGACTCTATAACTGTATCCGGCTGGGACTCTCCATGTAACCCTAGGTCCTGGCGCCCTTATACGCCGTCCTACGGGAGCCTTTAGGGCAGAACACCAAGTGCATAGCACAACTCGCACACAGCAAAACCTTCTTGAGAGCATAATTGTTGAGTCACCACTTATTCTATGAGCACCTTCTTGAGAGCAAACAAAGGCAAGCGAGATACCACTCTATCATACCTTATTATGATCATTGCAATGTTGCTTATGTTTATGTTCCATGGTACTTATTATTATTTAGTTGGTTTCTCTTCTTAGATTGCAATGACTATTGAGTAGACTTAGTTGCATACTTCTTATTGTGAATGGTTTAAGTATCTACTCCTCTGCTCGGAATATATACATCATATGAAGCAAATGTGTTCGTGAAAGTTCTTTTATCGCACTCAGTTTTTAACTGAATTGCTAGAGGACAAGCAATAAGCTAAGCTTGGGGGGAGTTGATACGTCCAAAACGTATGTACTTTCCCGAACACTTTTGCTATTGTTTCTCCTCTAAACTTGTGTGATTTAGATACAACTAACATGGACTGACGCTGTTTTCAGCAGAATTACCTTAGTGTCTAGTTTTTGTGCAGAAAATTAACTATCCGGAAAATCCCGGAAAATATGCCCAAAATCCTATTTCACCAGAAGATCCACCGAGCCAGAAAATGAGACGGAGTGGAGGCCTAGGGGGCCCACACCGCTGGCAGGCGATGGTGGGCCTAGCCCGCGCCTAGGGGGTGCGGCCACCCCAAGCATCCCCTCGGGCTCCCTCCTCGCCTATAAGTTACCCCTTGACCTAAAAACCTAGGGGGATTCGACATTTTTCTAGAAAGAGTTCCGCTGTGCCGCTACCACCAGAAACCAAGATTCAGATCTAGAAAGTCCGTTCTGGCACCCTGCCGGGACAGGGAATTTGGGCAGGATCATCGCCATCGTCATCACCAATGCCTCTCCATCAACCATCGATGTTTCCCTCATCCATGAGTGAGTAATCCCACGCTGTATTCTATGGGGATGGTAGGGATTAGATGAGTTCTATCATGTAATCGAATAATATTGTTAGCGCATAGTGCCTAGTATCTCTATTAGTGCTATTTGACTTTGTTGCAACTTGTTGTGCTTAATGCTTATCAGTAGGGCCCGAGTGCCATGATCTCAGATCTGAACTTATTGATGAATCATTATGATAGTATTGTTTGTGATCTTATCTACAAGTTGTGTACACATATCATTATCCGGATCCAAAGGCTCCGAAGTGACAGAAATTGGGACAACCGGAGGGGATGGCTATGGTGTGAGGTTCACATGTGTTCACGGAGTGATAGTGCTTTGCCCCGATGCTCTATTAAAAGTAGCACCTTAATTGCTAGTAGTTCCCTAGAGGCCCCGCTGCCACGGGATGGCTGGACAAAAGATGTTGTGCAAGTTCTCATTGTTTAGTACTTGGATGCTTATTCTTATTTATCTGCAATGCCCTAGATCTTGAAGTTACATGTTTAGTATCTCCCATGCAACGCCTGTCCATCCATCCCTATGGCTACCGCACTCATACCCTACTGTTTGCTACTACTGTTACTATTGCTATTGTGTTTGCTGCTGCAGTTGTTTTGCTATTTCTAGTGATAAACTTCTGTGAGCAAGAACTATTTCCAGGTGCAGCTGAATTGATAACTCAGCTAGCAAGTATTCTTTGGATCTCCTTTTGTCGAATCAATAAATTGGGTAATACTACCCACGAAGACTGTTGCGATCCCCTATATTTGTGGGTCATCATTCTCCCAAGCCACTCCATGGAAGCCCGAAAGCCTCTGACGAGCCAATTGACACCTCACTGACATCGCCGGTCACCATCGTTCCCCATTGATTCCGGCAATGATTCACGTCGCCGACTGCACCGTCGTGTTCCTGGTGAGTCACTGAGTCTCCCCGTATGCTTCAATGTTTTATTTCCTTCCTAAATCAACGCCGACATGACCATCTACAAGAACCGACGCATGGTCTCGTTGTTGGCCATCTTCCGGTAACCTTTTGCTAGCGGCGTCGCCACTATCTGGTTTGCCGCAAACTCCTCTTTACAAAAAACACAACCACAGCCACGCGCGTGTATGGGATCAATCGATCGACAATCGATCTGAGAGGATCCGGCGGGGTGATGTCATCCTTGACGAATTCAACATGTTGACCTTGTCCATTGCTCGCATGGCAGATGACATGGCCACAGGCCTACAAGTCAGTGATTGGGTCTAGGTTTAGTATCGGTGTAAAAAAAATATTTACCCATTTAGAATTTAATTAGTAAATTATTAAATCTTATAAATTACATATCTTTTATTTTATAATTCAGAAAAAATATATATTATATATCAAAATGTTTATAAAAATAAAATCGATAACTTAATTTTATTATCAAATATTATTAGATTAGCCATTTAAATAATTGTTATTGAATAAAGATTTTATAAGTAATAATACTTTAAAATTCATATTTTAATATTGGTAAATGGGAAAAATATAAATAATATACCAATTTTTTTTAGAAAAATAAGAACTAATGTAAAGTTATAAACATATATTAATATGTCACTTAACTAAATATTTATTATTATTTAAGTGTTTATATAGTAATAAATCTTATAAAAATCATATCTTATTATTTATAAATCACAAAAATAAATGTAATATACCAAAATGATCACAAAAATAATATCTACATGTTAAAAATATAATATTCCACTTTTGAAGTAATTAAAAAAATTTACTCTAATAACTTGAATTTAAACCTATTTCCTTAATTGATAATTCATATAAGGATAAATAAAAATTGCTAATATTTCTAAAATTATTCCTTTGAGGTCTGGAAATAGTATTAGTCCTAAAATTTGATAATATGAAATCAAAATAAGTTCAACACATTTTGAAAGTACAGTTTTGTTGAATTATCAATCAACTATAAGTGTATATTATTTTCTAAAAACGATTCTTATGAAATTATAAAATCTTCAGGAATAATATTCTTAACTAAATAAAACCTTTTACCATTACTTCAACCACAAATTTATAAATATATTATAAACCCAAAGAAAATTCATGCATAGTTAAGTAATATTGTTTACTTGTTTACAAACCATAACCACTCATTCATAAGGAGATAAATGATTCTATTTCATTATAAGATTAAGAAATCACTACTTAATTAGAAGTAGTACCACTCTCAAGTAACTTTAAGGAAAACATAAGTATTGCACTTTAAGTCCATCTATGTCCTTAAAGTTAAACTTTAGTCTACAAGATTATAAACACAATGTTAAAGGTTGTATTATGTGTTTTATAGTTACTTTGGTCTGTTTCAATTAAGACCAAATGCACCTCAAGACCAAACTAACCGAGTAAACAAGAGATGACAATTAATTATAATCACATTACTTCATATACTACTTGTATATTTTAGATTGTTAATACTTAAAGTTTAAATACTTTTGTTTAGTTAAGTAAACTTTTAATCAAAAATTATTCTTTTATGATATACTAAAAGTAATTCTTAAGCATTAAAAAATAAAACTACTTAAGTAACAACCTTTATATAAGGAGTCCTTATATACTATTCCAAACTAGAATGTTTTACTTTTGTGTGTACTTTATTATAATTACATATTATTTCACACACACACACAATCCTTAATAAGAAGCACAAGTGTGAAATTTTTCTAAAAGAGCAACACATTACAAAGTAACCATTTCCAATGTGCAAACCCAAGAACAACGTTTATTTCGGGGATTCGAGTTTATCAAATTGCATTACATTACTTATGCATAATAGCATCTTTCTTCTTTAACCATTAGTCCTTACCGGACCAATGATGCTGATTTTAGATATTGGATCTTATATTGACTCGAAGACCGTGAGTGCATAATCTTGCAATCACAAAAGGCAAGTTCACACTTGCTCATGTCCTTTTATTATTTTTAGTAAAGTATTTTGAAAATCCAGTGTTTTCATCACCTGCATTACAAAAAGGTCAGAAAACACTATTTTCCTAATAATATGATTATAGGTTATTTACCATGAGGTAATGATCTTCTATGAAAGTTCCGGTGGTAAAGGAACTTATTATCTAGGACTTAATAACCAATGTCACCAGTGATTCTTGTGCTGTATATTACGCGTTGACCATGAGTTTTGGAATGGGACAGAGAAGTCAGCTATATCTTTTCCCTCTCGCATGGATCCTGATGTGCGGGTCGTGGCTGTTATCTCCATAGGATGCATTTATTGGTAATTCGTAGGAGATATGGAGCATATGGGTGGGAACCCTCAACGTCCCATGATAGTTCCGGCGTTAGAACGGTTTGTACTGCCAATTGCCGTAATTCAATATGTGCGCTGGCGTACACCAAGGAGACATGTGGGGTCGCGGAGAAGGCAGTGATTGTCTTTGATCTTAGTCTAGGCCCCACACCAAGGAAGTGTGGACGAGAATGCAACTCGGATGTGCAACAAAGCTAATATCTCTCATGGGTAAAGTAACGCACCTCTGTAGAGTGTAAGAACTATCACTTGTTACTCCTTGTTCCGGGAAGGAGCTACAAACGCGGCGGGAAAGGAACTCCATGAAAGTTCTGGTAAACCCGTGAAGGCTGACGGACATAGCTTTTTAGAATAAAAGCAACCTTTGAAGAAATGTTTATGAAAACTTGCATTGCCTATGACCTATGGTCTGTGGCTGTATATATAGTGCATCAAACACTCCTTTTTAGTGAAATTGCTTAGTACGCTCATGCTCAACGTATCTTATTAACCCTTGCTAGATTCTGAAGCCAATAAAGGCAACGCCTACATCAACTTACGCTCAAAAGAATCATCATCAATAGCTCAAGCTCTTCAATGAAGTTAAGGAAGTCAACATACACATCAACTAAAGAGAAGACAAAGTTGATGATTAGATAGGAATTTAATCTCTATCCATAGAACCTACTTTTGTAGAGTATTGCAATAGCAGCAATGAAAGCCAAATAGTTAGATGCTAATATTATTAGCTTAATATTTATGAGTTGATTATTTCTGATTCTTCTTTGTAAGAAGATTCTTTCTCTCTCTTTAACCTAGAGTGTTCTCTGGATCTGTTGTAAAGAGTCGAGTTGTAACCTATAATCATGTCTTGGACCTGCTATGTTTCTGTTGTACCACTCTAAGGGATGTAATACTAGTGAACAATGTTTCATCGGTGTTATGTCAACGACTATAGTTTACTACATCATGCAGTGGTATGCTGGGTCACCGCAATGGACCCATACTCCAATGTGGAACTACTCACGCATCATACTGGAGGCTGGCATGGTGATGAAGATTGCCTTCGGGATGATCTCACCCCTCCGGCAGGGTGCCGGAAAGAGCTTTAGATCCCCCCGATCTAGAGATGATGGTCATGACGCCTACTAACTGTTTCGTGGAGATCTGATTGGGTACTTAGGGTTTTGGTATCAGGGGCTTCATATAGGCGAAGGGGGAGACTGAGGGGGTGCCCAAGGTGCCCTCAACCCCCAGGTGCGGGCTAGGCCTAGACGCGTGGCCAGGGGGTGTGGGACCCTCGTGGCCCTCCTCCGTCTCGTCTTCTGGCTCCGTGTTCGCCTCGGTGAAATATGGACTTTAGATTTTGTCCCGTCCAATTCCGAGAATATTTATTTTCTGGCTTTTCTGGAACCAAAAATAGCAAAAGATAGGCAACTGGAACTGTGGAAACTTGTTAATAGGTTAGTCCTAGAAAACATATAAAAATACCTCAAAGTGTAGACAAAGCAAAGAAAAGTGGATACTAAACAAGCATGGAACATCAAAAATTATAGATACGTTTACGACGTATCCATAATCTCCAAAAATACAACATGATGCTTAACCCCAAGAAGTGCATCTTTGGGGTTCCAGCCGGCAAAATGTTGGGCTTCATTTTTTCCCAACAAGGAATCAAGGTTAACCCGGAGAAGATCAAGGCCATCTTAAACATCAATCGTCCGACATGCCTGAAGGAAATTCAACGGCTCACAGGTTGCGTTGCAGCGGTTTGCCGGTTCGTCCACCGACTTGGAGAAAAGGCCCTTCCACTATACAAGTTGCTGAAGAAGGCGGACAAATTCGTAAGGATGGATGAAGCAGACGATGCGCTTAAGGAGCTAAAAAGGAAACTTTCTTCGGCACCTATACTCGCAGCACCCGAGCCAATGTAGCCTATGTTAATTTACATTTCAGCCACCAACCAGGTTATCAGCATCGTTGTCGTGGTGGAGCGTAAATAACCAACACATGAGTATGGAGTGCATCGACCAGTTTAATATGTAAGCGAGGTCTTGACGGAGTCCAAGCAGCGGTACCCGACTACCAAAAGCTAGCTTATGGAGTGTTCCTTGCTTCTTAGAAGCTAATGCACTACTTCTAGGAGCACCCTATCACAGTAGTGAGCAAGGCTCCACTGTTCGACATCATCAACAACAGCGACGCCAAGGGACGGGTCGTGACGTGGGGCATTGAGCTTGCCTCCTTTGAGATCACCTACAAGAGACGTGATGCTATCAAATCACAAGTCTTGGCAGATTTTATTACAGATTGGATGGAGATTCCAGATGCTACCCCTGTACCAGAGCCAGAATATTGGGTGATGCATTTTGACGGATCAAATATACTCCACGGCTCGGGGGCTGGTGTGCTACTACAGTCACCAACGGGGGAAAAATGCACTACATTTTGCAAATCCACTTTGAGGCTACAAATAACATGGCGGAATATGAATCACTCATTCACGGACTTCGCGTAGCCAAGGATATTGGCATCAAGCGCATAGTTCGCTATGGAGATTTCGACTTGGATGCCCAGCAGGTGGCTGGCACCTGGAATGCGTGGAACCCTTTGATGGCGGCATATTGAGACAAAGTGGACAATATAGCCAAGTGCTTCAAAGGCTACGAAGTCAAGTATGTCAAGAGGGAGGAAAATGAGGTGGCTGAAATGCTGTCAAAGCTTGGATCAGGGCGCAAACCAATTCCGCCTTGCGTTTTTCTGGAGCATCTACGGACTCCATCCGTGAAGGGAGCGGACTCTGAGAACCCGGATAGAGTTGACTCATTTTTAATGTAGTAACAATAGTCCCTCCGTCTTGGACAAAATCGTTCATGGAGTATCTCGTACACGGAACTTTGTCCATCGACGAATTCAATAGTCGGCAAATAGTACATTGAGCAAAGGGTTATACCATAATTAATGGGCAGATCTACAAAAGAAGTACCACTTGTGTATACCTGAAGTGTGTCTCCCAGCAAGAAGGTATTGAAATCCTTCGTGAGATCCATCTCGGAGATTGCAGGCATCACGCCGCTCCTCAATCTTTGGTCTCGAAAGCCTTCCGTCAAGGATTCTACTAGGTGGCCGCAAAGGCGGACACCAACAAGATGGTCGAGACATGCATGGGATGCCAGTATTATGCCTGACAACCACATGTACCAGCTCAAGAGTTGCGAACTATACCAATAACTTGGCCGTTTGCATTCTAGGGGCTTGACATGGTTGGTCCATTATAGACGACACCTTGTGGGTTTACACATCTGCTAGTAGCAGTTGATAAATTCACAAAATGGATAGAAACTAAACCCATTGGAATGTTTGATGGGCCAACTGCCCTTAGGTTTTCCGAGATCTAGTGGTGAGATTTGGTCTCCCACATAGCATCATCACCGACAATGGCAGCAACTTGTCACTCTGAGAAGCGGAAGCTTATTATTGGGAGAAGGGCATCCGACTTGATCTGGCATCTGTGGCACACCCACAATCCAATGGACAAGTTGAGCGAGCCAATGGATTAATTCTGCAGGGAATAAAGCTACGTCTAGAAGCACTGCTACATAGAGAAGCTGGAGCCTGGGCGGAGGAGTTGCCATCTGTTTTGTGGAGTTTACGAACTACTCCCAACAGATCCACCGGCTATACCACTTATTTCATGGTATATGGAGCAGAAGCAATTCTACCCTCTGACATCCTCCATGGTTCACCAAGGGTTGCCGCCTACGACGAAGATGACGCTAAAGAATCCAGGCGCCTAGATGTAGACCTTCTCGAGGAAGAGTGTGTATTGGCATGCCAAAGGTCTGCCATCTACCAGTAGAAGATATGCAACTACCATAGTTGCCACGTTCGGCATCGCTCGTTTAAAGAGGAGGACTTGGTTCTCTGACTTAAGAAGAAGAAGTCACAAAAATTATCCCCGCCATGGGAAGGACCGTTCATCATAAGCAAGACACTACTCAATGGTTCTTATTATCTCGTTGACAATCATGAACTAGAGGATAGGCCAAACGAGGCTCATAAGAGTAAGCGACGTGACCTGGATGATGACTACCCGGAGCTTGATCGGCCATGGAACATAGCACAACTACGTCCTTTGTACACTTAGCATAATTTACTATCTATTGTGTATCTCTTATATGATCAATTAAATAAAGCTCTTTGGTTGACTCATATACTTGAGTCTTTTACCTCCTTTAGTGTTCATTTTTAGATCATGTAAAACTTTTATGTGCAAGTTTTGCATTTTCACGTGTGAAAATTCCGGCTACGGGTGTTAGCTTAAGTTTTCTGGTCTACACATTCTTTGTTGTTTTTATATGGATTCTGGTTATGGAATTTTGGCACTCGAAGTCGGAGATTTTGTACTTAGGTTTTTGATGGTGCCATTGGGTATCATCGCCTGAGCGCATGGTTCCGACTAAGGGTCTTCCGACTCACGAAAATTCAAGCATAAAAAACCAGAGTAATGGATAAGCCAATACTTGCTTAAAAATATATACATGCTGGAATTAATTCTTAAGTAGCTGGAAGCTTATAGCCATAGTTTTCCGCCTTAAGATAACAATATTGTTTTTCCGCATACATTCAACATACAGAGGTGACAAATATTACATGGTGTTTTTACTTCTCTCGTGTAGCAGACTTCGAGGTCACGTCATCAGCCGTAGGAGAGCCATCTTTCCCATCAACAAAGTCGGTAGTTTTTAGAGAATCGGAGGAGCTAGCCTGGTCGGCATCGATTACCTCAAGAGTCACGAAGGTGTTCACATCGACCAATTGGGAGACCCTAGTATCATATCCAACAAGCAAAGCCTAGATAGCATCGTGATCGATCTTATATCCGTCTTCGTGCATGTCGGGTAACCCAGAGGTCACCGTGGCAATGTCGGCATTGTCATAATGAGCCTTGACCATTTCTAGAGCCATCCTAGCACCAACCCGGGTACATGAAGATTTCCAGCTTACAATACGCTCATGGGCTCGGCGCAGGATCTCTGAGTACTTCATTATAGAGTCCACTGCCTTAATGCGGATATCCAGGGGCTTTGAAATCTCTTTAGCCTGGGTGATGGTGGTATTGATGAAGTTGTCGGCAATAACAATGCATTCCTTTGGCGGAGGAGCATTATTGGTCAAACCAGTAGGAGCTGCATTCTGACCAAAATGTTTGAGTACATGAGTTCAACACAATAAAACCAAAGTACCTGGTTTACAGAAGTATAAGGCGAAGAAAGCTTACCAAAGATGCTGCTCTTTGCTTGCTGGAGAATCTCCGCCATGGAATCCCGTTCCTGTCAGAGGGTCTTATACGCCTCAAGGTTCCGAGTATTTTGCTCGTCGGCAGCTTTGTTCTGCTCCTTGAGGGTTGCAATCTCCTCCTTAAGGCATTTGATTTCCGTGTTTGCAGATTCTTGCATGGCAGCCATTGCATCTTCATGCATCTTCAGCGAGTCAGCCCTCTCCTGCTTTAGGATTTTGTTTTCTCTATCCATCTCTTGTATGTGCTTGGATTGCTCAACAATGTCCTTGGCCTTGGCAATACCTTCTGCAAGTGAGAGAAATGATAAGAGCACAATGAGTAGTTGGAAGATAACGACACAGAACAAATTGAGCATGAAACTGAAAAGAAAACTGACTCTTTCCCTTGGTGATATGTTCCTTCAAAACGGTGGTTTTACCCTTTTTAGCTTAAAGGTCCTTGTGCATCTTGTGGAACTTGTCATTGGCGGCAAGCCTCCGAGTATTCTCATTCTACAAAAATAACAAGGCTACTTAGTCTACTTGGAACATCTAGTCGGATAAATATCTGCCTAGAGGCTTGGGGCCTATAGTACGAGTTTTTAACTCAAAGCTATGCTTAGTATTTCTTTAAGCATCTAGTCGGAACTAATTCTGTTTCAACTAGAGGCTTGGGGGCTACAATACTGAAATTTACAAACACTACTTATGCTACTCTAAAAGTATCTAGTCGTAATAATTTTCAATCAAACTAAATACTTGGGTGCTACAGTGCAAAGTTTCTTGCTTAGTCACTCTTAGAACATTCATATCCAAAGACCTATGGTTTTCCATCTAAAAACTTGCGGGCTATAGTGGGATACTACATATGAAATGGAAAAGGCATATAAAACTTACAAGTGCGATGATATTGAGGTTGCTGGCACTCTCGGCAAACAACTTGCTAAAAGCAGGTGTGTTAACTCGGACAATCTCTGCCTGTTTGAGCAGCTCCACACGAAGGAGAAGTAGGTGCAGCACCAGGAGCTAGGGCTGAGCTACTCGGTGTAAGTACCGGATAGACAATCTTGGGAAGATCAGTTGGCACTTTGGGCACATTAGTTCCGCCTTCGACAGAAATTCTGCCTTACACCACCAACTCCTTACCGCTACCAATGGCATCCTTAGCCGGAGCTTCAGCCACTTTGGGAGAGGCGCTCTCTTGCGTCTCCTATTCACTGGCAACGTGGACCTCTACGGTAGCATCTGGGACCTCCTGAGAAAGAGTAGGGTCCACTTCCATGGCGGATGGTTCAGGTGTTACCTTTACCGGAGATCCAACAGGTGCGGTAGAAGGCTGGACGTTAGGAGTAGGAGGAGCGATGGAGGGGGATGCTTGGACAAAAATAACTTTAATGTTTTTACAAGCACCCGATGTTTTGGAGGTCTTCTTCAAACTCACACTAGCCATTTTTACTGAAACGTGCAAAAGTATAAGTACAGGAATAAGATGAGCAAAAGACAACGTCGGATGATAAGAAGATTACACAATAGTTGGTGCCTTGTTCAATTGGATACCAGTTAATCTTCTTTTCTCTTCCTCTAGGGAGGCGGTGGATCTCTTGGAGGCTCCACCTTCCGTCTTCTTTTTCTTGCCTCCATCGACAGCATCAGAGGTGGAGCCCTTCCGCTTTCGCACCAACAGAACTTCGTCATCGGACACAACAATGACTTCCTTCATCTTGGGGTCATAGACTTGGGAAGCCATGCAAGTCTCCTCCAAGTCCCCCAGCTGTTAGGTGAATCCTAAGTGTTAGATGCAAAGATATGTGAAAGTCGGAAGAACTGGAGTATATGTCATACACAGAAAAAAATAAGTACCTTTGGGCACTTGCCGCCCTCGAACGTGTCGTAAGTGATGGTGAAACCATGCTTCCAATCCTTCACCTTGACTATGTCCTCGAGACGAAGCTTGACGGAGTCACTTGAGAAGTTGTCCTCAGAAATCTGGAGGCTATCTTTCCTATCCCATGTGTACTGGTGCATAAGCTTCGCGCGGTGCTGCATATGTTGAATCCGCGTGACGAACCAACACATGGCTAGGTCCAAGCCGGTCAGACCCGTCTCTACGAACTAGTCTATCCGCCTTATGGCGTGAGAGGCTTCATCGTCGAAGGGTAGGAGGCCTTGTGATCTCCATGTCGGGGCTTCAGCGGCGGCCCCATCGACAAAGTCCGGGTACAATGCTTCTCGGTCATGCAGAGGGATATCTGGCCATAGAAGTACGATCATTGCCAATTCTTGTAGGACTCGTGTCCCATGATGTTTGCAAATCGCCGGCAAGGCCGGATCTTTAAGCTAATTGTTCCACAATTTTTGAGCTCCTCCTTGCTCACCCCGGCTTCCCTCTTCACAGGGAAGAAATAGATGAACAAATCTAACCTAGGCCTAATTCCGAGGTATCCCTCGCATAACATCGCATAATTGCGGAGCGCAAGGATGCTATTCTGATAAAGGTTATAAGGCTGAACCTAGAAGTGTTCGAGGACTTGGATGAAGAAGTCGGAAATTGGGAGGGAGACGCCACACAGAAACTAGGCCTTGAGGTATACCTTTTCTCAGGCTTAGGGAGAGAGAGTGAACTCACCGGTCGGCGCCGTCCGCCAGACTAGGCCCTCCGTCCAAGGGAGGTACCCTTTAGTGAGCATCTCCTTTTGGTCGCTCTCGAAGATGTCTGACCCACTCCATTCCCCCTTGTGGGAGTCAGCTTTCTCCTCTAACGGCTCCAGCGCCACTGGAATTTGGTCGCCGCCAGTGGACTCGACCACCACACTACGCGGAACCACCACGCCCTCCTGTGGGACGTGGACAGATCCAGATGGCTTGGTCGTAGCCTCGTCGGACGCGGCCATCGATGGTGTGATGCTACTGCCGCCATTGGAGTGAATGGAAGTGATTGGAGATTGGAAAAGGTTAGGGTTTTCCTCTATGCGCGTGAAGAGATCGAGGAGAGGTTGGGCTGGAGGAAGAAGATGGCGCAAGGAATAATGAGGTGAAAAGATGAAATGCAGCCACCATTAAAATATATAGTACTTGGCGTCAAGATTCGTGCAATTTGATCCAACGGTTGATGCGTGGATAGTGCGTGTGCGAGTGTGCGTGGAAATTTTGCCACATTCCCACCACAATCGCCAACGTTTTGTATCCTTCACGCGGGAAAAGTGGTTATGATTATGTTCTTTGCATGTGTGAGTTACGAGGCATCGCTGGCCTCTTTTCTACGACACCCTACTGACATGGGTAGGTGAACAGTGCCATCTAAATATTCCGCCATGGACGGACCCCGTCCGACTACGAGAAGAGTACGATGTTAATCTCAATGATTCTCCGACTTATGTATCAAAGACGGAGAATATCGCAGGGTTCTTGGGAGGACTACAAGATATTGCTTGAAGATTTGCCGACATTCATCTAGATGGATCATTCAACTTGAAGAGGCAAGACGGCGCAAGATCTGGAAGTTCTCCGGGGGCTACTGTTGGGGATATACTAAATGGGTATCACCATGGCATGTCTCTAATCTGGATAAACCGGTTGGCCCACAATTGGTAGCAATGCCTATGGCCTGCTGGGCGGCCCAGTTAGAAGGATACAGTAGGGAGGTCCATGCTGGATAAAGGAAGACCACAGTGGAGTCACCAACGTATCCGGAGCCTTGGAGTGCAAGAAACGCTAGACTATTTGTATACTGTATAGGACTCTGTAACTTGTCCGGCTAGGACTTTCCCTGTAACCCTAGGATCTGGCCACTATATAAGCCAGATCTATGGGAGACTTTAGGGCACGTCACAACACAACTCGCACACAACGAACCGTGTTGGGCCACGTAGAGATAAAACAAAATTAAGGTGCTCCTTTTAATAGAGCACCAGAGCAAAGCATTAACACTCCATGAACACATGTGATCCTCACATCACAACCATCCCCTCAGGTTGTCCCAATTTCTGTCACTTCGGGGCCTTTGGATCGACAATGATATGTGTACACAACTTGTAGATAAGATCACAAACAGTATTATCATAATGAATCAATAATAACTTCAGATCTGAGATCATGGCACTCGGTCCCTAGTGACAAGCATTAAGCATAACAAGTTGCAACAGAGTCAAATAGCACAAATAGAGATACTAGGCACCATGCCCTAACAATCTTATTCGATTACATGATAGAACTCATCCAATCCCTACCATCCCCATAGCCTACTATGGGGGATTACTCACTCATGGATGGGGGAAACATGGATGGTCGATGGAGAGGCGTTGGTGATGATGATGGCGATGATCCTCTCCAAATTCCCAGTCCCGGCAGGGTGCCAGAATAGAGTTTCTGGTTCCGAATCGCAGTTTCTGGTGGTGGCGGCACAACGGAACTCTTTATGGAAAAACATCGACCCCCCTGAGTTTTTAGGTCAAGAGGCATCTTACAGGCGAAGAGAGAGGCTGAGGGGGTGCCTAGGGTGGCCACACCCCCTCCAGGCGCGGCCAGGCCTGACCCACGTGGCTGGGGGGTGTGGGCCCCCCAGGGCCCCACTCCGTCTCGTACTCTGGCTCCGTGAGTCTTCTGGTGAAATAGGATTTTTGGCATATTTTCCGGGATTTTCCTGATAGTTGATTTTCTTTACAAAAACTAGACACCAAGGTAATTCTACTGAAAATAGCGTAAGTAAGGGTTAGTTGTATCGAAATCACACAAGTTTAGAGGAGAAACAATAGCAAAAGTGTTCGGGAAAGTAGACACGTTTTGGACGTATCTGGCACGAACTTTTCGAAGGGAGCCTTCGCCCAGTTCTGCCACAACAAGGGGATCCGACTAGACCTCGCGTCTGGCGTGATGGGGATATGTCGAGTGGGGTATACCCGGCAGGACGTTTCCTACTAGCCCATACTACCAGCGAGTGGGCCTGCAGGATGGCGACTGGATCACGACCCAAGAAGAAGCTAGGCGACTAGAAGATGGAAGCCCAGAAGCGTAGCTAGGCCTAGTCGGATTAGGGTAAGCACCCTCCGAGTCCTTATCCAACTCGGTTGTAGATCTGTAAACCCTAGTGAGGTGACTCTATATAAACCTCCCTAGGGCACGCATAGAACTCACATTCCATCATACACCTCCTACGACTCGTCGCCTAGCCGCCGAGCTCGCCCTTGTACTCTCTCATCAATACATTCTTGTAGGAGTAGGTCTTTACCCTCCGGGGGCCGAACCTGGGTAAAACCATGTGTCTTTGCCCTCATCTCGCACCATAGATGGTTGTCCACACTTGCCCCTCGTTCTACTACTCGCTGCTGATTGCAGTATCTGCCGTGGCCATTCCCACGACAGTGGCGCCCATCGTGGGGCATGGCCGGTCAGGCCTGTGTTCTGCGGCGAGATCCTACTTGCCGATCAACCAGACGATCGCCACCGTCCGCATGATCGCCATCGGCGAGATCCTCCAGATCTTGCCAACGAGCTACGTCCGGCGGTACGCCCGATCACGCACAGCGTGATCATGCCTGTCGGCACGATCAGCCTCTTCATCGGCTTCACCGACGTCATCGACTTGAAGGACTCGGCTTGCATCCGCGAGTCACTGCCACACGATCGGCTCTCTGAGAGTCAGGTCCGCACCATCCACCGCCTCGCCTCTGAGTACGACTCGGCCAATAGCAACATGGCCAAGACCAGTGCGGCCGCAGACGATGTGGCCCTCAACAATGACGCCTACGCGGCGACCTCGGCATCAATCGCTCGATCCATTGTCGCCGCGTCACCTGCGGGCTCCATCACCCAAGTCTCCAACGTGGGGGTCTTCGAGGATCCTTCCATCCTCGGGATCAAAGAACTCTGGCAACCTCCACCTCGGATCCGGTCGCTTCGTCGTGACCTAGATGGCAAGCAGCACGAGTGCCCTGCTAGACCCCTTCTCCATGCCGATCCCGCCGACCGTGACGGCAACGGACATCGAGAAACTCCGCCTGTGCCTGGAGGAGGCGGTCTGCAAGGAACAAGCCGAGCGCGAATTTTTTTGCCTCGAGCAAGCGACGGTGCAGGAGCTCTCGTTCTACCACCAGCGCCGCATCAGGTCATGCCTGAACCCCACCATTCAGGGCCATGCCCTGAACTTCGACGACGAGAACGACCCGGCCCGCATGGCCGATCGCGTGGTCTGCGAGAACACGCCACCAGGAGGAAGTGTCTGGCCACCTCTAAGCGCAACGGTGAACGGCGCTCCCCCGCCACTGCCCGGTCACAGGCCACCGCGAGACCAGCCAAGGATCTTGATCTCCCCGCAGGAGCGGGACGCAAATGGCCGCCCGCTGTTCTCCACTATTATGGACAACGTCATCGCGAGTTGAGCCACGGTCGCTAACCTCAATGTGATGGGGGAAGGCGCGCTGCAGATCCAGTACGCCAAGGCCCTACTAGCCAAGGCCGTCGAGCATCAAACATCAGGAGCCGACTCGCGGGGGCGCATGTACTCCCTCTCCTCAGGAAGCAGGGCAACCACGAGCGGCCGCCCAACGATGGCATAGACTCTCAATTGCCCACCGCCTGAGCCCCCGTAGCTCCAACCACGAACCGCGCACGCAGCACACTCCACCAACGATCTGCGACCGACAAACAACATGGTCGCTACCAACGGGCAGCCAGTAGACGCGCGGACCCACATCATCAACAACCAAAGCTGGCGCGCACGCCAGACCGGCGACCTGAGGCACACCCTCACCAACCGCCACGACGGAGATCCAAGGGGCTCGCTCATCCGAGTTGGCCCCCAGTGCTTTAGACCAATGATCCGAGGCGAAAAATATCCGGCGAACTTCAAAGCACCAAATGAGATCAAAAAGTATGATACCTCATACGATCCGGCCCTATGGCTGGAGAATTACCTCATGGCGATGGGAATCGCTAGCCATACCGACCTTCTCGCCGCTCGCTACCTCCCCCTGATGATGGAGGGAGCGACCTGGCAATGGATCAACACCGTCCCCGCGGACAGCATCGATTCCTAGGAGGAGATGCGCGACGCCTTCGTCAGACACTTTGAGGGTTCTTCCACCCGCGCCACCACTATCGAGGACCTGGAGAGATGCGTCCAGGGACCCCGCGAGTCGACCTGCGGCTGGGTCCAATGATGGCAGGATCCGTGGTTCAATGCAGCCGACATCCACCCAGACACGGCGATACACTGCTTCAAGACCTCGTGCCGCTACGAGCCCCTGGTCGCCAAGCTCAAGTGGGTGTACAAGACACTCGATAACATCCTAGACCTCCTCGAGATCACCAAGCGGTATGTGGAGGAGGACCCGAACCAAGAAACCGACGACGAGTCGGGTGGAAACCGCCGCCCAAGCAGCCACGACAACGGGAGGTGACCCGAGCTTCGCTACAGCAACACTCGCCTCACCGGCAAGCTCCGCGGTGCTGGGCGAGTCGACTTCATCGCGAATGCCGGCTACGCACCACGCGAGCCCAAGAGCTTCCGCCACGACGGAGGCCAACACCGCGATGGCGGGAACTACAAGGCGCAGCCGAAATTCGACCCCGCAGCTCTCCTCAACTAACCTTGCGTGTTTCACAACAGGGAGGGGAAGCCCACCATGCATACGACCGCCGACTGCCACTCTCTGAAGGATATCGAGAAGGCACAGCGCGCAAGGGAGGACCCCAACAACAACCCGCCAAACTCCGGGGGATTCGGAAACGTGTCCGGATCGCTCCACGCCTTCACCGGGTTTAGCACCAAGTGCGAGAAGAAAGTCATCGCCCGTGTCGTCGCCGTCAACGCGGTGTCCCAAGTCGACATCCCCCGCTTCCTCAACTGGTCCGAGCAACGCATCACCTGGAGCCACGAGGACCACTCGCCACGGATCGAATATCCGGGGCGAGTCGCCCTGGTGGTCAAGCCCAAAGTGGGCGATTACTGGCTCCCCAAGACATTGATGGACGACGGAAGCTCTATCAACATACTCTACCTGGACACGTTCAGGCGACTGTGGCTCCCGCAGTCGATGATCGAGACGACCTACACCACCTTCCACGGCATCGTCCCTGGTCGGAAGGTGTACCCGATCGGTAAGGTGATGCTGCTAGTCACCTTCGGCACACCAGCGAATTTCCGAACCGAGCGGATCGTCTTCGAGCTGGTGCCCTTCAACATACCTTACCATTGCGTCTTGGGATGGCAAGCATTCACTAAGTTCATGGCGGCACCACACTACGCGTACAACACGATAGCTCCCAGTGCCGTGCGGTTTCATCACCGTCCACGGCGACCCCGACATGCCCACTTAGTGCGAGACAAAGGACGCCGAGCTCGCTAATGCCGTCATCACCGCGGAAGCCAACCATGCAGAGGATCTCGCCAAATACACGAGCGGGGTCGACAATAACGACCTCACAATACTCAAGAAGCCCAACTCGGAGAACGGTGGCTCGACCGCATTCGAAGCCACCACGCACACGCGCTCCATCGAGCTGGTCCTAGGCGACTCTAGCCAGACGGTGATGATCGAAATTGGCATGAGCCCCGCATAGGAAAGCATGCTCATCGAGTTCATACGTGAGAATCGCGACATCTTCACATGGAAGCCATCCGACATGCCTGGTGTCCCGAGGGAACTCGCTGAGCACAAACTCAACGCCGACCCCAAAGTGCAACCCATCAAGCAGTCGTTGCGGCCCTTCAATGAAGAGCGCTGCCGAGCAATCACCGAGGAGGTGCAACATCTACTTGCTTGAGGCTTCATACGGCCAATCAAATACTCCAAGTGGCTGGAAAACCCAGTCCTGGTCGAAAAGAAGAATGGGACCTGGAGAATGTGTATCGATTACACAAACCTCAATAGCGCCTGCCCAAAGGAGGAGTCCGTCCTCCCGAGAATCGACCAAATCATGGACTCGACCGCGGGCTCGAAGTTGCTGTGTTTCCTTGACGCCTACTCTGATTATAACCAGATAAAAATGGCAGTCGAGGACGAGGATAAGACGGTGTTCATCATGCCATTTGGAGCATTCTGCTACACTGCCATGACGTTTGGCCTCAAGAACGCCGGAGCGACCTACCAGAGGTGCATGCAGGAGTGCCTTTCAAGCCAAATTGGTTGCAACCTCCACGTCTACATCGGCAACATGGTGGTGAAGTCCACTAGCCAGGGCGATCTACTCACCGACCTGGCCAAAACCTTCACAAATCTGCAGAGGTACAAGATCGAACTCAATGTAGGAAAGTGCACCTTCGGTGTACCTAACGGAGTGCTACTAGGCTATGTAGTCTCCAAGCGCGACATCAAGGCGAACCCCACCAAGATCAACACGATCGTCTGGCTCGGCAAACCCGAGTGCCTCCGCGACGTCCAGAAGTTGGTCGAGCGAGTCGCCGCTCTCAGTCGCTTCATCCCCCGGCTAGGCGAGAAGGCGATGCCTCTATACCGCCTAATGCGCAAGAACCTCACGTTCCAGTGGGACAAGGAGGCAGACAACACGCTCCACGCGCTCAAGGAAGTGCTACTCACGGCCCCGCTGCTCGCCGCCCCCATCGACAAGGAGCCTATGCTCGTCTATGTCGTGGCATACGAGCGAGTCGTCAGCGCCGTCATGGTCATCAAACGGCCAGAAGAGGGCAAGTAGCGCCCTGTACAGCAGCCCGCCTACTACATCAGCGAAGTCCTCACCGAGTCGAGACAGCGCTACCCGTAGTACCAGAAGTTGGTATATGCGGTCTTCCGGGCCCAGAGGCGACTGCCGCACTACTTTCAGGAGCACCCAATCACGGTGGTATCCTCAGCGCCGTTGCACGATATCATCCGCAACCGCGAAGCGACTGGGCGAGTCGCCAAGTGGGCCGTTGATATCGGCATCCACAACATCAAGTACGATCCGTGCAAGGCAATCAAGTTGCAGGCCCTGGCCGACTTCCTCGCCGACTGGGAGGAGGCACAGCAGCCGGAGAGTCTGCCATACCTCCATTACTGGTCGCTCCACTTCGATGGGTCCAAGAAGACAGACGGTGCTGGGGCAGGGACCATGATCACTTCCCCAAAGAGCGACAAGCTGCGCTACGTACCGTACCTCGACTTCACCCCCGCACCAACAACATGGCTGAGTATGAGGCCCTCCTTCACGGCATGCGAGCCGCCAAGGAGATGAACATCAACCGCCTGGGGTGCTACGGCGACTCCGACCTCATCGCCGCGCAAGTCGCCGTCAGCTGCGACGCCGTCATCCCCACCATGGCAGCATACCGCCAAGTAGTGGACCAGCTGGGGGACACTTCACTGGCTACTCCGTCGAGTGGATCGATCGACACAAGAAAGAAGAGGACGACACCCTCTCTCGCATCGGGTCGGCTCGCCACGCGCCACCCGCCGGTGTCTACCTCGACACCATCACCAAGCCATCTGTCTCTCCCCCAACGGAGATCGACATCGGGATACCGCTGCAACCAGATGCAGCCCTGGTCGCCATGATCGTGGAGCCAAATGACTAGACCAGCTGCAACCAGATCCACCGCCTCGTTGTTTCGGCTAGGGAAGAACCCCTCCTCGCCATCCGAGCCCTCGCTGGTCCGGCGTGGGCGCGGCTTGGTGAGGTCGGCGGTGAAGACCTGGAGGGGCTCCTCGCCCTCCTCCCGGATGATGCAAGGGAAGATTTGCAAAAGAAGATGCAAGTCAGGACCGGATCAAGCAGTGATGCCGGACGAAGCAAGAGCAAGAGAAAGCAAGGAAAGAGGTGAAGTCAAACTTACCCGGGGGGCGTGGTTCTCGCGAGTGTAGGGAGCAAGACCGAAGCGCCAGTCGGCCTTGATCTTCTCCTTCGTGATTATCCACACCCACTCGTAGAGGTTGGCGAAGGATGGAGAGCCGGGTCGGGTCCAGGCGCCCGGCGTAGTAGCACATATTGTGTGCTCGCTGCTGGAGGGGCATCCTCAGCCGGCTGGCCCACCTGAGCGTCACGTCGATGCCAGTCAAGCCGGCTGTGACCAGCTCCCTCATCCGGCGTAGCAGCTCCTCCGACTCGGTCTTGGAGCTGAAGTTCTTCTGCTTCCAGTTTGCCGGGTGGACTCGGCATTCTAGAAGGCCGGGAGATTGAGGTGGTCGTCCACGCCCAAGTTCCATACATAGAAGAACGTCTGCTACCACAACTTCACCGTGTCGTGCAACCGGAATTTGGGGTAGCCGGTTTGGGCACGCGAGTAGATGGAGGCGCCGCCATAGGGAACGAGCGGCCCCTTGGCGTATTACACCTGTGGCCGGATGAGAAACAACCGGAAAAAGAGCCCGAGATCCAGTTGGATCCCGAGGTAGCAATCGCAGAATGCTACGAAGTGCGCCAGAATTCCATCGCATTCGGGTCTAGATGGTGTAGGCGGAGATCGAAATGAGTAAGGAAAGAAAGGAGGAAGGCACTGGCCAGAAAGGCCAGGCTGCACGCGAGATGCGCGAGGAAGATGACACGCTCGCTATCTTGCGGCGCCGGTGATATCTCGCTGGTCGGGGCGAGGCGCACCCCGACCTCACCGACGATCGGCAGAACGCGTGTGCGCTGGTACTTTTCGATTTTCTCCTCCCTGACGGAGGATCCGCACCATCCGCCGCGGCTCTCGGACATCTCGTCGATGGTGGTGCGCGGTGGAGAAGGAATGGGAAGATAGGAAGGAGGAGAAGGAGTGGCGGAGGAGTAGCGGTGGCCCGTCGCTCCGAGAAGCAAAGAACAGGCGGCACCGACGAAGCGGAGGCGGTGCGAGCTCGTCGGCGGCATGTGCGCAAGGAAGCAGCAAGAGGCAGAGGGGCGCAACGGCATCGACGGTGAAGAGAAAGGGTGCAAATGGAAGGTGAGGGGCGACGGGCAGCGCGGGCGGTACTTAAGGGCCGGCAGGAGAATTGCCGACTCGTCATGGCAACACCGTGCACCCCCATTAGCAGCCGGATCGATTGCGCCGGTGCAACACGCACAGAAGATC
This sequence comes from Avena insularis, assembly GCA_023614405.1. Taxonomy (NCBI): domain Eukaryota; kingdom Viridiplantae; phylum Streptophyta; class Magnoliopsida; order Poales; family Poaceae; genus Avena; species Avena insularis. Next base: position 161,334,400 of record CM042695.1, on the reverse strand, counting down.
CTGGGAGTGGGAGGCGAGGCGCGAGTGATGGTTCCCGAGGCGGCGTCTGACATGACGCATCGCTGCACATCGCCGCAGTCATCATCACGCCATGGCTGACGTCGGTGATGTCGTAGCCGAGCAGCTCAACCGCTAGAACTTAGCCAGGAAAAAATTCAAACTAGCTTTTGGATACTGCGCACATTTCTCCTAAGTGTGGTTTCTACGCGTGCTCAGGGGCTAGTGTCTAGGGGATCACCCTCGGTAGGCTAACAGGAAAAGATGCAGAGGAAATGTAACTGCCAGCCGACTGGCCCAGCCAGATGTAAAAATTCAAAAGCAGGTCAGGAAGAACACCAGACGCAGAGCAAGCTAGCAAACCAGTCAGCCGAATAAAAAGCACTCCTACAGACGTTCAGCCAGCTGGATCACGCCATCTGGATAAGGCAAGACAGACCACGGACAAGCCGGCAGGACCATCAGCCAGATAAGATAGCAAAGGCCAGACACTTAGCCGGATGGGACCAACCACCCGGACAAGACAGAGAATCTGGCTAGGACGACCTAGCCAGACATGCAAAGCAGACGGATGACGTAGGGCACAGTTCCCCACAGCCCTAGAAGACAGGAGGACGGAGGCAGCGACACCAACGCTGGAGGAGACAACCCATACCTCTGTCGGGCCGGAACAGGAGCCGCCACCCATGTCGGCCTGGGCGGCCTCCACTATTTCCGTGTCGGCCGGGAGGCGGCCTTCATTTTTTCTGTGCCGGCCAGGGGGCGCGGCACTATGCAAGACGTCAGGGAGGCTGGACGCTGTGTTTTAATAGCCGGTCGGGTCCGCCCGTGGGACCCGCTAGTCGGCTGTATCTTTGCCCATGCCGCCTCGGCCTATATAAGGGGCGGCAGGGGCATCGTAGTATGGGTTGATCACTCCTTCTTCTAGCTAGAGACTGATACAACTCGAGGAGCCTTTGTAGCCCTTTGTGTTCATCCAAATAGTTGGATCGACAGGAGTAGGGGTGTTGCCTCACCATGAGGGCCCCGAACCTGGGTACTTCTTGTGTCCCTGACACATGCTTGTTCCCAATCCCGCCTGTGGACGCCGTCGCTCGCTTCCTTGCTCACTCCCACACAAAGAACTAGCCTGCTCGGGCCTTGGAGGAGTATGCTACAAATTGGAATGCTGCCGATCAGGTCGAGGTTAGCTCGGCAGCCAATCTAGGGAAAACACCTTTTCATCTCCGAGACATCAGCCAGTGCTTGCACCTTTCTAGCCGAATTATCCTGGAAGTTTATACAATGAATGAGCTAAACATTTCGGCTAACACTTCCGCGTAACATAGTATATGCCAATTAGTCCCCGAGCCTCCGGCTGAATGATTTATTATTCGGTCGGATGCTCTCTTCATTTAGTGTAGTCCTAGTGCATATAAAGAATCATTTTAACTTAGACAAAATTTGTCTTAACTTGAAATATCCAGCCACCTGGATCCGGATCAAGTTATACTTGGTTCAGATCTTTTAGTTTAACATTGAATATCCAGCCATCTATATCCAGATCAAGTTTTACTTGGTTTGGATTTTACAGTTTAGCTTTCAATATCCAGGCACCTAGATTCGGATCAAGTTTTACTTGGTTCAAATATTTCAATTTAGCTTCGAATATCCATCCACCTAGATCCGGATCAAGTTTTACTTGGTTTTTTTACCAAAAGGGGAAAAATTAGGGGGAACAAAAACGTTTTCTTGTTACATGTTGCAATGTTTGTTTACTTGTTTGCTTGTGCTCATACATCTAATTGTGTAATAGATAATACACTTCTCACCTCAACCCAGTTGACAAAAATTATTTTCCAAAAGAGATGTCTTCGCTCACCTTCCATATTCTCAAATGTTCTGACATTCAAACTTGAGCCAAGATGACTTTGCCACAACAAAATATTTTACTAGTTATATTAACAAAACTATGGAGACCTAAATATTATATCCTTATGTTTTCAAGACAGAACTCTCAACTACTCTTACCTCTAGGTTTTCGAAAACCTTTCCTAAAACCCTTTTCATCCAATCTTGGTAGAAATACCAAGAGGTCCATATATTAATTCAAAATAACAATCCCTTCAAAACACCTATGCTTACCTCAATCTAGGCTTGATGGTAACCTTATTAATAGTTGGATAAGTTGATAAGATGAGTTGCCTTGTGCTGTTGTCTGATGAATTGTCTTGATCTGTTGATTGCCTTGTTTGCCTAGGAAGTAGCATGAGACAACCTAGGAGCTAATCCATAGGGATAAAACCAATAGCTGAGATCATCAATATCAAACCAAGTATCCCAAACTTAATCTATCTTAAGCCACTCAAGGGAACCTCTACTCTACTTACCCATATCAAACTTGAGCTAATCCTTTGCATTAGCATTCAAATCATCAAAGACCAATTTCAAGCATGAATATTATCTACTCAGGCTACCATTCAATATCATCCACTTGATGAGGATAATGGACCCTTGCATCCTCTCCAAATCCTTCCCTCTCTCATAATATTCCAAATCATCCACCAATAGTCTGGAATCCTTATCTAGATTCAATCTTTGGAACTCCACCTATTCCAACCCTTGTGAATTCTTGAGAATGGACTTGAACCATCTTGTATTACATCATCAGTACTATCAAATCCCACTCTTTAAACCATTCTGGTTCCCACTCATCCATGATGGTTTTATAGTCAAGAAAATAATATTTTCTACAAATCACATCATCATGCCTACTTTGGCATAAGCTCACATCCATATGCTATCTTATTTTGACCAACCCTTTGCATGGTTATGATCTACTAACCATGTTCTATCAATCCACCCTTCACTTGTTTTCAATGGATCTTTGTGCTTCCTAAACCCACCTGGTATATGAGGCATCATGACTCATCTGCAATGGCAGCCTTATTTTCAACAAAGTTTACCATCACTTCTAGACCACCCGAAATGAACCAAACCAAACTATTTATTCCATGATCATCTATATAACTTGGTCTATCTATCCATCTATCCCTAGAACGAAGCTCTGATCTCACTAATCCAACCATGCTTAGGTGGCATAAAAATATCAAAACCCTAGATTCCCCCAAATCTAGTTTCCATCCAATTTCCCCATAATTCTTCAAAACCCAAGGTGGAAAATGATGGATACAATATGTTGACATCACCTACCTTAATTTTAAGAGTTTACCAAATATCCTCCATAATTATTTGGAACCTAAATCTATTTTAATTCCACTTTTGACAAAATCCTAGAATCTTTTCCTATAAAGGCAGGTTTGTTTTTATCCCAATCACTTTGCAAACTCAATACACATTTGATTTCTATACATCATACCCCACCTTACCATATCAAAAATAAATATTTTTGATATTCTTTATTATTTATTCTTGCCCTTTTCTTAAATGGCAGAAACACAAAATGATAGTCCAAAAATACTTTACCTCCTAAATAAATTCCATAAAATTACACAATGTGTGATATGGTATTTAGAACCATCTCACACCAAAAACTCACTTGGCCCAATGTATAATTTTCACATTAGCTTCTATAAACCACTTCTGCACTTTTGGGATAAATGAGATTAAATGGACTTATAATCTTTATAAAAATCCCAAATAAATCTTGGAGAGATAATTTGACCCCTCTATCAACTAGTACCATTTTATCCCTTTGACCAATGCAAATTATTCAAACTCCTTCACAAGAACCTTAGTGATCAACTTTGCAAATTAATAAAATCCATTAACCAAACCAACTCAAATCCTCATCAAAGCTTATCCAACACCTTTGTCCAGCAACCATGACTCCTCTGGTCAAAGTGGACTGTAGCACCACTATAGCACCCCTCTCTCCCTTGTCCTTAGTGCTTGGAGCAAATAGGAGAAACAAAAATATTATACCATCTTGTCCCTCTTCAATGCATTGACTACCACCACTCACCCTCCCTGTCCTAAACCAGGCCAGAAACCACCTCTCACTCCTCTCCACACGCCCACAGCAAGGTCCAGCCCCTGGTTTTTCCCTTCCCCATTGTCTCCCATGGACATAGTCCATTGTAAATCCTTGTATCTCGGTATAGGAAGGCAGATCCCCTACCTGCCCCTCATTTCCCCTATACCACTTTCATCTCCCCCGAGCTCCCCTCCCTCTCCTCTCCTATGTTCTGGCCAAGGAGAACAAAAATTAGCCCCCTTGGCCATTTTTAAGTTCTTGGTGTAGCTCCTCCTTCCCTTCCCTCCTCCTCATGCATGTGGCCTAACAGTGACCCCCGACCTCTGATCTACCACCCACGAGCTCTAGAGCCCTTCCCCTAATTTGCACCTCTGTGGAGAAGAAGAAGAAGCACTAGACTCGGGTGTTTGAAAAAAAAGGTTTCCCTCTACTCCCTCCCTACTGCCTCTCTCCCTCTGTTTTCTTCTTAGGAAATCTCCCGGGGATGGTACCTACCTAACCCTCCCCTCCTCTTTGCTCATGCATGCCTCAAGTATGGGCCCTGACAAACTCCGGCGAGCCCCCTTGGTCGCCTTTGTGGGAGCAGGTCCAGGTCACCAAAACCGCCTGTGTTGCCCCTCCCCGAGCTCATCGGTGTGCACCGCGTTGCCACAGCACCTCCCCGGCGTCTTCCCCGTCCTCAGGTGAGCTCCCCTCGACCTTTTCCTACCTCCCTAGGGTTCAGTCTCCGCCATGGCAGGCGTGAGGTGGACGATGGCTCTAAGCCATTGATCCCCTCCTAATGGGAGGGTCGGGAACACCCCGTACCCCTTCACCCCTTGTCCTGCTGATGGGCCGGTCCTGCTAGGACGGCAACCAGCTATTCCCCGTGCGTGCAACAACTCCGGGTGGGCTGAAAGCTCAGCCCACGGCCCATCCGCGCGCAAATTCAACCCGAGTCGCTCCACTACTCCTTTTTCTTTAGGGATTTCTATTTTTGTGCCCCTGGTTCGTTAGTTGTACTAATTTTTCCCCAGCCGCTTAAATTTTCCTCACTTTTCCCCTCGCCATGTTAAAAAACCCTCGCGGGCACTCGTAGGCACTCGGACGGAGGGATGCCGTCAGGTCAAAGGCTTGACCGTTACATGCTGACTGGTGGGACCGTGTCAGGACGGGTCGGGCGTTGAGCATTAGGTTACGAGGCCTCGACCGTTACATGCCTGACCAGTGGGGCCACTTTGGTGCGGGTCCTGCCGTGGCCGATACGTTCTGATGGGTGGGGTCCAGGATACACGTCGGACCCTCCATCCTTCTCTCGCTTCCTTATGGGCCACTTTTTTCCTAATTGGGTGGCGGTGCAGGAAATGACAATTGGGGCCATTCCGTGGGGCCATCGAAGCCAATGAACGATGGGTCCGTCATGTGGGGCCATTGAAGCCAATGACAAATCGGGTCGTGATGTGGAGCTGGAGGGGGATTTGCATATTCGCCACGTTTTACGTTGCAACTTGCATATTTGCCATTTTTGTGTGTCACTGACATGTGGCGGTCATGTGGCAAATTTGCAAATTTCAAAGAAAATGTTTGTTCCGTGGGGCCATCAAAGCCAGTGAACGATGGGGCCGTCATGTGGGGTGCGACCTTGAAGCCAATGACTGATGGGGCCGTGATGTGGAGCTGGAGGGGGATTTGCATATTTGCCATATTTTACGTTGCAACTTGCATATTTGCCATTTTGTGTGTTGCTGACATGTGGTGGTCATGTTACAAATATGCAAATTTCAAAAAAAGGTTCGTTCTGTGGGGCCATCGAAGCAAATGAACGATGGGGCCGTGATGTGGGGCTGGAGGGGGGATTAGCTCATTTGCCACGTTTTTAGATTGCAACTTGCATATTTTCCATTTTATGTGTCGCTGACATGTGGTGGTCATGTTGCAAATATGCAAATTTCAAAGAAAAGGTTCGTTCTGTGGGGCCATCGAAGCCAATGAACGATGGGGACGTCATGTGGGGCCGTCGAAGCCAATGACCGATGGGGCCGTGATGTGTGGCTAGAGGGGGGATTTGCATATTTTCCATGTTTTAGATTGCAACTTGCATATTTTCCATTTTGTGTGTCATTGAAATGTGGTGGTCATGTGGCAAATATGCAAATTTCAAAGAAAAGGTTCGTCATATGGGGCCATCGAAGCCAATGAACGAAGGGGTCGTCATGTGGGGCCGTCGAAACCAATGACCGATGGGGCCGTGATGTGTGGATGGAGGGGGGTTTGCTTATTTTCCATGTTTTAGATTGCAACTTGCATATTTGCCATTTTGTGTGTCGTTGACATGTGGTGGTCATGTGAAAAATATGCAAATTTCAAAGAAAAAGTTTGGCAGAGATGCAAAATTGGCAAATATGCAAAAATCCTGGAGCAGCTACTCCCCCAAACATTGACATGTGGGGTCATGTATGACACACGTGAGGCCGGCTCTCTCTCCCTCATCCGCTCCCAGCCCCAACCCCGAGCAGCTCCTACCCCACCAGTAGCTCCTTCATAGCTAGTAGCTCCTACCCCACCGGCGATCAAATCAGCCATCGTCGGTGTGTCGACGGCTTCGTCCTACGGTGGCGTCGGACGGACTACCGCACTGCACCTCAAACACGGCTCCATCACCTGTTTCGTCCGCACGCATTATATGTTGAGTCAGTATCGACCGCAGGTAGGTCCGCCGCCCACGACGACCAGGATTTTGTTCCGTCGCCATAGCTCGACGCACGGTCGTAGCAATTACTAGTAGTTCTTGGTTAGACCTTCGCTCCTACTCCTCCCACCCTAATCGATTCTGTTCCCGTAATTTCCTCGATATTGCAGGGGTAAATTAGTCTTCAATGTCTGATCGTAGAGGGGACACCGGCGGGGGTGGGGATTCGATCATGTCGTGGCCACGTTCTCCTTCTCCTACCATGTAAAAAGTGCAGGTAGCTCCTTTTCTTTGTACTACCGTTGAATTTTAAGTGCCGCCATGGCCCGTCGGACTGATTTTAATTGGATTTGTTCTGGGATTGTTATAGTGTGCTATGAAGGTCGATGATCCATGGGACATTGCATACCAAGATGAATCAACCCAGTGGTCTAGCGAGAGGATGGATTTGGAGGAGATGGTTGCCAATTTAGGTGATGAATTGGCCCGTAAAAACTTGTTGATATTAGAGCTGAAGCGTACTATCGAGGAAGAAAATAAGAACTCTGAGCTTATTCTCAAAAAGAAGTTGACACTTGAGGCTGATCTTGCCATATTTGATCAAGTGGTAGAAAATCTAAAACATGAACTTCAAGTGAAGGGGGAGGAGAATAGGAGATTCATGGGGCCGTTTTAGTATTTGTCATGCTCGTCCTAATAGTTACACGATGGGTGTAGGGATTCGTAGCATGGAAAACAAAAAATTTCTATCGCATACAAACAAACAAGCCAAGATCTATCTACTAGATTGTAGCAACGAGTCGATGGAACAACTCACCCTCGAATATTCCAAAGTGTTTAACGAGAGCGGATTCTCGTGGGTGATGTAGTCGTACTCTTCCCGATCTCAAGACCGCGTAGACGATCCTTCCGGTGCTGCGTTCCGGCAGCGCTCCCGCAGTCGGTCACACGTTCGGTACTCGACGAAGACCTTCCTCTCCCTTGTTCCAGCAGGTAGCGGAGGTTGTAGCACTCTCCTCGCAATTCCGGCAGCACAGCAGCGTGGTACCGGAAGTAGAGGGGAGATCTCGCAGGGCTTCGCCTTAAGCCGGAGCGAGTATGGTGGAGTATGAGAGAGTCCCTCGACGATCTAGGGTTTAGACACACCGAGGAGGGGGCTTGGCCGGCGGCTAGGGTTTCTAGGCGGCGGCGGCTTGACCTAGGGCGGCGGCGGCGGCGGCAGCAGGTGGCGGCGCCGACGGCTTAGGGTTTGGAGGCGGGGATCTTGTGTGTCTAGGAGGGGAGCCCTGCCCCTCCTTATATAGGTGGAGGGGCCGGCCGGCCAAGGGGAGGGGAGTCCCTCCCCAACCCGGCTTGGAGGTGGGCCGGCGGTGGAGGAGGGACTCCTCCCCAACTCGGTTTCCTCCTCTTTCTCCACTTCCCAAAAATAGTCGTTTGACTTTCAAACTTGGCGTTTGACTTTTCAAACTAGGATTTGATTAATCCCTCTATTTTGTTCAGCGATGACACCGAGTACATAATGCAATCATACCAACTTGATATAACACATTCATGTACCCTTCCCCTCCGGAGTGCCGGACATTCCGGAACCTTCTAGAACATTCCCGATGAAAACACCGGAACCATTCTCCAACTCCGAAACGGGACTTTCCTTATATGAATCTTATTCTCCGGACCATTCCGGATCTCCTCGTGATATCCTGAATCCCATTCGAGACTCCGAACAACATTCAGACTCTTTCTCATCATTCCATAACTACTCAAACAACGTCGAATCCTTAAGTGTGTCTCCCTACGGTTCGTGAATTATGCGGACATGATCGAGACACTTCTCCGAACAATAACCAATAGAGGAATCTGGAAATTCATATGGCTCCCACATATTTCTACGACTACTTTGTGATTGAATGAACCACTTACATACGATACCAATTTCCCTTTGTCTCACGATAGTTTACTCATCCGAGGTTATGATCGTCGGTATCTCTGCATACCTAGTTCAACCTCGTTACCGATAAGTACTCTTTTCTTGTTCCCGTGATATGTGATCCCTTGTGAGCCAGTCACATGCTTGCAAGCTAATTGGATGACATTCCACCGAGAGGGCCCAGAGTATATCTATCCGTCATATGGATATACAAATCCCACTATTGATCCATGTGTTTCAACCAATACTTTCCGAACACTCAATGCCACCTTTATAGCCACCCAGTTACGGTGTGGTGTTTGATGTCATCAAAGCATCCATCCGGTAAAGGTGATATGCATGATCTCATGGTCGAAGGAATTAGGTTACTATGTATCAGAAAGCATATAGCAATTGAACTATTAAAATGACTTGATCTTTATGCTACGCTTATCTATAGGAGTATGTCCACCATATCATTCTCCTAATGATATGATCTTGTTGTTAATAACATCTCAATGTTCATGACAGGGAAACCACAATCATTCATTAACCAACAAGCTAGTGATGTATAGAGGCTTTACTAGGGACTTCAATTTAAGTTTACAAATCACACAAGTATTAATGTTTCCTTGTTAATACTATTATAGCATGAATGTAAACATTTATCATAAACACAAAGATATAATAATAACCACATTTATTATTGCCTCTAGGGAATATCTCCAACAATGGGGTTGTGGTGAAAGTGGCACATGTAATGAGTAGTTGAATTGATAGCTAATTTAGATTGTAGAATTGTTATTCGATGGATGGTTGTGAGTTCCTGCTAATTTAGTCATTTTGCGCTCCCAAAGTTGTCATGAGAATGCATTGTGGAGCCCGAGTTGCTTGCCATTGGATCTAGCTGCCCATAGTTGGCGTGCCAAATGCCAGGTAGACTTGCAGCATTGATGGCAGCATCCATTCCCCGTTCTTCCTGACGCCCCATTCTTCTTCTCAAAGAAAGTACTACTCCCTCCGATCCAATTTAGTTTACTCAAATTAGTCAATATACGGATGAATCTAATACTAATTCATGTCTAGGTACAATCGAATCTAGACAACTCTAAATCAACTAATACAAGCCCACCGGAGATTGTCAAAGCAAGTACTGCTACTTATGAATCAGCATATCCACCGGTCTCACGGCTCAAATACATACTCCCTCTGACCCATATTAGAAGTAAAACTTTACTAGATACGTTTCATATCTAGATGAATCCAACTCAACTAATATGGGTCGGAGGGAGTATCAAATTTATTCAAATCGGTTCACGGGGGCTTGATATGCCCCATCACAGTGATGTTGCGTATGATGGCTTCAATCATCGTTGCATCGATGACCACTGTCGGCACCGCCACCACCTCGGTGTATTTAATCAGCAACGGATCTAAGGAGGTGAACAGGAGTGAGACGGACAAAGACAGAAATTTCAGACACTTAGATCCTCACCGCCGCATGTCGTTCCAGCCGCCACGCTTGGATCCGCGCCACCGCAAGCCGTTCCGACCCCCACGCTTATGTCCGCACTATCGCATGCCGTTCCGACCGCCAGGCTTAGATCCGCGCCGCTGCACGCCGTTCCGGCCCCCACGCTTAGGTCCCCGTCGGCGCACGCCGTTCGGACCGCCAGGCTTAGGTCCGCGCCGCCGCATGCCGTTCGGACCGCCACACCTAGAACCATGCCACCGTATGTCAATAGGAGGGGAGGAAGATGCGACTGGTATACATGCAATAGGTAAAGGGAGGGAGAGACATCCAGCCCGTCGAGCTCTCCTCTCCGTACAAGGTAGGTGCACCCATCGGGAGAGAGATACCTCCGGCCCGTTGGATCATGATGTATCCAATGGTGGTTATCCAAGATCCGTGTGACATACATCTCGACCGATCAGAGCGCATCAGCTATTGTGAGGGTTTGAGTGAGTGGAAAAGTGAGGAAAACTTTAGCGGGAGAGGGAAAGTGAGGAAAACTTTATAGGGAGGGGAAAACTGAGTAGGGCTAATGAAAACAAGGGCACTCAGATAAAAAAATGAGTAAGGGAAATTCAAGATTTTGGCATAAAAAATGGAAAATGTGTAATTTGAACAAAATAATTTGTCTTGGCTGACATTATATTGTTTGAAACTCAGATATACACAAGTGTTCCAAATTTGGCCTCATTTAGACAAAGTATGTTTTGGGATGGGTTATTTTGGAGGTTGATCGAGAAGAAACCCATCCATCTTCATAGCTAGTAGCTCATTCCAACAAGGGATTAAGAAGTGGTTTTAGGGGATAAGTCCATTTCTCTTTATTTCGTTTTCCTTTATTATTCATGCTAGCTTATAGGCAACATAACAAGACTCCATTTGAAGGTTGCACTATGTTTTGACTTTTTTGAATTAAACTAACCCTAAAACCATTTTTTGAATTTAATCACTTAGAAAAAGAAAAATGTGTCTGATTACAAGTTAATCCAAAATTTCCAATTTCCTATGGTAAACCAATCCAAGATACACAAGTGTGCCAAATTTTGGATCAATTGGTCAATGTTTAAGCCATGAACTAGCTAAAACCCATGTGTTGACCACATGTAGAGGGCAAAACTGAGTAGTGCTAAGAAACTAGGCGCATGACCATAGAAACTTGCAATAACACATACATTGTGGGATTATCCAACATACAAGCTTGGGGGCATCGCACTAGTTCGAATTAAATACAAACATTGACAGTAGTTAAAATTTATCATACAAATTCAAATTAATAATTCAAATCCATTTTTTATTGCTCCTAGTGTTTTTCGCTGGGTTCACCACCTTGCTCCTGGTGATCCTAGCTGGAATATTCTCGAATTCCACCATCAGCTTCTTCCGTTTTATTCCTTTGTTGTTTTTCTCTGCATCCAATGAATCAAGTGCTTCAGTATATCGTACAATTGGTTCAATCACGTTTCGATCCGCTAGTTCATGCGATTGAAAACGCATTGTCCCCATTTCTGTCATATCCACTTGTGTAATTCCTTTACGCTTTAACTCTACTTCAATCTCCCACGTAGTTGATGTAATATCATCTATATTGACTGGTTCAATCTCCCCTACATTTGATTCAATCTCCTCTCGATCGACTGGTTCAATCTCCCCTGCATTTGGTTCAATATCCTCTGCATTTGGTTCAATCTCCTCTCGGTCGACTGGTACAATCTCCCCTGCATTTGGTTCAATCTCCTCTACATTTGGTTAAGTCTCCTATTCATTTGGTTCAATCTCCTCTCGATACATTTGCTCAATCTCCCCTGCATTTGGTTCAATCTCCTCTTGATCCATTGGTTCAATCTTCAATGTATCCATTGCTTCATTCTCCTCTCGCTCAAATGCTTCATTCTCATATGAATTTGCTGCTCCCGCCTGATCATCCATTCCATAAGATGGGTCCACTACATTTTTACAAATCCTAGCAATGTGCCCTAGGATCCCACAATGTTTGCACTTACGTTGTCGAGGTGGTGCACCACCCTCTACACTAGATCTTATCCTATTCTTCCCTAGCCTACCTGCTGGTCTAGTAAAAACTGGAGGGTATAGCTTGAAGCCTGGATCCACTTCCATCCGTTGGTCTTTTTCCAACAAGTCTGGAACATTCTGAGAAGATGCTACCCTAAATTTGTCAACGGAGAAATACTCCGACACGTACCGATGAACTTCACCCTCTTCAACTCCTAGAACACCCATGAAAAACAATGCATGTATGCAGGGTTTCCCACAGAGCTGCCATTGCCTGGAATGGCATGTCCTACCAACCAAACTCACTGGATACCTCCATTGCCTATCTTTAGTATCAGTGTACCTTACCTCAGCCTCCATTCCTCTTCTAATGCATTTCATCTTCAATTGTTTTTCCCTGGCATACAAAGCCTTAATCAAAGATGGGAGGATGAGATGGCCAGTATATACTGTTGATGCAATTCTTTGACGCAAATCGATATTTATCATGATCATTTGCCTAATCTTATCAAATATTTGCCACAACATAAGACCTTTCAATGACTTGACCTTTGCATTAAAACTCTCTGCAAGGTTACTTATTACATAGTCTACCTTGCAAATTTCATTGAATTGGCTTCTTGACCACAACATTCCATCATGTGCATCCAAGTACTCCTTCACCGCAGGTTTTTGTTTATACAACACTTCCAAATGATACAAATGCTTCCTCAAAGTGCATGTGTATGAAGCTGGCCATAGGTTGTCAGTATAAAATTTACCCTTGAATTTCTTTGTAAAATTCTACACTAAGTGTCGCATACATTCCCTATGCCCCACTCCAGTCAATACTGCTTCTACAACTTTCTCCAAACCTTTGCAAGCGTCCGTGTGGATAGTAAGTCCTGGTGGATGACCTATAAGGTCACACAAATTCTCTAGAAACCAAGTCCAACTTTCCTATGACTCCATCTCCAAAACTCAATAAGAAACAGGAACATCCAATTGTGGCCTTAAACTGCAGTAGCAGCTACTAGCTGTCCTTTAAATCTGCCATGAAGAGCTGTTGCATCCATAGCCAAATAAGGACTTCAACTATCTAGAAACCCTTGCTATCAAGCTTTGAAACAAACAAAAGCCCTTCTAAAGCACTCCTTCTCCATTGTCTTCCCTCTTATTTTGTACTAAACTTTATGCCTGTCTATCTGTACAACACTACCTTGACTAGCCATCGCCGCTTCATCTTTGAAGCTGTAAAGCAACTGCAAACTTTCATTCCATCCACTATTGATCCTCTCAAGAGCCATTTCCTTTGCATAGAACATCCTCATGTAGGGTACTGTAATATTAAACTTTTTAGAAACTTCTTTTATGAGTGTTGTTGCACCAAGTGATGGGTTCGCTCTCATCCAATCCATGATTGCATCTACCAACCACCTAGTCTTTGCTTGTTTTGTTTTGTCCTTTGGTTGCCCCCCTTGAGGTGGACAAGAATGTTCTAACTGGTTAATTTTTATCTGAAACATAATTAAAATGTCACGTACAGCTAACAAAATATACACGGTGATCTAAAATACACAAGTGGTTGTAATACATGAACCAAGCTGCTCCTGAGCATATTGGATGCATGCATCCTCCACCTACACCTCTTGTATGGGCACTTCACTATGAACCTTGTTGGCTCACTCTTAATAACATCATAAGCATTAGTCCAGCATCATTTCAATATGGTGCCTTCTGAAATCTTAGGATCGTCCCTGTCCTACTCAATTACTGGCAAGTACTCGCCATCGTACTCGGCTAAAAGGAGGCTATCATTGTTCTCCTCGTTCTCTTCGTCATCAGTATCATCAAATCGGGTGCCTGTTTATTGAATCTATCTACAAATTTAGGAAACATCAACTCATCCTCATCATCTAGTGGAGGCACTCACTCGTCAGGCTCTGCCTCATCTTCCACATCGGCCACATTTGACTTACACTCGTAGTGCGAACTGATGGTACTGTTGTGGACCTACAAGGATCGCTGGGGCGCACACTATTAGAGAGACAGCAGAGACACATGATGCCTGACCACCTGATGATGCGTGACCACCATATGGTGATTTAGCACTCTTTCCCGTGTGCTCAACTGTAGGTTGCACATGGAGACAAATTCGACCAAAACGTTCGGCAACATTCAAAGAGAAAAGCATTACCAGATCATCTTCTCTAGTTAGTGGGAGCAATCTTTGCTCGCTAATGTTGAAATATTGTAAATCAACTGAATTGCCACTTCTTCAGGGGAATTTACAATATATTTTCTCTATCAAATATATGCCAGTTATGGAGGTTGCAACCACCACTGGGAAGTTAAATCCAGAGAGATATTGTGCACAACCACGAATTACGCTAGTATCCAGGCTAATCGCTAGCCTAAATGCCAACACTGGATCAATCCTATTCGAAAAGCAAGGCAGTTAGTTGAGCATCAGTGATTCGCGCTCAAATACTGCCAATAATCAACCCACAAAATGGAAACGATGCTTACCCATATGAAATCCATGTGTTAGATCCACGTGATTCCACCCAATCTTCTCCTTGCTCGACATAGATGGACGGTGCACCAGCCGACATTGCGTACTGTTCCGCGAAAGGGGTAGATCTAGCGGGGCCGGGAGCGGAGCCGGAGGTGGAGTAGCCTCTCTAGCTAGGGGAGGGGGCAACTCTAGGACCGAGGACGACATAAGGTAGGAGGGCACAACGGCTGGGCAGAGGAGGGACGGTGTGGGAGTTGTTCCAGGCTCGGGGGAAGCGAATGCTTTGGGTGAGCGAGAATGGCCGGTCCGACGTGTCTCCATGCGGCCCCAACCTTCACCACGTATGCAAGATCCGTCCCAACGCGGCCCCATCCTTCACCATGTATGCAGGACCTGACCCACACATGGCCCCACCAGTCAGGCATGTAACGGTCGAGCCACGTAATGTAACGCTCAATGCCCGACCCGCACCAATGCGGTCCCACCAGTCAGCATGTAACGGTCAAGCCTTTAACCGGACGACATCCCTCCGTCTGAGCAGCTGTGAGCGCCCGCGAGGGTTTCTTAACATGGCGAGGGGAAAAGTGAGGAAAAGTTAAGCGGCTGGGGAAAACTTAGTACAACTAACGAACCAGGGGCACGAAAATAGAAATCCCTTTTCTTTATATGTATTTTCTAGATCTGTAAATAAGCATGACAGTTTAAATGCAAATAAAAATGTAAAATGACTTAATATGCCTAAATCTAATTTTTCCTAGACATGCCCATATCCTGTCCAACATGTAGTAACCTTGGCTAGCCAAATTAGTGTTTGTAACAAATATATTAAATCCATTTCCTAGATATGTCCTTTTCACTAAATATTCATTTCTGGGACTTGGTAAACCCAAAATGGGGTAAACCCAAGTGCCTCTAGTAGGTATTGCATGTACCTATCTCATGGCCTTGGCCTCATAATAACTTGCTTCCTATTTTGCTAGTAGCCAAAATGACACAAACAATTAATTATGGACTTTAGGATTTTCCCTAGACCTAACTATGATATGTATTGACATAATTCCAACTCCCGGTACACTTGAATAGGAATACCCTTAAAACCCTAGGAGATTACAATTTATTGAGCAGTGGTTGATTTATTAGGAATTAATATGTTCTAGGCATAGATTATTCAATAATAAAATCACCATAATAATTCTATACATCCAAAAATGTTGATTCCAATTTATGTAGAAAGGTATTCTAAATATGTACCATGTGTCCTTCGAATTACATCAGAAGCCATTATAAATTAATTATGGTTAAAAAGACAATAACCCTCCAATACTGCATTTGGGAATTTCCCAAGGGCATTAGTGTAAATATTTTGGGATGATTCCAACTCTCAGTGAATCTGTCCATCAAACCCTACTAGATCATAGAAGGAAATAATTTTTGGACATACCATACATTTCTAGTGAATTATTCCCTAAAACTAGAGTTGTATTCAGTAGAAAATTCTTTATAAATTAATGGTAATTGATAAAATAGTGAAACCACTTTTGTTGGTTTCGTTTTATTAATACCTTTCCAATGATATCATTTTTGTTTATTGATATCACACAGAAGGGGACCTTTGTCTAAAAACCCTCTCCTACCTAACTTATAGACTATAAAAACACATATGGAGTTCCTTCAAATAATACAAGACATTTACCAAACTTATCAGATCAATCATCTAGCACACTATTGCCTTATATCAATTCATTATATTTTGTTTGTTGTATGTATTGATTCTTGTTTGTCTTGTATTGGTTGGTGCATGTATGCCTTGTGTTGATTGTGGCTTTACTTATTTGCATATTTGCTCGATAACGGCGATAGTTGCGATTGTGTGACGCCGAGAAGAAGGAAGCATCAGATCCTTATTATTATTATTGTCATCAGTATTCTGATATTCTAACGAATTCACAGTCCACGTCTTTGGTCACAGGCAAGCCACCTTATTGCTCATAAGCCCTTGTCCTACTGTCTTACTTATGCATGTACCTACTTTTATACAAAGTGCATTGGTTTACTTTGTAATGTTTTATACCTGGTAGTGGCTTGGCTCCTCCAACTAATTATATATTTTAATACTCATTACAACCTATTTATGAAACCTACTTATCCCTAGTGTAGTAGATGGTCACCATACCCCTTTTGAAACCCTTTTTAGCCGAAGCAAACCTATGGGATGGGAAGACCTGGGAAAAGTTTACAAAATAATTTATGAGGAAACCTTGGTGAGGTTTGGCCTACCAAGTGAGTTTGAGAAGTGAAAAGGTTTTGGTTTTGCAAATGAGGAAAGAAAGAGGAGGAAAAATGTTTATGAAAACACACTCGGTTCTTTGCAGCTTAAGATATAACAACTTAACCCGTGCAACCACATTGCTCTAGAATGGGACGGGGATGGATTTGACGTTTGCTACTCTGGTATGGGAATTCTCGTGACTACTTATAAGGGATCACATCCCTTGAATGCCGAGGTTCCTTTACATAAAGGGTCAACTGTGCGGTAGTCACCTGGAGGAATTGCGAACTGCCCTCGGGAGCAGTCGGGCGATCCTATGGGCCCCTCATTAAAAGTGCCCCTTCTTGAGGAGTCGGATGGAACTCCGGTTGGTCCGTGGATCCAGATGTTCCAGTGTTGAGGGGAACAACTCATAGGGTAGAGCCTGTACTAGAGTGGCATCTAGAGAGTCTTGACCGGTTACTCGACCCACGATCGGTGTAGATTAGGGCAGTGTAGTCGGATGATGTGGGTAAAGTGTACAACCTCTTCAGAGTGTAAATCTATTTGAATAGCTGTATCCATGGTTATGGACGGGTTGGACAAACTACTGTAGAGCGGTGCTGTTTTTTCAAAAAGGACTTCGAAAAAGCAGAGGCTTTGGAAATGTTTTGACCATGGGATGGTCGAAAAAGGAGGAAGGGAGTTTTGTCATGCGATGATCGGTAGGAAAAGAAAATGGGTGACCCAATACTAGTGTTTTTCCAAAACCTTTCAAAAAGGTTTTACAAAAGTTTTTTGTAAATATATAGACATGTTATACCTACAAGAGAAATGATTTTATAAAAGAACCTCTTATGGAGCCCTCCTACTACTACAGCCATATTGCATATCCTTTATTATTGTTCTTTTAAGGTGGTTTGCGAGTACATTCAAAGTACTCAGCGGCATTGTTCCTGGCTATTTACTTGGCAAGACTTTTAGAGGATCGAGAGAAACGATGGAGGTGTTGACGTCTATGTGAGCTAGGACATCTTACCAGTAAGTCGCCTGTAGGTTAAGGCTTGACATGGGCTCCGTGTTTGAAGACTTCCGCTATTGATGACTATAATTTCCATAATGGAAATAATGTAAATTTTGTACTCGTTATTTTTTGGATGATGTAATGATACTTGTCGATTATGCTCACGGCTCACTAATCATGGTAACGTGAATTGCAGGCATAACGGGGATTCTCGGACTGTAAATCCAACGTCCCATAGACTTGGTATCAGAGCCATCCTGACTATAGGAGACCTTAGTTAGCATGGACGTTAGACAGGACAACCACTATTTCGGAAAAACACCGGCTTTCAAAAACTATTTACTCAAAAGATTTTCAAAATATTTCTTATCTCATCTTCTCTGACTTAAACTAATTGAAAATGGCTTACTCTATATCTCGTCTACCTTCAAATGTTCTATTCTTTAAAAACAAGTCCGACTGGGAAACCGCGAAGACGGAGTTACATAGATGAAGAGACACTAAGACAAGGAAATCAAAGGAGTTACCAACAATGAAAGACACTACAAGATCCCCCTTACCTGCTCTCCTTGGACCAGTGATCCGAAGTAATATCGCATGTCGGCAAGATCGAACCTGCCAACTCATCCATTATGCCAATATGGATGGATGGAATGAAGGACCGAGCTTCCTTCTAGATAATGTTGATGAAGATGCCGAGGAAGAGGACGATGATCAGTCCTTGGAAGTGACCGATGATGAAGAAAGCATCGAGGAGGAGGCTAGTAGCTCGGATGATCAAGGTGAAGGTTCGGATGAACATGCCGAGGTCTGGTCTTCCTCCAAGGGGACCGAAACTTCTCAAGCTCAAGCCAAGGATTCCTTAAAAGAAACCGAGGTTCAGAATGCCGAGGCTGCCCCTGTCGAGGCTGAGGTATCCTCTGCAGTAGCCGAGGTGAATACCTCGGAGGTCCCTGCTCCTCCACCTACTGATGATTCGACGCCAGCTACCACCTAAACGCATAAACTTGAAATTTTATTAAGTCCCCGGTATGCTTGGTGCATAATGTAAGAAACAGTTTAGTCCTTTTGCTACTATGTGGTTTGCAAACATTGCATCCTTTTGGGTGGCACCCCTTAATTTCATGTTTCTTGTTACTCCAAGTCAATCATTCGGCCCGCGTCTACCATTTTTGATGTTCGACTTAAGGGTCCGAAATAAATAGACCGAATTAACAATACTTAGAAATTACGAAGATAAGCTCAAAATAAACACATAAACAATGAAGGATAATAAATACAGGGGTTAGTAAGAAATAAAACATAAGTTGGCTCGCGTATTGTCCTTCCCTTAGTTATTTTTTCATGTGTTCAACATTCGCCGGCTTTTCTCTTGCTTACCATGAAGCCTATTTATTGGACAACAGTAAGTCGAAGGGTTGTCCTTTGTTGCCGACACATTACTAACTTGACCTAAGGATAAGAAATATAAGTCAGCCGACATATAAAAATTCATATGAAAAGAACAAGTTCATTAAGGCAGCCCCCGAGTTAGAGCTCGAGGTGCTGAGGTTTCATTCATTAAGTCATTGTCGACATATAATCTGACATATTTAAGTGTAAAAAGGATGAAGTAAATCTACATTCCATGGCCTCTTTGACTCATCCCCTGATTTGTTCGCCTTATTCTTCTCTTGTGACAGATAGTATGCATCATTATGCAATGCTTTGCTTACAATAAATGGACCCTCCCATGGGGGTGATAATTTATGCATGCCGGCTGTGCGCTGCACAAGCTGAAGTGCTAGATCTCCCTCTCGAAAGACTTGGGGGGTTTACTTTTTCGCCATGATATCGTCTAAGATCTTGTTGATATATGGTAGATCTAGACAATGCTAATTCCCTTACTTCGGCTTCTGTGTATTGGGTGACTCTAGGAAAGTCATGCACTATGTCGGATGGTAATGCAGCTTCTGCCCCATATACCAGAAAAAATGGCATATAGCCTATTGATCTATTAGAAGTTGTCCTCGGGCTCCATAAGACTCCAGGAGCTCCTCAATCCAACACCCCGCTGATCTTTGCAGCGGATCAATGAGCTAGGGATTTATCCCGGACAATACAAGTGTAACACCCTCAGAATCGGCCCTATGCAAGTTTTAGCGCTTTCCGCCAAACCCGCATAGAAACGATTCAAAGGTGCCCACTAGGCACTTTCGTGCGGGTGGAAAACGAAGTAATATCATTACACAATAGTCCTTGATGGAACCCACAAAACATATATACAACAACGACTCAATGAGTCAAGAATACAGATATACAGTATAAAGATCCAAATCACCTTGAAAACGATACAGCGTCCGAGTACGGACAAGATGCAAATTGAGCTAAGAGCCCTGAAGAATAACCAATGGCGTCCATAATCCTGCCCAGGCCAAGCCGGAAGGGTAACCCTGCTAACGACGTCGATCTCAAACCTGCTTAAACAAAAGGGGTGCCGACAAAGGGCAAAGGAAAAAGAGAGCGGTCGATCTTGAGGCCGATTACGGCGAGACTAGAATTCGGTGGTCCTCGCCTACATAGGTATGGTGGATCAAGCGGCATGCACTAAACAACCTATAGAGACTCGATACAAATAGCGGCTATCGGAGAGGGGTAAGAAAGACCTATTCGGAACCAACCTGATACTACCACCAAACATACCCATCCTGGTGTTTCCCCCTCGAGACCAAATGAGGAAGTCAACCGAGGAACTCACACCGTTGGCAGTTTTATTTATTCAGTTATCGTTGCAGCAATTACTAGTCAGGTATAGATAGTCATCCTGATATAATAAGCAGTGGGCACTTTTAGTTAACCATTCCGTTGTAGTTGCAACACTTACTAGTCAGATGCAATTGGCATGAGATATCCCAAAACCGAGCAGTTGTTGGTACTTTTATTTAGCCATTCCGTTGTAGTGGAGCTGATTACTAGTCATATCGGATACAAGTCAAATTATAACAGTAAACTTTAGTTATTGTTGTCTATGATTGAGAACTGTGCTCCAAGTCGTCCATAACCGCGGACACGGCTTCTCGAAAAGATTAAACCCTGCAGGGGTGCACCAAAGTTTCCACACGCACCTACACCCTTGTTGTCAGATCAGGTAGGTACAAGATCACAAAACATACACCCAACAGTATGTCGACGGGGTTTCGGACACGACGTTTCCCAGACCCAAAGCAAGCACGGGGGGCCACCCCACTAAGCTACACGTAACGAAGTCGGCCGGTCTTCGAGACGGACCCGAGTTTGTGTCGATGGTATGCTTATTTGGGAGCGAAATGTGGGCTTGTCGTCTGGATACAGCGTGTCACGGTCCTAAACAGTACAGGTGCTCCACGCACAATCGTAAATAAAGCAGTAAAGCATGGCATAAGTACAGGATAGTAATAAAGCCCCAAACTACTTTGTGGCCCCCAGTACAATACTTTGAAATCAGGTACTAAATCGATGGGGGTGCCCACACACCCCTCCTGTGGTTAGCGCGCTCGATCTCGGAACAGGTGTCAAGAACTCGGGGTCCTACGGGACACCAGTGAGTGATTAAAACCAAATATTGTCTATTACCCACGGTGCCTGCATTTACCTACTTTCAATTTTAGTTATTAAACAGTAATTAAAGCCAAGATCATCTCCAACATTAAACATGCGGCAATACTCCAACAAGCTGTGGTACTTGACGACACGCATACAACACTTGAGCAAGCGACTACGCATAAGTCCAACTATCTACCAATCAACGGTAATAGGATGTGTCCAAGGCAATATAAGGCTGCAAGGGATATTGCGTACGAAAACTAGAGCATCGCAACATACGATAGCAATAGATCAACAGGGGAATAAATACTATAAAAGTAAGATAGGTAGAAAGGGAGGTGCTGCTTTGAAAACATTGCGAAGGTTCATCCGAAGATTGGGTCGACACTCGCATCAACTCATCGGCCTAATCCGTGAAGAAGCAAAGCACTAGAAGAAACACCGGATGGACTATTTAATACTACGGTAGAAAATCGGGCATGATGCATGTATGATGTATGACATGGCAAAGGTGCGATGCATTTAGGCCATATTAACGGAACCGGGGTCCCGGCAAATATTTAAGTGGTTCATGTTGCTTAGATACCCCACAATTTAAATGTTATATTAACAAGGCAAGATATAGCACTCGGTTCGCTACACAAATTTAAATGGGCTAATATAAGACTAGAATCGCCCTCATATGGTCTCTATATTTAGTTATTAGTAGAGTCGACGCACTACCCCCAAACCACATGACACGATGTATGCAAGCATGATTAATTTAATATGCAACAAATAGATGTCATATATATTGTAAAATAGGAGAGGTATCGGAAAAATGGTCACACATTGAGAATCGACGATCTTGGGGTTCGGAGGGGTTCGGGTTCGAAGGCCAGGATCGGTCTTCAGATCGAGGCGTCGGGCTTTGGTTTTCCGTGTAGAAGATCTTCGGTGACTTGTCTGATTTGTAGATTTTGTACACCAACATGTCTTAATCATCTCGCCGAGAGATTTTAGCCGAGATCACATCATCACGCCACACCATCTTGTCAACCATCGTGCGGCACCTTACTAACCAACGCCCCGAAGGAAAAACATGCCCAGAAGCCTGGCAGAAAAGCATCAGTGCACTGCAGGTATTGACACCGAACAGGGCACCAAGGAACACAAAAACAGGATATGAGCTTGGGCACGTGCGTGATTTGGTGAGAGCTTGATGCGATCTGGTCACCGACTTGGTGGGGACAGAGGTGAGCACGACGGTACCGGGGCAAGCGACGACGGCCGGAACGAAGGAAGCGGCGTCATGGTCTTGTCGGTCATCGCGGAGGACGGAGAGGAGGTCGGGGCGACCGACGGAGGAAGAACGCAGGCAGCTTAGGATCGACGGCGGAGGTGGAGGTCGGCGAACTGGCGACGGGTGGCCTGGCGCCCAGGGGCTGGGAGGCGGCATAGAAGCGAACAGCGATGAGGGTCATGGCGGCGGCGTCGAGGCGGGCTCAGCGAAGGCGGTAGTAGACGGAGGGTCCTCTGGTGGCGGCTCTGCGAGGAGACGAGAGGAGGCGCTGTCGCGGGCTGGCGAGGGCGACAGCGGCAGCGACAGGAGGTGCTCGAGGTGTGCGGCGCAGAACGCAGAGAAACCCAGTGGCGCGCTGTCATGCCGTCGATGGAGAAGAGGGGAGGGCCGCATCGGGGCGACAGGGTTGGGCACGTGGGCAGAGATCCCGGAGTGGGGAGTTTGACGCGGGGTGGGGTGTGAGTCGCGTGCGTGCCTATGTACGCGCGTGGTGGAGAGAGGAGCGGGAGTGGTGGGGCCGGGTTATGAGGGGAGACGTGTAGGTGGCGACGGGATTGGGGCCAGGTGGAGGAGTTGGGGCAGGATCGAGGCAGAGCGAGCGGGAAAAGGATAGGCGGCTAGTGGAGGCGCGTGCGGCGCAGAAAAAGGGGAGTGGGTGGCGGTTCTGTCCACTCTAGGAGGTGGGGCCCGCGCGGTTGGCTGAGGGGTGAGGGTGGCTGTGTGAAGGGAGTGGAGGCAGCTGAGTGAGGTGGCAGTGTTTGATTGGATGGGGGATTGGGCCAGGGTGACGTGTCGTGCCGTGAGTGGCTGTGGTGAGGTGGAGGGGGCTGGGTAGATTAGGTTTGGGTAGAAAAGGGTTTGGGGGATCTGGCTTAGATAGGATTTTATCTGGAGGTGGCGGGCTGGGCTTTCGGGCCTGGCTGGCTGCCTCCCGAAAATAATTTAAATATTTTATTTATTAAAAACAAGGCGTTTGTAAATCGTTGGTAGACAAAACAAAATATTCCGGATAGACCCGGGTTTGGATTTGAAATAAAGACAGGAATATTGGAAAACAAAACTAGGCGTTTTGAAAATAGTTTTAGACAAACAAATACACAATGACATGCGATGCTCAAATGCAAGGTGGCATGATGACATGAGCACGCGATCATGATGATGCAATGCACAAAAACAACGCGATTTTCTAGTAGTGGTTTTTGCGGGGCGCCACAATTCGACACCACTAACAATGGATCTCGCCCTCGAGATCCGCCTCATGGTACCGGGAAGAAGACCGGCGATCTGAATCTTCTCGCTTCGTGTCGATCCTCGCGACACCACTAACAAGAGGTCCTTGTCCGTGATCGTCGAGAGAACACTCCGGGAACAAAAGGCGAAGGTAGAGGTATCAACAAATAAAGCCACCTCTAACTTCGATAGAAAGAGAGAACCGATGCATTCTCATCCACTTCAATGTACACGAGCAAATAGAGTGAGTAGTCGGCATGGGGGCCAATCCATCACGCACCCAAACTATTACTCTGCACAATTAGTAGAGAAGCGTGCAACCATTCTCGGAATCAGACTGAAGATCTCGACAATCGAGGTTCAGAAACAAAGGAGTGATGCAGACTCTGCATCGGATCTGGCGTAGATGATGTCGTCGCATCGGAAAACACCGGAAGGCACGAGAAGGAACAAAGAGAAGTCCACCAGACGAAGGATTCCTCGGATAGCATGAAGACCAGATGTAGCAACACCGTTACCAAAGGAGGAAGCAAAACCCTGAAGGTACGATGGAACCCAACCATGAGAAATCCTGGACTTGAAGAGAGAGAAGAGAGCGGATTCAAAACACGCAGAGGTGATAGGAGAGCAGCAGAGGGGTAAGGAGTAAAATCAGACCTAATCAGAACTATCCAACCGATTTTGCAAAAATAGTTTTGACACTCTACTTCGGCCGTTAGCTAGGTTATCCTATAGGCTGGACTTGTGGGGTATAGCTGCTGATCTCGATACCACTCTGTAACACCCTCGAATCGGCCCTATGCAAGTTTTAGCGCTTCGCCAAACCCGCATAGAAAGCGATTCAAAAGGTGCCCACCAGCACTTTAAATGCGGTGGAAAACAAAGTAATATCATTACACAATAGTCCTTGATGGAACCCACAAAACATATATACAACAACGACTCAATGAGTCAAGAATACAGATATACAGTATAAAGATCCAAATCACCTTGAAAATGATACTGACGTCAGAATGCGGACAAGATGCAAATTGAGCTAAGAGCCACGAAGAATAACCAATGGCGTCCATAACCACCTGCCCAGGCCAAGCCGGAAGGGTAACCACCGCTAACGACGTCGATCTCAAACCTGCTTAAACAAAAGGGGTGCCGACAAAGGGCAAAGGAAAAAGAAGCGGTCGATCTTGAGGCGATTACAGCGAGACTAAATTGGCGGTCCTCGCCTACATAGGTATGGTCGATTGAAGCGGCATGCACTAAACAACCTCTAGAGACTCGATACAAATAGCGGCTATCGGAGAGGGGTAAGAAAGACCTATTCGGAACCAACCTGATACTACCACCAAACATACCCATCCTGGTGTTTCCCCCTCGAGACCAAACGAGGAAGTCAACCGAGGAACTCACACCGTTGGCAGTTTTATTTATTTAGTTATCGTTGCAGCAATTACTAGTCAGGTATAGATAGTCATCCTGATATAATAAGCAGTGGGCACTTTTAGTTAACCATTCCGTTGTAGTTGCAACACTTACTAGTCAGATGCAATTGGCATGAGATATCCCAAAACCCAGCAGTTGTTGGTACTTTTATTTAGCCATTCCGTTGTAGTGGAGCTGATTACTAGTCATATCGGATACAAGTCAACTTATAACAGTAAACTTTAGTTATTGTTGTCTATGATCAAGAACTGTGCTCCAAGTCGTCCATAACCGCGGACACGGCTTCTCGAAAATATTAAACCCTGCAGGGGTGCACCAAAGTTTCCACACGCACCTACACCCTTGTTGTCAGATCAGGTAGGTACAAGATCACAAAACATACACCCAACGGTATGTCGAAGGGGTTTCGGACACGACGTTTCCCAGACCCAAAGAAAGCAGAGGCCACCCACAAAGCTACCATGTGAAGTCGGCCGGTCTTGAGACGGACCCAGGGTTTGTGTCAATAAAGCTATGTATTTGGGAACCGAAAATGTGACTAGGCTTGTCGATACAAGCGTGTCACGGTCCTAAGCAATCTGGTGCTCCACGCTGTCGTAAATAAAGCAGTAAAGCATGGCATAAGTATAGGATAGTAATAAAGCCCCAAACTACTTTGTGGCCCCTAGTACAATACTTTGAAATCAGGTACTAAATCGATGGGGGTGCCCACACACCCCACCTGTGGTTAGCGCGCTCGATCTCGGAACAGGTGTCAAGAACTCGGGGTCCTACGGGACACGGTGGTGATTAAAACCAAATATTGTCTATTACCCATCGGTGCCTCTGCATTTACCTACTTTCAATTTTAGTTATTAAACAATAATTAAAGCCAAGATCATCTCCAACATTAAACATGCGGCAATACTCCAACAACTGTGGTACCTTACGACACGCAACAGCACTTGAGCAAGCGACTACGACGCGCAAGTCCAACTATCTACCAATCAACAGGTAATAGGATGTGTCCAAGGCAATATAAGGCTGCAAGGGATATCGCGGGTACGAAAACTAGAGCATCGCAACACAGATAGCAATAGATCAACAGGGGGGAATAAATACTATAAAAGTAAGATAGGTAGAAAGGGGGAGGTGCTCGCCTGAAAACATTGCCGAAGGTTCATCCGAAGATCGGGTCGACACTCGCATCAACTCATCGGCCTAATCCGTGAAGAAGCAAAGCACTAGAAGAAACACCGGATGGACTATTTAATACTACGGTAGAAAATCGGGCATGATGCATGTATGATGTATGACATGGCAAAGGTGCGATGCATTTAGGCCATATTAACGGAACCGGGATCCCGGCAAATATTTAAGTCGTTCAAGTTGCTTAGATACCCCATAATTTAAATGTTATATTAACAAGGCAAGATATAGCACTCGGTTCGCTACACAAATTTAAATGGGCCAATAAAAGACTAGAATCGCCCTCATATGGTCTCTATATTTAGTTATTAGTAGAGTCGACGCAATACCCCCAAACCGCATGACACGATGTATGCAAGCATGATTAATTTAATATGCAACAAATAGATGTCATATATATTGTAAAATAGGAGAGGTATCGGAAAAATGGTCACACATCGAGAATCGACGATCTTGGGGTTCGGAGGGGTTCGGGTTCGAAGGCCAGGATCGGTCTTCAGATCGAGGCGTCGGGCTTCGGTTTTCCGTGTAGAAGATCTTCGGTGACTTGTCTGATTTGTAGATTTTGTACACCAACATGTCTTAATCATCTCGCCGAGAGATTTTAGCCGAGATCACATCATCACGCCACACCATCTTGTCAACCATCATGCGGCACCTTACTAACCAACGCCCCGAAGGAAAAACATGCCCAGAAGCCTGGCAGAAAAGCATCAGTGCACTGCAGGTATTGACACCGAACAGGGCACCAAGGAACACAAAAACAGGATATGAGGTTGGGCACGCGCGTGATTTGGTGAGAGCTTGATGCGATCTGGTCACCGACTTGGTGGGGACAGAGGTGAAACCTGACGGTACCGGGCGACAGCGGCGAAGGAAGCGGCGTCATGGTCTTGTCGGTCATCGGGGAGGACGGAGAGGAGGTCGGGGTGACCGACGAAGGGGAGGACGACGCAGGGCGGCTTGGGATCGACGCGGCGGAGGTGGAGGTCGACGGGCCTGGCGACGGGCGGCACGGCGCCGCTGGGGCTGGGAGGCGGCGGCATAGAAGCGAACCGGCGATGAGGGTCATGGCAGCGGCGACGTCGAGGCGGGCTCGCGAGCGAGCAGGGCACTGGGTAGACGGAGGGGATCCTCTGGGCGGCCCGGCTCTGCAGGGACGAGAGGAGAGGCGGTCGCAGAGCTACTGGGCGCGAGCGGCAAGGGTCGGAAGCGACGGGAGGTGCTCGAGGTGTGCAGCGCAGGCAACAGAGAAACCCGCAGGCGGCTGTCCGCGGCCGTCGATGGAGAAGAGGGGAGGGCCGCATCGGGGCGACAGGGTTGGGCAAGTGGGCGGAGATCCCGGAGTGGGGAGTTTGACGCGGGGTGGGGTGTGGGTCGCGTGCGTGCCTGTGTACACGCGTGGTGGAGAGAGGAGCGGGAGTGGTCGGGCCGGGTTGTGAGGGGAGACGTGTAGGTGGCAACGGGATTGGGGCCAGGTGTAGGAGTTGGGGCGGGATCGAGGCAGAGCGAGCGGGAAAAGGATAGGTGGCTGGTGGAGGCGCGTGCGGCGCAGAAAAAGGGGAGTGGGTGGCGGTTCTGTCCACTCCAGGAGGTGGGGCCCACGCGGTTGGCTGAGGCGTGAGGGTGGCTGTGTGAAGGGAGTGGAGGCGGCTGGGTGAGGTGGCAGTGTTTGATTGGATAGGGGATTGGGCCAGGGTGACGTGTCGTGCCATGAGTGGCTGTGGTGAGGTGGAGGGGGCTGGGTAGATTAGGTTTGGGTAGAAAAGGGTTTGGGGGATCTGGGTTAGATAGGATTTTATCTGGAGGTGGCGGGCTGGGCTTTCGGGCCTGGCTGGCTGCCTCCCGAAAATAATTTAAATATTTTATTTATTAAAAACAAGGCGTTTATAAATCGTTGGTAGACAAATCAAAATATTCCGGATAGACCCGGGTTTGGATTTGAAATAAAGACGGGAATATTGGAAAACA
Source organism: Avena insularis (assembly GCA_023614405.1). Lineage (NCBI taxonomy): Eukaryota > Viridiplantae > Streptophyta > Magnoliopsida > Poales > Poaceae > Avena > Avena insularis. Next base: position 161,305,889 of record CM042695.1, on the reverse strand, counting down.
AAACTAGGCGTTTTGAAAATAGTTTTAGACTAACAAATACACAATGACATGACGATGCTCAAGTGCAAGGTGGCATGATGACATGAGCACGCGATCATGACGATGCAATGCACAAAAACAACTCGATTTTCTAGTAGTGGTATTTGCGGGGCGCCACAACAAGTTCGTTGGATCTTTCAACTTGCTCGTTCGATGCGGGATGAACGGCTGATGCAACATCAATTATTATTTTCTTTTCTTTGCAAAAATGAACAAATGCTCGCTCGGCAAAATTTGTGTCGTTATCACTGATTATATTATGTGGGTATCCATATATTAGGATAATATCTTTGAGAAATTTCAAAACTCTCGGCCCATCACACTTTCTTATTGGCTTTACCTCAATCCACTTTGTGAATTTGTCTACCATGACAAATATATGGGTCATGCCACCACGAACCGGCTTAAATGGCCCGACCATGTCCAAGCACCATATAGCAAATGGCCAAGTAATGGGTATTGTTTTTAACTCGGATGAGGGCATAAGAATTTTGCTTGCATACCTCTGGCAGCCATTGCATTTCCTCACTAGATCTAGTGCATCTTTTAGCGCACTGGGCTAGTAAAACCCATTCCGGAAAGCTTTGGCTACCAAGGCTCTATATGAGGCATGATGCCCACATTCACCTTGATGTATATCTAAAAGTATCTCTTGTCCTTGTACCGGGTTAACACACCTTTTAAGGACACTTGTGACACTTATTTTGTATAGCTCTTTGTTTATTATAGTGTAGGCTTTTACCCTTCTCACAATTTTCCTAGCGAGGACCTCATTAGTCGGCAAGATCTCATCTTTGATAAACATAAATATTGGTCGTGCCCATTCCGGTACCTCAAGTACTGGGGCGATTCCTTCATCAATTTTCATTGCCTATGTCGACATAACTTCTTTTGGCTTATCCTGACCAGTCCCCGGGTCCAGCGAGTCAGTCCCTGAGTTTGCCGAGTTAGTCCTTCGGTTATTCGGTTTATTCCTTCCATCTATGTCCATTGAGATCACTTCGGATCCTGGATCTGCCGAGAGACGGATTTATTCAGATTCCAGTGATGGGGTCATTGATGGTTTTCTTAAATGCTCCAGGGCTATGCCGGGTGGAATTGATTGCCTGGACGAACCAAGTTTGGAAAAAGTATCTGCGACATCATTTTCCGCATAGGGTATATGATGAAATTCACACCCATCAAAATAACCACTAATCTTTTGCACATGGAATCCGTATAAAGCCAAGTTTGCATCCAGTGCATCCCACTAACCTGGAACTTGTTGAACCACAAGGTCCGAATCACCGAAACATAGGATTTGATGTATTCCAACATCCTTTGCCACTTTTAGGAAATGCACAAGTACTTCATATTCGACTACATTGTTTGATGTAGCGAAATGTATTTGTAGTACATACTTGAGTTGATCCTTTTTGGGTGAGGTTAGCACTATCTCGGCTCCTATCCCATCCCTCAACTTGGATCCATCAAAATGCATTGTCCAATAATTGGAATCAGGCAATGGTGGCTCATATCGCATTTCGGCCCAGTCGACAAAGAAGTCAGCCAGTTCCTCAGATTTAATTGCATCCCATCTATCGAATTGAGGAGCATAAGGAGATAATCAATAGCCCATTTGGCTATTCGGCCGCTGGCATTTTTGTTTCCCATTATCTCGGCTATTGGTGCCTTAAAAATCACCTTAATAGGGTGTTCCTCAAAATAATGTTTCAGCTTCTTTCCCGACATATATACACCATATGACATTTTTTGGTAGTGTGGGTAATTTTGCTTCGAGGCTGATAATACCTCACTTAGGTAATAGACTGTCCTCCACACCGATTTACCTTCTTCATCACGCACCACCACTATCACAACAATTATGACTCGGTTAGTCACTTCTATTCAGAGCAACATCGGCTCTTTTGACATTGGTGAGGCTAATATTGGTGCATAGGCTAGCATTTTTTATAATTCATAAAAGGAGCTATCAGCCTATGGTTTCCAGATGAACTTATCCGAATTTTTCATCAATTGATATAAGGGCAATGCCTTTTCTCCGAGCCAACTAATGAACCGACTCAATGATGCCAGGTAGCCTGTAAACTTCTGGACATCGTTGAGGCACTTAGGCAGCTCCATACGTTCTACGGCTCGAATTTAGTCGGGTTTGGTTCTTTACCTCGGCTAGAAATGAGGAAAGTAAGTAATTTTCCTGCTGGTACACCAAAGGTACATTTTTCCGGTTGACCTTCATTCGAAATCTTCTGAGATTGCGAATGTTTGCTAGATATCATCTAGGAGCATGTGGCTCTCTTTGTTTTTTATCACCACATCATCAACATATACTTGGACATTTTTGCCAATTTGATCATGTAAACATTTTTGCATGCATCTTTGATACGTTTCCCCTGCATTACGTAAGCTGAATGGCATGGTGCGATAGCAATAAGCCCCATACGGGGTGATAAATGCAGTCTTTATTTGATCGGCCGGATTTAATGGTATCTAGTGGAAACCAGAATACGCGTCTAGAAACGATAAGAGTTCACAACCTGCGGTTGAATCAATAACCTGATCTATCCTTGGCAAAGGAAATGGATCCTTATGATACGCCTTGTTCAAGTTTGTGTATTCGATGCACATGCGCCAAACCACAGCTAAATTCGGATCATCCTTTTTTTTTCAACCAACACCGGATTAGACAACCAATCCGGATGAAGCACTTCCATGATGAACCCGGCTGCAAGGAGCCGAGCTATCTCATCCCTGATTATCTTTCTCCTGTCCTCGGCTAAGCAGCAGAGAGGTTGCTTCACCGTCCTTGCTCATGTCCTCGCATGCAAAGAGTTCTTAGCGAGCTCCCTCGGCACACATTGCAGATCTTGAGTATACCAAGCAAATATATCCCGATTCTCATGGAGGAAGCTGGTGAGCCTGCTTTCCTATTTGTCACACAAGCCAGCACCAATTGTGATGGTGCTTTCTGGGAACTGGTCATCAATATGGACCTTCTTTGTGTCTCTAGTCTGCTGGAAAGACACACTTCCATGTGGGTTGGCAAGTGTCGTCATATTGAGTTGTGCTGACTGAGCCAAAGCGACGACCTCCTGAATTCTCCTCTTCTCTCTTGCAATTACCAAAGACTCGGCCACGTTTTATCCGGACGAGGCACACTCTATCAATCTCATGTAGTCTCCGGCATCTGTGATTATCCCATGCAGCCATGGCATCTTCATCTTTAGATAGCTGATGTGAGTACTGGACATGAATTTTGACAAAGCAGGTAGACCGAGTAATGCATGATAGCAACTCTCCAAATCCACAACCTCAAACTCTAAGTTTCCGCCCTATAGTTTTCCCTTGTTCCGAATAATCCATCTATCCTGACTTCCCCAATTGGCTCACATGACAATCCTGGCACAATGCCATGGAAGGTGGTCCTGGTCAACTGAAGCATGTTCTGAGAGATGCCTAGCTTGTGCATTGTGTCCTTGTATATTATGGTGATGATGCTGCCATTATCTATCAACACCTTTGAAAATTTCGCATTTATGCTTGTTCCAACAAATGTCGGATCAAGCACCAAGTTATATGATCTGGGGTTCGGCATGATCTTGGGATGATCCCTGATACTCCAAGTTATTTCCTGATCTAACCAGATTATATATCTCGGCACTACTGGCATAACTGCATTGACCTCTATATGCCGACATTGAACGCTCTGTTTATCCTGTTGTTCTGTGGTGAACACACAGTAAGATTGATGATGCTCTCTATACTCAGTGCGCCCATTTTTGTCGGGGTTTCCTCTGTTACCCTAATCTTAATTCACCACACGGTGGACTGCATCCGTTCGTTCTTGATTATCATACCTCGAGGGAGGTGGTGGTAACATCAGTTGCTGAGAATTTTCTCCAGTAAGCTGTGGCTGTTGCGGTTGCTACGGCGCCTACAGTGGTCCCATGTTTCCCATTACATGTTTCATCCATGTACACTAACGAGTTGTATGGTTAGCTGGCTTAGCCGGGTTTGACGTATGAAATTTGCATGGTTGATCCAGCATGGATTCATACGTGTATTCCAGCCTTTCTTGCCATTGTTTCTTTTGCTCGTTGCTCCATTACTTTTTCCCATCATTCCTCGGTGTCCATTGCTAAGGATTGTTTTTCTATCGCTGGCCACTCCCAGCTCCTGGATGATCTTGAGTTACTACCGTAACTTGATTCGAATTGTACCGATAATCCAGCCTATCATCTCTCCTTCTGCCTCGGAAATCATTTCTTCTGGATGATCCGGCTCCATCTCGAGCATAATGATCATGCTGCTCATGTTGATCTACCGACATAAGCTCTGGCTGAGTCGGATCACCCAGAGCATATGAGTAAGATATTCTGATTGTCTCGGCTAGCGTGGTTAGCATATCTCTCTATAACCTCTGCCACAACACACTTGCGTACGTGCACCCTTGTGCAAACTAGGAAATTGCATGTGACTCGATCACCCCTTCACAGGAATTCCTGAGGTTACACCACCGAGTCAGGAATTCTTTGTCGATCTCATTGGGTCTTTGCTTGCACATTGCAAGTTGTTGAGGCCTATTTGGCATCTTATACGTGATAGTGAAGTTGCTAACAAAGATTTCCTCAAAATCCAACCAGTAGTTGATACTCCCTGCTAGCAAATTATTTAGCCACACTCTTGCTTCCCCCTCCAACATTCGAGGCACATATCTCACTGCCCATTTGAGGTTACCCTCAGCAATCTTCACTACAGTTGCATAGTCAATTAACCAATTTTAGGGCTTAGTATTTCCATTGTACGTTTTCGTTCCTCTCGGCAACTGGAAATTTGGCATAGGCGGTTCTCTCATGATTCGGGGCCCAAAACATGCTGGACCCGGAGGACCTTATTCTTCCAACAACTCGGATCTGTAGATCCTGTCTAATTTCAGCCTTGCATCATCTGACTGCAAGTTTCTGTTTGTCACTCTCTCTCCTAGTACATGATGAACTAGCCTAGCATACTCGGCATTTTCCATTTCTGAGTAACCATCATTGTATATGTTCGGCTCCGGGTTATGCGAAACTGGTCAGACATTGTGCTCTTGCCGAGGTTCATATCTGGGTTGGCGCTGCTGCGGGGGATGTTGTCCTCCTCCATTCGAATGGTGCGGGCCAAGGTTACACTGTCCGTCATTCCCTCGACTACCATTGCCTTGACCAAGGTTTCTGTTCCCGCTATTACCTTGGCTCACATTGCCTTGGTCTACATTTCTCTTTCCAGCCACCACCGGATCATGACACCATCAGTTTGTCTCTTTTTCCAGATGTCATTGCCTTGTCTTTTCTCGGGTTATTACCCGGTGACAATGTTGCCGCTGCTGATACTGCAGGAGGACCCCCAACCGAATAAACGACTCGGGAGCCTCCGGGCCTGGCCAGGCTATTTTTGAGTATTTCTTCATTTTGCTGATTCGGTATGCGAACCAGCTCATTGACTCGATCTTGTTGTCTCTGTAGGGCTTTACCGGTCAGAGCAGGTATCTCGGCTGTAGCTGCATCTACATCCCTTAGATTTTTTGCAGGGGTGTTGTACCTCGGCAATCCTAGTTCAACCGAGTCATCTACCCTAGGCACATGCTCTTTGTCTATATCATTAAGCATGTTTTTTCCCCTCAATCGCACTCCATCCATTCTAGACAGTCTAGTGTTTAGCTTGTTGGCTTTTTCATACTCACGCAGAGTAATGTTCAGCGATTGCAATAGCTCTACTACATTTTTTCCTCTGGATAACACTTTCTGTGGGTCTGCTCTAGCTCGGCCTTCGCCTGAGCTGGATCTACAATAGGAGCTACATGGGTGGTTAAGCTATATATTGCCTCATGGAGTATATTCTCCGGCCTTTCCAAAGGATGGAACCTCGAGCGCTTCTCCCTAGGGTTGACGTTATTCAGATCCTCTGAGTTTTCCACCACCGGGTCCGCCGTTGCCGGATCTCTCTGCTCGCGCCGACTCCTGCGCCTGCTGCAGGTGCTGTCATCATTACCTCGAAGCTTCCTACGGGGCGAGTGATACGCGGACCGCTAGCAGCACAAAGGGTAGGCTCTCTCGCAAGGATGACTCAACACGTGTAGATGCAGGAGACGTCGACGCTGACGTAGATCTTGTGCGCGCCTAGGTTGATGAAGACACCATTGCACGGGGGTGGCCTCTCTCCGAAGCTATGCGCGTTGTCCCTGACTTAGTCCCAAAGTTCGAATATCTGTACTAAGCCAGAGACGATGCGCTCGCTAGTGCCGATGAAGTTTGCCGTCCGGATCTTGACTCCAGCTAGCACTGCTGCTGGCCCCATGGTGGGCGCAAACTGTTGTGGCAGTGGCACGGCTGATGCCATGGGTAGGCTTAAGTTGGGGACAATGTGCACTAGTGGTATCCAGGGAGGGATGATGTAGTGGTTTCTACACACAGAATACACGAACTCTATCTTTACTTTGATCAACAATGGTTACACTTGTTCCTCGAGCTGTATGAGAGAGAGGGAGAAGAAGCTCTCTGGTAAGCACTAAGTGTAAAAATGAATCGGTACCTCTACTAGGAGGTCCTGTCTCACCTTATCAAGGAGTGTCCAGGTTACATCTAGGGCTGACATGGACAACATATTCCACGAATATGCTTCTCCCAAAGTGGTAATTAGGTGGGAGCCTTTATGTGTCTCCCTTCTATCAACGGCAATGCCCAGAGTCCACGACATGTGAGCATCAGGCTCTAGGACTATCACCTCCGTGACGCCTCTTTTGTCCCTCTGTCCCTCTATCCATTGCCTGTAGCGCTTGGAAATGTACAGATTCCTGAGAGAGAGACAGTGTGAAGTGTTGACTTTGGGATTCGCTCTCTCCTTCTCAAACAAGCTTCCCCATGACTCGGCCTGGCCCTGTATGACTCGGCCAATCCTTCACCTACAAGTTCAATGCATAGGAGATCATGTGCCGACATACCTCATATGTTGGCCGAGTCAAGCTTAGGCCACCTTGACTATGGTTAATTCGGTTGTTACTCAGCTGGTTCGTGTTTAACCCGGCCAAGTCACTCCCTTACTCGGTTAATGTCTTTAACGGCTTTCCCCTTTTTCCTTATCTTGAACCTACCTGGGGTCATCCCCCCAACACAGAACTACCTCCGACAGCCCCTTAGGGATAATCTAGACACCAATATCGTGGGGACATAAGGGTTCCCACCCATGCTGAGTCCTCGTAGGGAATCTACAGCTTCACGATAAGGTCATGTGTTCATGTGAAAGGAAGAAGATCCAGTTGACTTCTCTATCCCATTCCAAATCTCATGGTTAACGCGTGACATATGGCGCAACAATCACTGGTGACATTGGTTGTTAAGTCCTAGATAATATGTTCCTTTCCCACCGGAACTTTCATAGTAGGTTATTACCTCTTGGTAAATATGATATTAGGCACATGGCTTAATAGGATTAATAGAATACTCATACGAACAATTTGCAACTTTTTTCTGGAAGCCCATTCGAAAAGAACTCTAAGGTTAAGCGTTCTTGGCCTAGAGAAATTCTAGGATGTGGGTGACCGATCGGGAAGTGGGTAATTGGGTGCGCATGAGTGAGGACAAAGTGCGTAGAAAAGACTAGTTTTGGTCTGTGGGGCCAGTATAGATATCCTATTAAGCTACCAGGAGTGACACCCCCAGGACCAGTGGACGGGGTGTTACAAAGTGGTATCAGAGCCGATCCTCGCGGTTAAACAGTGTGTGCAGGTCAGTGGCGATACCTGTGGAGCATGGCGCGTGTAGCCCAGAGTGGACACGGCATGGCACATGTGCCGGCACTAGACGCACAAACGCGTGCCAAGAGGGAACGTTCATGGGGTGTGCTTGATCGATGAGGGCATCTATCTTCTAAAGGGTGGGTGTATGTGAGACCAGGCACATGGCTTAATAGGATTGATAGAATACTCAGACCAACAAGTTGCAACTTCTTTTCTGGAAGCTTATTCGAAAATAACTCTAAGGTTAAGCGTGTTTGGTCTAGAGCAATTCTAGGATGGGTGACCGATTGAAAAGTAGGTAACCGGGTGCACATGAGTGAGGAAAAAGTTCACGGAAAAGACTAATGTTGGTCTGTGGGGTCAGTCTAGATATCATATTAAGCTACCAGGAGTGAAACCCCGCAGGCCCAGTGGATGGGGTGTTACAGTAAATAACCCATAATCATATTATTATGAAAATGTAGGGTTCGCAGCATAGAAAACAAAAAAATTCTTACGATGGGAACAACTATGTACCAAGATCTATCTACTAGATACAATCAACGGGTGGGCATACATCCGTAGAGAACATACCCTTGAAGACCGACAAAGCTTAACGAGTTAAACTCGTGGTTCATGTATACGATCTCTTGCCGATCTCAAGATCGAGAGGAAGTTCTAGCACCGCAAATCAGCGTCTCATCCATGCTCGCACACACGTCCGAGGCACCGAGCAACCTCGGCCTCCTCGCTCCAGCGATGTAGCGAAAGCATAACTCTTTCTTTCCGAATAGCCAACGGGAACATGTATCTCGCTAGTCCGAGACCATGGGGGATAAATACTAGAGGGGGAGAGAGATCCTTCACGAGGAGGTGTGAGTGAGAGAGAGGGAGGGGGCTCCTTTTATAGGATATGGGGAACCCGAAGGGGTGGCCGGCGCATGAGGCTTCCCCCTTGCCCTCCCCTCATTCATGTGGGTGGACACTCCACTCACAAAAATCCTTTAAATTCCCTCCACTAAAAACCCACTCAAATTCCCATTAAATTTCCACCAAATTTAATGCAAACTCTCATTAAATAAAACTCCTTTTATTTATTCAGAATTTTGTCAATTACTTTAATGACAAACATTCACATATAACCCCTTTCTAGTATTTCATTTCACATGCAAAAACACTTTCTGCAATTTCACCCGAAAACCTGTTTCGGTATCTAGTGAAATAAATTCCCGCGCTTGTTATTCTTTCCGGCATGAAACTTTTGCTCCAAATGGATGTCGGTGCCTCTTAAGTGTGTCACCCTATGGTTCACGAATAATTCGGACATGATAGATACCCCTCTCAAATCAATAATCAGAAGCGGGACCTGGTGGTCCATACTGACTCCCACACATTCAACGATGACTTTCTTGTGATCGCGATAACCTTTTATGATAGTATCTTAATCCCTTTGTTTCGCGATATATTACATGTCCGAGATTCGATCATCGTTATCTCCATACCTAGTTTCATCTCATTACTGACATGCACTCTTTTCTAGTTCCCGTGATATAACATTCTAGTGATCGAATCACTTGCTTGCAAGCTAACCAATGTGATATCATCGAGAGGGCCCAGAGCGTATCTATCCGTCATCGGGATGAACAAATTCCACTCTCGATCAATGGGACTAAACATAACACTTTAGTAGTACTGAACCCATCTTTATAATCACCCTGTTACGGTGTGATGTTTGATGTTATCAAGATACTCTTCCGGTGTTAGTGATTGACATGATCTCATGGTCTAAGGATTAGGATCACTTCGTATGATGTTATAGCAATATAAACTCAATGAATTTGATCGTAATGCTATACACTAATGTTGTGGCCTCATTATTAACAACATCCAATTTCCATGATCAGAAAACCTTGATCATCTTGTTAATCAACGAGCTAGTTTATGAGAGAGGCATAACTAGGAACTTTCTGTTTGTTTATTAAACACACATGTATTAACGTTTCTATATTAATACAATTATAGCATGCAAAATAAACATCTATCATATACTTGGAATATACATAATAACAACTTTATTATTGCCTCTCAGGGCATATTCCCTTTAGTCTCCCACTTGCACTAGAGACAATAATCTAGTTACATAGTGATAAATCTAACACCCATGGAGTTCTGGTGTTGATCATGTTTTGCTCTAGAGAGAGTTTTAGTCAACGGATTTGCTACATTGAGATCCGTTTGTACTTTACAAATATTTATATCTCCATCCTTAACATGCTTGCGGATGGAGTGAAACCGGCGCTTAATATGCTTGGAATTCTTGTGAGACCTTGGTTCTTTGGCATTGGCTATGGCACCATTGTTGTCACAATATATCACCATTGGGTCCAACGCACTCGCAACCACACCTAGTTCAGATATGAACTCCTTCATCCAAACCGCTTCCTGATCCGCTTCCGAAGCAACAACATATTCGGCCTCCATTGTTGATCCCGCTACCACAGGTTGTTTGGAACTCCTCCAACTAACCGCTCCGCCATTCATGAGAAATACGCATCCGGATTGAGACTTAGAGTAATCCGGATCAGTGTCAAAGCTAGCATCGACATAACACTTAGCGACGAGCTCTTCTTCACCTCCGTACACAAGAAACATATCCTTAGTTCTTCGCAATTACTTAAGGATATTCTTGACCGCTATCTAGTGTTCCGAACCTGGATCTGATTGTTACCTACTAGTCATACTAATAGCATGTGCCACTTATGGTCTTGTACATAGCATGGCGTACATTATAGAGCCTATGGCTGAAGAATAGGGGACTTTGTCCATTATCTCTCTTTCTTCCGCTGTAGCCGTACTTTGAGTCTTACTCAATGTCTTGCCTTGCAACATAGGTAAGAACTCCTTCTTCCTTCCGTCCATTTTAAAATTCTTTTAAATCTTATCAAGGTATGTACTTTGCGATAGCCCTATTAGGCGCCTAGATCTATCTCTATAGATCTTTATGCCTAATATGTATGATGCTTCACCTAGGTCCTTTATTGAAAATTTGCTATTTAGATAACTTTTAACACAGTTTAAAAGATCTATATCATTTCCGATCAATAATATGTCATCCACATATAATATCAGAAATGCCACATTGCTCCCACTCACTTTATTGTAAATACAAGCCTCTCCATAAGTTTGGACAAATCCAAACTCTCTAATCACCTCATAAAAGCGGAGATTCCAACTCCGGGATGCTTGCTTCAATCCATAGATGGATCGCTGAAGCTTGCATACCTTGTCAGCATCCTTAGGATCGACAAAACCCTTTGGTTGTATCATATATAAATCTTCCTTAATATTGCCATTGAGGAACGCGGTTTTGACATCCATCTTCCATATCTCATAATCGAAATATGCAGCAATTGCTAACATAATCCTAACTAACTTTAGCATCGCTACGGGAGAGAATGTCTCATCATATTCAACTCCTTGAATTTGCCAAAACCCCTTTGTGACAAGTCGAGCTTTATAGACGGTCACATTACCATCAGCATCAGTTTTCCTTTTGAAAATCCATTTATTCTCCACGACCTTTCGGTCGTGAGGTAGGTCCACCAAGTTCCAAACTTTGTTTTCGTACATGGATTCCATCTCGGATTTCATGGATTCTAACCATTTCTTGGAATCCGGGCTCATCATCGTTTCTTCATACGTTGCAAGGTCATCAATTTCATCAACCATGAAATTCATAACAGGGTTTCCGTACAGCTCGGGAGCTGCACGCGTCCTGCTTGACCTGCGAGGTTCGGTAGTAATCCCTTTTGGGGTTTCATGATCATTATCATTAATTACCTCTTCAATTGGTGAAGCCAACTCCGAAACGACTGATGACCCACAAGTATAGGGGGTGTATCGTAGTACTTACGATAAATAGGAGTGTCGATTCCAACGAGGAGCAGAAGGTGCTGAACAGTGGTATGGAGCAGGAAATCCCTGTGAATACTTAGAAAACAGATTTTTAGTGGTTTTCTAATAAGGAAACAAAACAAAGAGCAAGTAACAAAAGTAATGAACAAACGGAGCAAGTGGCCCAATCCTTTCTTCGCAAAGGACAAGCCGATGGAAATACTTATAAGGACCAAACGTTCTCGAGGATACATGGGAATTCTGTCAAGTGCTTTCGCTTCAAATAGCTGAGTACTCTTCTCTGGTGTTGTAAGTGTTGTGTGGGTGAACCTGTGCTAACATACCGCCCTTACTTGGACTAATACATTCTTGTGATTAAACCCCCTGCAAACATCCGTAACTACAGGAAAGTAATTAAAATATAAATCTAACCACAACCTTAAACTCTGAGATCCTACACTGCATTATGCATAGGTGCCCTAATGGGGGTTCAGGTTTTTGTCACTCTGGCAACCCCACAATTAGTAGCCAAATACACAATGCATTCCCCTAGGCCCATAAATGGTGAAGTATCATGTAGTCGACGGTCACATGACACCACTAGAAGAATAGCACCACAACTTAAATACTAAACCATTGAATAATAACTCATCACAGATTCACTACTAACAACATGACTTCTCCCATGTCCTCAAGAACTAAACGAACTACTCACAAGACATCATATGGATCAAGATCAAAGATGATATGATAATGGATAACAATATGAACATAAACAATAATCCAATGGTTCCACTCACAAGCATCAACTACAATAGTAATTACACCAGGAAAGTTTCCCCTGAGAACTAAAGCAATATCCAACACAATTGTTACAGCGGGACGGAGTGGTGATGATGCTTCTGATGGAGATGATGGTGTGGATGATGATGATGATCCCGATGAAGCCTATCTTGATGACGGTGTTGAAGGCGACGGTATCCCCTCTCTGGGAAGGAATTCTCCTGGCATAAATCTGTCTGCCGGAGAGATCTTTCTCTCTCGGTGTTTTCTGCCCCCAGAGGCGGCGGAAATCTATTTGTGGTCGCTCCCCTAGGCTTAGGGTTCCGTAGGGAAGATATATGCGAAGGGGCGGAGTCGGAGGCCGGGCAGGTGGGCCACACCTATCCTAGGCGCGGGGTCAGGTGGGCGCCTAGGGGGTGTGGGCCCCCTGTGGCCCCTCTTCGCTCCTCCTTCTGGCTTCCTTCGTCTTCTGGGAAAATAATATGTTTCCATATTTTTCTGGTATTTTTCTGATCTTCACGAAATTGCACCGAATTGCCTTCTTTTCCATCAGAATCCAGACTCCAGCAATCCATCCTCCAAGAATCATCCCACATGCATAAACATATGAAAATCCATAAGTGATACCTCATAATAAGACAAATATCAATGAATAGAGGTAAATTATGATATAGAAAGGTGACGCAAATTGGGCGTACCAACTCCCCCAAGCTTAGTCTTCGCTTGCCCCCAAGTGAAAACCGAGCTTAGTGTAACATCCCTAAAATCATGTTTTCAAAGATTGCATATCATCCATGCATGCATATTCATTTAGAGTTCAATTTCAAACTCTTTTGAAAGAAACAGAAGCTTTGAGTGCTATTATTTCATGTGGACAAGCTTTGATCCAATGCCACTCCCTAGTGAGAGAATAATTGTTTTAAAACCATTGTTGTGTGTTCATAGGATTGTTTGATGAGTTCCAAAGCTTGAACAAACTTTCCAAAAACAAAATATGGTTTTTAAACCATTTATTTATTTTCATTAAATCTTGTTCTAAGACACTATTTATTTTGAATTTTCAAAAGGACCAAACAAGTTCAGCAAGACAACTTGGTTTTATGCCCAAAATTATGAAGGTTTCACTTTATAAATTTCCAAAAAGTTTTGGAATTCAAATCCATTTGAATTCATTTGAAAAAGATTCCTGAAAATCAAATTAGAAAAAGAAAAAGAATTGGAATACAGAACTGGGCCTGGCGCCACCTTTTCAGCCCAACAGTCAAAGCAGCCCGGTTTTTTTTTTTCCTCTGCTTTCACCGCTGCACCACACCCCTCACGACCACTGGGCCCCGCAGCCACGTCATCTCATCGTCCCCAAATCACGCCATGCGCAGCACGGCCAATTTCCTCCCGACTTAAATGCACTTAAATTCCATTGATGCAAGGCGTGATTCTCGCCTGCCCGCCATTAACCCCACCCCTCTGCGACCATTTCCCCTCACTCAGCACCCCCACTCCGCCACCAGGCTGCCCTTATTTTCTCTCACTCCACTCGTCGCCCCTTGCCTTCCAGACACCACGAGCAAGTTCCCCATCTCCTCTTGACTGCCAAGATCACCCACTGCGCTGCCTGCCCCATTCTTCAGCAACTTTAACTTCAAGCGAGCGCCGCCGTCTGTCTCAACTCCGGCGACGTCTCCTGGTAATTCCCGACCGCCCCGTCCTTCTTTTTGATGCTCACGTTTTTGCCAGACTCGTGCGCATCTAACCCAACGCTTGTTTTACTCTGGCATGGTCTACAACTTCGGCAACAACGACGAACAGCCGCACCCGATGCCAGACTCCACTCCGGCGAGGAATTCCCACCATGTCTGTGCGCCCCTTGGCCAACCACTTCTACGTTGAGCATCAGCGCGACCTTGCGAGTTCGGTAAGCACCTCCGTTGACCCCAGCCCCCTCTGTAGTCGCCGGAGCGTCGTTGACAGAGCGCCGTCGCCGCGCCACCGTCGCCATCGCCGCCAATCCTTGGTCGTTTGATCGGTAACCGTTAGATCTAGATCTAATGCGTGAGATAGAATCACTTAACGAAGCGGTATGTTTAGATCTGGACCGTGCATAGTCACTTTAATCCAACGGCTCTTATCGATCGATCCGTGCGAACCGGTACGGGCCAATCAGAAGCTGCCGCATGTCCTGTGCTACGATTTAAAAACAGAATTTAGATCTACTTGTCATTCAAACTTGTAAAATTCATAACTTTTGAACCCCATGTTCAAATTTTGCAAATTTCATATCATTGGAATCAGGAGAGAAAATCCTTTCTGTTTATGCAATGTGTTTAATGTTTTGCCTCTGTAAAAATGGTTGTTTTTGCATAAACTTTTGTAGGCTTAATTTCAGTATAGAAATTGTTTGAAAAATGTTTTAAAGATCAAATGAAGTTTAAATTGAGTATCTTGGACTTGTTTGTGTTTCAGTACTGTACACTTATCTTGTTTGGTGTAGAAAAACCATCACATGGCATTTGCATGCATTCATATATTTTTGTTTGTATATTTTGTTATGTGATTGTGGTGCCATTATTTTATGTGTAAATTTTGGACCTAATAGTGATTGTGGTTGTGAAGATTGTTGCTGTCAACACCCGGATTTTTAATCCCAGATGCCTGTTATGCCATACATCGCAATCCCAGGATTACCATTTTTGCGAGACATAACAGAATTGGATACCACAGTACATCATCCATTATAAACCATTCATAAGGTCTTACAAAAATAGGGATCTCATTGATCCAGTTCTTAATACAACTTCAAGCAGTGGAATACGTAATAATAACGGTAGTGTAGGCGAAGCTCCATCTTCCAGGTCACAGGCAATGCTGACGATGGGAGATGATCCTAGTTGACGTAACCTTCCTAGGGTCCATCCTCCAGGTACTCCTCTTCATAGTGTGGCCACGGGAATAGCCAGGGACAAAGCCATGAGTACTCTTTAAGTACTCGCAAACTAATAATAACAAGTGAAAGGGGTTTTTGATAATACGACACTAGGCTCTAGGGTTGTTTTGCAAAAGCCAGATTTATCTCTACTAAGCTGAGAAGCAAGAGAAGCTAGTCACAGTTTTATAACTCCTAAGTAGGAACTTGTATTTCATATCACAACCCTGTTGTGGTCAAGTCAAAGTCTCAATTCATTTCACCAGTCTTTTGAAAAAGTCTGACGGGGGAATAGTATGGCCCTCTAATGTCCATAATCATGACGCGGCTATTCGAATAGTTTGACACTCTATAGAGATTGTACACTTTCACCACAACATTCGATACATCCGTCAGGAACAAATCCTGAATTCACCATACTCAGTATGCGGATAATCAATCCTAACCTTTCAATTACACGCCCTAGTATAAGCACCTCTCCTGTGAGTTTGGCCTCCCAACCATGACCAACTATCATCTTGGGTAACTGCAGGTGGACAATCTTCACAAGGTAGCCTCAGCTCAGACCTTGGCCGTGAGGGAACTAATACTAAGGTATATAAGTTTCCAGTCAATCCCTACCCAATCTTCGGGTATTGTGGTTGTACGATAAAATTGGAATGGTATCGCATCTAGACAACCATCAGTTTTATAAAGGGCTAAGGCTCATGCCTCAACATTTTGATCACCAAAATCATCTGGTGTTGGGAAACACATGTCAAAACATCTCAGTAGAATGATCCATCATTCTAAGGTTTTCATAACCATTTTCACCAAGTATTCCCATCTAATGTTGATCAAGTTTTATGCTTAGCACTAGCATCTACAACTGGGGGTAAGTACTAATGAGGGGTGGTAAACTAGTGGAGTTCAACTAAGTTCAATATCATGCCTTAGGATGACATCAAGATTATCTAACTTAAGCCAAATTTTATGCTCTTTATGCAACCTTCAAATATCCTTCTAGTATCTACCATTTATTATAATAACTCTAAGTAAGAGCTTTGATAAAGAAATAAAGTAATAAGTTTGCAAGTAAAACTAGGATTGGGTATCAAGTGGATATGATCACATATGCTTAAGGCATATAGTTGACATAGTGACAAACCAGTATTGGCTTGCATAGGTCAACTTGATTAGTAAGGATTGCTAAAGTAGAGTATCTTGCAACTGTTAGCTTGCACATCCAACTAGTAGCATTAGGCTTTCCTTGTGCAGAGCAGTGGTTGAAGTTCTCCTCGGCTTCTTCTTCATAGTATCCTCCTTCCTCCTCATATCCTTGGTAGGTACTAGCGTCTATAAATAAATACGATGTACACAATCACCAAACAATACTTAACTACTTGCAATCATCACACCAAAGGTTCCTATAGATGATCTAGCATCATCACTAACATTACAAGATTAAAGCTTGGTTTAATCCCTTTTTTTAGAAAAGTAATTTCTACTCATTGAAAAACTACCTAAGATTTAATATTCTCCAAACCAAACATGGGATCATGTTGACACATGTCATCACCACATATTTTAGTCCATGTGAATGTGATTTAAAGTGGTGTCACAATTTAATAAGGTTTTACCCTTTTATTTTAATGAAATAAAGTGACTAGAAATGCTTATGTGGCATTCTTTTATTACTTGAACATTATTTCTGCAAGTAAACCTATATATTTTTCTATATTCTGAAAGGTATGGTTAAATGTGATTTTTGAGAGTTGGAATCAACTCAAAAGCTATTATGGTTTTTATTTGAAAAATGTTTGAATGCAGAAAAGCTTCTGCCTTGTTATTTTTACCAAGTATGATCTACAGATCCAAATGACTTGAATCCAACGGGCTTGGATTCAGCATTCCCAGACCTTTCTAAAAAAATTGGTTTCATTCAATTTGGTTCAATAAATCGACCTGGGTTGATTTTTGAAACTGGGTGCAGAAGTGTGTTTGAAATAAAATGAAAAAGGTTAAATTCAAATAACTGGGCTGCGCGGGAAGCGATACTGGGCCGGCCTGCTAAGCACAGCGCTTACACGGGCTACTTAAGTCGCTGTCCCCACGCGTCAGTGAAACAGGGGGTGCGAAGCGGTATGGGGCGATGTCGTGCGTTCGATCTAGTTCTAATCCAGCGGCTGAGGGTCATCGTCGACGTTGGGCAACGCCGGCGAGACAGAAACCTAGCGCGGCCAGTGGGGGTCGTTGGGGGCTCACCGGGGTTCAGGCGAGGGTCGTCGAGGCGGGCGAACGACAAATTCGACGACGGCAAACCACCTGGTACGGGAAGCTTCTCCTGGGGCGGCTCCAATCGCTGGCCCCCTTCTTCTCTAGAGGCGGCAGGCTCCGGTGAAATTCCGGCGAAGTGCTACTCGCCTTGCTTCGGGAACCGGGTGGCACGATCAGTGAGGAGAGGGGAGTGAGATGGTGTGCTCAATTCGGCTGGGGGTGGCCTCTATTTATAGTCGCGACGACAAGACCGAACGGGATGGGCAGGCGACGGTGGAGACATGGCCGGCGGTGGCGATCGCTTGGTGGTCTCCTGGCGATGCTCTACGTCTTTAATGCGCATGTAGGGGCGGTGGCAAATGGTCTAGAACGTGCGATGCTCTGAGCGGCCGATGCGGCGTCTTCGACGGTGAGCGGTGGCTGTGCGTCATGGGGAGGCGAACGGTGATGTCTAGCGGTCTCCTGGGTCGGTGGCGATCATGTATGCACGCGGCGAGGGCGGCGCGCGGTCTGTGGGTGTCGGTCGAGTGTGGCGCTCTAGCACATGCTTGGCATGGTTGACAGAGGCATGGGCGAGGCGTTCCTGGGTGCTCTGGTCGATGTCTTCGAGATAGGGATGGTCGAGAGGGGGCGGTGAGGCATGGGTGATCTTCCAGAAAAGGTTGGCACGACTAGTTTCTCTCCTAGCTTGCTGTCTACACTGGGGTGGCATGGTGAGCTTCGGCTGTTCACCATTGATGTCATTGCCCGGCTTACAATGAGGCTAGTGTTTGGTTTAACTTTCTAGATGATCTACTGAGATGGTTGTGAGCTATAGAGGGGACAAGTTAGGTTTCAATCACTCCTCACAATAGTGTTTAAGATTTTGATGATTTGTGTCTGCAATGTGTTTGATGAAATGGCCGCAAGAATTCAAGTTTTGAATTTTGAAAAGATTTTTGGTGGGTGTGCTAGGTTGGTGCTGGTGAGTCTTCAGATGCTTGGGTTTTGAAAGTTGAGCTTGTTTGAGTGGTTTTTGAAAAAGTGGGATCTTCCCATATGATAAAGATTCAATTTTGAATTGTCATTTAAACTATGCATTTGAAAGTTTCTGGATGATCACAAAGTGGGCCTTGATACTTTGTTATGAGTACAATCAAGGGGTGCAAAGATCCGGAAAAGTTTCTGTTAAGTTCTGAAAGTTTGAGACAACCAAAGTAGGCATGGGAGTTAAATTGGTCAAAATGACCATTCCCTTATTTTATTTGTTTTGATTTACTTGTCTTTGAGAAAAGTTTGGGAATTGTTTAGATGATGTTTATTTCACCTAAGCATCCATTTACAAGCAAAGGAACACACAAACAAGTTGGTTCAAAAGAATTCAAAATGAAATGCATACTCACATGCATGCTTTCATATTTTTATTTAGCAAAGTTTTTTTAACCCTAAATTTGATGATTAGAGTTTGATGATCCAAGTTTAGTATTTTTGGGATGTTACAGTTGCTACTCCTCAAACTACCAAGGCAAGTGGTGCTTCATGAATTTATTCCTATATTTTTCAACTATGCACTAGAAATATTTTGTATAGGACTTGCATGAATATTTTTCTATATGCTATGCTTGGGAAATCCTAGTAGTGGTAGAATTGTTAGAAATTTCTCTAAGTAGATGCTTACCATTGCCATGCTTAGCCTAGCTAGTAGCAACCAAGGGTGGTTATATATTCAAGCTATGTGAAATATTTCTAAGTCTTTGACTTGTGTTTTTACTTAATAAAACAACTAAGTGAATGAAACACCTGGGTGGAATGGAAAGAATGGTTTGTGTTGAGTGGTTATGCAAGGCCCATTTCTATGGTTTACCTTGTGTATCTCACTTGTGGATGGCCACCCAGGAACAAAGGGATTTGAGATGCCATGTGTTAAGAAGCTTCTAGTGCAGCCACATGGCATTATGGGCTCTGCCTGGATCATATAGGTTGCAATAACTTAGCCATTTGGACAGTTGGTGGTAGTGGGATGATAGGTTGGAACGCGTCCATTTGGTCTAAGGAAAGGCTTATCAAAGGTCCTGTCTTGGTGAAAATCAAGTCTTGTGGGGAAAGTGCACAACCTCTGTAGATGGAAGAATCTAAGTAATTAGCCATGTCCCTGGTATTGGACAACTTAAGCATCAAGACATAGAAGCTATCAAGAATCTCCTCATCCCAATTTTCTAAGTTAAAACTTGTGGTTGAACAAGGGTGAAGGATCACCAATGTCTATTGGTGATTCCTTGGGAATGTTTTGTCAAAGAAAAACTTAGGGTTTTCAACTAATAGGTAAAATCTATTTTGAGCAAAGCAAGCAAAAGCTACACTTAGCCAAATTCATGTAGTATCTAGATGCTAGTATTCTACTAAGGTATCACTTGCCAATACTATTCCAATGTATTGACCCACTTTGGCTGTAACTTGTGATGTTGCAGGTTATTCTGATGATGATTAGGGGTTATGAGTCTACACTCAACATGCTTGCATGTGGCACATGAAGATGAAGACTTATTTATCTTATTCTATAATTGAACTCTTGTATTAGGCCTGTGGCCATGGAGTTGTAAAAGACTATGTTTGTCTCTGGAATGATATGTAATAATGACCTTTGTTTCTGTGTACTTCATCTTAAACTGTGGATGCTAGCATTGATCCAGGGACTAGCATTGCAATCACAAGGATCCTTACCTTTATAAAGGGAGGGATCTTACAGATGTTATCAGAGCATTGTGTTGCCTGTAGGATTATGACCCTAGGATTGGATTAGAAACCACTAAGGAAAAAATTTCAACAATTTCCACACTTGTCTTTTTCTTCTCGTAAACTTTTCTATTTCTTCTTTCTCATCTCTATTTGTAGATGAACTCCATCAACGAAGCTGTAAGGAAGGGACCACTCATGAACATGACCCTAGAGTGTGAGACTGAATTTCCAAAGGCCCTAAAGTACCTTATGGTTACCATGGGGATACATGGTTCAGCTGTATACAAAGGTTTCACTTGAATGGATGAAGGAGAAGAATATTGGTGGGTGCAACTTCACTTATACAAAAACAAGGAAGACAACCACAAAGAATCAGGATTCTGCATGGTCAACAACTGAGTGATGCACACCACATTCTTTGATTCTGCAAGGGATGCATCTTGGAAGGCCATCAAAGAGCTCGGTGAAAGACTCAAGTGCAGAATGCTCAACACCCAAAATGATCTTAGGGAAGAAAAGAAGCATACCCAAGAGTTGGAAACTACCAACCAACAACTAAGGGAAGACATCGTAGACTTGAGTTGGGAATCTTGTGAACAAGATAGGCAGATGGCTACTAAGGATGCTTTGATAGCTATTTTTTCTAGTGAGTGACAGTTGTAACGTACTTCGTTAGTTGGACCACCACACTTATCTTTTTATTTCCAAAATTTTGTCTAAGTTATGTTGAACCTTGGATGCTTGTAATTGATTTATGTATGCCATGACTTGTGTTTGATTGCAAATAATATTCTTGTGTTACCTTGACTTGTGTATTCCTATTAAAGTTGTTTCTAACTTTTCTCTATCTTAAAAAATAGAGGCCTAATGTTACTATCAGCATGGCTGAGGAGTTCAAGGGAACTCGTTTTGGCACCCGTCTTATTGAGCTCACTACTGTGCTCAATCTTCCGCTTCCCAGCATCATGATGCTTCCCCTCATCAAGTTCGAGAGGAAGGACCTTTGGGGCTTCGAGGTTACTCAGCCAGGATGCCAGACTAAGCCCGCCACGGAGGCTATCACCTTCAAGCTCATGCATGACGATAAGGAGAGAGGCCTAGAGGTAGTCATGCAGGATTTACTTGGGCGTTTGTTAGGGAGACACTCTCAGGAGATTAGAGGTACTCACTTCCATGCCTTCGGTAGACGTGACGAGGATGGTGAGGCCATTGACTTCGAGGATACTGCTAGAGAGAGGGCAGAGCTGATTCGTCTATACCTCCAGGACTTAGAGGTTCTTCTTAGGAACCTAGATACTGATAGGACCAACGTCATGCTTAGCAATGACGAACTCCAGGTGCATTTTCGTGAGAAGGACAATCTCTTCGCGGAGCAAGATGAGATAGTCAAGGAAATGGAGGCCAAGTTTGATAGTCAGGATAGGAAGTTCAAGAGTCAAGAGAAAAGAGTCCAAGATAGGAACAAGAGGATTCGAGAGATGACTGCAGAACTAGAGGCCAAGGACTTCGAGCTCGAGCATCAGCAGGTTGT
Organism: Avena insularis; assembly: GCA_023614405.1. Classification (NCBI taxonomy): domain Eukaryota; kingdom Viridiplantae; phylum Streptophyta; class Magnoliopsida; order Poales; family Poaceae; genus Avena; species Avena insularis. The sequence continues at coordinate 161,283,998 of CM042695.1, read as the reverse complement.
GATTGAGAGACTTCGTTCACAGAAGAGGGCTCTCAAGGCCAAGGTAGAGGCCTTGACTACCAATGTCGAGGAGTACAAGACCGCTATGGAGAATGCAGGTCTTACACTTGTCGATGAGGAGGTTGATGCAGAGGAGTAGATATGACTACTCGTTTATTTATTATTTACCATACTTATGATTTTGAGTCGCAGTGACCATCCAACATGTGGATGGCTTGCTATTGGTGTGTTTACCTTTCAAAGTTGTTGTTTACATTGTTGAACTTTTGTTATTTGATGCTTGTTTGGTGATTGTTTATGTGATGTATTGTGCATGTTAAGCATCTATGGGTATCTCATTCTTATCCTTATGAAAACGACAGATGCCTCCTCGACGTGCCAATCCCAACCCGAACAACAACAATGTCACCCCCGAGATGCAGCAGCTAATGACAGCATAGACACAGCTGATGTAGATGATGACCACTTTCATACATAATCAGAATAACAACAACAACAACAACAATAACAACAACAACAACAATAACAACAACAACAACAATCAGAACAATCCACCAGGTTTTGACATGCTCACCAGATTCCTAAGACTAAGGCCAGCAAAGTTCTCAGGAACTACTAATCCCATGGTGGCCAATGATTGGCTATGATCAGTGAACAAGGATTTGGTAACTGTTGGCTGTACTGATGAAGAGAAAGTCAGGTTTGCAGCACACTTGTTGGAAGGACCAGCAACTACTTGGTGGGATAACTTCCAGATCACCACTCCTATTGAGGATGTGACATGGGCTATCTTTGAAGATTGTTTCCGTACATCTCACATCTCATCCGGAGTGATGAGTTTGAAGAAGAAGGAATTTTATAACTTGAAGCAGCGCCACCGCAGAGTGGCAGAGTATATTGAGGAATTCAATAACCTGGTGCGTTATGCACCGGATGAAGTTGACACTGATGCTAAGAGGAAAGAGAAGTTCCTGGAAGGACTGAACGATGAACTGAACCTGCAGCTATATGTGGCTTATCTCCCCACCTATCAATCTCTTTGTGATAAGGCTGCCATATTAGAGAGCAAGATGAAACAGGTTGAAAGCAAGAAGAGGAAACACAACTCTGACAAGCATAGCTCGGGATAGTCTCACAAACGTTCCCATTATGATGATAGTGGGAGTTCTGGATCCCACAAGCATGGAAAGTACAACAGCCACCACAACCACAACCGTCATCATGACAACAAGCATCACTGTAGTCATGACAATTACAAGCACAAGAATCACAAGAGTGGATACAGAAGTCACCACAATGGAAGTGGAAGTGGTAGTGGAAGCCAGCCTGTCGAGAAGGATCTTAGTCAGGTTGAATGTTTCAAGTGCAAAAAGATGGGGCATTATGCAAAAGAGTGCCCACAAAAGAAAGTTGAAGGACCCAACAAGCCCAACCCTTTCCAAAAGGGACAAGTGAACCACATCAATGTGGAGGAAATCTATGAGGAACCTGATGCTATTGCTGGTAAGTTCAAACTCAATTCTATTCCAGCATTTGTTCTCTTTGATACTGGTGCATCTCATTCATTCATATAAAGAGCATTTGTTGAAAGAAATGAACTACCGGTAGAAACTATTGGGTGTCCTATAAAAGTAAGTTCTCCTGGCGGAGAAATGATAGTGAACTCGGGATGTCATGATCTAGTCATAGAGTTTGGGAAGTATAAGTTTCCTGTTAATCTAATAATCCTAAATTCCCAAGGATTGGATGTCATATTGGGAATGGACTGGATGACCAAGCACAAAGGAGTGCTAGATTGTGCCAACCATACTGTCATACTCACAACTCCAGAAAACAAAAGGATTAGATTCGAGACTAACTTTGAATCAAAAGGAAGTAAGCTAAATTCTCTTAAGGGGGTTAGCATAGACAGTGTGCCAATTGTGAGTGAATATCCGGATGTGTTTCCGGAAGAATTGCCAGGAATGCCACCAGATAGATATGTGGAATTTCTGATCAATTTGCTACCAGGATCTGGACCAATAACAAAGAGACCGTACAAGATGTCAGTTGATGAGTTGAAAGAACTCAAGAAACAACTTGGTGAACAGTTGCAGAAAGGATTTATTCAACCAAGTTCTTCATCTTGGGGAGCACCAGTTTTGTTTGTGGAGAAGAAAGATAGAAGTCAAAGGTTATGCATAGATTATCGTTCACTCAATGAGGTGACCATCAAGAACAAATACCCTTTGCCTAGAATCAATGGCTTGTTTGATCAGTTAGAAGGAGCCTATGTGTTCTCAAAGATTGATCTCCGATCAGGATATTTTCAGCTTAAGATAAGAGAACAAGACATACCTAAGACAACTTTCACCACTAGGTATGGATTGTATGAGTATACCATGATGCCATTTGGTTTGACCAATGCACCAGCATACTTCATGAATATGATGAACAAGGTGTTCATGGAGTTCCTTGACAAGTTTGTTGTCGTTTTCATCGATGACATTTTGATCTACTCCAAGAGAAAAGAAGAGCATGAAGGACATTTGCGTTTGATACTTGAGAAGCTTAGAGAGCATAAGTTGTATGCCAAATTCAGCAAGTGTGAATTTTGGTTGAATGAAGTTGGATTTCTTGGACACGTTGTGTCAGGAGATGGTGTAGCAGTTGATCTCGCAAAAGTGTCAGTTGTAACTGAGTGGGAATCTCCTAAGTCAGTGAAAGAAGTTCGTAGTTTCCTTGGCTTGGCAGGATACTACAGAAGGTTCATTGAGAATTTCTCCAAGATAGCTAAGCCAATGACAGAGTTGCTAAAGAAAGACAAGAAATTTGCTTGGTCTGAAGGATGTGAACTCAGTTTCCAAGAATTGAAGAAGATACTAGTGACAACACCAGTCTTATGTCTGCCAGATTTGGAGAAAGATTTCCAAGTATATTGTGATGCATCTCATCATGGATTGGGTGCAGTTCTAATGCAAGAAGGGAAAGTTGTGGCTTATGCATCGAGACAACTCAAAACTCATGACATAAATTACCCAACTCATGATTTAGAGTTAGCCTCTGTTGTCCATGCACTCAAAACATGGAGACATTATCTTTTGGGAAAGCGATGTGAAGTGTTCATAGATCACAAAAGTTTGAAGTATATCTTCACCTAGAAAGAAATCAACATGAGACAAAGAATATGGCTAGAACTCACCAAGGACTATGACTTGAGTTTGCAATACCATCCCGGTAAAGCAAATGTTGTAGCGGATTCTCTAAGCCATAAGGTTTTTGTGAATGGCCTTACTAAGGGAGAGTTGCCAGATGATCTGTGTGCTCAATTTATAGATCTCAGATTAGAGATTATGCCTGAAGGACATCTCATGTCATTGGATGTTCAACCCACTTTGTTGGACAAGATCAAAGAATCCCAAAAGGCAGACAAGGAAATTGAAGAGATCAAGGAAAAGATTGGCAAAGGAAAAGCCAAAGGATTCCATGAAGACGAACAAGGTACTTTATGGTATGGAAAACGTATCTGTGTTCCACAAGATCAGGAGCTTCGGAAACTTATTTTACAGGAAGCACATAACTCACCATATTCCATTCATCCGGCTAACACCAAAATGTACATGGAGATGAAGGAAAGATTTTGGTGGAATAATCTCAAGAAGGACATCGCCGAACATATTGCTTTGTGTGATGTATGTAGTAGAGTGAAAGCGGAACATCAGAAGCCAGCAGGATTGCTACAACCACTACCTATTCCTGATTGGAAGTGGGACAAGATTAGCATGGATTTCTTCACTGGATTGCCAAGGACCAGGTTAGGATATGATTCTATTTGGGTAGTAGTGGATCCCCTAACTAAAGTGGCTCATTTCATACCCGTGAAGACAACCTACACAAGTGCTAAGTTGGCCAAGATATACATGAATAGGATTATGTGTCTGCATGGAGTACCCAAGAGTATTGTGTCTAATAGGGGGACTCAGTTCACTTCTCATTTTTGGAGGCAACTACATGAGTCATTGGGAACGAGATTGGAATTCAGCACTGCTTTTCATCCTCAGACTGATGGACAGACAGAAAGAACGAACCAGATTCTTCAAGACATGTTGAGAGCATGTGCTCTAGACTATGGAGCTAGTTGGGATGAAAGTCTTCCTTACGCAGAATTCTCTTACAATAATAGCTATCAAGCCAGTATTGAGATGGCACCGTTTGAGTTTCTCTATGGGAGAAAGTGTACTACCCCATTTCTATGGAATGGTGTAGGAGAAAGGAACTTGTATGGGCCAGAACTAATCAAATAAGCTGAAGAGAAAGTCAAGCTAGTTAAGGATAGATTGAAGATAGCACAGTCCTGACAGAAGAGCTACGCAAATCCTAAGCATAGAGAAGTCACCTATGAAGTAGGTGATAGATCTTATCTTAGAGTGTCACCACTTCGTGGAGTGAAGAGATTTGGAGTCAAAGGAAAATTGGCCCGAAGATATGTTGGACCATTCAAGATTCTAAGTCGTAAAGGAGAAGTAGCTTATGAGATTAAATTGCCAGAATCATTGTCTGCCGTTCACAATGTGTTTCATGTGAGTCAGCTAAAGAAATGCCATCCAGAGATGGAAGAGACTTCTTTGAAGGATACTATACCTTTGGAGGAGGTTCAGTTGGAAAGTGATCTCACTTATGAGGAAAAACCTATTAAGATTCTTGAGACTGCAGAAAGAGTTACTCGGACTAAGACAATCAAATTCTACAAAGTTCAATGGAACCATCATTCTAAAGAAGAAGCAACATGGGAAAGAGAAGATGATCTTCGAAAAGACCACCCTCACCTATTTGCTAGCCAATCCGAATCTCGAGGGCGAGATTCACCTTAAGGGGGTTAGATTTGTAACATCCCTAAAATCATGTTTTCAAAGATTGCATATCATCCATGCATGCATATTCATTTAGAGTTCAATTTCAAACTATTTTGAAACAAACGGAAGCTTTGAGTGCTATTATTTCATGTGGACAAGCTTTGATCCAATGCCACTCCCTAGTGAGAGAATAATTGTTTTAAAACCATTGTTGTGTGTTCATAGGATTGTTTTATGAGTTCCAAAGCTTGAACAAAATTTCCAAAAACAAAATATGGTTTTTAAACCATTTATTTATTTTCATTAAACCTTGTGCTAAGACACTGTTTATTTTGAATTTTTAAAAGGAGCAAACAAGTTCAGCAAGACAGCTTGGTTTTATGCCCAAAATTATGAAGGTTTCACTTTATAAAAGTCTAGAATTTTTTTGAATTCAAATCCATTTGAATTCATTTGAAAAAGATTCCTGAAAATCAAATTAGAAAAAAAAGAATTGGAATACAGAACTGGGCCTGGCGCCACCTTTTCGGCCCAACAGTCAAAGCACCCGGGGTTTTTATTTTCCCTCTGTTTCTCACCGCGCCCGCGCACACCCCCCTCGCTGACCACTGGGCCCCGCATCCACGTCATCTCATCATCCCCAAATCACGCCTGCGACCAGCGCCGCCGCGGCAATTTCCTCCCCGACGCAAATGCACTTAAATTCCATTGATGCAGTGCGTGATTCTCGCCCCTGCTCCAGCTACTTAACCCCCACCCCTCTGCGACCATTTCCCCTCACTCAGCACCCCACTCTGCCACCAGGCTGCCCTTATTTGCTCTCACTCCGCCGCTACACAGACGAACTCCAGCGGTGAATTCCGGCCAGCCACCGTCGCCCCTTGCCTTCCAGACACCACGAACAAGTTCCCCATCTCCCTCTGCACCTGCCAGTATCACCCACTCGCCCGCACGCGCTCCCATTCATCGGCAACTTCAACGTTAAGCGAGCGCCACCGTCTTTCTCAACTCCGGTGACGTCTCCTGGTAATTCTCGACCGCCCCGTCCTTCTTTTTGATGCTCACATTTTTGCCAAACTCGTGTGCATCTAACCCAACGCTTGTTTCACTCTGGAATGGTTTACAACTCCGGCAACAACGGCGAACAGCCGCACCTGACGCCAGACTCCACTCCGGCAAGGAATTCCCACAGTGTCTGTGCGCCCCTTGGCCAACCACTGCTACGTTGAGCATCAGCGCGACCTTGCGAGTTCGGTAAGCACCTCCGTTGACCCCAGCCCCCTCTGTAGTCGCCGGAGCGTCGCTGATAGAGCGCCGCCGCCACGCCACCATCGCCAGCGCCGCCAATCCTTGGTCGTTTGATCGGTAACGGTTAGATCTAGATCTAACGCGCGAGATAGAATTACTTAACGAAGCGGTATGTTTAGATCTGGACCGTGTGCAGTCACTTTTATCCAACGGCTCTTATCGGTAGATCCGTGCGAACCGGTATGGGCCAATCATAAGCTTCCGCGTGTCCTGTGATTAGATTTAAAAACATAATTTAGATCTATTAGTGATTCAAACTTGTAAAATTCATAACTTTTGATCCCCACGTTCAAATTTTGCAAATTTTATATCATTGGAATCAGGAGAGAAAATTCTATCTGTTTATGCAATGTGTTTAATGTTTTGCCTCTGTAAAAAATGGTTGTTTTTGCAGAAACTTTTGTAGGCTTAATTGGAGTATAGAAATTGTTTGAAAAATGTTTTAAAGATCAAATGAAGTTTAAATTGAGCATCTTGGACTTTTTTGTGTTTCAGTACTATACACTTATCTTGTTTGGTGTAGAAAAACCATCACATGCCATTTGCATGCATTCATATATTTTTGTTTGTATATTTTGTTATGTGATTTTGGTGCCATTATTTTATGTCTAGATTTTGGTGCTAATAGTGATTGTGGTTGTGAAGATTGTTGCTACTCCCCAAACTACCAAGGCAAGTGGTGCTTCATGAATTTATTCCTATATTTTTCAACTATGCACTAGAAATATTTTGTATAGTACTTGCATGAATATTTTTCTATATGCTATGCTTGGTAAATACTAGTAGTGGTAGAATTGTTAGAAATTTCTCTAAGTAGATGCTTACCATTGCCATGCTTAGACTAGCTAGTAGCAACCAATGGTGGTTATATATTCATGCTATGTGAAATATTTCTAAGTCTTTGACTTGTGTTTTTACTTAATAAAACAACTAAGTGAATGAAACACCTGGGTGGAATGGAAAGAATGGTTTGTGTTGAGTGGTTACACAAGGCCCATTTCTATGGTTTACCTTGTGTATCTCACTTGTGGATGGCCACCCAGGAACAAAGGGATTTGAGATGCCATGTGTTAAGAAGCTTCTAGTGTAGCCACATGGCATTATGGGCTCTGCCTGGATCATATAGGTTGCAATAACTTAGCCATTTGGACAGTTGGTGGTAGTGGGATGATAGGTTGGAACGCGTCCATTTGGTCTAAGGAAAGGCTTATCAAAGGTCCTGTCTTGGTGAAAATCAAGTCTTGTGGGGAAAGTGCACAACCTCTGTAGATGGAAGAATCTAAGTAATTAGCCATGTCCCTGGTATTGGACAACTTAAGCATCAAGACATAGAAGCTATCAAGAATCTCCTCATCCCAATTTTCTAAGTTAAAACTTGTGGTTGAACAAGGGTGAAGGATCACCAATTTCTATTGGTGATTCCTTGGGAAAGTTTTGTCAAAGAAAAACTTAGGTTTTTCAACTAATAGGTAAAATCTATTTTGAGCAAAGCAAGCCTAAGCTACACTTAGCCAAATTCATGTAGTATCTAGATGCTAGTATTGTACTAAGGTATCACTTGCCAATACTATTCCAATGTATTGACCCACTGTGGCTGTAACTTGTGATGTTGCAGGTATATTTTAATGATGATTAGGGGTTATGAGTCTACACTCAACATGCTTTCCTGTGGCACATGAAGATGAAGACTTATTTATCTTATTCTATAATTGAACTCTTGTATTAGGCTTGTGGCCATGGAGTTGTAAAAGGCTATGTTTGTCTCTGGAATGATATGTAATAATGACCTTTGTTTCTGTGTACTTCATCTTAAACTGTGGATGCTAGCATTGATCCAGGGACTAGCAGTGCAATCACAGGGATCCTTACCTTTATAAAGGGAGGGATCTTACACTTACTAAACATGTCCACAGGTTTATGGAGTGAAGTGTCGATAAAAGAATACGAACAAGAAGCATCACACTTACCATTGCACACTCATATAAGAAAGCAACTAACCATTATATAACTTATCTTGCAACCAAGTACAACAATAACAATAGAGATGCATAAAGATAAATCCTAATTGGAATTGGCAAACTTGTTCTTGGTCAGACAACACCTGGCAAATAGTTTCACAGAAGATTTTTGTAGAAGTTTCAAAACAGGAGCATTCTTTGCTCAAAAAGGTTTTTCACAAGTGAAGGCTTTCAAAGTAATACTCAATAGATAAGAGCTTTGTGCAAACAAGGAAGATAAAGAACATGATTGAATAAATCACCATATGAATGCTTGAAACACAACAACTCAAAAGCTTGTTGGAGATAGAGAGGAAGTAGGTTTACTGACTCAAACTGGTAACTAGGAGAAAGGTCCCTTCTTAGAGGGGAAGCAGGGATTATAAGTCATAAAGAGCTTCCAAACGATTATGGTACTTACTAGCTTTGAGCCCTCATTGCCCCTATCATAGGCATATTGAGATGATTAAGGTTAAAGTGCACAAAGATGGAGTATATGCTTGACGAAATATAAGTTGGCAATCTCATGTTCCTTGAATATAAGGTACACTCCTCATGCTACTCAACTTTGGTCACATGTAAGTTCTGGTCATTGTAAGTATTTGCATATCATTGAGAACCGCCAACAGGGTACCCCTTGCACATGGTACATGAGCTTTCCCATAACCAAAATGACAAGGAAAGCTGATAGTGAGCATCTCAGCGATCTTTTTATTTACTATGTGCACAACTTTTTATTAAGGATTCTTCATAGATGGCTCACTATGGTGATTCTGCAAGTTTCCACCATGATTAGGCATGGCTTAGGATAGCGGCCTAGTCGTTTCTCTAACACAGGATACAAACTCAATGGACTTACAAGTTCCCTCTTTATTTCACACCGTTGACATCCATAGACAAAAGAGCACGATATCAACTGTGTACAGAGTACAAGTGCAATGTTGAAAACGCTCCCTGTGACAGCACGGTTCTGCTAATTCCAACGTACAGATACAAGCATATACAAATTCGATGGCACAATGGTTCAGGTCTATTAGGGGCAAGAAATAAAGTGTGCCATCAAGGTCGTGAGAGCTTTACTAACTAGTTTTCTCATAACAAAATACTTTTTGATTCGAAAGTTAGATGAAGCTTGAGAATTTGCTTGGAATAGCAACAATGCTACTAGGTAGATATGGTGGACACAAGTGGCAAAAGTTTTGGTTCAAAGGGTTTTGGAAACATGAGAAGTATGCCTTCTCAAAACCGGTTTTTGGCTAGCAAGGCTGGGCAGCAAGCAAGAGAGTTGAAAGAAATAAGCAAACATACAAGTAATAATGACAAACATGCAATCTTCCTTGAAGACACAAAAGAATCTTAAATAAAGAATACTAAGCTTATGAGCCAACAAGAAAGAAAACAAATGATAAAAAATACCTGTAATCTTTTTTTATTTCTCATTCAAAGTAATGTTACTGACCAGAACTCGGTTTGCCAAAACCAATTTAGATCCACTTGATGATCCCAAAGTGGTGGAAATACACATCAACAAGATCCATCATATAATAGAGATTGCAAACTAAAAATAAGAAGTGCAAAAAGTAAAAGATGAGACTTTTCATTAATATTCAATAAAGGCACTCACACCAAGGGATACATAGATAATCAACTAATGGAGAGATACTTCCACATGCAAACATAACTATAAGATAACCTCTCTACCACAGATATGAATCCACCAAAAAGTTGAAGATAAAAGATAATGGTGGTGATACCGCGGCACTCCCCCAAGCTTGGAACAAGCCAAGGGGATGCCAAACCTGATGATGAATTACTCCTTTGGTGGTGGTGGTGTTCTATTAATAAGCTCTTCAAGAAGTTTCTTCAAATCCTCCATATTGAAGGTTAGAGTATGAATTAACTCCGAATTATGCTCAATGCAGCCCATGATCAACTCGGACCGAGGATCCTAGTCCTTGTTATTCTTTCTCCATTCTTCCCTATTAGAGTGTTTCTTCCATGTACTGTTAGAACAAGGAATACTAGGAGGAAGTGTGCGTGGAGCAAGGATATGACGCAGAGTTCTCCCTCCTATAGACATATGTGATGTCCTCTTAAGCTTGGTAGGTTTTTCCACCAATCCAATGCTTGCGACGGTAGGGCGAGTGTCCGGCAATCCAATGCTTGTGACGGTAGGGCGAGTGTCCGGTTGCTTGTCCTCCTCCATGTCACCTTCATACCCTACCAAAATCTCCTCCACCTTGGGGACTTGAGGTTCTTCTTCCTCGGGCTTCTTACCTTTGTCGTTGGTGGAGACCATGGTTCTCTAAACTAGAGAAGATTTCCTGATAGAAACCTATCGAAACGAAAACACGATGAGAACACGATGCCCAAACCTAGGGGGATCCGGGGGATTATATATTACTAAGTTTCAAGGCATACGGAAGGTTCTGATACGGAATCAAAGCAGAGTCGAAGCTCGGGGGTGGCACACCCCCTCTAGGCGCGGGGCAAGGTAGGCCCGTGCCTAGGGTGGGTTTGGCTACCCCGGCCTCCGGTTCTTTCTCTGTTCTGTCTTGTAATCTTCCTTATGTATTAAAAACATAAAAAATATAAAAAGATTGGATTTTCACGAACCTTCTGTTTTCACCACTTTTACCTATTCAAAGACGAACTCTGCAGATTCCTTTTCTCTTTCTCCTGAGAATTTCCTTCATACAAAAACTTTGCACAAACTCAATGACAACATTAGTGTAAGAAAAAACAATAAACCTTTGGGTACACACTTCAACTAAAAACCCATCAAAACAAAAGCTTCTGTAAGAGGCAAATGCAAATGATGGCAGAAATTTGTCAAAACAGACCAGCAGGTAAAGATTGATTTTTTCGAAGACCTTCTGTTGCTCAAATCAAAAAGTAGAACTGATGAAACTTGGGTAACAACCTGGAGAACAAGCACAGAAAAATGCAGCTCCATCCGACATACTGAGCTGCTTCACGAATTTATAAAATACAGAACAAAAATCTGTCCTAGGACAACCAATTTTCACAACTCCTATACTTCACAAAAGCAGTTGAACTTGACACAAAAACCAAAACAAAAAGGATAAGGAGCGGTTATTACTGAGGTAATAACTTCCAAGACTCGACAAAACTCTTGGATTATCTTCCAACAATTACTTTTCTTTAATGCCTTTAAGTTAGGATTGAAACTTCCAAAGATGCTCACATAGGATATATATATCTGAAATGAAAGAGAGCATCAAGAAGCAAATAACCAACACACTTGAGTCTAACCCAGTTCCTATGCATGGGGGTATCATGAGAAAACGAATTGTTGAAGCAAAAAAGCCACTAGCATAGGAAAACAAAACAGATGCAACTTCAAAGCTTTCAACATAAAACGGCGAAACTTAACATCATTGAGATGCATAAAACCATGTTTCCCTCTATCAAAATAACTTTCAGTACCACTCTGAATAAAGTTGACAATATAGCTGTCACTGGCAACAACTTTATCATCTGAGTAAGCATACTTATTGTCATCAAAAATAGGTCCAAGGTCATAGACTGGATCAATAGAAGCAAGTTGTTCCATCCTGAAATCTTTATCAAGCAAGCTATTTTCACAAGGAGCTTTAGAAAATTTGGAAAAGTTCAACTCATAAGAATATCCATCAAACTTAGTTAAAAAAAATTCCTTCTTACAATAAATAATAGCTCCACAAGTGTTCAATAAAGGTCTACCAAAAATTATAGGACAAGTTTTGCTAGATGCTGAATTAAGCACTAGAAAATCAACACGATACATAATCTTACCACAAAGAACCTCCACATATGGGGCAAATGGATTCCTTATTAGCAAGGTGAATAACCACATCAATGTCCTCAAGCTCACAAGGACCAATATCATGCATAATTTGCCTGTAAAGCTCATCAGGAATATCACTAGAACTAGCACCAATATCACATAAACCATAGTAGCAATGATCACCAATTTTAACAGAAAGTACAGGGGCACTAGCTTTTCTAGCTTTACTAGGATGAGAGATAATATTAGAAGCATCTTCACAAAAGACAATATGCTCATCCTCTATATTTCTAGTGATAGTGTCTTTCATAATAGCTACTATAGGTTTATCACTCAAATGCTTACCAGGCTCCACAGTTTTCATTTGTCACATCCCAAAATTTTCCAAATTTTGAAATGTGAAAAATAAATAAACAAAATAAATAATTGTTGAAATTTAGGGTGAAAAGAAACTTTTTGATTTCAAATGTAAACATCAAAACCCTACTTGAACAAATTTTGAATAAAATGGAATCCAACAAAATTCAAATCAAGTGAAATGCATTCATGAATGAATGTATCTTGAAATTCAAACTTGGGAGAAATAAACCAAAACCCTAAACCCTAAAGGAATAAATCTTTTCCAAGATCTCTCGAAGACTAAGGATGTGATCCATATAAAAATTCAACAACAACCATTTTATAAATGATAAAAAATGATAAATAAAAAATATTATAAAACCATATAAATTGATTTCATTTAATTTGGAGTCACGGATAAAATCATATGAATTTAATAAGATAAAAGGAAATAAACTCCAAAGCTTATAAAGCTCCTATCTAAAATCCATACCAAATTGTGAACAAATGAATCCTAAAAGGATTTAAAAAGGAAAAAAATTATTAAATAAATTAGACAAATTGGATTCACCAATTTTGGATCTATAAATAAAAAGATGTAGATTTTATAAGACAAAGAAAGAAATAAATAAATAGGGAATATTTAAAAGCCAAATTAAATCTTGGCCAAACAAATGAAATGAAAGATTTTGGAATAATAAAAAGGAATAAAAGATTATTTAAATAAAATCATAAGGATTGAACAATATCCAATTTTGTTTAAATAAAGACAAATTGCCTAAACTAAATAATAAATCCCAAGGAAATTATTTTGAAGACAATTTAAATTAAATCCATAAGAAAATGAAATAAAGATAATCCAAATGAAATAAAGGGATAAGGAATATTCAAATAAAATAATATGACGTTAACCAAATTCTATTCTATTTGAATAAAGACAAAATCCCTAATAGAAATGATTAATTAAATCATGGGAAAACAATAATTGGAATTTGCCCAAGTGGAATAAAAGTTATTTAATTAACTTAAATGGAATAAAAGAATTATTTGAATAAAATTATATGGAATTAAAACCATATTTGATTTTGTTTGAATAAAGACAAATGCTCAATTTAAATGATTAATAAATCATCTTAAAAATATTTCAAATAATTCAAAGTGAATTATTTGACACTCTAATAAATAAATAAAACCTACTGACAAGGTTTTGATAAAAATTGGAATTCAAATAGAAGTTTGAAAATGTATTTAAAATCTTATTTGAATAGGAGACAAAATGTCTATATTAAATATATAACAAACCATAAAGAGAATAAAATAAATATTCTAAATGGATTGTTTAATTACATAAATGAAAAGATTAAAATCTTACTGAAAAGTTTGGAAGGTTCTGAATTCAAATGTTTGTTTGAATTGTTTGAAAAAATTCAAAACAGAATAAAAGAAACAAGAAGAGAAAAATAAACAGGAAAGAAAAAATAAGACAAACCAGCCCAACAAGCCCCAGGCCCAACTAAGCCCAGCAAGCCCACCTCTCTCCTCTCGCCCGAACCATTTTCTCCTACTCACTAAGGAACCCACGCAGTTGATGACGATTGGACCCCACCTAAAACATCTCTGTCTTGCTGATAGAACGAACCCACTTGTCAGTCGTCGTTTTCACCCACGCGGCCAGTTCTTCCTCCCTCTCTCTCCCTTTTTTTCTTTGATTCGCGAGTTTAATGTAACACCCTAGTTTTAGTTAACCTATATTAGGGTTTGTTTTGTGCATCATAAGCATCATCTCTATTAATGCATGCAATAAAGAATAGAAAAAACCCTAAAACCCTAGCTTCTCCCTCTCTTTATATTTGAAAAGTATCAAAATATGTGGAGCCCAAATTTTTTTAGGGCCCCTCTAGTATTTCAATATTTTTTAAAGCCTCTGGTATTTTTGAATCACTCAAAAACATATTTGAAATGAAAATGCAAAACAAAAATTACAAAGCAGAAAAAGAGAAAAAGCTTTTGATAAAAAAGATGACTAGCAGCCGAACCAGGCCGCAGCCCAGCCGGCCCACTCCTCACTTTCCTCTCCTTGTCGCCCACGTGCATCACCCTGCAGCACCCGCGGCCCAGCAGAGGCCTGCTCTAGCCCGATACCATTTCGCCCTCGTCGTATTTGTCGACGACGGGGAGCTGCTCGTTGTCGCCATTGCAGCCGCCCGATGCTGTCGACCATCACGATGCGTCACTCCGCCCCCGGCCAAGGATAAGATCCTCCTCGAGCATGTATCTCTCCTTCCCTGGCTCCCCTGGCTCTCCCCTCCCCTCTCTCTGCGAACAGACCAAAACCCTAGCCCGCAGAACCGCCGGCGTCCCGCCGTCTCCGGCCACCCTAAGCCTCGCCGAGCAGCCCAGGACAAGCGCCGCGTCTTCCTCCTCCGTGAAGCGTGCAAGCTGGGAAGGCCTCGTCTCGAAGGAATCGAGTTCGTTCCCGACACCGGCCGCCACAGTCGATGCTTCGATTCGCTGTCGTCCAGCCTTGCCTCGCCTCCTCGACCACCCTAGTGCATTCCCAGTGAGCTCAGGAGCACGCTCGTGCTCTTCAATCCCTCCCCCCTCCTCTCTATCGTCTCCGCCACGAGCACCCGTGTGTGCCGCCGTCGGAGCTCGTCGGAGCTCGTCGGAGCCGAAGCTCTGGTGACCTTCTTTGAGCGGCGCCTCCTCCTTTGCACTTGCCTTGCTGCGCTGATTCGAGCGGAGCCAGTCGCGTGCCCCCGCTTGCGTTGCCTACTGTCGCGCCGACCGTAAGCCTGCTGCTACATTGCAGTGACGTGGCTGCCAGGTAACTGAGGTGGCCATGGGCCCCTTTGTGAGCCACGATGGGTAGGCACTGCCTCGGTGAGAAATAACAAACCACCCCCCTGTCCCAGTTTGCCTGCATGGAGGCTGAGGTGTCTAGAGGCCCACCTGTCTGTGCCTGTAGCTAGCCCAGGCGTCGGTGTAAAAAGGATTTCCAGATTTATTTAAATTAACAAAAAAGTTTAAGAATTTTAGAAATTGTTTGAATATTGTAAATTCAATAACTTTTGATTTATAAGTCAGAAAAATACAAATAATATATCAAAATGTTCAGAAAAATGAAACCTAGCTATTTAAGCTATCATAATGCATTGATCAACAACTAAAATGACAAGTTTAATTATAGAACTAATCAACCCCTCTCATATGATTCTGGAGTTTTCCTGAATTAGGGTTTCTACCCTTCGGAACCCCGATTAAGTTGTCGAGCATGCCTTGGGGTTACATTCCAATGCAATTTAACTTGTCATATCATCATCCTTGCTTGAGAATTGTATTGATGCCATGTGTTGATTGTTTTCCCCTTTGTTTCTGGTATTTGGTTATTTCCAGTAGAATACGATGCCGAGATCGAGATTGAAGACCGAGATCAAGACAATCGAAGATCGACAAACAATACTTGACCAACTTTAACCAAGTCAAGATCAAGGCTTCCGAAGATCTATTTATCTGCTATCAACTGGCAAAGGCAAGCATAGCCCCACCATGATATAATCCTATGATTTCGAAGCATTTCAATTCCTGCCATGATGCATACGATTCTACTGTGGTCTTTTATCGGTAGATAGAGTATCCTATCTATTGCATACTTCCTTGAGCTTATATTACCTGATCCACTGCTCCTACCATAACTAGGTTTGGCTTGTGTGCACTGCTAGAGTTTATATATATGGCTTGCTTAGCCATGCATAGCTGTTGAGTCTGGTCCATCCAGATGATGTATCAGATGTAGATAATCTAGTATGACAGGAGATCATGATGAGATGATGTCAGAGGTGATATGAGTTAAATATGCTAATGCTTGTATGGGAGGCCACGGTGGGATGTGGTTTTTCTAGTCCCATGCTCGCCACCATTAGGAACTGAGTTCTTGCCTTCGGAACCGAGACGAGCATACAGCCACACGGGGCTTGGGAACCCCTCGCCTGATTAACTTGCCTAGTAGATTCCATGAGTCACATAGTTCAGGCGTTCCATTCGACATATGCATAGAAAATCTTTTGAAAGATTTGCCGGGTGAAGTTGGTGCATTCATAACAGGTAGGTAAGCGTGGACCGGGTTGCTTGGGGTAGATGGCGCCCCTGTTAACCAACCTCGCCTCACATATTTAAGTACCGGCTTCGGGATTTGACCCGTTACGGCAGAACCATACTTATTGCGTGACTCATGGTCTCGGTGAAAGCAAGGTAAAGTTCGTGGCCAACCACCCTCTGCCAGCCTTCCAAGGAAGAGGGCTAATAGCTTGGCATTAAGAGTCGGTTGGTACGTGTGGGTAAAGTTGTACACCCCTAAAGGGTAATAATCTTTTCGACAAGCAGTGTTCACGGTTATGAACGCTTGGTGACCAGATTCTAAGATCATAGAGAACTTGAACCTAATCGTAAAACTGGGCAGATCAACAGGTGCTTAAGGATGTTTCCTCATGGGTACGAGGGGGTGATCCTAGTTGGTAGATGATGATGATTGGTGCATGTCAAAAGATGATGATCAATATTTCGGAGATGTTGCTCTCTTATCCCTTTTAAAATTACTCTGACTAGACGAGCTTCTTCTCCCTCTTGTTTTATAAACAAAAGATGGCTTTATGCAAAACAACTCCACCAGCCATGAGTCTTGTTGAGTACACCCTGTACTCACCCTTGCTTTGTTGATAATTTTGGAAGATTAAGTGTTCCCTGAAGATCAGTTTGGTACTACATCGACATCGACGAGTAGCTTGGGGTTCCCGGCCGGCAGCCTGAAATCTATGGGCTGGGACATCATCGTTATGCTTTAGGCCTCTTAGGCCATTTGTTAAGTTTGCTATACTTAATAGCATAATTTTCCTTCCGTTGTTTGATGTTTGTGGTCAGTGACCTCTGCTTGTAATAGTTTTGTTCTCTGCTCAATTAGGAGCTTGCTGTAATAAATTCTATGTCGTAGGGTCATTGTTGTGTTACCGATTCTTCACTGGATATTCTCGAGCTCAAGGTTAAGCTTATGTAAGACGGAGGTCTGGGATTTGTTTAGCCCAGATCCCGAGGGTGTCACATTTAATTCGCATTACTGCCGCCCTAATTCCGCCCAGTAATCATGCTCGTTAACTCACCTGTCTCTCCTCTCTCTTTCCCCTCTCACACCATGCCTAGTGAGCCACCAGGCTGCCTCAAATCCCTGCAGCAATGCCACTGACCCCAACAACCTTCCCCGGCCAATTCCAGCGAGCACGGACTTCCCCTTGCCTCCCAGATCCCACAAGCTTGTTTCCCATCTCCCTATGCACCTGCCCGTGCCTTCCTCTCTCTCGCGCGTGCCCTATATCCTCGGCAACGACTTCAACCGAGCACCGCCGTCGTCTGCCATTTCTCCGGTGAGCTCCCCTGGTAAAAACCGACCTCCCCTCTCCCCCTCTTTCACACGCGTGCACTCGCCACGACCTTGCACATCTAACAGCGTCTCTATTTGGATCTGGAATGCACCGCAGCTTCGCCTCCGTCTTCGACAGAACATGCCCGACGCAGACACAAACTCTGGTGAGGAATCCCCTTTGATCCCATGTGCCCCTTCGCCAACCACGAGTATGTTGAGCATCAGCAATGCACGGCGAGTCTGGTGAGCTATTACTCTTCCCCTCTCACTTCCTGTATCGCCGGTAACGCCACCATCTGAGCGCTCTGCCGCCAGCCACCATCGTCGCGCGGCCCATCCTTGGTCACTCGTACGTCATCCGTCAGATCACGATCGCGTGGCTAGGATAGATGACTTAACGAACCGGTATGATTACATCTGAGCCGCACAGATTCATTTTAATCCTATGGTCTATAATTCCTGATCCAACCGAAGCGGCACCGTCCAATAGGATTGCGCCACGTGGCCTGAGTTATGTTTTAAAACAGAAACATTACTATTAGATGTTAGAATTTGCAAAATTCATAAATTTAAAACTACATGTCCAAATTTTACAAATTTTATATCACTGGATTCAGAAAGCTGTGAACTTTCCAACCATGCACTTTTTTTAGTATTTTGCTTCTGTAAAATTGATTGTTTTGTAGGAACTTGTCTAAGCCTATTTTGTGTATACAATTTATTCTAGAAATGATTTTAGGGTAATATATTTTGTAAATGAATTGTTTTGAACCTACTAACCATAGAAACCAACTTTTAGATTTAAAATTGTATTTTGTGAAGCTAAAGAATAAATCTTTGAATAAAAGCATTTCTAGTTAAATAAAAATACTTTTTGAGTAAAATCTTTGTTTATGTTTTAAAAATACTTTTTGAGTAAAACCTTTTGAAATTTTTTTGAATTAAAAACTCTGACCCTAAACACCAAGTTTTTGGATTTAAAAATATATTTGGTGAACCCTATAAAATATTACTTTGTATAAAGGCATTTCCAACAAAATAAAATATTGCCTTGATTTAAAAATGGTTTATAGGTAAAACCTTTTGCAAATGGTTTTAATATGAAACACTTTGACCATAAACTCTAACCTTTTTGGTTAAAAATATATTTGTCAAACACTAGAAATTATTACTTTGATTTGAACCATTTCTAGCAAAACAAAAATGACTTAAAGTGGCCATTTTCACTAACTTGACTTAAAATGGTTTTGCCACTTTTATAAATGACCAATAGATGTTTTAGAATGCTTATAGCCTAATAGAAACCACTTTTCCAAATAAAACAATCTTTGGCATGCTTGCATGCATTACTTTGTTTTTATTATTCCTTGTGATGAATTGCTTGAATGGTAGAACGAATTTGTGCCTTGATTGAATTGTAGTGAAATTTGAAGAGTGTGACTATTGCAAGAACAAGGAGTGAACTTATATTCTCTACCAAAAAGGAAAGTGGTGCTTCATACTTTTGTCCTATTATTTTCACTATGCATTAGTGATATTTTGAGTAGGACTTGCATGGAATTTTACTAAGTATGCTATGGCATGGGAAATCCCAGTAGATGATGTCTTAGTAGAATTTTCCTAAGTGAAAATCCCTACTACTATCATGCTTAGCTTAGCTAGTAGAAAACAAGGGTGGATTATATTCATGCT
Organism: Avena insularis; assembly: GCA_023614405.1. Taxonomy (NCBI): domain Eukaryota; kingdom Viridiplantae; phylum Streptophyta; class Magnoliopsida; order Poales; family Poaceae; genus Avena; species Avena insularis. The sequence continues at coordinate 161,264,627 of CM042695.1, read as the reverse complement.
ATGAAATATTTCTAAGTCAATGACTTGTGTTTTGTTTAATAAATCAACTATGTGAATGAAACACCTGGGTGGAATGGTGAGAATGGATTTATGTTGAGTGGTTACACAAGGCCAGAGGACTGGTGAACCTTGTGTATCACGTTTGTGGAAAGCCACCCAGGAACAAAGAGATCTGAGATGTCAAATGTTGAGAAGCTTCAAGTGCAGCCACATGGCATTATGGGCTCTGCCTGGATCATATAGGTTGCAATAACTTATCCAAATGCACAGTTGGTGGTAGGGGATGTTAGGTTTGGGAACGCGTCCATTTTGGTCTAATGGAAGGCTTCTGAAAGATCTTGTCTCGATGCATGTCGAGTCTTGTGGGGAAAGTGCACCACCTCTCTCGAGAGTAAAATCTAAGTACTTAGCCGTGTCCCCGGAAATGGAAAATCTGAGCATTAAGACATGGAAGCTATCAAGAATCTCCTCATCCCAATTTCTAAGTTAAAAACTTGTGGTTGAACAGGGTTAAAGGATCTTCAATCTTTGATTGGTAGATGCCATGGGTGATTCTAACAAACAAAAACTTAGTGTTTTCAAATGATGAGGAAAATCTATTTTGAGCAAAGAAAGCCTAAGCTCCACTTAGCCAAATGCATATAGATGATAGATACCACTATTCTTCCATAGTATCACTTGCCAATAAAATTCAAATGTATTGGCCTTGTGGCTGTAACTTACTATGTTGCAGGTTTGTTTGATGTTAGTGAAGTGTGTTGATTAGGATTTCAAGTCTACAACCAACATGATTGCCTGTGGCACTTTGAAGATGAAGGACTCCATGCTATAGTTATTTCTGCTGCATTGTAATGAGATAGCGAAATGAGCTATGTAAGATGTCATGAATTATTTTATTCCTGGTTATAAAGTTGTATTATGACCTTTGTTTCTTGATATTACTTCTTAACTGTGGATGCTAGCTATTGATCCAGGGACTAGCGTTGTAAACACACGGATCTCTACCTTATTAAAGGTTGGGACCTCTACATCATTGTACCTTTGTTATTTGCACTAATAATCATAGAATACTCCTTTACCTTAGCTGGGAAATGCATTTTATCAACATGAGGTTCAGGCACAATATGATTAGTAGTATAAACTTGAGTACTTCTAACCGGAACATGATTAACAACATTTTTATAAGGAGCATGGTACTTATTCCACTTCTTTTTGGGAATTTCTATGTAAGAGGCAAAGGCCTTAAAACAGTTGGCAATACTTTGGGAATCTATACCAAACTCATTGGTAATATCACGGAAGTTATCAGTTCCCATAAAAGATTTAATGCATTCATAATCATAGTTTATACCTAAATTTCTTCCTTTGTCATTCTCCCAAGCTTCAGCGTTCTCTTGAATATGGTCTAAGAGATCCCATTTAGCTTCTTCCTTCATACGTGTGAATGATCCAGCACAAGAAGCATCTAGTAAATCTTTATCATGAAGAGAAATCCTAGCATAAAAGTTATTGAGAATAATATTGTTAGGGAGTTCATGAATAGGACATTTAAGCATTAGTAACTTCAATCTCCCGCAAGCTTGAGCTGTACTCTCTCCATCAAGAGGCCAAAAGATATATATAAGATTTCTATCCTTATGAATCTCACTGGGAGGATAAAATTTAGAGTAAAAGAGAGATTCCATCTCCTCCCATTCCATGGATTGCCCATTCTTCAGCAGCTTATACAATTCTTTAGCTCTCCCTTTCAAGGATATGGAGAGTAACTTCTTCTTCACCTGTTTAGTTGTGATACCTGCACACTTAAACAACCCGCATAATTCATGGATAAAAAGCAAGTGATCACCAGGATGGACAGTTCCATCCCCAAAATAATAATTATCCATAACACGATTCACAATACTTGTAGGTATCTTAAAAGGATCTATCTCAACAAGAGATGGTTCATCTACTACCCTAGTAGGGGTAGTAGTTTTCCCAAACAGAAAACCAAGTGGGTTATCCATATTGGAAACAAAGTAACAAGTAGTAACAAAAGCAATACTCATAGTAAAAGTTTCCTTTACCAGTTCCACTCTTCAATAGCGCTTCACTCCCTGGCAACGGCGCCAGAAAATAGTCTTGATGACCCACAAGTATAGGGGGTGTATCGTAGTACTTTTGATAAATAGGAGTGTTGATCCCAACGAGGAGAAGAAGGTGCTGAACGGTGGTATGGAGCAGGAAATCCCTGTGAATACTTAGCAAACGAATTTTTAGTGGTTTTCCGATAAGGCAACAAAACAAAGAACAAGTAACAAAAGTAACGAACAAGCGGAGCAAGTGGCCCAATCCTTTCTTAGCAAAGGACAAGCTGGTGGAAATACTTATAAGGACTTAACGTTCTCGAGGACACATGGGAATTCTGTCAAGTGCTTTCGCTTCAAATAGCTGAGTACTCTTCTCTGGTGTTGTAAGTGTTGTGTGGGTGAACCTATGCTAACATACCTCCCTTACTTGGAATAATACATACTTGTGATTAAAGCCCCTGCAAACATCCGTAACTACAGGAAATTAATTAAGATATAAATCTAAACACAACCTTAAACTCTGAGATCCTATGCTCCCTTGTGCAAAGGTGTCCTTGCGGGGGTTCATGTTTCTATCACTCCGGCAACCCCACAATTAGTAGCCAAATACACAATGCATTCCCCAAGGGTCATAAATGGTGGAGTATCATGTAGTCGACGTTCACATTACACCACTAGAAGAATAGCACCACAACTTAAATACTAAACCATTGAATAATAACTCATCACATATTCACTACTAACAACATGACTTCTCCCATGTCCTCAAGAACTAAACGAACTAATCACAAGACATCATATGGATCAAGATCAAAGATGATATGATAATGGATAACAATCTGAACATAAACAATAATCCAATGGTTCCACTCACAAGCATCAACTACAATAGTAATTAACACCGGGAAAGTTTCCCCTAAGAACTAAAGCAATATCCAACACAATTGTTACAATGGGACGGAGTGGTGATGATGGTGCTGGTGGAGATGATTATCCCAATGAAGCCTAGCTTGATGATGCTGTTGATGGCGACGGTCTCCCCTCTTCGGGAAGGAATTCCCCTGGCAGAAATCTGTCTGCCGGAGAGATCTTTCTCTCTCGGTGTTTTCCGCCACTAGAGGCGGCGGAAATCTATCTGTGGTCGCTCCCCTAGGCTTAGTTTTCCGTAGGGAACATATAGGTGGAGGGGAGGAGTCGGAGGCCGGGCAGGTGGGCCACACATGCCCTAGGCGCGGGGTTAGGTGGGCCCACGCCTAGGGGGGTGTGGGCCCCCTGCGGCCCCTCTTCGCTCCTCCTTCTGGCTTCCTTCGTCTTCTTGGTAAAATAATATGTTTCCATATTTTTCTGGTATTTTTCTGATATTTGCGAAATTGCACCGAAACGCCTTCTTTTCCATCATAATCCAGACTCTAGCAGTCCATCCTCCAAGAATCATCCAACATGCATAAACAGATGAAAATCCATAAGTGATACCTCATAATAAGACAAATATGAATGAATAGAGGTAAATTATGATATAGAAAGGTGATGCAAATTGGGCGTATCAACGACTTCCTCGCTACTCGCCATACTATGAAGAGAAGGTTCAACAACCTTTTCGAGTTGTACCTTCCGACTACTCACACCTTTCGCGAGAAACTCTTTCTCTAGAAAGGATCCATTCTTCGCAACGAAAACCTTGCCCTTGGATTTGTGATAGAAGGAATACCCAATAGTTTCCTTAGGGTATCCTATGAAGACGCATTTTTCCGCTTTGGGTTCGAGTTTATCCGGTTGAAGTTTCTTCACATAAACATCGCATCCCTAAACTTTAAGAAATGACAGCTTAGGTTTGTTTCCAAACCACAATGCACACGGTGTCTTTTCAACGGATTTAGATGGTTCCCGATTTAAAGTGAATGCAGTAGGTTCTAGTGCATAACCCCAAAATGACAGTGGGAAGTCCGTCAGAGACATCATAGATCGAACCATATCCAATAAAGTACGATTACGATGTTTCGACACACCATTTCGTTGTGGTGTTCCGTCAGGTGTGAGTTGTGAAACAATTCCACACTCTTTCATATGAGTGATAAACTCGGACCTTAGATACTCACCTCCATGGTCGGACCGTATAAATTTGATCTTTGTATTACGATGATTTTCCACTTCACTCTGAAATTCCTTGAACTTTTCAAAGGTTTCAGACTTGTGTTTCATCAAGTAGATATAACCTTATCTACTCAAATCATGCGTGAAAGTAACAAAATAACGATATCCACCCCGCGCCGACACACTCATTGGTCCACATACATCAGAATGTATGATCTCTAATAAATATCTCGCCCGTTCCATTGAACCGGAAAATGGCGTTCTAGTCATCTTGCCCATAAGGCATGGCTCACATGTATCAAATGATTCAAAATCAAGTGATTCCAAAATTCCATCCGAATGGAGCTTCTTCACGCTTTTAACGCCAATATGACCTAGACGGCAGTGCCACATATATGTGGATATATCATCATTAAGTTTAATCCTTTTAGCATCAACATTATGAATATGTGTAACACTATTATCGAGATCCAACAGAAATAAACCATTCATCATCGCTGCATGACCATAAAAGATTTCATTCATATAAATAGAACAACCGTTGTTCTCAGATTTAAATGAATAACCACTTCGCATCAAACACGATACAGATACAATGTTCATGCTCAGTGCATACCTTGTGAGCATCCTTAGGATCGAGAAAACCCTTTGGTTTTATCATATATAACTCTTCCTCAATATTGCCATTAAGGAACGTGGTTTTGACATCCATCTGCCAAATATCATAATCGAAATATGCAGCAATTGCTAACATAATCCTAACCGACATTAGCATCGCTACGGGAGAGAATGTCTCATCGTAGTCAAATCCTTGAATTTTCCCAAACCCCTTTGCGACAAGTCGATATTTATAGACGGTCACATTACCATCAGCATCGGTTTTCCTTTTGAAAATCCATTTATTCTCCATGGCCTTTCGGTCGTGAGGTAAGACCACCAATTTCCAAACTTGGTTTTCGTACATGGATTTCATCTCGGATTTCATGGCTTCTAACCATTTGTTGGAATCCGGGCTCATCATCGCTTCTTCATATGTTGCAGGGTCATCAATTTCATCAACCATGAAATTCATAATAGGGTTTCTGTACAGCTCGGGAGATGCAGGCGTCCTGCTAGACCTGCGAGGTTCGGTAGTATTCTCTTTCAGAGATTCATGATCATTATCATTAATTCCATCTTTAGTTGGTGAAGCCAACTCCGGAACAACTTCCGACGCTGTGCTACTCGCCATACTATGAACAGAAGGTTCAAAAACCTTTTCGAGTTCTACCTTCCGACTAGTCACACCTTTCGCGAGAAACTCTTTCTCTAAAAAGGATCCATTCTTGGCAACAAAAACCTTGCCCTCGGATTTGTGATAGAAGGAATACCCAATAGGTTCCTTAGGGTACCCTATGAAGACGCATTTTTCCGCTTTGGGTTCGAGTTTATCTGGTCAAAGTTTCTTCACATAACATCACATCCCCAAACTTTAAGAAATGACAGCTTAGGTTTGTTTCCAAACCACAATTCATACGGTATCTTTTCAACGGATTTAGATGGTGCCCGATTTAAAGTGAATGAAGCAGTTTCTAGTGCATAACCCCAAAATGAAAGTGGCAAGTCCGTCACAGACATCATAGATCAAACCATATCCAATAAAGTACGATTACGATATTCAGACACACCATTTCGCTGTGGTGTTCCGTCAGGTGTGAGTTGTGAAACAATTCCACACTCTTTCATATGAGTGCTAAACTCGTAACTTAGATACTCACCTCCACGGTCGGACCGTAGAAATTTGATCTTTCTATTACGATGATTTTCCACTTCACTCTGAAATTCCTTGAACTTTTCAAAGGTTTTAGACTTGTGTTTCATCAAGTAGATATAACCGTATATAATCAAATCATGCGTGAAAGTAACAAAATAACGATATCCACTCCGCGCCGACACACTCATTGGTCCACATACATCAGAATGTATGATCTCTAATAAATATGTCGCCCGTTCCATTGAACCGGAAAATGGCGTTCTAGTCATCTTTCCCATAAGGCATGGCTCACATGTATCAAATGATTCCAAATCAAGTGATTCCAAAAGTCCATCCGAATGGAGCTTCTTCATGCTTTTAACGCCTATGTGACCTAGACGGCAGTGCCACATATATGCGGATATATCATCATTAAGTTTAACCCTTTTAGCATCAACATTATGAATATGTGTAACACTATTATCGAGATCCAATAGAAATAAACCATTCATCATCGATGCATGACCATAAAAGATTTCATTCGTATAAATAGAACAACCATTGTTCTCGGATTTAAATGAATAACCACTTCGCATCAAACACGATACAGATACAATGTTCATGCTCAGTGCATACCTTGTCATCATCCTTAGGATCGACAAAACCCTTTGGTTGTATCATATACAACTCTTCCTCAATATTTCCATGAGGAACGCGGTTTTGACATCCATCTGCCATATCTCATAATCAAAATATGCAACACTTGCTAACATAATCCTAACTGACTTTAGCATCGCTACGGGAGAGAATGTCTCATTGTAGTCAACTCCTTGAATTTTCCCAAACCCCTTTGCGACAAGTCGATACTTATAGATGGTCACATTACCATCAGCATCGGTTTTCCTTTTGAAAATCTATTTATTCTCCACGGCCTATCTGTCGTGAGGTAAGGCCACCAATTTCCAAACTTGGTTTTCATACATGGATTCCATCTTGTATTTCATGGCTTCTAACCATTTGTTGGAATTCGGGCTCATCATCGCTTCTTCATACATTGCAGGGTCATCAATTTCATGAACCATGAAATTCATAACAGGGTTTCCATACATCTCGGGAGCTGCACGCGTCCTGCTAGACCTGCGAGGTTTGGTAGTATTCTCTTTTAGAGTTTCATGATCATTATCATTAATTCCCTCTTCAATTGGTGAAGCCAACTCCGGAACGACTTCCGGTGCTATGCTACTCGCCATACTATGAAGAGAAGGTTCAACAACCTTTTCGAGTTCTACCTTCTGACTACTCACACCTTTCGCGAGAAACTCTTTCTCTAAAAATGATCCATTCTTTCCAACAAAAACCTTGCCCTCGGATTTGTGATAGAAGGAATACCCAATTGTTTCCTTAGGGTATCCTATGAAGACGCATTTTTCCGCTTTGGGTTCGAGTTTATCCGGTTAAAGTTTCTTCACATAAACATCGCATCCCCAAACTTTAAGAAATGATAGCTTAGGTTTGTTTCCAAACCACACTTCATACGGTGTCTTTTCAACAGATTTAGATGGTGCCCGATTTAAAGTGAATGCAGCAGTTTCTAGTGCATAACCCCAAAATGACAGTGGCAAGTCTGTCACAGACATCAAAGATCAAACCATATCCAACAAAGTACGATTACGACATTCCGACACACCATTTCGCTGTGGTGTTCCGTCAGGTGTGAGTTGTGAAACAATTCCACAGTCTTTCATATGAGTGCTAAACTCGTAACTTAGATACTCACCTCCACGGTCGGACCGTCGAAATTTGATCTTTCTATTACGATGATTTTCCACTTCACTCTGAAATTTCTTGAACTTTTCAAAGATTTCAGACTTGTGTTTCATCAAGTAGATATAACCGTATCTACTCAAATCATGCGTGAAAGTAACAAAATAACGATATCCACCCCGCGCCGACACGCTCATTGGACCACATACATCAGAATGTATGATCTCTAATAAATATGTTGCCCGTTCCATTGAGCCGGAAAACGGCGTTCTAGTCATCTTGGCCATAAGGCATGGCTCACATGTATCAAATGATTCAAAATCAAGTGATTCCAAAAGTCCATCCGAATAGAGCTTCTTCATGCTTTTAACGCCAATATGACCTAGACGGAAGTGCCACATATATGCGGATATATCATCATTAAGTTTAATCCTTTTAGCATCAACATTATGAATATGTGTAACACTATTATCGAGATCCAATAGAAATAAACCATTCATCATCGATGCATGACCATAAAAGATTTCATCCGTATAAATAGAACAACCATTGTTCTCGGATTTAAATGAATAACCACTTCGCATAAAACACGATACAGATAAAATGTTCATGTTCAGTGCATACCTTGTCAGCATGCTTAGGATCGACAAAACCATTTGGTTGTATCATATACAACTCTTCCTCAATATTTCCATTGAGGAACGTGGTTTTGACATCCATCTGCCATATCTCATAATCGAAATATGCAACAATTGCTAACATAATCCTAACTGACTTTAGCATCGCTATGGGAGAGAATATCTCATCGTAGTTAACTCCTTGAAATTTTCCCAAACCCCTTTGCGACAAGTAGATATTTATAGACGGTCACATTACCATCAGCATCGGTTTTCCTTTTGAAAATCCATTTATTCTCCACGGTCTTTCGGTTGTGAGGTAAGTCCATCAAGTTCTTGTAAAATCCCTCCTTTATAAAGGAAAAAGGATCCCTGTGATTGCAATGCTAGTCCCTGGATTATTGCTAGCATCCACAGTTTAAGATGAAGTACACAGATACAAAGGTCATTTATTACCCCCATTCCAGAGATAACATAGTCTTTACAACTCAAGGCCACAGGCCCAATACAAGAGTTTGATTAAGTAAATAAATATAAGTCTTCATCTTCATGTGCCACAGGCAAACATGTTGAGTGTAGACTCATGACACCTAATCCTCATCAGAGTAACCTGCAACATCACAAGTTACAGCCATAGTGGGTCAATACTTTGGAATAGTATTGGCAAGTGATACCTTAGTAAATTTTAAGTGGACTATATTACTATATGCAATTTGGCTAAGTGTAGCTTGGCTTGCTTTGCTCAAAATAGGTTTTTCCTATTAGTTGAAATCACTAAGTTTTTCTTTGTCAAAACTTTTCCCAAGAAACCACCAATAGACATTGGGGTCCTTCACCCTTGTTCACCCACAAGTTTTTACTTAGAAGTTGGAGTGATGAGATTCTTGATAGCTTCCATGTCTTGATGCTCAAGTTGTCCATTGCCATGGACTTGGCTAAGTACTTAGATTTTTCCATCTGCAGAGGTTGTGCACTTTCCCCACCAGACTTGGTTTCCCAAGAAAGGACCTTTCAGAAGCCTTTCCTTAGACCAAATGGACGCTCTCCAACCTATCATTCCCACTACCACCAGCTGTCCATATGGCTAAGTTCTAGCAACCTATGTGATCCAGGCAGAGCCCATATTGCCAAGTGGCTGCACTAAAAGCTTCTCAACACTTGGCCACTAAAATCCCTTTGTTCCTGGGTGGCTTTCCACAAGTGAGATACACAAGGTAAACCATACCCATGGGCCTTGTGTAACCACTCAACCAAAAACCACCAATCAAGTCCCTTTCCACCCAGGTGATTCATTGACTTAGTTGTTTTATTAAGAAAAACATAAGTCCAAAGACTTAAAAATATTTTCATCATAGCATGTATAATTTACCAACCCTTGTTTGCTACTAGCTAGGCTAAGCATGGCATAGATAGTAACTTAACTTAGAAATTTCCTAGCAATTCTACAACTACTTAGGATTTCCCAACATGGCATTTGGCAAAAAATAGTAACATGCAAGACTTAGCAAAATATTTATAATGCTTAGTATAAAATATAGGGATGGAAATATTCATGAAGTACCACTTGCCTTGGTAGTTGGGAGAGTAGCACTCTTCACAATCACAATCACTAGCACCAAAGTCTACACAAAGAATATAACCACAATCACATACAAGTCATATACAAGCAAAAATATACATGCATCCATGCAAGTTGCTAAGTGATGATTTTTGAAACTCAACCAAGCAAGTGCATAGTACTGAATTCTAGACAAGTCAAAACTTTGCCAAACCAATTTTTATTTAACACTAAAACAAATCCTAAACAATTCATACAACTAAATAAGCCCTACACAAGTTTTTGCAAAAGAAACCATTTTAACAGAAGCTAATCATTAAACACATTGCATATTTAGAAAGGGCTTGTCTTCCTGATTCCAACGGTATAAAATTTGTCAAATTCTAACGTGGGGATCAAAAGTTATAGCTAAATCAAATTTGGATATAAATCTAATTTCAAATTCTGTTTTTAAACAAACCCTAGCCACGCGTCTGTTTCCTATTGGCCCGTACCGGTTCGGGCGGATCGATCGACGCAGATCATTGGATTTAAGTGAACGTGCACGGCTCAGATCTAACGTACCGCTTCGTTTAAGTGATTCTATTACACGCGTTGGATCTAGATCCAACGGCGCTTGATCAAACGACCAAGTTCTGGAGGCGCGCGGCGACGACGAGCGGCGGAGCGCTCCACCAATGGCGGTGCCGGCGTTCTAGGTCGCTCGGGGAGGGGAGAGTGTGCTCACCAGAATCGCAGTGACGAGGCGAAGCTCAACGTGGCGGTGGCTTGGCAAGGGGCGCGCTGTAGTGGCCGTGGGATCTCGTCGGAGTGGATGACAGGGTCGGGCTCCGGTGGACGGCGACGTTGGCGATGTTCTGCTTCGCCCTAACGCAAACGGAGGTCATCAGTGTGTGCGCATAGGTCAGGCGAACAAGTCAGCGTCAAAGGGGAGGCACGAGGCGGTCAGATTTTACCTTAATCACTCGCCAGAGTTGGAGACGGCGTCAGTTTCTCACGGTGCACGTCGAAGACGAAGCTCTGGATCACAAACAGATGGGCAAAGAGGATCAGGAGGTGCGCAAGGAAGTTGCGAAGCTGCTCATATGAACCAGAGAGGAAGGGGCGCACGAGGTTTACCAGAATTGATCGCCGGAGTAGGCTTTGTCTGCGGCGGCACGAGAGCGAATACTGGCAGCCTGGTGGCGAGAAGGGTGTGCAGTGTGGGGGAAAATGATCGCGAGGGGGAGAGGTTCTTATAGCCGGAGCAGGCCGTGGAGTTACTCGCGGAATCAAGCGGATTTAACGCGACAGTGACTGCGGCGAGTAACGGCGGCGAGAGCGGCGCAGGCGCGCGTGATTGACAAAGACGACGACGGGGTCACGGGTCCACTTGTCAGCGAAATAAACAGAAGGGAGGTGGGGTCCTGGCGTCAGTGTCACATTTTTTCTTTTAATAAAAGATTTGGTTTTCAAAAGAAAAGGTAGACTTATAAATAAAGACTATTTTTATAGAGCCAAATTAAACCTTAGCCAAGCTTTTGAAATAAAATGTTTTGCTTTGATTAAAAGAGTAAAAATTTATTTAAATAAAATAATGAGGATTTAATATCCAATTTTATTAAAATAAAGGTTTTGCCATTTTAATTAAACATCAAAACTTATTTATTTATTTTAAACAAGTTTTCCAAGTATTTATATTTTCAAATAAAACCTACTGATTTGGTTTTGAAAATATTTAGATTTCAAATGGAGATTTTATTAAATAAATCAAAACCTATTTGAATTAATAATTAAGGTCTATTTTACTTAATTATTAAATAGATCCTAAAATAAAAATATTATTTTATTTTGGGACTTTGGTTTGTGTTGTTAAACAGGACCAAAACTCAATGCAAAGTTTGGAGGAAGTTGTTTTTGATTTGGTTGTTTGAATTGATTGTTTGAATTTCAAAACAGAAATTGAATTGGGAAAAAAAAGAATCAGAACAGAAAAAAAATAGAGCAAACTCAACCCAACTAAGCCTGGCCCAGCAAGCCCAGTTCCATCCCACCAACTCACCCCTCTGCGAAACGTTTTTCACTCCAACTCACACCCATGCAGTCGCAGACAGCAGGACCCCACCCTCCCCCTCTCTCTCTCGCTGCCAGACGGCCCCACTGCCGCGTCATCGTCTTCCTCACCCTGCGACCAGTTCTTCCCCACTCCTGCCATTGATTCCTCCGATTAAATTCGTCGTAACGCTGCGTTTATTCCTCGCTGTGATCAAGCCCATTTAACCGTAATGGAGTGATTTGAACTCATCGATCATAGGAAACACTTTGTGGTTTCAAAAATGTATTTGGTGAAGAAAAGAATGATTCTTTGATTTAAAACCAATTCTAGTCAAATAAAAATATGGTTTATTTATTAAAAATGGTTTTGAAGGAAAACCTTTGGGAAATGTTTTGTTTTAAACTCTCTGACCCCAAACACCAAGTTTTATGGTTTGAAAACATATTTTGTGAACCCTATAGATTAATGCCTTAGTAAAAACATTTCTACACCACATAAAATGATACCTTGTTTTGAAAATGGTTTATGAAGTGAAATCTTTTGCAAATGACTTGGCCACTTTATAAAATGACCATTAGGTGTTTTCAAATGTTTATGACCCATTAGGAACCATTTTTCAAAGAAAACAAAGCTTGGCATGCTTGCATGCATTACTTTGACTTTATCATTTTATGTGATGTTTTGCTTGATTGGTAGATTGAGATTGTGCCTTGCTTGATTGAATTGTAGTGACTTGAAGAGTGTGATTGTTGCAAGGACAAGGAGTGAACTTATAACCTCTACCAAAAAGGCAAGTGATGCTTCATACTTTTGTCCCATTACTTTCACTATGTATTAGTGATTTTTCTAAGTAAAAATTGCATGGAATTTTTGCTAAGTATAAACCATGCTATGGTAAAACCTAGTAGATGAAACCTTAGTAGAAATTTTCCTAAGTTAAGGTTGCTACTACTATCATGCTTAGCTTATCTAGTAGAAAACAAGGGTGGAATATATATTCACACTATGGAAAATTTTCTAAGTCTGAGGACTTGTGTTTTTGTTTAATAAAACAACTAAAGTTAATGAATCACCTGGGTGGAATGGTAATTGCTTGGTGGTTTTTGGTTGAGTGGTTACACAAGGCCAGAGGACTGGTGAGCCTTGTGTATCTCACTTGTGGATGGCCACCCAGGAACAAAGTGATTTGAGATGTCAAATGTTGAGAAGCTTCAAGTGCAGCCACTTGGCATTATGGGCTCTGCCTGGATCATATAGGTTGCTAGAACTTATCCATTTGGACAGTTGGTGGTAGTGGGAATGATAGGTTGGAGCGCGTCCATTTGGTCTAAGGAAAGGCTTCTGAAAGATCTTGTCTTGGTGAAACCAAGTCTTGTGGGGAAAGTGCACCACCTCTGCAGAGTGTAAAATCTAGGTACTTAGCCATGTCCCTGGTAAAGGACAATTTGAGCATCAAGACATGGAAGCAATCAAGAATCTCATCACTCCAACTTCTAAGTAAAAACTTGTGGGTGAACAAGGGTTAAAGGATCTTCAATCTTTGATTGGGAGATGCCTTGGGAAAGATTATTTTCTCAAGCAAAACTTAGTGTTTTCAAATGATAAGGAAAAATATATTTTGAGCAATGCAAGCCTCAACTACACCTAGCCAAATGCATATAGATAATAGACTCCACTATACTATCATAGTATCACTTGCCAATACAATTCAAATGTATTGACCCTTGTGGCTGTAACTTGTTATGTTGCAGGTTTGATTGATTTTAGTGAAGTGTGTTGATTAGGATTACAAAGTCTACAACCAATATGTTCGCTGTGGCACTTTGAAGATGAAGGACCCATGCTTATAGATATTCTGCTGCAATGTAATGTAATAGCCAAATGAGCTATGTAAGATGTAATAAAATTATGTTATTCCTGGTTATAAAGTTGTATTATGACCTTTGTTTCTTGATATTACATCTTAACTGTGGATGCTAGCTATTGATCCAGGGACTAGCATTGTAAACACAGGGGACTCTACCTTATCAAAGGTTGGGAACCTTACAGATGGTACCAGAGCATTGTGTTGCCTGTAGGATTTGTAACCCTAGGATTGGACAAAAACCCTTAGAAAAATAGGAGTTGTATTTGTTCCAAAACTTATTTACAAACAATCTTGTAAACTCTTTCCTCAACCATTTTGGTTTTGATTCTACATCTCATCTATTTCAACTTGATGGAAAAACCTACCCCATGGCCAAAGACTTCACCATGAGATAAGGACTTCATCAACTCTAATGACTTCAACATCTTCAACTCTAATGACTTCAACATCTTCAACATATTCACCAAGGACTTCAACCTTAGATACCACTAAGGACAAGTGAGACAAGAAATCTTGTTCAAGGATTTGGAGACTAAGGAAACACAACTTAGAAGGAGCCATCCTCACCTTTGAAGTTTTGTGACCAAGAGTTTTCCCAAGGAAACCATGAGCTCATGCAAGAAGGAATCAACCAAGAAAGAGATGGAAAGATCTCAAGAGAACCATTTAGATGGACCATCATATTTTGTTTAAGTCAAACACACCAACTTATGTGGTGTAACAAAAATATTTTTGGTTGCCTGAAAATATGCTTGGAAACTTGTGTTTGAGTGGAATGTTTGTTTGTGATTGCTTGCACATTGCTTGTGTGTGATTAGAATTATTTCCTTAGAAATATTCTGCCTACTCTAATCTCAATTCAACCCAAATAGATGACTTCTCCAAGAAACTCCAACATCAAGGATGGTGACAACAACAACAACCAAGAGGACAACATGAGAGAACTCATAGCAACCCAAAACTAGTTGAGCCAAGAGACAACTCAGCTTTTAGCCAACAACAATGGACTAGACCCAGCCATACAAAGGATTTTGAAACTTCAATCCCAATTGTTGCAAGGATTGGTTACTCAAATGATCAACATGGGAGAAAACTTTTCCCAAAGAGCTAAAGACAACAAGGATGACAAAGATGTTACTCTAGAAGGAACCCAAGCATACAATATTTGTAGAGACAAGGATCATACATGCAAGGAGCATGAAGATCAATGCCCTAATTGTGAAGAAGAAAGTCATATCTCTAGTAACTGCCCCAAGAAGAGAGAAAGATTTCCACCTTGAGGTGACATGTGAAGAGCATGAACTAAAAGAACTCCTAGCTTTGGAGAGACCCAAAAAGAAGAAGAAGGACATAAGCCAGTTGCAATGTTACAATTGCAAAGAGATGGGACACTATGCCAGTGAATGCCCAGAAAAGAAGAAGAGCCAAGAAGACAAACAAAAGCTAGTGAAACCCAAGATGAGGAAGGATTTTAGCCAAGTGATGTGCAACCACTGCAAAGGGTTAGGACATTATGCATCATATTGTCCAGAGAAGCCACCTCAAGACCTCAGCCTTATCACATGTTTCAAATGCAAGGAACTAGGCCACTATGCAAACTTCTGTCCAGGAAAGTTACATCAAGATCCCAAGAAAGCCAAGATGTAAACTAGTTGGAAATTTTTTAAGGGTGGTAGTACCCTAGTTGTTTGAGCCAACTTGTAACCCTAGCATCCCCAAATCTCGGGACGAGATTTATTTTAAGGGTGGTAGCCTGTCACATCCCAAGATTTTCCAAATCTTGTTATGTGAAAAATAAATGAATAAAATAAAACTTTGTTGGTTTTCAGGTAAGAAGAAACTTGAATCCAATTTGAAACTTTCAAAACCAATTTGGATCAAATAAAATCCTAAAGGGATTTAAAAAGTTAAATAAACAATAAAGTTAAAAATATTTGGAATTACTATTTTTTCTTTTAATAAAAGATTTGGTTTTCAAAAGAAAAGTTAGACTTATAAATAAAGACTATTTTTATAGAGCCAAATTAAACCTTAGCCAAGCTTTTGAAATAAAATGTTTTGCTTTGATTAAAAGAGTAAAAATTTATTTAAATAAAATAATGAGGATTTAATATCCAATTTTATTAAAATAAAGGTTTTGCCATTTTAATTAAACATCAAAAATTATTTATTTATTTTAAACAAGTTTTCCAAGTATTCTATATTTTCAAATAAAATCTACTGATTTGGTTTTGAAAATATTTAGATTTCAAATGGAGATTTTATTAAATAAATCAAAACCTATTTGAATTAATAATTAAGGTCTATTTTACTTAATTATTAAATAGATCCTAAAATAAAAATATTATTTTATTTTGGGACTTTGGTTTGTGTTGTTAAGAAGGACCAAAACTCAATGCAAAGTTTGGTGGAAGTTGTTTTTGATTTGGTTGTTTGAATTTCAAAATAGAAATTGAATTGGAAAAAAAAGAATCAGAACAAAAAAAAATAGAGCAAACTCGACCCAACTAAGCCTGGCCCAGCAAGCCCAGTTCCAGCCCACCAACTCACCCCTCTGCGAAACGTTTTTCACTCCAACTCACACCCACGCAGTCGCAGACAGCAGGACCCCACCCTCCCCCTCTCTCTCTCGCTGCCCCACCGGCCATCATCGTCTTCCTCACCCTGCGACCAGTTCTTCCCCACTCCTGCCATTGATTCCTCCGATTAAATTCGTCGTAACGCTGCGTTTATTCCTCGCTGTGATCAAGCCCATTTAACCGTAATGGAGTGATTTGAACCTACTGATCATAGGAAACACTTTGTGGTTTCAAAAATGTATTTGGTGAAGAAAAGAATGATTCTTTGATTTAAAACCAATTCTAGTCAAATAAAAATATGGTTTATTTATTAAAAATGGTTTTGAAGGAAAACCTTTGGGAAATGTTTTGTTTTAAACTCTCTGACCCCAAACACCAAGTTTTATGGTTTGAAAACATATTTTGTGAACCCTATAGATTAATGCCTTAGTAAAAACATTTCTACACCACATAAAATGATACCTTGTTTTGAAAATGGTTTATGAAGTGAAATCTTTTGCAAATGACTTGGCCACTTTATAAAATGACCATTAGGTGTTTTCAAATGTTTATGACCCATTAGGAACCACTTTTTCAAAGAAAACAAAGCTTGGCATGCTTGCATGCATTACTTTGACTTTATCATTTTATGTGATGTTTTGCTTGATTGGTAGATTGAGATTGTGCCTTGCTTGATTGAATTGTAGTGACTTGAAGAGTGTGATTGTTGCAAGGACAAGGAGTGAACTTATAACCTCTACCAAAAAGGCAAGTGATGCTTCATACTTTTGTCCCATTACTTTCACTATGTATTAGTGATTTTTCTAAGTAAAAATTGCATGGAATTTTTGCTAAGTATAAACCATGCTATGGTAAAACCTAGTAGATGAAACCTTAGTAGAAATTTTCCTAAGTTAAGGTTGCTACTACTATCATGCTTAGCTTAGCTAGTAGAAAACAAGGGTGGAATATATATTCACACTATGGAAAATTTTCTAAGTCTGAGGACTTGTGTTTTTGTTTAATAAAACAACTAAAGTTAATGAATCACCTGGGTGGAATGGTAATTGCTTGGTGGTTTTTGGTTGAGTGGTTACACAAGGCCAGAGGACTGGTGAACCTTGTGTATCTCACTTGTGGATGGCCACCCAGGAACAAAGTGATTTGAGATGTCAAATGTTGAGAAGCTTCAAGTGCAGCCACTTGGCATTATGGGCTCTGCCTGGATCATATAGGTTGCTAGAACTTATCCATTTGGACAGTTGGTGGTAGTGGGAATGATAGGTTGGAGCGTCCATTTGGTCTAAGGAAAGGCTTCTGAAAGATCTTGTCTTGGTGAAACCAAGTCTTGTGGGGAAAGTGCACCACCTCTGCAGAGTGTAAAATCTAGGTACTTAGCCATGTCCCTGGTAAAGGACAATTTGAGCATCAAGACATGGAAGCAATCAAGAATCTCATCACTCCAACTTCTAAGTAAAAACTTGTGGGTGAACAAGGGTTAAAGGATCCTCAATCTTTGATTGGGAGATGCCTTGGGAAAGATTATTTTCTCAAGCAAAACTTAGTGTTTTCAAATGATAAGGAAAAATATATTTTGAGCAATGCAAGCCTCAACTACACCTAGCCAAATGCATATAGATAATAGACTCCACTATACTATCATAGTATCACTTGCCAATACAATTCAAATGTATTGACCCTTGTGGCTGTAACTTGTTATGTTGCAGGTTTGATTGATTTTAGTGAAGTGTGTTGATTAGGATTACAAAGTCTACAACCAACATGTCTGCCTGTGGCACTTTGAAGATGAAGGACCCATGCTTATAGATATTCTGCTGCAATGTAATGTAATAGCCAAATGAGCTATGTAAGATGTAATAAAATTATGTTATTCCTGGTTATAAAGTTGTATTATGACCTTTGTTTCTTGATATTACATCTTAACTGTGGATGCTAGCTATTGATCCAGGGACTAGCATTGTAAACACAGGGGACTCTACCTTATCAAAGGTTGGGAACCTTACAGATGGTACCAGAGCATTGTGTTGCCTGTAGGATTTGTAACCCTAGGATTGGACAAAAACCCTTAGAAAAATAGGAGTTGTATTTGTTCCAAAACTTATTTACAAACAATCTTGTAAACTCTTTCCTCAACCATTTTGGTTTTGATTCTACATCTCATCTATTTCAACTTGATGGAAAAACCTACCCCATGGCCAAAGACTTCACCATGAGCTAAGGACTTCATCAACTCTAATGACTTCAACATCTTCAACTCTAATGACTTCAACATCTTCAACATATTCACCAAGGACTTCAACCTTAGATACCACTAAGGACAAGTGAGACAAGAAATCTTGTTCAAGGATTTGGAGACTAAGGAAACACAACTTAGAAGGAGCCATCCTCACCTTTGAAGTTTTGTGACCAAGAGTTTTCCCAAGGAAACCATGAGCTCATGCAAGAAGGAATCAACCAAGAAAGAGATGGAAAGATCTCAAGAGAACCATTTAGATGGACCATCATATTTTGTTTAAGTCAAACACACCAACTTATGTGGTGTAACAAAAATATTTTTGGTTGCCTGAAAATATGCTTGGAAACTTGTGTTTGAGTGGAATGTTTGTTTGTGATTGCTTGCACATTGCTTGTGTGTGATTAGAATTATTTCCTTAGAAATATTCTGCCTACTCTAATCTCAATTCAACCCAAATAGATGACTTCTCCAAGAAACTCCAACATCAAGGATGGTGACAACAACAACAACCAAGAGGACAACATGAGAGAACTCATAGCAACCCAAAACTAGTTGAGCCAAGAGACAACTCAGCTTTTAGCCAACAACAATGGACTAGACCCAGCCATACAAAGGATTTTGAAACTTCAATCCCAATTGTTGCAAGGATTGGTTACTCAAATGATCAACATGGGAGAAAACTTTTCCCAAAGAGCTAAAGACAACAAGGATGACAAAGATGTTACTCTAGAAGGAACCCACGCATACAATATTTGTAGAGACAAGGATCATACATGCAAGGAGCATGAAGATCAATGCCCTAATTGTGAAGAAGAAAGTCATATCTCTAGTAACTGCCCCAAGAAGAGAGAAAGATTTCCCACCTTTGAGGTGACATGTGAAGAGCATGAACTAAAAGAACTCCTAGCTTTGGAGAGACCCAAAAAGAAGAAGAAGGACATAAGCCAGTTGCAATGTTACAATTGCAAAGAGATGGGACACTATGCCAGTGAATGCCCAGAAAAGAAGAAGAGCCAAGAAGACAAACAAAAGCTAGTGAAACCCAAGATGAGGAAGGATTTTAGCCAAGTGATGTGCAACCACTGCAAAGGGTTAGGACATTATGCATCATATTGTCCAGAGAAGCCACCTCAAGACCTCAGCCTTATCACATGTTTCAAATGCAAGGAACTAGGCCACTATGCAAACTTCTGTCCAGGAAAGTTACATCAAGATCCCAAGAAAGCCAAGATGTAAACTAGTTGGAAATTTTTTAAGGGTGGTAGTACCCTAGTTGTTTGAGCCAACTTGTAACCCTAGCCTCCCCAAATCTCGGGACGAGATTTATTTTAAGGGTGGTAGCCTGTCACATCCCAAGATTTTCCAAATCTTGTTATGTGAAAAATAAATGAATAAAATAAAACTTTGTTGGTTTTCAGGGTAAGAAGAAACTTCTTGAATCCAATTTGAAACTTTCAAAACCTATTTGGATCAAATAAAATCCTAAAGGGATTTAAAAAGTTAAATAAACAATAAAGTTAAAAATATTTGGAATTACTATTTTTTCTTTTAATAAAAGATTTGGTTTTCAAAAGAAAAGTTAGACTTATAAATAAAGACTATTTTTATAGAGCCAAATTAAACCTTAGCCAAGCTTTTGAAATAAAATGTTTTGCTTTGATTAAAAGAGTAAAAATTTATTTAAATAAAATAATGAGGATTTAATATCCAATTTTATTAAAATAAAGGTTTTGCCATTTTAATTAAACATCAAAAATTATTTATTTATTTTAAACAAGTTTTCCAAGTATTCTATATTTTCAAATAAAATCTACTGATTTGGTTTTGAAAATATTTAGATTTCAAATGGAGATTTTATTAAATAAATCAAAACCTATTTGAATTAATAATTAAGGTCTATTTTACTTAATTATTAAATAGATCCTAAAATAAAAATATTATTTTATTTTGGGACTTTGGTTTGTGTTGTTAAGAAGGACCAAAACTCAATGCAAAGTTTGGTGGAAGTTGTTTTTGATTTGGTTGTTTGAATTTCAAAATAGAAATTGAATTGGAAAAAAAAGAATCAGAACAAAAAAAAATAGAGCAAACTCGACCCAACTAAGCCTGGCCCAGCAAGCCCAGTTCCAGCCCACCAACTCACCCCTCAGCGAAACGTTTTTCACTCCAACTCACACCCACGCAGTCGCAGACAGCAGGACCCCACCCTCCCCCTCTCTCTCTCGCTGCCAGACGGCCCCACTGCCGCGTCATCGTCTTCCTCACCCTGCGACCAGTTCTTCCCCACTCCTGCCATTGATTCCTCCGATTAAATTCGTCGTAACGCTGCGTTTATTCCTCGCTATGATCAAGCCCATTTAACCGTAATGGAGTGATTTGAACCTACTGATCATAGGAAACACTTTGTGGTTTCAAAAATGTATTTGGTGAAGAAAAGAATGATTCTTTGATTTAAAACCAATTCTAGTCAAATAAAAATATGGTTTATTTATTAAAAATGGTTTTGAAGGAAAACCTTTGGGAAATGTTTTGTTTTAAACTCTCTGACCCCAAACACCAAGTTTTATGGTTTGAAAACATATTTTGTGAACCCTATAGATTAATGCCTTAGTAAAAACATTTCTACACCACATAAAATGATACCTTGTTTTGAAAATGGTTTATGAAGTGAAATATTTTGCAAATGACTTGGCCACTTTATAAAATGACCATTAGGTGTTTTCAAATGTTTATGACCCATTAGGAACCACTTTTTCAAAGAAAACAAAGCTTGGCATGCTTGCATGCATTACTTTGACTTTATCATTTTATGTGATGTTTTGCTTGATTGGTAGATTGAGATTGTGCCTTGCTTGATTGAATTGTAGTGACTTGAAGAGTGTGATTGTTGCAAGGACAAGGAGTGAACTTATAACCTCTACCAAAAAGGCAAGTGATGCTTCATACTTTTGTCCCATTACTTTCACTATGTATTAGTGATTTTTCTAAGTAAAAATTGCATGGAATTTTTGCTAAGTATAAACCATGCTATGGTAAAACCTAGTAGATGAAACCTTAGTAGAAATTTTCCTAAGTTAAGGTTGCTACTACTATCATGCTTAGCTTAGCTAGTAGAAAACAAGGGTGGAATATATATTCACACTATGGAAAATTTTCTAAGTCTGAGGACTTGTGTTTTTGTTTAATAAAACAACTAAAGTTAATGAATCACCTGGGTGGAATGGTAATTGCTTGGTGGTTTTTGGTTGAGTGGTTACACAAGGCCAGAGGACTGGTGAACCTTGTGTATCTCACTTGTGGATGGCCACCCAGGAACAAAGTGATTTGAGATGTCAAATGTTGAGAAGCTTCAAGTGCAGCCACTTGGCATTATGGGCTCTGCCTGGATCATATAGGTTGCTAGAACTTATCCATTTGGACAGTTGGTGGTAGTGGGAATGATAGGTTGGAGCGCGTCCATTTGGTCTAAGGAAAGGCTTCTGAAAGATCTTGTCTTGGTGAAACCAAGTCTTGTGGGGAAAGTGCACCACCTCTGCAGAGTGTAAAATCTAGGTACTTAGCCATGTCCCTGGTAAAGGACAATTTGAGCATCAAGACATGGAAGCAATCAAGAATCTCATCACTCCAACTTCTAAGTAAAAACTTGTGGGTGAACAAGGGTTAAAGGATCCTCAATCTTTGATTGGGAGATGCCTTGGGAAAGATTATTTTCTCAAGCAAAACTTAGTGTTTTCAAATGATAAGGAAAAATATATTTTGAGCAATGCAAGCCTCAACTACACCTAGCCAAATGCATATAGATAATAGACTCCACTATACTATCATAGTATCACTTGCCAATACAATTCAAATGTATTGACCCTTGTGGCTGTAACTTGTTATGTTGCAGGTTTGATTGATTTTAGTGAAGTGTGTTGATTAGGATTACAAAGTCTACAACCAACATGTCTGCCTGTGGCACTTTGAAGATGAAGGACCCATGCTTATAGATATTCTGCTGCAATGTAATGTAATAGCCAAATGAGCTATGTAAGATGTAATAAAATTATGTTATTCCTGGTTATAAAGTTGTATTATGACCTTTGTTTCTTGATATTACATCTTAACTGTGGATGCTAGCTATTGATCCAGGGACTAGCATTGTAAACACAGGGGACTCTACCTTATCAAAGGTTGGGAACCTTACAGATGGTACCAGAGCATTGTGTTGCCTGTAGGATTTGTAACCCTAGGATTGGACAAAAACCCTTAGAAAAATAGGAGTTGTATTTGTTCCAAAACTTATTTACAAACAATCTTGTAAACTCTTTCCTCAACCATTTTGGTTTTGATTCTACATCTCATCTATTTCAACTTGATGGAAAAACCTACCCCATGGCCAAAGACTTCACCATGAGCTAAGGACTTCATCAACTCTAATGACTTCAACATCTTCAACTCTAATGACTTCAACATCTTCAACATATTCACCAAGGACTTCAACCTTAGATACCACTAAGGACAAGTGAGACAAGAAATCTTGTTCAAGGATTTGGAGACTAAGGAAACACAACTTAGAAGGAGCCATCCTCACCTTTGAAGTTTTGTGACCAAGAGTTTTCCCAAGGAAACCATGAGCTCATGCAAGAAGGAATCAACCAAGAAAGAGATGGAAAGATCTCAAGAGAACCATTTAGATGGACCATCATATTTTGTTTAAGTCAAACACACCAACTTATGTGGTGTAACAAAAATATTTTTGGTTGCCTAAAAATATGCTTGGAAACTTGTGTTTGAGTGGAATGTTTGTTTGTGATTGCTTGCACATTGCTTGTGTGTGATTAGAATTATTTCCTTAGAAATATTCTGCCTACTCTAATCTCAATTCAACCCAAATAGATGACTTCTCCAAGAAACTCCAACATCAAGGATGGTGACAACAACAACAACCAAGAGGACAACATGAGAGAACTCATAGCAACCCAAAACTAGTTGAGCCAAGAGACAACTCAGCTTTTAGCCAACAACAATGGACTAGACCCAGCCATACAAAGGATTTTGAAACTTCAATCCCAATTGTTGCAAGGATTGGTTACTCAAATGATCAACATGGGAGAAAACTTTTCCCAAAGAGCTAAAGACAACAAGGATGACAAAGATGTTACTCTAGAAGGAACCCAAGCATACAATATTTGTAGAGACAAGGATCATACATGCAAGGAGCATGAAGATCAATGCCCTAATTGTGAAGAAGAAAGTCATATCTCTAGTAACTGCCCCAAGAAGAGAGAAAGATTTCCCACCTTTGAGGTGACATGTGAAGATCATGAACTAAAAGAACTCCTAGCTTTGGAGAGACCCAAAAAGAAGAAGAAGGACATAAGCCAGTTGCAATGTTACAATTGCAAAGAGATGGGACACTATGCCAGTGAATGCCCAGAAAAGAAGAAGAGCCAAGAAGACAAACAAAAGCTAGTGAAACCCAAGATGAGGAAGGATTTTAGCCAAGTGATGTGCAACCACTGCAAAGGGTTAGGACATTATGCATCATATTGTCCAGAGAAGCCACCTCAAGACCTCAGCCTTATCACATGTTTCAAATGCAAGGAACTAGGCCACTATGCAAACTTCTGTCCAGGAAAGTTACATCAAGATCCCAAGAAAGCCAAGATGTAAACTAGTTGGAAATTTTTTAAGGGTGGTAGTACCCTAGTTGTTTGAGCCAACTTGTAACCCTAGCCTCCCCAAATCTCGGGACGAGATTTATTTTAAGGGTGGTAGCCTGTCACATCCCAAGATTTTCCAAATCTTGTTATGTGAAAAATAAATGAATAAAATAAAACTTTGTTGGTTTTCAGGGTAAGAAGAAACTTCTTGAATCCAATTTGAAACTTTCAAAACCTATTTGGATCAAATAAAATCCTAAAGGGATTTAAAAAGTTAAATAAACAATAAAGTTAAAAATATTTGGAATTACTATTTTTTCTTTTAATAAAAGATTTGGTTTTCAAAAGAAAAGTTAGACTTATAAATAAAGACTATTTTTATAGAGCCAAATTAAACCTTAGCCAAGCTTTTGAAATAAAATGTTTTGCTTTGATTAAAAGAGTAAAAATTTATTTAAATAAAATAATGAGGATTTAATATCCAATTTTATTAAAATAAAGGTTTTGCCATTTTAATTAAACATCAAAAATTATTTATTTATTTTAAACAAGTTTTCCAAGTATTCTATATTTTCAAATAAAATCTACTGATTTGGTTTTGAAAATATTTAGATTTCAAATGGAGATTTTATTAAATAAATCAAAACCTATTTGAATTAATAATTAAGGTCTATTTTACTTAATTATTAAATAGATCCTAAAATAAAAATATTATTTTATTTTGGGACTTTGGTTTGTGTTGTTAAGAAGGACCAAAACTCAATGCAAAGTTTGGTGGAAGTTGTTTTTGATTTGGTTGTTTGAATTTCAAAATAGAAATTGAATTGGAAAAAAAAGAATCAGAACAAAAAAAATAGAGCAAACTCGACCCAACTAAGCCTGGCCCAGCAAGCCCAGTTCCAGCCCACCAACTCACCCCTCTGCGAAACGTTTTTCACTCCAACTCACACCCACGCAGTCGCAGACAGCAGGACCCCACCCTCCCCCTCTCTCTCTCTCGCTGCCAGACGGCCCCACTGTCGCGTCATCGTCTTCCTCACCCTGCGACCAGTTCTTCCCCGCTCCTGCTATTGATTCCTCCGATTAAATTCATCGTAACGCTGCGTTTATTCCTCGCTGTGATCAAGCCCATTTAACCGCCCTGGCCTCCTCTCCATTTCCCCTCACGCGCCTCCCTCTCTGCCCCCAGGCTGGACGAATTTCGCCACACACCCTCACTGCTCCGACCATCGTCCCCAGCCAATTCCGGTGACCCCACGCCACCCCTTGCCTTTCCAAGCACGCATGCACATCCCCCAGACCCAGACGCACCTTCCCGTGTCGCTAGCTCACCCGCGCGTGCTCTGCAGCGTCGACTTCGTCTTTGACTGAACGACGCCGTCGTCCGCTCCAACTCCAACGAGCTCCACACGTAGTTTCTGGCCGCGCCTCTCCTTCTCCTTCACGCACACATCATCTCCATGGCTTTGCGCATCTGACCCTGTCTCTCATTTGTCCTAGCGTGCGCTGTAGCAACGTCCACGACGATGCCCGAGCATACCCGTCGTCAGACTCAACTCCGGCGAGCCATTGTCCTCACCCCTGTGCGCCCCTTCACCAGCTAGTACCACATTGAGCATCAGCAAGCTTCGATGATTCTGGTGAGCCACCCCACTCCTTCTCTAGCTTCCTCAGCCGCTGCAACTCGCCGCCAGATACGCCATTGGTACGCTGCTATTTGGTCAAGCGATAGGAACCGTTAGATCTGCATCTGATGGCTTGAATAGGTTGACTAATCGAAGGGGTAAGGATGAACTTGAGCCGCACGATTAAACTTAGATCCAACGCACCCCGTAGCCGATCCGAGCGAAACGGTATTGACGAATCAGAAACAGCCACGTGGACGAAGTTTTGATTTAAAACAGAATTAGAATCAGATTTGTTTGCAGATTTGAAAAATCCATAACTTTTGTTCCACACGTCCAAATTTTGCAAACTTTATATCAATGGAATTAGCAAGACAAGCCCTAGCCAACCATGCCATTTTTTTAGCAAAAAGTTTCAGTATAATTGTTTGTTTTTGCAGAAACATTTGTATGCTTGTTTAGATTGTAAAAATTGTTCAAAAATGATTTTGGGGATAAAATCTTTTGCAAATGGAGTGATTTGAACCTACTGACCATAGGAAACACTTTGTGGTTTCAAAAATGTATTTGGTGAAGAAAAGAATGATTCTTTGATTTAAAACCAATTCTAGTCAAATAAAAATATGGTTTATTTATTAAAAATGGTTTTGAAGGAAAACCTTTGGGAAATGTTTTGTTTTAAACTCTCTGACCCCAAACACCAAGTTTTATGGTTTCAAAACATATTTTGTGAACCCTATAGATTAATGCCTTAGTAAAAACATTTCTACACCACATAAAATGATACCTTGTTTTGAAAATGGTTTATGAAGTGAAATCTTTTGCAAATGACTTGGCCACTTTATAAAATGACCATTAGGTGTTTTCAAATGTTTATGACCCATTAGGAACCACTTTTTCAAAGAAAACAAAGCTTGGCATGCTTGCATGCATTACTTTGACTTTATCATTTTATGTGATGTTTTGCTTGATTGGTAGATTGAGATTGTGCCTTGCTTGATTGAATTGTAGTGACTTGAAGAGTGTGATTGTTGCAAGGACAAGGAGTGAACTTATAACCTCTACCAAAAAGGCAAGTGATGCTTCATACTTTTGTCCCATTACTTTCACTATGCATTAGTATTTTTCTAAGTAAAAATTGCATGGAATTTTTGCTAGGTATAAACCATGCTATGGGAAAACCTAGTAGATGGAACCTTAGTAGAAATTTTCCTAAGTTAAGATTCCTACTACTATCATGCTTAGCTTAGCTAGTATAAAACAAGGGTGGAATATATATTCACACTATGGAAAAATTTCTAAGTCTGAGGACTTGTGTTTTTGTTTAATAAAACAACTAAAGTTAATGAATCACCTGGGTGGAATGGTAATTGCTTGGTGGTTTTTGGTTGAGTGGTTACACAAGGCCAGGGGACTGGTGAACCTTGTGTATCTCACTTGTGGATGGCCACCCAGGAACAAAGAGATTTGAGATGTCAAATGTTGAGAAGCTTCAAGTGCAGCCACTTGACATTATGGGCTCTGCCTGGATCATATAGGTTGCTAGAACTTAGCCATTTGGACAGTTGGTGGTAGTGGGAATGATAGGTTGGAGCGCGTCCATTTGGTCTAAGGAAAGGCTTCTGAAAGATCTTGTCTTGGTGAAACCAAGTCTTGTGGGGAAAGTGCACCACCTCTGAAGAGTGTAAAATCTAAGTACTTAGCCATGTCCCTGGTAAAGGAAAATTTGAGCATCAAGACATGGAAGAAATCAAGAATCTCATCACTCCAACTTCTAAGTAAAAACATGTGGGTGAACAAGGGTTAAAGGATCTTCAATCTTTGATTGGGAGATGCCTTGGGAAAGATTATTTTGTCAAGCAAAACTTAGTGTTTTCAAATGATAAGGAAAAATATATTTTGAGAAATGCAAGCCTCAACTACACCTAGCCAAATGCATATAGATAATAGACTCCACTATACTATCATAGTATCACTTGCCAATACAATTCAAATGTATTGACCCTTGTGGCTATAACTTGTTATGTTGCAGGTTTGATTGATTTTAGTGAAGTGTGTTGATTAGGATTACAAAGTCTACAACCAACATGTCTGCCTGTGGCACTTTGAAGATGAAGGACCCATGCTTATAGATATTCTGCTGCAATGTAATGTAATAGCCAAATGAGCTATGTAAGATGTAATAAAATTATGTTATTCCTGGTTATAAAGTTGTATTATGACCTTTGTTTCTTGATATTACATCTTAACTGTGGATGCTAGCTATTGATCCAGAGACTAGCATTGTAAACACAGGGGACTCTACCTTATCAAAGCTTGGGAACCTTACAGTCAGTGACTCCGCGGGTGCGTCTACGCGTGCGAGAGAGAGAGAGGTGGCCTGGGTGGCTAGTTGGGCTGCTTCTGTTGATGGGCCTGATTGGTAGCGCAGGCCCTTTTCCTTTTCTTTATTCCTTTTCTTTTTCTAATTTGATTTTCTGGAATGATTTTCAAATGAATTCAAACTCTATTTGAATTCAAATCTTTTCTGGATTTTTGCAGTGTGCAACAGTCACAAAACTTGGCATAAAACCATGTGCTCACTTTGAGTTGGCTTGGTCATTTTGGAAAGACAAAATAACAGTGACTTAGCACTTGGTTTGCAAAAGATTGAAAATGGTTTTGAAACCATTTTTATTTTGTATAAATTTGTTCAAACTCTACACTCAAACCAGTTAACAAGGAAACAAACAAACTTGGTTTTTAAAACACTAAGCTCTCAAATGAGGATGGGCATTTGATTTAAGTTTGCTCACATAAAATGATAGCACTATGTGCTTCTGTTTCTTGAAATGAGTTTGAAATTGATCTCAATTCTATATGCATGCATGAATGATATGCAATCTTTGAAATCATGATTTTTGGGATGTTACAGTTCTAAACTTGGTTTTCGTACATGGATTCCATCTCGGATTTCATGGCTTCTAACCATTTGTTGGAATCCGGGCTCATCATCGATCGATTCCATCTTGGTGCATGACCATAAAAGATTTCATTCATATAAATAGAACCTACATTGTTCTCGGATTTAAATGAATAATCACTTCGCATCAAACACGATACAGATACAATGCTCATGCTCAATGCTGGCACCAGATAATAATTATTCAAGTTTATTACTAATCCCTACGGTAAGTGGAGAGGTAGCGTTCCGATGGCAATCACATCAACACTTGATCCATTGCCGACACGCACCTTGACCTCACCCCTTGCTAGCGGTCGCTTGTTCCGCATCCCCTGATTCGAGTTACAAATATTAGCAACTGAACCGGTATCAAATACCCAGGTGCAACTTTGAGTACTAGTCAAGTAAACATCAATAACATGTATATCATATATACCTTTATTTGCCATGCCGGCCTTCTTGTCTGCCAAATACTTGGGGCGATTATGCTTCGATGGCTATCCCCTTACAATAATAGCACTCGGTATCAGACTTAGGGCCAACTTGGGGTTTCTTTTCAGGCACGGCAACTGGTTTGCCGCCCTTACTTCCCTTCCATTTTCCCTTCTTGTCTTTATTGAAACCAGTGGTCTTATTGATCATCAACACTTGATGTTCTTTCTTGATCTCCACTTCTACAGTTTTAAGCATTGGCAGAAGCTCGGGTAGAGACTTCTTCATGCCTTGCATATTATAGTTCATCACAAAGATCTTATAGCTAGGTGGCAGAGACTACAGAACACGATGGATGCTTAAGTCAATGGGAATCGTTATTCCCAAGGACACAAGCTTGTCGGCATAACCCAACATCTTGAGTACATGCTCACTTACGGAGCTGTTCTCTTCCATCATGCAGCTAAAGAACTTTTCTGAAGCATTGTAGCTCTCTATAGCAGCATGTGTGTCAAAAATCATTTTCAACTCACCCATTGTATCAAATGCATTGCCGTTTTCTAAACACTTTCGAAGTTCTGGCTCTAGCCCATACAATATGCCGCAATGAACTAAGTTGTGGCCCTCCTCACGAGTCTAATAGACATTCTTCTCCTTGTCAGGGGAATCATCGAACCGTGGGGGGCCTAACAACGCTTCTAGCACATATTGCTTTTGTGCAGCAGAGAGGAGAATCCTCAAATTCATGGCCCATTCGGTGAAGTTGCTACCGTTCGTTGCAAGTTTCTCTTTCTCCATGAACACATTGAAATTAAAAGCAGGTGGTGCCATCTACAACAGAATTTGTAAAGTTTAGACTAAGTTTATGATAGATTGAGTTCAACTAATCCAAATTAAGAATGAATTACCACTCAAAAACAACATCCCTCGTGCCTTTTTGGTGATTACATGAACCAAATCCACTACACCAAGTCCGATCATCACGTGAGTCGGTGTAGCTTCAAAGGTGAGCATCAAATGGGCATCATATCTACCATATGACTCATGCTGAAACTTTCGGTCCATGTTCCGAGGCCATGTCTGTATATGCTAGGCTCTACAAGTAAGAACCTTAGTATTCGCGTGTGTAACTGTCTTACACCTAAAATATGATCGTGGATCCAAGAACACCCGATCATCACGTGATGTCTTGGAGAGATGAAACATAATCGGTGCATACTTAAGAAAGAACACATTCTTATCTTGATATCTTAATGAGGGATCATCTTATTATGATAATAAAACGCCAAAAAAGCAATATAAGATGCAACAAACATCACATGTTTATAAGTGAAATGATATGGTTCTTGCACTCGATCTCCATAATGTGCATCATGGTATGATCACTATCATACCTCTATGTAAGGCCAAGGTATATGGAACTTACACATTATGTGTTGTAAGAGTATCAACTCATACTTCTACTTACAACATCACCATATTATGACACTAGCCCAACAACAATCTAAACTAGACGCCTCTAACTATCCATTGCAAGTTTTACGTGGCTTAGGAATTTCGAAGATAGAACCGTTCTTACCTAGGAACATGAACCACAACGAGGATAACCAAATTGTTGACAACTCATTGCAAATTAAATATTGACTATATTAGGAGAGACATACACCCGCTAGCCACTTATGCAAAACTAGTTGCATGTCAAGCGTGGAACATGTCTCATGTGCGAGGACAAGTAAAGTCTGTTCGGGCCGCTGCATCCCACTATGCCAACAATATCCAAAGTACAACTAAGAAGCAATAACATGATCAACATTGCCCAAATATTCATATGTGTACTACCCGGGCAAAGCATCTATGTATAGATCCATCTCTGATACCACTGTAGGGTTCGCAGCATAGAAATACTCATATGGGAACAACTATGTACCAAGATCTATCTACTATATACAATCAATGGGAGGATATACATCCGTAGAGAACATACCCTTGAAGACCGACAAATCTTATCGAGGTAAACTCGTGGTTGATGTAGACGATCTCTAGCCGATCTCAAGATCGAGAGGAAGTCCTAGCACCATAAATCAGCGGCGCATCCGTGCTCGCACACACGTCCGAGGCACCGATCAACCTCCGCCTCCTCGCTCCAGCGATGCAGCGGAAGCACAACTCTTTCTTGCCGAATAGCGACCGGGTACATGTATCTCACTAGTCCGAGACCATGGGGGATAAATACTACAGGGGGAGAGAGATCCTTCATGAGGAGGTGTGAGTGAGAGAGAGGGAGGGGGCTCCTTTTATAAGAGAGAGGGAACCCCAAGGGGGTGTCCGGCGCATGGGGCTGCCCCCTTTCCCTCCCCTCATTCATGTGGGTGGACACTCCACTCACAAAAATCCTTTCAATTCCCTCCACTCAAAAACACACTCAAATTCCCATTAAATTTCCATCAAATTTAATTCAAACTCTCATTAAATAAAACTCCTTTTATTTATTCAGATATAACCCCTTGTTAGTATTTCATTTCACATGCAAAAACACTTTATAGTGAAATAAATTTATGCGCTTGTTATTCTTTTCGGCATGAAACTTTTGCTCCAAATGGATGTTGGTGTCTCTTAAGTGTGTCACCCTATAGTTCGCGAATAATGCGGACATGATCGAGATCCCTCTCAGATCAATAATCAGAAGCGGGACCTAGATGTCCATACTGACTCCCACACATTCAGCAATAACTTTCTTGTGATCGCGAGAACCTTTTACGCTAGTATCTTAAACCCTTTGTTTCGTGATATATTACATGTCTGAGATTCGATCATCGGTATCTCCATACATAGTTTGATCTCGTTACTGACATGCACTCTTTTCTCGTTCCCGTGATATAATATTCTAGTGATCAAATCACTTGCTTGCAAGCTAACCAATGTGATATCACCGAGAGGGCCCAGAGCATATCTATCTGTCATCGGGATGAACAAATTCCACTCTCGATCAATTGGCCTCAACATAACACTTCAGTAGTACTGAACCCATCTTTATAATCACCCTGTTACGGTGTGACGTTTGATGTTATCAAGATACTCTTTCGGTGTCAGTGATTGACATGATCTCATGGTCTAAGGATTAGGATCACTTCGTATGATGTTATAGCAATATAAACTCAATGACTTTGATCGGAATGCTATACTTCGGTTGAATGTTCATCACACCATTACACTAATGTTGTGACCTTGTTATTAACAACATCCAATGTCCATGATCATGAAACCTTGATCATCTTGTGAATCAACGAGCTAGTTTATGAGAGAGGCATAACTTGGAATATGCCTCTCAGGGCATATTCCCTTCAGAAAATACTATTTTCTGACCTTTTTGAAATGCAGGTGATGACAACACTAGATTTGTTAAATACTTGATAGAAAATAACCAAAGGACATGTGCAAGTGTGAACTTGACTTTTGTGATTGCAAGATTATGCCCTGACGGTCTTCGAAATAATAGAAGATAAAATATCTAAAAACAACATCATTGGTCCAGTAAGGACTAATGTTTAAAGAAGTAAGATGCCATTATGCATAAGTAATGTAATGCAATTTGTTAAACTCAAATCCCTAGAATGAACGTTGATGATCTAGCGTTAGGGAACTAATGACTGCAAGTGCATAGATTGTTTGTACCTAGTTTCTAAATAAAGATATCTATCCCAACGGGGAGCAGGAGTCTGAAGTCTAAGAATTCTTGAAATAAATACTAAAAAATAGAAATGCTATATAAAGTTCTAAGTGACAAGATAAAATGCAAGTATTGTGTAAAAAAGTTTTTTGGGTTTTTGGTATAAGAGAACAATGAGTAATAAATAAATAAAAAAGAATATAGAAAATAAGTATCGCGTACGTAAAAGAGATTTGAAACTTCAGTGGGAAAAAGCATTCTCAGGGAATAGCGGATACACAGTAGCATTATAAAGGGATAAGGTAAAGATTATTATCATGAACATTCTTAAATATGTATGTATGGAAGGAACTCTGTATTTGGAGAAGGAGGCAGCAACCACTACTCAAATTATCCTTATAACCACATCAGATATCAATCAACATTAATTAAATTACTGTGCTATTAAGGGACATAATCCCGCAGGACGTATCCCATGTCATAGATAGTGTTTTGTAAGTTTCCTCCGTCTACCATTCCTCCGTAAGGGGTGACAATAGCTTTATAGTCACTGTAAGTGCTAACATTCCTTCGTCTACCAACAAGTAGTTTCCTCCATCAAGTCCCCACAAGAGACAAATATTAAGAGGTCGACTTCTCCCAACATCAAGATGTAGACAATCTAACACATGGTCACAGCGATGAATATTATAATAAACTTTATATTATTTCAATCTTGTGCTAGGGTTTCTCCATCTCCCCAAGAACTAATGATCTACTCAGACATGGAGGCAATCAACATCATGGAAAAAGTAATAGAATCTATCATAGATGAGTAGTACTTGTATAAATCCACAACGACTACATAAATTACAACAATATCTAGATGTAGATGGGATGGATGGAGATGGTGGTGATGAAGCGGTTGATGATGAAGATCGGTGCCTTAGCCTCCTACATATGCGTAGGGTGAACATGGATCCCCAATGGATGAGTTCCCCCTCCAGATGCCTTCCGGAGGTTAGGATTCGGTGATTTCTGTGTCTTCTGTATGTCTTCTCTCTGATCCAGTTGCATGGGGTAAAACTATATGAGGAGGCGGTGTTGGCGCCAACTATACTGCGGAAACTATATGGCCAGAATATTTCCTCCCGCTGTATAGTTGGCCGTTAACCATTCTGTACCCTCCAATTGCTTCGGGTTTTCTTCTGGTATTATTAATATTTTCCAAATAAGCAATTTACGTAGGTTTTGGCTCATTTTCACTCTAATATAACTGGTCCAAGAATTGTGTCCATCGGATCCATCATCTGATCTTATCCTTGTAAAAATAAACATAAAAAGTGCGTGTGAACGCCGTAAAATACCAACATCCTACCACTACAATGCAAAATAATAATCTAAAACATGATGCAAATATGCACTCATCAACCACCCCAAAGCATAGACTCTTGCTCATCCCGAGCAAGTTTAGCTTAATGGATGTGATCCTCATATTCATGGAGCTGAGTCGATAAATGAAAAAGTACATCCCTTTAGGGAAGTACCCTATGCATAACGCCAATCACTGGATCAGTTCATTGGCATACATAGTATTGATAGACATCAAAGAATTAATAGTGCATCATTATTACATTGATATGATCCAGAGTATTGAATTTATTACAAAGTTGCTAAGCATAACGTTTGTGCAAATAGTTCAATAGAAAATAGAATAACATAACTAAATATCTCCAATCTCCATAATACGCCATAGGCGAAGAAGATGTCGAGTGGAGGGTAGTAACCAAAAACAATCACTTAGAGTAATCGTAAGGGTAACCTGTAACATAAAATTCAACAACCCCGAGGGGTCAGTACTTGGAATGTACTGGCAAGTGGAACTTATGAAGAAACAATTCTATCATCTACATGCATATCTGGCTTGTGGAGTTCAGGCTTATTGCAGCAGTAAAATAATTTATCCTATCCTTTATAAATCAGTTTAATCATCATCAGACAACCCAATTATGTTTAAACACAATATTTTAGCAATTGCAAAGTTAGAATTAACGAGAACATGTCATAGCCCCAATAATTTAGAAACTCAAACGTCAATTACTGGGGACATGGCTAAGCACTTAGATTTACACCCTGCGGGGGTTTATACACTTTACCCATATGACTTGACCAGCCTAGCTCGTACCACCACTCTCATATTGTGTGATGATAGGGATAAGTCCAAGAAGAGACAATTCGGGAAGTAGTTCCCCAAGCCCATCCACGCACCATTCCAACCTACCACAATCACTACATCTCTAGATACGAAGACCTCGGTTCGCCACGACCTACTTAGTCCATCCAGCCACACATAACTCACTGGCATATGGTTGCACACGAATGTTGGGCCACGTAGAGATAAAACAAAACTTTTTTCCCTACACGGTGATCACGCTGATGTAGTGCAGTCCTCAAGATACGATCCGATCAGGATCGTCCTGGTGTTGATCGTACATAACCTCTGGTGGTATCCACACGTACAAGGAGGAGCACTGGCGGCAAACTGCTAGGTTCGATACGACGAATGGACTGTTGTGGAGCTAACCGATCCTGGGTTCGTACAAAGGTTCGTACAAACTGCTAGGTTCGTACAAAGGTTCATACAAACTGCTAGGTTCGTACAAAGGTTTCGAACCCATGGAATGACCTAACTGATCAACCCTCCTGGGTTTCTGTGCCCCACTATATATAGGGAGTGACAGTGGGTTCCACTCACTCTTGGGCCATAAACTAAAGGCCATATTAGTTACCATGAGTCCTACTCACTTGAATCAGTCCAAAATCTGGCTCGGGTCCAACCCAACCAGATTTCTGATTCAGATCCAATCCGAACTTGCTCTTGCTCTTAAGTGTTTGACCCCGCAGGCTCATGGATACTTGGACACGATTGGAGTCTGACTCTCAATTGATCAGTCGGTAGCGGCTCCTAGCAGAACGTGCCGACTCCCAAGTACCAAAGAGTCTTGACGACTGATACGTTGGAAACATATCTATAATTTTTGATGCTCCATGCTTGTTTAGTATCTATTTTGCTATGTTTTGTCTACACTTTGAGGTATTTTTATACACTTTCTGGTACTAAACTATTAACAAGTTTCCACAGTGCCAATTGCCTGTTTTCTTCTGTTTTTGGTTCTAGAAAGGTAGAAAATCAATATTTTCAGAATTGAAAGGGACAAAAGCCAAAGTTCATATTTTTTGCCTAAGCAACACGGAACCACGAAGAAGTGTCGGAGGGGGGCCACAGGGTGGCCACACCCCTAGGCGCGGGCAAGCCCTGGAGGCGCCCATGAGGGGTGTGGGCCCCCTAGACCCCCACCGACCTTGATTCCTGCGCCTATAAGAAGCCTCCGACCCAAAAACCATAGGGCATCCAGAAGAAATCCATGAAAACCTCTGTATCGCCGCCGCCACCAAAAGGGACATTCGGGGGATAGAAAGTCTTTGTTCCGGCACCCTGTCAGGACGGGGAAGTGCCCCCGAAGCCATCTCCATCGATCTCCACCACCCTATCCATCACCGTTGCTGATTCCCATGATGAGGAGGGAGTAGTTCTTCCTCAAGGCTAAGGGCTCTATCGGTAGCTATGTGTTCATCTCTCTCTCTATGCATGATCTTGTTGTGGTCATGAGCTTTGTAATCAAGTAGATCTACCTTGCTACTCAAGTGCTTCATTAGATCTCTGCTCTCCCCATGTGTATGAAAGTGACAGCGTGCACACCATGGTGACACTTAGGTTTGAGTTTACATAAATACTATTTGTGCTTTAATAGATCTATGCTTTTCTCCACGTGTGTGAAAGTGACAGCGTACATACCGTGTGTGGCACTTTGGATAGATTGAATATTTGTTATGAGTTATATTTGGAGTTGGATGTCTCTATGAAATTGTGGTGTTTGTTGGAACCATCTAGTGCTCAAGGTGATAGTGTGGGGTTATCTATATTGGAGAAGGCGGACTTTGAGGTGTGCTGTTATAGCCCTACCATGGATTAGAGTGTCCAACAAGAGAGTAGTTAAGAGTAGTATCATGAAGAGAGGATATTTATATGAGAGAGTGTTCACTAGTGAAAGTATGATCCCTAGGCCTTGTTTCTAAACATTGGAACACCGTTTGCATCTAGATCTGTTGCATGTTTGCTTGCTTTAGTCTTTACCTCACCATCAAGCTCTTTTCTGGCACCATTGCCACTTGTATTTCACTATCTCTTCACCGAACTAGTGCACATTTTCTCATGAAAAGTGTATTGGGTGTGTTGGGACACAAGAGACTTCTTGTATATTGATTGCAGGATTTGATTGAGAGGGATACCTTTGACCACTTACTTCCTAAGTTCGATAAACCTTGGGTGATCCACTTAAGGGAAACTTGCTGCTATTCTACAAACCTCTGCACTTGGAGGCCCAACAACTGTCTACAAGAATAGAAGTGCGTATACATCAAGCTATTTTCTAGCGCCGTTGCCAGGGAGGAAAGGTAAAAGGCACTCACACAAGTTACCCCACGGCAATAGCAAGCCAGAAATCTCTTTTCTGGTGCCGTTGCCGGGGAGGTAAGGTAAAAGGTACTCACATCCTCCGGTGTGAATGCTCAAAGTTATTTCCTTTAGATTCTACAGTCTTGTATTTTTGTTTCTTGTTTTCACTAGTTAGGCTTAATGGAAAACACCAACAAAATTAGAGAGCTTTATAGTGTTTATCTTGAGTTAGGACGTGAAGTGTTTGAAGAGAAAATGAAAAAACCTATAGAACTTTATTTGCATGCTAATAGCAATGTTATTAGTATGAATTCTTTGGACACCATTGTTGCTAATGCTTTGGAAAAGTCTAAGCTTGGGGAAGCTAGTTTTGATGAAAAATATCTTTTTAGTCCCCGAGCTTTGGAAGATAGCTATTGTATTGCTTATGATGATAACTATTATATGATGATTATAATGATGAGTATGATATTTTCAGTCCACCTACTATTGAGGAGGAAGTTAATTGTGATTAAAATATGCCTTCTATATTTGATTATTATGGTGATGAGAATAGTAATGATACCTATTTTGTTGAATTTGCTCCCACTGTGATTAATAAGGATGACTTTGCTTATGTGGAGAGTAATAATTATTATATGCATGTGGATCATGATAAGAATGTTTTATGTGATAGTTATATTGTTAATTTTATTCATGATGCTACTGAAAGTTATTATGAGAGAGGGAAACATGGTTATATGTATCTCAACAATAGTAACTTTCCCCTCTTTATGTTGAAAGTCTTGAAGTTGCACTTGTTTTGCTTTCCTATGCTTGTTGCTTTGTGCTTTCATCACTTGTTTCTTTACAAGATTCCTATGCACAGGAAGAGGGTTAGACTTAAATGTGTTTTGAATTTTCTTCTTGATGCTCTCTTTTACTTCAATTCATATTTCTTATGTGAGAATCTTCTCAAACTATCAAGCCTAACTTAAAGGCGGTAAAGAAAAGTACTTGTTGGGAGATAACCCAAGAGTTTTCTTGAGTCTTGGAAGTTATAACCTCTGTAATGACCTCTCCTTATCCTTTTTGTTTGTTTTTTGTGCCATGAATGACCTCTAATGAGAGGGAAGTAAAATTTGGGGAGTTGCTGTCCTGAAACAGATTTCTGTCCTCCACCATAAAAATTCGTGAGGAGTCTCTGTAAGTCGGATTGAGATGAACATTTAATAATAAATCCCCCAGTATGTTATCTAACTTTCGTTAGTTCAACACTTTTTTATTTGAGCAACAGAATGTCTTCAAAAAAATCGGTTTCTACCTGCTGGTCTGTTTTGACAGATTTCTGCCATTATTTGCATTTGCTTCTTATTGATTCCTTTTTGGGTTATTTTTGGGAAATTGAGATTTTGAAGGAGTCTCTGCAGTAGCTTGTGACTTTAGTGAAAGTTTTGCTGTTTTGAAACTAAACCCAAAGGTCTATTATCTTTTGAATACACTAATGTTGCTAATGAAGATTGTGTGAAGTTTTGTATGAAGGAAAATTTGCAGATGTAGAGAAAGAATGATGTAATGAGATGAAGAATGGAGAAAAGCTCAAGCTTGGGGATGCTATCCCGTTTCACCCCAAGAAATATTCAAGAGGTACAAGCATCAAAGCTTGGGGATGCCCAAGGCATCCCCTTCTTCATCAATAAAAATCTCAGGTATTTCTACACACTTTGTTTTTATTGTTTCATGCATTGTTTTGTTGTTCTTGGAGCGTCTTAGTTTTTGTTTTTGGTTTTAGTTTGCTTAGTTTGCTTGAGTAAGTTGGTTGGATCCCAGCACACATCTTTTAGAGAGAGACATGCTCTGTTTTCATTGCCTAGAACACTCTAGTTTTCATTCTTAATGTTTTGTGAGTGTTCTCTTTTGCTAGCACTGTGTTTAGCCTTAGTTTTCTTGTGCTTTCAGCTTATAACTGTTTAGTTCTTCTTTGTGGATTTGTGAGACAAGCTCACTGATCTTTGTTGATTATTATCTTTGTGAGTTGTTTCAAAAAAGTTGTTTGGTGTTGGAAAAGAGTAGAAAGTTTCATGCTAATAGTGGTACAAAAGGGAGCTTGTTTTAACTGTGGCTTAGACTTTATCATGTCATGCTAGATCTTGTTTTGACCTTATGCTTAGTGATTATTGTTGTAGCATGTCTTGTTCCAAACAATTAGGATTGCTTAATGTGCCTTGAAGGAATCATGCGTTGTTTTAGCATACAAAAGCATAGTATTGTGGTATTCTCCTTTGATGCTTTGCTTGGGTTGACTTGGCACATGCCCACACCATGTTATGACTATGAACAAGTCACCATAGCCTCTATGATCATTTAGTCCTTGACTTGTAGTACCACTCTATGCTTTGATTAGTAATGCTTTGTTGCACCGCAGGATTATGGCCATTATGCTCTCTTAGTTGGTTGCTCCCAGTATTTTGCTAGCCTCCACTTGTAGGAGTAAGTTCTACTCATGCTTCCAACTCCCAAGGAACCAAGTTATTCCAAAGTGTCCATTATGAATTCCTATGCATGGTGTGTTACACCATTCGAAGTATATTCTTGTTTTCATCTATCTTCCAATTAAAAACTATTTTGTTATGTGAAAACTTAGTGATTAAAGCCCTCAAAAACTTGATGGCACACTCTATATTATTTGCCCCTAATAAACTTGAACTAGTGTGTCGCCTATGTTGTATATGCTTGCACTTATACGTTGGAATTAGCATAACCATGCTATCATGGGGAACGTTTTCAACATTGCACTTGTACTTTGTACTCAGTTGATATGATGCTCTTTTGTCTATAGATGTCACCGGTGTGAAATAAAGAAGGATCTTATAAGTCCATGTAGTAAGTATTTTGTGTTAGAGAAACGCCTGGGCCGCTAGCCTAAGCCATGCCTAATCATGGTGTAAACTTGCAGCATCACCATAGTGAGCTATCTATGAAGCATCCTTAATAAAAAGCTATGCATATAGTAAATAAAAAGATCGCTGAGATGCTCATTGTCTGCTTGCCTTGTCATTTTGGTTGTGGGATAGCTCCTGTACCATGTGCAAGGGGTACCCTGTTGGCGGTTCTCTATGATACGCATGTACTTACAATGACAAGAACTTACAGGTGACTGAAGTTGAGTAGCATGAGGTGTGGCCCTCGTATTCAAGGGACTTGAGATTGCCAACTTATACTTTGTCAAGCATATACTCCATAGCTTGCTCACTTTAACCTTAATCACTTCAAAATGCTTATGATAGGGGTAATGAGGGCTGAAAGCTAACAAGTAACATAATTTTTGGAAGCTCTTTTTGAATCTTGAAATCCCTGCTTCCCTTTGTGAAGGTCCTTTCTTCCACCATTATTTGAGTCTCCACCTTCTACCTTTAAGCACCATTAAGAGAGCATAGTTGCCATTCTGTGTGCAGTATTCCAAAGATTATTGATTGATGCATATTATGATATTACTTGTTCATGTGCTACTTATTTCTAGTCACCCTTGTGAACTTTTAAGGTGTCCTATTCATTTATTTGCTACTCTATGAGGGACAATATGAATGCCACTATGCTATGTTTCTTGTATGTGAAACAAACAAACGTTTTTCAATGCATGTTATTCATGATCTTTGTTTGTAGACTTTCATGTTGCATGCATAATTACTATGTCCTATTGTTAGAACTCCATCTTTCATGCACATGTTTAGAGTTCTTTGATACCAGCTTTCAATGCTTGCAAATGGTTTGATCTTGGTTTTGATGGTTCATGTCACCTCAAAAATTATTCTTTTCATCACTTACCTACTCGAGGACGAGCAGGAGTTAAGCTTGGGGATGCTTGATATGTCGGAAATGTATCTATATTTTTGATGCTCCATGCATGTTTAGTATCTACTTTGCTATGTTTTGACTACACTTTGAGGTATTTTTATACACTTTCTGGTACTAACCTATTAACAAGTTGCCATAGTGTCAGTTGCCTGTTTTATTCAGTTCTTGTTCCAAAAAGGTAGAAAATCAATATTCTCGAAATTGGACGGGAGAAAAGCCAAAGTTCATATTTTCCCTGAGCAACACGGAACCACGAAGCAGTGTCGGAGGGGGGCCATGATACGTTGGAAACGTATCGATAATTTTTGATGGTCCATGCTTGTTTTGTATCTACTTTGCTTTACTTGTCCATACTTTGAGGTGCTTTTTACATGTTTTCTGGTACTAACCTATTAACAAGTTGCAACAGTGCCAGATGCCTGTTTTCTGTTGTTTTTGGTTTCAGAAAAGTTAGTAAATAAATATTCTCGGAATTGGACGGGACAAACGTCAAAGTCAATTACTTTCCATGGGGAACAATAAGTCTAGAGGAGATCAGGATGGGCCGGCTAGAGGGGCCAAACCCACCCCAGGCGCGGGTGGGCCCCACCCCATGCCTGGCTAGGGTTTGGCGCCCCTAGGCGCCGCCTCGGTCTCCCCCTTCTCCTATAAGAAGCCCCCGATTTAGAAACCCTGAGTACCCGATCAAATCTCCACGAAACCGTCTGTAGCCGCCGCCACCATCGTCCCTAGATCGGGGGGGGGGGGGATTTGAAGTTCTTCCCGGCACCCTGCCGGAGGGGAGATCACCCCGGAGGCCTTCTCTCCGTTATGATGCGTGAGTAGTTCCACCTTGGACTATGTATCCATGTAGTAGCTAGATGGTTGTATCTCCTCCTTTGTGCTTTCATGTATAGATCTTGTGAGCTCCGTTCATGATCAAGATCTAACCTATTTGTAATCATGCATGTTGTGTTTCCGGGGATCTGATGGATATTGAGATTATTAAGTTGGTTTGATTAATGGTTTTTTCTTTATGATTCTATCATGTCTGTGTTATTTGTGATCTTGCATGCTCTCCGTTGTTAGTAGCTATCTTGGCCAAGTAGTTGCTAGTGACTCCAAGAGGGGGTATTTATGCTAGATAGTGGGTTCATGCCTCTAGTTTCCAAGGGAAGTGACAAAAATCTCTTCGGTTGTAGATGTGTTGTTGCCACTAGGGAGAAAATAACGGTCTCTTGTTCATGGAACATGTGGACTATTTACCTTACACACTTTGCTTAAAGCAGTTTTCTGTTGCTTGCAACTTAATACTGGAGGGGGTTTGGATGATAACCTGAAGGTGGACTTCTAGTCATAGATGAAGTTGGATGGTGGTCTACGTATATTGTTCTATTGCCCAATCGAATCACATAGGATCTTTCTAACTAGAAATTGCATTGTTATGCCTTGCTCAGTTCCAGTCAATTGCCCTGCTGTAATTTGTTTACCCTTCATGCCATGTTGTTTATCTAAGGAGAGCACCTCTAATGAACTATGGACCCAGGTCCAATCTTTACCATTGATACATCTTCCACTGTTACTTGTTGCAAACCATTACATTCCGTACCATACGTTTAATCCTTTGTTACAGCAAACCAGTGAGCTTGACAACGTCACTATTCGTTGGGGCAAAGTCTTGAGTTTGTGTTGTGCAGGTCTCCGCGTTGGTTGCAACACCTGTTTGATGTTTCCTTCCTCCTTCTGGTTCTATAACCTCGGTATCAACTAAGGGAAAACTTGCTGCTTGCTTGTAGTGGTCCCAACCTTTAATAAGGTAGAGTCCCCTGTGTTTACAATGCTAGTCCCTGGATCAATAGCTAGCATCCAAAGTTAAGATGTAATATCAAGAAACAAAGGTCATAATACAACTTTATAACCAGGAATAACATAATTTTATTACATCTTACATAGCTCATTTGGCTATTACATTACATTGCAGCAGAATATCTGTAAGCATGGGGTCCTTCATCTTCAAAGTGCCACAGGCAAGCATGTTGGTTGTAGACTTTGTAATCCTAATCAATCAACTTCACTAAAATCAATCAAACCTGCAACATAACAAGTTACATCCACAAGGGTCAATACATTTGAATTGTATTGGCAAGTGATACTATGGTAGTATGGTGGAGTCTATCATCTATATGCATTTGGCTAAGTGGAGTTGAGGCTTGCATTGCTAAAAATAGATTTTTCCTTAACATTTGAAAATACTAAGTTTTTGCTTGACAAAATCATTTTTCTCAATCAAAGATTGAAGATCCTTTAACCCTTGTTCAACCACAAGTTTTTAACTTAGAAATTTGGATGATGAGATTCTTGATTGCTTCCATGTCTTGATGCTCAAATTGTCCTTTACCAGGGACATGGCTAACTACTTAGATTTTACACTCTGCAGAGGTGGTGCACTTTCCCCACAAGACTTGGTTTCACCAAGACAAGATCTTTCAGAAGCCTTCCCTTAGACCAAAATGGACGCGTTACAACCTATCAAACTCTACCACCAACTGTCCATATGGCTAAGTTCTTGCAACCTATATGATCCAGGCAGAGCCCATAATGCCAAGTGGTTGCACTTGAAGCTTCTCAACATTTGACATCTCAAATCTCTTTGTTCCTGGGTGGCAATCCACAAGTGAGATACACAAGGTCAACTATAAACATGGGCCTTGTGAACCACTCAACCAAAAACCACCAATCAAGTCCCATTCCACCCAGGTGTTTGATTGACTTAGTTGTTTTATTAAGAAAAACATAAGTCCTCAGACTTAGAAATTTTCCATAGTATGAATGTATATTCCACCCTTATTTTCTATTAGCTAAGCTAAGCATGATAGTAATAGGAATCTTAACTTTGTAAGATTTCTACTAAGGTTTCATCTACTAGGTTTTCCTATAGCAAGGTTTATACTTAGCAAAATTCCATGCAAGTTTTACTTAGAGAAAATCACTAATGCATAGTGAAAGTAATGGGACAAAAGTATGAAGCATCACTTTCCTTTTTGGTAGAGTATAGGTTCACTCCTTGATCTTTGCAATGTTCACACACTTCAAGTCACTACAAATCAATCAAGCAAACAATAATTCAATCTACCAAACAAGAAAAACATCACATAAAAATCATAGAACACTTTGTTTTATTTGAAAAAGTGGTTCCTAATGGGACATAAAACACTTGAAAACACATAATGGTCATTTTGTAGAGTGGCAAAGTTATTTGCAAAAGGTTTCACTTCATAAACCATTTTCAAAACAAAGTATCATTTTATGTGGTGTAGAAATATTTTTACT
The DNA here is from genome assembly GCA_023614405.1 of Avena insularis. NCBI lineage: Eukaryota > Viridiplantae > Streptophyta > Magnoliopsida > Poales > Poaceae > Avena > Avena insularis. The sequence goes on along the minus strand of CM042695.1, from coordinate 161,220,128 downwards.
AAGGCACTAATCTATAGGGTTCACCAAATATGTTTTCAAACCATAAAACTTGGTTTTTGAGGTCAGAGAGTTTAAAACAAAACATTTCCCAAAGGTTTTTTTCCAAAATCATTTTTAATAAATAAACCATATTTTTATTTGACTAGAAATGGTTTTAAATCAAAGAATCATTCTTTTGTTTCACCAAATACATTTTTGAATCCACAAAGTGTTTCCTATGGTCAGTAGGTTCAAATCAATCCAATTGCCAAAGATTTTATCCCCCAAAACATTTTTGAACAATTTTTATAATCTAAACAAGAATACAAATGTTTCTGCAAAAACAAACAATTTAATAGAAACTTTTTACTAAACAAATGGCATGGTTGGCTAGGGCTTGTCTTGCTGATTCCATTGATATAAATTTTCAAAATTTGGACGTGTGGAACTAAAGTTGTGCAATTTACAAAATTGGAATCTAATAGATCAATTCTGATCTAATTCAACTAAACAGAGACACGTGGCGTGTTTCTATTCGCTGATACCGCTTCGTCTGGATCACGTGCTGCAGGCCGTTGGATCTAACTGATATCGCACGGCACAGGTTCACTCTTACCCCTTCGCTCTCTTTCTATCCTAGCCGCTAGATGATGATCTAACGACTCACAGGAGGTTGACCAAAGTCTGGCGGCGCAGCGACGGTGGCTGGCGGCGGCGAGGTCAGATGGTGGCTGCGCTGGTGAAACAGGAAGCGAGGGAGGATGGGAAGATGCTCACCGCGTTCGCGATGGCGTGGGAAGCTCAACGTGGCGATCGCGCGTCGGCGCACGGAGGTGAGGGTAATGGCTCGCCGGAGTTGCTCCTGGCATCGGGTTCGCTCGGGCATCGTTGGAGGCGGGGCTACGGTGCACGCTAGGACAAATGGGAGACAGGGTCAGACGCGCAAAGCTATGGCGACGATGTGTGCATGAAGGAGAAAGAGAGGCGCGGTCGGAAACTACCTGTGGGGCTCGTCGGAGTTGGAAGCGGGCAGCGGCGTCGTTGATCGCCGAAATCGTCGCTGCAGCACGCCTTGAGCGAGGGAAGGCACCGCAGGTGCAGGAGATGATGGCGAGCAAGCCAGTGTGCTCTAGAAGCAGTTGGGCTGGCGGTGGTGGCCGGAATTGCCGCCGGAGAGCGTCGGAGACAGTGGCGGTTTGGAGACGATTCCGAGCAGCCTGGTGGCTCTCTGGTGGCTCTGGTTTGGGGGAAAGGGAGAGAGGAGCATGGCGTTTAATACGGCGTGGTTGCTGGACTGAATCAACGTGGCAGTAACGAGTATTGACGCGAGCTTTAATCGGCAGAAACCGCCGGCGATGCTTGCGCGCGGGTGAAAACGATGAACAGGAGGGGTGGGGTCGGCTGGTCAGCGAGAGAGAGGAGAGGGGAGTTGGGTCCACCGGTCATTCACTGCACGGGTCGTCTGGAGAGTGAGAGAAAAACGCTTCGGGGGAGAGAGTGAGGTGGGCTAACTGGGCTTAATGGGCCAGGTTGGGTTGGGTCGAGTCCAATTCTATTTTTTTCCTATTCTGAAACCTTTTTCTTTTTCTAATTCTTTTTCTGTTTTGAAATTCAAACAAACAAATCAAACAACCAATTCAAAACAACTTCCACCAAACTTTATATTAAGTTTGGTTCTGTTTATCAACACAAACCAAAGTCCAAAACAAAATAAAATAATTTATTCTTTTTAGGATCTATTTAATAATTAAATAAAAATAGACCTTAATTATTAATTCAAATAGGTTTTGATTTATTTAATAAAATCTCCATTTGAAAACTAAATATTTTTCAAAACCAATTAGTAGGTTTTATTTGAAAATAAAGAATACTTGGAAAACTTGTTTAAAATAAAATAACATTTTTATTTTAGGGTAATAATAATTAAATGAATAGACCTTATTCATTTAATTCAAATAGGATTTGTTTTATTAAAATCTTTGTTTTGAAATCTAAAATAAAACCAAAAACACTTTAGTAGGTTTTATTTGAGAATATAAAATACTTGGAAAACTTATTTAAAATAAATAAATAAGTTTTGATGTTTAACTAAAAATAGTAAAACCTTTGTTTTTAATAAACTTGGATATTAAATCCTTATTATTTTATTTAAATATACCTTTTCTATTTTTATCAAAGCAAAACCTTTTATTTCAAAAGCTTGGCCAAGGTTTAATTTGGCTATATAAAATAATCTTTATTTTTTTCCTTTTCATTTGAAAACCAAATCTTTTTATTAAAAGATCCAAAATAGTAATTTTAAATTTTTAATATTTTCCTTATTAATTGTTTTATCTTTTAAAATACCTTTAGGATTTATTTGTTCAAATAGTTTTGAAGGTTTCCAATTGGAATCAAAAAGTTTCTTCTCACCCTGAAAATCAACAAAGTTTTATTTTATTCATTTATTTTTCACATTACAAGATTTGGAAAATCTTGGGATGTGACAGGCTACCACCCTTAAAATAAATCTCGTCCCGAGATTTGGGGAGGCTAGGGGTTACAAGTAGGCTCAAAACAACTAGGGTACTACCACCCTTAAAATATCCAACTAGATTACATCTTGGCTTGCTTGGGATCTTGGTGTAACTTTCCTGGACAGAAGTTTGCATAGTGGCCTAGTTCCTTGCATTTGAAACATGTGACAAGGCTGAGATCCCTCATAGGCTGGTTTATCTTGTGCTTCATCTTTTCTGGATAGTTGCTTGCATAATGTCCTAGCTCTTTGTAGTTGTTGCACCACACTTGGCTAATATCTTTCTTTTCCTTGGGTAACAATTCTTCTTGTTTATTTCCTTGGTTCTTCTTCTTTTCTGGGCAATCACTGGCATAGTGTCCCTTCTCTTTGCAATTGTAACATTGTACTTGGCTTATGTCCTTCTTCTTCTTTTTGGCTCCCTCAAAGCTAGGAGTTCTTCTAGTTCATGTTCTTCAAAGGTGGGAAATCTTTCTCTCTTCTTGGGGCATTGATCTTCATGCTCCTTGGATGCATGATCCTTGTCTCCACAAGTATTGTTAGCTTGGGTTCCTTCTAGAATAACATCTTTGTCATCCTTGTTGTCCTTAGCTCTTTGGGAAAAGTTTTCTCCCATGTTGATCATTTGAGTAACCAATCCTTGCAACAATTGGGATTGAAGTTTCAAAATCCTTTGTATGGCTGGGTCTAGTCCATTGTTGTTGGCTAAAAGCTGAGTTGTCTCTTGGCTCAACTGGTTTTGGGTTACTATGAGTTCTCTCATGTTGTCCTCTTGGTTGTTGTTGGTGTCATCAACCTTGATGTTGGAGTTTCTTGGAGTAGTCATCTGTTTGGGTTGAATTGAGATTAGAATAGGCAAGATATTTCTAAGGGAATAATTCTGATCACACACATCACAATTCACACAAGAAATGTGCAAGAAATCACAAACAAACATTCCACTCAACAACATGTTTCAAGCATATTTTTAGGCAACCAAAAATATTTTTGTTCCACCACATAAGTTGGTGTGTTTGACTTAACTAAATATGGTGGTCCATCTATATGGTTCACTTGTGATCTTTCCATCCTTCTTGGTTGATTCCCTTTGCATGAGATCATGGTTTCCTTAGAAAGAACTCTTAGTCACAAAAACATCAAAGGTGATGTTGGCTCCTTCTAACTTGTGTTTCCTTAGACTCCAAATCCTGAGCAAGATTTCCTTGTCTCACTTGTCCTTAGTGACATCCAAGATCTAAGTCCTTGGTGATTATGCTGAAGATGTTGAAGTCATTAGAGTTGAAGAAGTTGAAGTCATTAGAGTTGAAGATGTTGAAGTCCTTTGCACATGGTGAAGTCTTTGGCCATGGGGTAGGTTTTTCCATCAAGTTGAAATAGAAGAGATGTAGAATCCAAACCAAAAGGGTTAAGGAAAGGGTTTACAAGATTGTTTGTAAATAAGTTTTTGGAACAAATACAACTCCTATCTTTCTAAGGGGTTTTTATCCAATCCTAGGCTTACAAATCCTACAGGCAACACAATGCTCTGATACCATCTGTAGTGGTCCCAACCTTTAATAAGGTAGAGTCCCCTGTGTTTACAATGCTAGTCCCTGGATCAATAGCTAGCATCCACAGTTAAGATGTAATATCAAGAAACAAAGGTCATAATACAACTTTATAACCAGGACTAACATAATTATATTACATCTTACATAGCTCATTTGGCTATTACATTACATTGCAGCAGAATATCTGTAAGCATGGGGTCCTTCATCTTCAAAGTGCCACAGGCAAGCATGTTGGTTGTAGACTTTGTAATCCTAATCAATCAACTTCACTAAAATCAATCAAACCTTCAACATAACAAGTTACAACCACAAGGGTAAATACATTTGAATTGTATTGGCAAGTGATACTATGGTAGTATGGTGGAGTCTATCATCTATATGCATTTGGCTAAGTGGAGTTGAGGCTTGCATTGCTAAAAATAGATTTTTCCTTAACATTTGAAAATACTAAGTTTTTGCTTGACAAAATCATTTTTCTCAATCAAAGATTGAAGATCCTTTAACCCTTGTTCAACCACAAGTTTTTAACTTAGAAATTTGGATGATGAGATTCTTGATTGCTTCCATGTCTTGATGCTCAAATTGTCCTTTACCAGGGACATGGCTAACTACTTAGATTTTACACTCTACAGAGGTGGTGCACTTTCCCCACAAGACTTGGTTTCACCAAGACAAGATCTTTCAGAAGCATTCCCTTAGACCAAAATGGACGCGTTCCAACCTATCAAACTCTACCACCAACTGTCCATATGGCTAAGTTCTTGCAACCTATATGATCCAGGCAGAGCCCATAATGCCAAGTGGTTGCACTTGAAGCTTCTCAACATTTGACATCTCAAATCTCTTTGTTCCTGGGTGGCAATCCACAAGTGAGATACACAAGGTCAACCATAAACATGGGCCTTGTGAACCACTCAACCAAAAACCACCAATCAAGTCCCATTCCACCCAGGTGTTTGATTGACTTAGTTGTTTTATTAAGAAAAACATAAGTCCTCAGACTTAGAAATTTTCCATAGTATGAATGTATATTCCACCCTTATTTTCTATTAGCTAAGCTAAGCATGATAGTAATAGGAATCTTAACTTTGGAATATTTCTACTAAGGTTTCATCTACTAGGTTTTCCTATAGCAAGGTTTATACTTAGCAAAATTCCATGCAAGTTTTACTTAGAGAAAATCACTAATGCATAGTGAAAGTAATGGGACAAAAGTATGAAGCATCACTTTCCTTTTTGGTAGAGTATAGGTTCACTCCTTGATCTTTGAAATGTTCACACACTTCAAGTCACTACAAATCAATCAAGCAAACAATAATTCAATCTACCAAACAAGAAAAACATCACATAAAAATCATAGAACCAAGATAATGCATGCAAGCATGCCAAGCTTTGTTTTATTTGAAAAAGTGGTTCCTAATGGGACATAAAACACTTGAAAACACATAATGGTAATTTTGTAGAGTGGCAAAGTTATTTGCAAAAGGTTTCACTTCATAAACCATTTTCAAAACAAAGTATCATTTTATGTGGTGTAGAAATATTTTTACTAAGGCATTAATCTATAGGGTTCACCAAATATGTTTTCAAACCATAAAACTTGGTGTTTGAGGTCAGAGAGTTTAAAACAAAACATTTCCCAAAGGTTTTTTTCCAAAATCATTTTTAATAAATAAACCATATTTTTATTTGACTAGAAATGGTTTTAAATCAAAGAATCATTCTTTTGTTTCACCAAATACATTTTTGAATCCACAAAGTGTTTCCTATGGTCAGTAGGTTCAAATCAATCCAATTGCCAAAGATTTTATCCCCCAAAACATTTTTGAACAATTTTTATAATCTAAATAAGAATACAAATGTTTCTGCAAAAACAAACAATTTAACAGAAACTTTTTACTAAACAAATGGCATGGTTGGCTAGGGCTTGTCTTGCTGATTCCATTGATATAATTTTTCAAAATTTGGACGTGTGGAACTAAAGTTGTGCAATTTACAAGATTGGAATCTAATAGATCAATTCTGATCTAATTCAACTAAACAGAGACACGTGGCGTGTTTCTATTCGCTGATACCGCTTCGTCTAGATCACGTGCTGCAGGCCGTTGGATCTAACTGATATCGCACGGCACAAGTTCACTCTTACCATGTCGCTCTCTTTCTATCCTAGCCGCTGGATGATGATCTAACGACTCACAGGAGGTTGACCAAAGTCTGTCGGTGCAGCGACGGTGGCTGGTGGCGGCGAGGTCAGATGGTGGCTGCGCTGGTGAAACAGGAAGCGAGGGAGGATGGGAAGATGCTCACCGCGTTCGCAGTAGCGTGGGGAAGCTCAACGTGGCGGTATCTCGTCGAGGGGCGCACGGAGGTGAGGGTAATGGCTCGCCGGAGTTGCTCCTGGCGTCGGGTTCGCTCGGGCGTCGTTGGAGGCGGGGCTACGGTGCACGCTAGGACAAATGGGAGACTGGGTCAGACGCACAAAGCTATGGCGATGATGTGTGCGTGAAGGAGAAAGAGAGGCGCAGTCGGAAACTACCTGTGGGGCTCGTCGGAGTTGGAGCGGACGGCGGCGTCGTTCAGTCGAAGACGAAGTCGTCGCTGCAGAGCACGCGCGAGCGAGGGGAAGGCACTGGCAGGTGCAGGAGATGATGGCGAGCAAGCCAGTGTGCTCTGGAAGCAGTGGGGCTGGCGGTGGTGGCCGGAATTGCCGCCGGAGAGCGTCGGAGACAGTGGCGGTTTGGAGACGATTCCGAGCAGCATGGTGGCTCTTTGGTGGCTCTGGTTTGGGGAAAGGGAGCATGGCGTTTAATACGGCGTGGTTGCTGGACTGAATCAACGCGGCAGTAACGAGTATTGACGCGAGCTTTAATCGGCAGAAACCGCCGGCGATGTTTGCGCGCGGGTGAAAACGATGAACAGGAGGGGTGGGGTCGGCTGGTCAGCGAGAGAGAGGAGAGGGGAGTTGGGTCCACCGGTCATTCACTGCACGGGTCGTCTGGTGAGTGAGAGAAAAACACTTCGGGAGAGAGACTGAGGTGGGCTAACTGGGCTTAATGGGCCAGGTTGGGTTGGGTCGAGTCCAATTCTATTTTTTTCCTATTCTGAAACCTTTTTCTTTTTCTAATTCTTTTTCTGTTTTGTAATTCAAACAAACAAATCAAACAACCAATTCAAAACAACTTCCACCAAACTTTATATTAAGTTTGGTTCTGTTTATCAACACAAATTAAAGTCCAAAAAAAAATTTATTCTTTTTAGGATCTATTTAATAATTAAATAAAAATAGACCTTAATTATTAATTCAAATAGGTTTTGATTTATTTAATAAAATCTCCATTTGAATACTAAATATTTTTCAAAACCAATCAGTAGGTTTTATTTGAAAATAAAGAATACTTTGAAAACTTGTTTAAAATAAAATAACATTTTTATTTTAGGGTAATAATAATTAAATGAATAGACCTTATTCATTTAATTCAAATAGGATTTGTTTTATTAAAATCTTTGTTTTGAAATCTAAAATAAAATCAAAAACACTTCAGTAGGTTTTATTTGAGAATATAAAATACTTGGAAAACTTATTTAAAATAAATAAATAAGTTTTGATGTTTAACTAAAAATAGTAAAACCTTTGTTTTTAATAAACTTGGATATTAAATCCTTATTATTTTATTTAAATATACCTTTTCTATTTTTATCAAAGCAAAACCTTTTATTTCAAAAGCTTGGCCAAGGCTTAATTTGGCTATATAAAATAATCTTTTTTTTCTTTTCATTTGAAAACCAAATCTTTTTATTAAAAGATCCAAAATAGTAATTTTAAATTTTTAATATTTTCCTTATTAATTGTTTTATCTTTTTAAACCCCTTTAGGATTTATTTGTTCAAATAGGTTTGAAGGTTTCCAATTGGAATCAAAAAGTTTCTTCTCACCCTGAAAATCAACAAAGTTTTATTTTATTCATTTATTTTTCACATTACAAGATTTGGAAAATCTTGAGATGTGACATTGCTGCTTCACACCTTGCTCTTCGGGTTCCCAACAGGCTGTGCGTAGACAGTCGTCAAGCTTTTCTAGCGCCGTTCTTGAGGAGGCCAATGACGTCTTCACAAGGGAGTCCTTCATTTCCTTTCTCTTTACTTTATTTTTAGTTTTCTTTGTTTCTTTTGTTTGGTTTTGTTTGCCTCTTTCCATAAAAACCAAAAAAATTAGTCTAGTTTGGTTTGCTTGCTTTATTCAAAAACAGAAAAAACTTAGTTCCTACCCTAGCTGCTTCTGCTGTTTTTGGCTTGCCCAACTTTGCCAAAATGAACTCTGCTGAGAATACCAAGTTGTGTGACTTCACTAGCACCAACAAAAATTATATCCAAAGCACTCCTATTGCTCCACCTGGTGCTGATGCTACCTTTTATGAAATTAAGCCTGCTTTGTTGAATCTTGTGATGAGAGAGCAATTTTCTGGTGCTGGTTCTGATGATCCTGCTGCCCATCTTAATAGCTTTGTTGAACTATGTGAGATGCAAAAGTATAAGGATGTAGATGGAGATATTATTAAGCTCAAGCTTTTTCCTTTCTCCTTGAGGAGAAAAGCTAAAGAATGGTTGCTTTCTTTGCCTAAAAAATAGTATTGATTCTTGGACTAAGTGCAAAGATGCTTTTATTGGAAAGTACTATCCTCCTGCTACGATTATATCCATGAGAAGTGATATTATGAAATTTAAACAACTTGATAGTGAATATGTTGCTCCATCTTGGGAAAGAATGAAATCTTTGGTTAAAAATTGCCATACTCATGGAATCACTGCTTGGATGATTATCCATACTTTTTATGCATGTTTGAACTTCTCCTCAAGAAATCTATTGGATTCATCTGCTGGAGGTACCTTTATGGTCCTCACTTTGGGTGCAGCAACAAGGCTCCTTGATAATATGATGGTTAACTACTCTGAATGGCATGTTGAGAGAGCTCCACATGGTAAGAAGGTAAATTCTGTTGAGGAAACTTCCTCTTTGAGTGAAAAGATTGATGTTATTATGGCTATGCTTGTTAATGGGAAAGCTTCTCTAGATCCTAATAGTGTTCCCTAGCCTCTTTGGTTGCTCAACAAGAGCAAGTTGATGTGAACTTCATTAGAAACAACAATTTCAACAATAATGCCTATAGGAACAATTTTGGTAGCAACAAGAATTATAGGCCTTATCCTCCTAATAATGGCAATTCCTATGGACACTCTTACAATAATGCTAGAAGTGCCCCTCTGAACTTGAAGTCATGCTCATTATTAGTAAACAAACCACTTTCAATAAGACTATAGAGTTTTAACTGTTGAGAAAAATATATCCTGTTTGTCTGAAGCTCAGTCCTCCTTGATTAATAAAATGGCTGCTAAACCTGAAACTATGGAAAACACCTTTGCTACTACTCATGCCATACAAGTTACTATTGATGAAAATGTTAGGCTGTTAGCTCAACTTCATGCTAAGTGTGAAAGGGAAGCTGAAATTGATAGAAACAATAGTGTGTGCACTATCACCACTAAACCACAACTAGTCCCTGTTCCTACTCCTACTATGCTTGTAACATCCCAAAAATCATGATTTAAAAGATTGCATATCATTAATGCATTCATAATCATTTTAGGTTCATTTCTTCAAAAACAGAAACTTTGTGATCTATTATTTTATGTAAGCAAGGCAATGGCCATATTACTACCTTCTAATAGGAAAATACTTACTTTAATCAGTAAGGATTTGAACATGAATTTGAGTATTGTTTCCAAGGCTTGATCAAACTTTTTAAAACAATTTATGAATTCAAACCATTCTCATGTCTTACTTTAATGATTATTAAAGGCAAGGTTTATTTTAAATATCAATGGACCTTGGAAAATTTGAGTGAACAGCAAAACTTCATACACAAAAATGTACCTGGTTCACTTTACAAAAATCCAGAAAGTATTTTAATTCAAACTCTTTTAAAATCATTTGAAAAGGATTCCTAGAAAATCAAACAGAAAAAGAAAAAGGGAAAAGAATTTAGAAAGGGACGGCGCCACTCTTTCGGGCCAGTAGCAAATGCAGCCCACCTGGGTTTTCCCCTCTCTCTCTATTTCTCACCGCAGCCGCGCACACCCCCTCGCTGACCATTGGGACCCACTTTCCCCGTCATCATCGTCCCCAATCACCGCGCGACCCGCTCCACCGTTACCTCGCCACAGTCACGCCGTGATTACTCTCTCCTTAAATCCCATTGATTCGCTGAGTGAATTCCGCCCCTGCTCCGGCTACAAAACCCCCTCCCCACCCCGCACATTTCCCCTCACTCCACTCGCTCGCTCCGCCACCAGGCTTCCCACAATTTCTCTTACACCGCCGCAGTGCCGACGAACTCCGTCGACAAAATTCTGGTGAGCTTGACCACCCCTGTCCTTCTAGTTCATACGAGCATGCTCCTTGTGACCTTGTGCATCCTCTGACACCGTTCGTTTGTTCGCGCATGACCCAGGACGCCGTTTCCATTCACGCCTGCAAGCATCAGAGCCGCCGCTCAACTCCGGCGAGAGATTTAGGTAAAACCCGACCACCCCGTGCCTTCCCCTTGACCCTATAGAGTTCTCCTGAACATTGCACACACACTAATGCCTTCCACCTAAGCCCGATGTTGTCCCCGACTCCGACGAGCTCCCACGGCCATAGCAGCTTGCCCCTGTCCACGCCAGCAACATCTGGAGCTTCCTCGCAACCTTGTGACGCCGGTACGCATCGCCACTGCCCCTAGTCCTCGCTAGAGTCGCCGCACCATCGCCGGCAGAGCCGTCGCCGCCGTCCTGGCCATTTGCGCCGCCGGTTTAGAGTGAAAGCGATTAGATCCACAGGATCTAGATCCAGTGGTCTAGATAAGACACCAGGCCGAAGATGTACGGGCAGATCTGAGCCACTGGGTCTTATTTAGATCTAACGGTGCGCGAGCGTAATCCAGTGCGAAGCGGTACCGTCCAATCAGGAAGCGCCGCGTGGCCTGTAGTTTATTTTAAAATATGGATTTAAATCTATTAGATGTTCAAACTTGCAAAATCCATAACTTTCGATCCACTCGTCCAAATTTTGCAAATTTTATATCATTGGAAACAGGAGAAATAATTCTATCGAACCATTCACTTTGTTTAATAAATTGCTTCTGTAAAACTGGTTATTTTTGCAGAGACATTTGTAGGCCTATTTTGAGTATAAAAATTATTTGAAAAATGTTTTAAAGATCAAATTAAGTTTAATTAATGTATAAATGTTTAGTTTAGTGTTCAGCATTGTTTTACTTGTCTTGTTTGAATTGGAAGAATCATCACATGGCATTTGCATGCATTCATATATTTTTGCTTGTTTATTTTGATATGTGAATTTGGTGCTATCATTTTATGTGTAGATTTTGGTGCTAGTGGTGATTGTGATTGTGAGGATTGTTGCTACTCCCCCAACTACCAAGGCATGTGGTGCTTCATATTTTTGTCCCAATATTTTGACTATGCATTAGAAATATTTTGTATAGGGCTTGCATGAATATTTTGCTAAGTATCTATATGCTATGCTTGCGAGATCCTAGTAGTTGTAGAATTGTTAGAAATTTCTCTAAGTTAAGATACTTGCTATTGCCATGCTTAGCCTAGCTAGTAGCAACCAAGGGTGGAATATATACATGCTGTGGAAAAATATTGCTAAGTCTTTGACTTATGTTTTTGCTTAATAAAACAACTAAGTGAATGAAACACCTGGTGGAATGGTAATATCTTGGTGGTTTTTGGTTGAGTGGTTACACAAGGCCCATTTCTATGGTTTACCTTGTGTATCTCACTTGTGGATTGCCACCCAGGAACAAAGGTATTTTAGATTCCAAATGTTAAGAAGCTTCTAGTGCAACCACATGGAATTATGGGCTCTGCCTGGATCATATAGGCTGCAATAACTTAGTCGTTTGGATAGATGGTGGTAGTGGGATGATAGGTTGGAACGCGTCCATTTGGTCTAAGGGAAGGCTTCTGAAAGGTCCTGTCTTGGTGAAAATCAAGTCTTTTGGGGAAAGTGCACCACCTCTGCAGAAGGAAGAAACCAAGTACTTAGCCGTGTCCCCGGTAATGGACAACTTGAGCATCAAGACATGGAAGCTATCAAGAATCTCCTCATCCCAATTTTCTAAGTTAAAACTTGTGGTTAAACAAGGGTGAAGGTTCAACAATTTCTATTGGTGGTTCCTTGGGAGTTTTTGCCAAACAAAAACTTAGTGTTTTCAACTGATATGTAAAACCTATTTTGAGCAAAGCAAGCCTAAGCTACACTTAGCCAATTTCATATAGTAACTAGATGCTAATATTCTACTAAGGTATCACTTGCCAATACTATTCCAATGTATTGACCCACTGTGGCTGTAACTTGTGATTTTGTAGGTTACTCTGATGATTAGGTGTTATGAGTCTACACTCAACATGCTTGCTTGTGGCACATGAAGATGAAGACTTTTATTTATATTGTTAAGTTAAACTCTTGTACTAGCCTATGGCTATGGAGTTGTAAAATACTATGTTATCTCTAGAATGACGATGTAATAATGACCTTTGTTTCTGTGTACTTCATCTTAAACTGTGGATGCTAGCAATTGATCCAGGGACTAGCATTGTAATCACAGGGATCTTTACCTTTATAACAGTGGGATCTTATAGATGGTATCAGAGCACTATGTTTCCTGTAGGATTATGACCCTAGGATTGGATTAGAAACCACTAAGGAAAAAATTTCAACAATTTCCACACTTGTCTTTTTCATCTCGTAAACTTTTCTAATCTTCTTTATCATCTCTATTTGTAGATGAAATCCATCAACGAAGCCGTGAGGAAGGGACCACTCAGGACCATGACTTTGGAGTGTGAGACTGAATTTCCCAAAGCCCTCAAGAACCTTATGGTTACCATGGGGATACATGGTGCAGCTGTGTACAAAGGATTCCCTGTGATGGATGAAGGAGAAGAGTATTGGTGGGTGCAACTTCACTTGTACAAAAACAAGGAAGACAACCACAAGGAGTCAGGATTCTGCATGGTCACCAACTCAGAAATGCACACAACCTTCTTTGACTCTACAAGAAATGCAGCTTGGAATTCTATCAAGGAGCTTGGTGATAGACTCAAGTGCAGAATGCTCAACACCCAAAATGACCTTAGGGAAGAAAAGAAGCATACCCAAGAGTTAGAGGCTACTAACCAACGTTTAAGAGAAGACATCATAGACTTAGCAATGGAGTCATGTGATCAAGATCGACAGATTGCCTCTAGGGATGCCCTGATAGCCAACTTGGCAAGTGAGTGGGGATTGTAACGCACTTCGTTAGTTGGACCACCACATTTATCGTTTTACTTCCAAATTTTTTTCTAAGTTATGTTGAACCTTCGATGCTTGTAATGGATTTGTGTATGCCACGACTTGTGTGATTGTTGCAAAAGATATGCTTATGATATTTTGTCTTGTGATTTTTCTCTATTGATGTTGATTCTAACTTTTCTCTATCTTATAAAAATAGATTCCTAATGTTATTATCAACACGGCTGAGGAGTTCAAGGGAACTCGTTTTGGTACTCGTCTCATTGAGCTCACTAGTGTGCTCAACCTTCCACTTCCTAGCATCATGACGCTTCCCCTCACCAAGTTTGAGAGGAAGGACCTTTGGGGCTTCAGAGTCACTCAGCCAGGACGCCAGACGGAGCCAACCACGAAGACCATCACCTTCAAGCTGATGCATGACAACAAGGAGAAAGGCTTAGATGTATTCATGCAGGAGTTACTTGGGCGCCTGGTAGGGAGGCACTCCACAGAGCTTAGAGGTCTTTACTTTCACCCCTTCGGGAGACGCAACGAGGAGGGTGAGGATATAGAGTACGAGGATGCTGCTAGAGAGACGATAGAGCCGATTCGTTTGTACCTCTAGGACCTAGAGGGTCTTATTAGGCACCTAGATACTGATAGGACCCAACGTCATACTTAGCAATTACGAGCTCCAGGTTCAGCTCCGAGAGAAGGACAAGCTCTTCGCTGAGCAAGACGAGATAGTCAAGGAAATGGAGGCCAAGTTTGAAAGCCAGGACAAGAAATTCAAGGGCCAGGAGAAGAGAGTCCAAGACAGGAACAAGAAGATCCGGGAGATGAAGGAAGAGCTAGAGGCCAAGGACTTCGAGCTTGAGCATCAGCAGGGAGTGATCGAGAGGCTTCACTCACAGAAGAGGTCTCTTAGATCCAAGATACAGGCCTTGACTACTAATGTTGAGGAGTACCAGACCGCTATGGAGAATGCAGGTCTTACCCTTGTTGATGTGGAGATTGATGCGGAGGAGTAGTGTTGGCTACTCATTTATCTTTCATCTACCGTACTTTTGATTATTGAGTCGCAGTGACCATCCAACATGTGGGTGGCTTGCTATGGTGTGTTTTGCATTTTCAAACTTGTTGTTTATGTCGTTCAAAATCTATGTTATTTTGATGCTTGGTTATTTTGTATGAGTATGTGATGTATTGTGCATGTTAAGCATCTATGGTTATATCATTCTTATCCTTATGAAAACCACAGATGCCTCCTCGACGTGCCAACCCCAACCCAAACAACAACAATGTCACTCCCGAGATGCAACAGTTGAAGACAACACAGACACAAATGATGCAGATGATGACCAATTTTATGCAGAACCAGAATCAGAATAACAACAACAACAATAACAACAACAACAACCCGAACAATCCACCTGGATTTGACATGCTCACCAGATTCCTAAGACTGAGGCCTGCAAAGTTCTCAGGAACCACTGATCCAATGGTGGCCAATGATTGGCTACGTTCAGTGAACAAGGATTTGGTAACTGTCGGCTGCACCGACGAGGACAATGTCAGGTTTGCAGCACATCTGTTGGAAGGACCAGCAGCAACTTGGTGGGATAACTTTCAGATCACCACTCCCATTGAGGATGTGACTTGGGCTATCTTTGATGATGGATTCCGTACAGCTCACATCTCATCCGTGGTGATGAATTTGAAGAAGAAGGAGTTCCATAATCTGAAGCAGCGTCACTGCAGTGTGGCTGAATATATTGAGGAATTCAACAATCTGGCACGTTATGCACCGGATGAAGTTGATACTGATACCAAGAGGAAGGATAAATTCCTCGAAGGACTAAATGATGAACTGAATCTGCAGCTGTCTTTTGCCTATGTCCCAACCTACCAATCACATTGTGACAAGGCTACCATCTTGGAGAACAAGATGAAACAAGTTAAAAGCAGAAAGAGGAAGCACAACTCTAACAAGCACAACTCGGGATCGTCTCACAAGCGTTCCCATCATGATGATAGTGGGAGTTCTGGATCCCACAAACATGGAAAGTACAACAACCACCATAGCCACAACCGCCATCATGAGAACAAGAATCACCGTAGTCATGATAACGACAAGTACAAGAACCACAAGAGTGGACACAAGAGTCAACACAGCGGAGGTGGAAGTGGAAGTGGTAGTCAGCCTGCAAAGAGAGATATCAGTCAGGTTGAATGTTTCAAGTGTAAGAAGATGGGGCATTATGCAAATGAGTGCCCAGAGAAGAAAGTTGAAGGAACCACCAAGCCCAACCGTTTCCAGAAGGGACAAGTAAACCACATCAATGTGGAAGAGATTTATGAGGAACCTGATGTTGTGGCTGGTAAGTTCAAACTCAATTCTGTTCCAGCACTTGTTCTTTTTGATATTGGCGCATCGCATTCATTCATATCAAAAGCTTTTGTTGATAGAAATGAACTTCCAGTTGAAACTATTTGGTGTCCTATAAAAGTAATTTCTTCTGGTGGAGAAATGATAGTGAACTCAGTATGTCATGACCTAGTCATAGAATTTGGGAAGTATAAGTTTCCCGTTAATTTGATAATCCTAAATTCCCAAGGATTGGGTGTCATTTTGGGAATGGACTGGATGACTAAGTACAAGGGAGTGCTAGATTGTGCCAATCATACCGTCACACTCACAACCCCGGATAATAAAAGGATTAGATTCAAGACTAACTTTGAATCAAAAGGGAGTAAGCTAAATTCTCTTAAGGGGGTTAGCATAGACGATGTGCTAATTGTGAGAGAATATCCAGATGTGTTTCCGGAAGAATTACCGGGAATGCCACCAGATAGAGATGTGGAATTTCTGATTGACTTGCTGCCAGGATCAGGACCAATAGCAAAGAGGCTTTACAAGATGTCAGTTGATGAGTTGAAAGAGCTCAAGAAACAACTTGGAGAACAGTTGCAGAAAGGATTTATTCAACCAAGTTGTTCATCTTGGGGAGCACTAGTTTTGTTTGTTGAAAAGAAAGATAGAAGTCAAAGGTTATGCATAGATTATCGTTCACTCAATGAGGTGACTATCAAGAACAAATACCCTGTGCCCAGAATCAATGACTTGTTTGATCAGTTAGAAGGATCCCGTGTGTTCTCAAAGATTGATCTTCGGTCAGGTTATTTTCAGCTTAAGATAAGGGAGCAAGACATACCTAAGACAACTTTCACCACTATGTATGGACTGTATGAGTACACCGTGATGCCATTTGGTTTGACCAATGCACCAGCTTACTTCATGAATATGATAAACAAGGTGTTCATGGAGTTTCTTGACAAGTTTCTTATCGTTTTCATCGATGACATTTTGATCTACTCCAAGAGCAATGAAGAGAATGAGGGACATTTGCGTTTGATACTTGAGAAGCTTAGAGAGCATAAGTTGTTAGCCAAATTCAGAAAGTGTGAATTCTGGTTGAATGAAGTTGGATTTCTTGGACACATCGTGTCAGGATATGGTGTAGCAGTTGATCCCGCAAAAGTGTCAGCTGTAACTGAATGGGAATCTCCTAAGTCAGTGAAATAAGTTCGTAGTTTCCTTGTCTTGGCAGGATACGATAGAAGATTCATTGAGAATTTCTCCAAGGTAGCTAAGCCAATGACGGAGTTACTAAAGAAAGACAAGAAATTTGCTTGGACTGGGGGATGTGAGCTTAGCTTTCAAGAATTGAAGAAGAGACTAGTGAAAGCACCAGTCCTATGTCTGCTAGATTTGGAGAAGGATTTCCAAGTTTATTGTGATGCATCTCATCATGGATTAGGTGCAGTTCTGATGCAAGAAGGGTAAGTTGTGGCTTATGCCTCGAGACAACTCAAAACTCATGAGGTGAATTATCCTACTCATGATTTAGAGTTAGCCTCTGTTGTCCATGCACTCAAAACATGGAGACACTATCTTTTGGGAAAGCGATGTGAAGTGTTCACAGATCACAAAAGTTTGAAGTATATCTTCACTCAGAAAGAAATCAACATGAGACAAAGAAGATGGCTAGAACTCATCAAGGACTACGACTTGAGTTTGCAATACCACCCCGGTAAAGCAAATGTTGTAGCAGATGCACTAAGCCGTAAGGTTTATGTGAATGGTCTTACTAAGGGAGAGTTGCCAGATGATCTGTGTGCCCAATTCAAAGATCTCAGATTGGAGATTGTGCCTGAAGGACATCTCATGTCATTGGATGTTCAACCCACCTTGTTGGACAAAATCAAGGAAGCCCAAAAGACGGACAAGGAAATTGAAGAGATTAAAGAAAATATTGGTAAAGGAAAAGCCAAAGGATTCCACGAAGACGAACAGGGTACCTTATGGTATGGAAAACGTATCTGCATTCCGCAAGATCCGGAGCTTCAGAAACTGATTTTGCAGGAAGCACACAACTCACCGTATTCCATTCATCCAGGTAACACCAAAATGTACATGGATGTGAAGGAAAGATTTTGGTGGAATAATCTCAAGAAGGACATCGCCGAACATATTGCTTTGTGTGATGTATGTAGTAGAGTGAAAGCGGAACATCAGAAACCAGCAGGATTGTTACAACCACTACCTATTCCTGATTGGAAGTGGGACAAGATTGGCATGGATTTCATCACCGGACTGCCAAGGACCAGATCAGGATATGATTCTATTTGGGTGGTAGTGGATCGCTTAACTAAAGTGGCTCACTTCATACCCATGAAGACAACCTACACAAGTGCTATGTTGGCCAAGATCTATATGAATAGGATTGTGTGTCTGCATGGAGTACCCAAGAGTATTGTGTCTGATAGGGGAACTCAATTCACTACTCATTTTTGGAGGCAACTGCATGAGTCATTGGGAACGAGATTGGAATTCAGTACTACTTTTCATCCCCAGACTGATGTACATACATAAAGTACCAACCAGATTTGAGAGGATATGTTAAGGGCATGTTCCCTAGATTATGGAGCCAGTTGGGATGAAAGTCTGCCTTACGCAGGATTCTCTTATAACAACAGCTATCAAGCCAGTATTGAGATGGCGCCGTTTGAGTTTCTCTATGGGAGAAAGTGTACTACACCATTGCTATGGAATGGTGTTGGACAAAGGAACTTGTTCGGGCCAAAACTAATCAAGGAAGCTGAAGAGAAAGTCAAGTTAGTAAAGGACAGATTGAAGATAGCATAGTCCCGACAAAAGAGCTACGCAGATCCAGAGCGTAGAGAAGTCACCTATGAGGTGGGTGATAGAGCATATCTTAGAGTATCACCACTTCGTGGAGTGAAGAGATTTGGAGTCAAAGGAAAGTTGGCCCTGTCACATCCCTAAATTTTTTATTCGGTTCTGCATATCATCCATTTCATTCTGCATTCATGAGTCTTTTGTCAAATTCAAACCACTGCTTTCAAACCCTAGACGGAGTTACTCAAGTGCCCCTACATAGAGGAACAGATGGACCTCGAAGTCACTATTTTGAAATAGACATTTTGTTGCTAAAATTGATCCTATGATGATCCTTTGGTTTTTAGAAAATTTTGAAAACAGAAATCAATTCATTTGGATTAGCTAATAAAAAGCTATGAAAGAAACAAGAAAAGCAAAAAGAATAAAAGAAAGAACAAAAAAAAAACTAACCTAACCTCCCCGGCTGAGCCACCCCGGCCCAGCCCACCTGCCCCGCCTACCCTATCTGCCACGCGCCTTCCCCACGAGCAGCACGCAACGCAGCGGCAGTGCAGCCAGAGGCCCAGCGCCGGCCCAGCAGAGCACCCCGCAGCAGCCCACTCCGCTCCCCTTCTCCCCTATGCCGCTGCCAGGCGGACCCCACCCTACCTTCCCCTTCCTCCGGATGAACTCGTGTTCATCACGGAGTCCAGCAACCGAACGGAATCCCGACGAAATCGGTGCTGATCCTTTCCCCTCTGCACGCTACCCCCTAAATATTTACCCCTCCTCCGCCTCGTTCCGTTTCTTTCGCAAATCTCGCAAACCCTAGCCGCCACGAACCCCGCCGCCACCGCCTCCATTGCCGAGCTTCAGAGCTCAAGGTTCCCGACGAAGCAGTCGCCCCTTGGCCCTCCTGTTCCCCTCTTTCTCTTCCCCTCGATCCATCACACGCCCTGACCTTGTTCCCCTCCCCGCAGATCTTCGCTGTCCCCTCTGATTGCTCGCCGGAGATCCAACGCCGCCCGCCTACTCTGGTCGCTCGCAGTCGACTTTCCAGGAAGCAATCAACGACCCCGACCTCGCCATCGAACTCGCCGAGACTCCCCGCACCCCGTAGACGCCTCGACCTCACCAGGGACCGCTGGAGCTCTCGCCGCCGCCACCGTCTGCGCCCACCGCCGCCACCAGACGCCGCTCGCCGCCAAGGTGAGGACGCGAGCACCCCCGGCCGTCCGATCTGTTTTCAACGCGCAAGATTAGACACGCGGCTGAACCGGTACCGGCTAGTACCAGTGTGCCGTGTGGCAGCCGCGTGGAGCCCACGTAGACGCCACGTCGCAGCCGCGTCAGCGCTGACTCGTCAGTCGCGTTGACTGCGCATTAAAAAAAATTTAAATGAATTTGGAAATTGCAGAAAATAGTTGAAACTTGTAAAATTCATAAAAATTAATCTACTGGGCCAAAAATTGCAAATAAAATATGGGTAGATTCAGTAAGTCGTGTAGAATCTTTCTGTACCTTTGTTTCACACTTTTACAGCAAGATTTTGTCCAGATTTAATTAAATGAATTAATGGACTTTTTGGAGTAATTAATTCATAGAAAAAGATCTGTAACTCCAAAAATTACAAATAATATGTCCCTGGATTCAGTGGAACAAAGGGAATCTAAAAGTGAATTAAAAGGTTAGGATTAGAGTAATAAATTTTGCAGAAACTATTTAATGGCTTTCTGCAGTATTTTAATTACTCAGGGAGTTTTATAATTCCTTTTTGAGAAATTCCAATTGGTACTGTTCCTATTCAGTAATGCCTACACAGTAGAATTTTCCCAAGATTTTACAAATAGTATGTTAACTGTAGTGATTTATTTGGGTTCTAGCTCTAGTTTTGAGCTTTATAAATTGCATAATAGTTTTCCTTGCGCTAAATTTTTTTCCATGCATGCATTCAATAGCTTTACTGAATAAGATTATGTGGTGCTTCTGTAAAATCAATCCACTTGTCATGCATGCATCTTGCATCATCTTGTTGCATATGCTTGTGGATGGTTTGTTTATGATTGCAATTGTATCGTGTAGATTGTGACGAGTGCAACGCTTGCTCGTGTGTGGATTGTTCTTCCGACCGCTACAACCAAGGCAAGTAGATGCTACTTTGTTCATGATGTTGTCCTACTATTTTCAATACATTGTTGTGTATTTTGTAGATGAATGTGTAGGATGATACTATCGCTATGCTATGTCCTATTATGTGGTAGGGTTTTCCTTGTAGATGAACCACCGTTGGTAGATGTGCTTAGCCATCCTATGATGAACGAGGGCTGGGTTACATCACTAAAAGTTGTTTCTAAATGTGTTGGTTTGCAAAAACTAAAAAAACTTAATCAATGAATCTCCTGGGTGTGATGTGATTGATAATTTTTGGTGGTATCATTGCGGAAAGGCACCCAGGTATCAAGAGGAAATGATTGGCTTCTTTATTTTGTAGCTTACGTGTACAATCATGTGCCAATAATGAAATGGGCGGTTGGTTGGACTTAGTAGGTTGTGGTAACTCGAACCCGCGTATCCAGAGATGTAGAAATTTGGTAGGTTGGACCGGTGCGCGTCGGGATTGGGGAGCTACTTCCCGAACGATCTCTTCTTGGACTTCTCCCTATCATCACCCAAAATGAGAGTGATGGTACGAGCTGGGCTGGCCAAGTCACATGGGTAAAGTGTACTAACCCCTGCAGGGTGTATAATCTAATCGATTAGCCGTGTCCCCGGTTATGGACATCTGAGTTGCTTGATATTGATTCCATGACATGTTTCTCGCTCATTCTAATTTCATAATTGTTTTAATGTTGTTGGGATTACTTAATTAGGATCTTTTCAAAGAAAATCAAAACTGTTTATGAAAGTAGGACAAAGGTATTTGCAAATGCAAGCTAGCCACAGATCCACTTGCCAAATATGCATGTAGATGTTAGCACTATTGTCTCATTTACTAGCTCTACTTGCCATACATTCCATGTATTGACCCTTCGGGGCTGCTACGTTTCATGTTGCAGGATATTCCGATTCTGAGTAATCGATATAGGCCACGGTACTCCACTCGGCACTTGTTCACTTGTGGGAAATTTGAAGAATGGAGGATTTGCTTAATTTATGTTGCTACCTGAATAATTTGAGCTATCCTTGAGCTAAGCTTTTATTGTAATAATGGTACTCTGGATCTTCGTTATTTATGATACACGGGTATTTTGCTATGTTATTTATCTTATTCTATTGTGGGCCAATGAACCGATCCAGGGATTGGCATGCCACATAGAAGCCACGGTCTTTTTAGAACCGTGGAGTTACAGGCCCCGAGATATGTTGGACCATTCAAGATTCTGAGTCGTAAAGGAGAAGTAGCATATGAGATTGAACTGCCTGAATCATTGTCTGTTGCTCACAATATGTTTCATGTGAGTCAGCTAAAGAAATGCCATCTGGAGATGGAAGAAACTTCTTTGAAGGATACTATACCTTTGGAGGAGGTCCAATTGGAAAGTGATCTCACTTATGAGGAAAAACCTATCAAGATTCTCGAGACTGCAGAAAGAGTAACTCGGACAAAGAATATCAAATTCTACAAAGTTCAGTGGAACCATCATTCCGAAGAAGAAGCAACATGGGAAAGAAAAGATGACCTTCGGAAAGACCATCCTATTTTCTAGCCAATCCGAATCTCGAGGGCGAGATTCACCTTAAGGGGGTTAGATTTGTAACATCCCAAAAATCATGATTTCAAAGATTGCATATCATTCATGCATTCATAATCATTTTAGGTTCATTTCTTCAAAAACAAAAACTTTGTGATCTATTATTTTATGTAAGCAAGGCAATGGCCATTTACTACCTTCTAATAGGAAAATACTTACTTTAATCAGTAAGGATTTGAACATGAATTGGAGTATTGTTTCCAAGGCTTGATCAAACTTTTCAAAACAAATTATGAATTCAAACCATTCTCATGTCTTATTTTATTAAAGGCAAGGTTTATTTTAAATATCAATGGACCTTGGCAAATTTGAGTGAACAACAAAACTTCATACACAAAAATGTACCTGGTTCACTTTACAAAAATCCAGAAAGTATTTTAATTCAAACTCTTTTAAAATCATTTTAAAAGGATTCCTAGAAAATCAAACAGAAAAAGAAAAATGGAAAAGTAATCAGAAAGGGCCGGCGCCACTCTTTTGGCCCAGTAGCAGATGCAGCCCACCCGGGTGTTCCCCTCTCTCTTTGTTTCTCACCGCAGCCGTGCACACCCCCTCGCTGACCACTGGGACCCACTTGCCCCGTCATCATCGTCCCCAATCACCGCGCATCTGACCCGCTCCGCCGCGATTACTCTCTGCTTAAATCCCATTGATTCGCTGAGTGAATGCCGCCCCTGCTCCGGCTACAAAACCCCCTCCCCACCCCGCACATTTCCCATCACTCCACTCGCTCGCTCCGCCACCAGGCTGCCCACAATTTCTCTTACACCGCCGCATTGCCGACGAACTCCGACGACGAAATTCCAGTGAGCTTGACCACCCCTGTCCTTGTAGTTCATACGAGCATGCTCCTTATGACCTTGTGCATCCTTTGACACCGTTCGTTTGTTCGCGCATGACCCAGGCCGCCGTCACGCTTGCAAGCATCAGAGCCACCGCTTAACTCCGACGAGAGATTTAGGTAAAACCCGACCACCCCGTGCCTTCCCCTTGACCCTATCGAGTTCGCCTGAACATTGCACACACACTGATGCCTTCTGTTTGTGTTAGGGCGGATTAGAACGTCACCAACGTCGCCGTCCACCTAAGCCCGACGCTGTACCTGACTCCGACGAGCTCCCACGGCCACAATAGCTTGCCCCTGTCCACGCCAGCAACATCTGGAGCTTCCTCGCAACCTTGCGACGCCGGTAAGCATCGCCACTGCCCCCAGTCATCACTAGAGTCGCCGCACCATCGCCGGCAGAGCCGTCGCCGCCGTCCTAGCCATTTGCGCCGCCGGTTTAGAGTCAAAGCGATTAGATCCACTGGATCTAGATCTAGTGGTCTATATTAGACGCTAGGCCGAAGAGGTACGGTCAGATCTGAGCCGTTGGATCTTATTTAGATCTGACGGTGGCCTGTAGTTTATTTTAAAATATGGATTTAAATCTATTAGATGTTCAAACTTGCAAAATCCATATCTTTTGATCCACACGTCCAAATTTTGCAAATTTTATATCATTGGAATCAGGAGAAAGAATTATATCCAACCATGCGCATTGTTTAATAAATTGCTTTTGTAAAAATGGTTATTTTTGCAGAGACATTTGTAGGCCTATTTTTAATATAAAAATTATTTGAAAAATATTTTAAAGATCAAATTAAGTTTAATTAATGTATAAATGTTTAGTTTAGTGTTCAGCATTTTTTACTTGTCTTGTTTGAATTGGAAGAATCATCAAATGGCATTTGCATGCATTCATATATTTTTTCTTGTTTATTTTGGTATGTGAATTTGGTGCTATCATTTTATGTGTAGATTTTGGTGCTAGTGGTGATTGTGATTGTGAGGATTGTTGCTACTCCCCCAACTACCAAGGCAAGTGGTGCTTCATATTTTTGTCCCAATATTTTGACTATGCATTAGAAATATTTTGTATAGGGCTTGCATGAATATTTTGCTAAGTATCTATATGATATGCTTGCGAGATCCTAGTAGTTGTAGAATTGTTAGAAATTTCTCTAAGTTAAGATACTTGCTATTTCCATGCTTAGCCTAGCTAGTAGCAACCAAGGGTGGAATATATACATGCTATGGAAAAATATTGCTAAGTATTTGACTTATGTTTTTGCTAAATAAAACAACTAAGTGAATGAAACACCTGGGTGGAATGGTAATTGCTTGGTGGTTTTTGGTTGAGTGGTTACACAAGGCCCATTTCTATGGTTTACCTTGTGTATATCACTTGTGCATTGCCACCCAGGAACAAAAGGATTTTAGATGCCAAATGTTAAGAAGCTTCTAGTGCAACCACATAGCATTATGGCCTCCGCGTGGATCATATAGGTTGCAATAACTTAGCCGTTTGGGCAGTTGGTGGTAGTGGGCTGATAGGTTGGAACGCGTCCATTTGGTCTAAGGGAAGGCTTCTAAAAGGTCTTGTCTTGGTTAAAATAAAGTCTTGTGGGGAAAGTGCACCACCTCTGCGGAAGGAAGAAACTAAGTACTTAGCCGTGTCCCCGGTAATAGACAACTTGAGCATCAAGACATGGAAGCTATCAAGAATCTCCTCATCCCAATTTTCTAAGTTAAAACTTGTGGTTGAACAAGGGTGAAGGTTCACCAATTTCTATTGGTGGTTCCTTGGGAGTTTTTGCCAAACAAAAACTTAGTGTTTTCAACTGATAGGTAAAACCTATTTTGAGCAAAGCAATCCTAAGCTACACTTAGCCAATTTCATATAGTAACTAGATGCTAATATTCTACTAAGGTATCACTTGCCAATACTATTCCAATGTATTGACCCACTGTGGCTGTAACTTGTGATGTTGCATGTTACTCTGATGATGATTAGGGTTATGAGTCTACACTCAACATGCTTGCCTGTGGCACATGAAGATGAAGAGTTTTATATATATTGTTAAGTTAAACTCTTGAAATTAGCCTATGGCTATGGAGTTGTAAAAGACTATGTTATCTTTGGAATGACGATGTAATAATGACCTTTGTTTTTGTGTACTTCATCTTAAACTGTGGATGCTAGCAGTTGATCCAGGGACTAGCATTGCAATCATAGGGATATTTACCTTTATAAAGGTGGGATCTTATAATGCCTAAGCCTATTGAGCCTACTACTAGTGATGCCAAGTTTGACTTTGATATTGATGGTTGCAATATTTCTGAAGTGATTATGTTCTTGAAAAAGCTTGCTAGAAGTCCTGATGCTAGTGATATGCATGTTTCCTTTACCAAACATATTACAGATGCTCTTGTGAAAATTAGGGAAGAGAAGTTAAAACACAAAGCTTCTATTCCTAGGAAAGTAGAAGATAGTTGGGAACCCATTATTTATATGCAAGTGAATGACTTTGATCTCAAAGCTTCATGTGATCTTGGTTCTAGTGTCTCTATTATGCCTAGGAAGATTTATGAAATGCTTGATTTGCCACCTTTGGAAGATTGTTATTCAGATATCCCACTCAATGATAATGCTAAGAATAAACTCATGGGGAGTATTAATGATGTTCTCATTATGGTTAACAGTGCTTATGTCCCTGTTGATTTTTATGTTTTGGATGTTGATTACAATGTTTCTTGTCCTATTACTTTGGGAAGACCTTTTCTTAGAACAGTTGGTGCCATCATTGATATGAAATAAGGCACCATTAAATATTATTTCCATTCAAGAAAGGTATTGAACACTTACCAATGAGAAGAGAGAGGTTGCCTTTTGCTCCTCCTTTGAAAGCAAGATTTGATGTTAATGCTTCTTCATTTGAAAATACTTGATTCTTCTTGCTTCTTGTGCCTAACTTAAAGGCGTTAAAGAAAAATACTTTTTGGGAGATAACCCAAGAGTTTCCTTCGGTCTTTGAAGTTATTACTTATGTAATGACCTCTCCTTATCCTTTTTGTTAGCTTTTTGTGCCAAGAATGACCTCTAATGAGAGGGAAGTAAGGTTTGGGGAGTTGTTGTCCCGAAAAAGATTTCTGTCCTTCACCAAAAAAAATCGTGATGAGGCTCTGTAACTAGGATTGATCTCAAAATTTACGAATGCATCCCCCGGTATGTTAGATAACTTTCGTTAGTTCAGCACTTTTTTATTTGAGCAACAGAAGATGTTCGAAAAAATCAGTTTCTACCTGCTGGTCTGTTTTGACAGATTTCTGCCATTATTTGCGTTTGCTTCTTATTGATTCCTTTTTGAGTTCTCTTTAGGTGAATTGAGCTTTTTGAAGGAGTTACTATAGTATCTTGTGTTTTTAGTGAAAAGCTTTGCTAGAGGTCTAATATCTTTTGAATACACTAATGTTGCTAATGAAGATTGTGTGAAGTTTTGTATAAAGCAAAAATTTCAGGTGTAGAGAGAGAATGATGCAATGAGATGAAGAATGGACAAAAGCTCAAGCTTGGGGATGGCACCATGGTGTCACCCCAAGAAATATCCAAGAGGTACAAGTGTCAAAGCTTGGGAATGCCCAAGCCATCCCCTTCTTCATCAATAAAAAGCTCAGGTCTATCTAGACACTTCATTTTTATTGTTTCATGCACAGTTGTGTTGTTCTTGGAGCGACTTAGTTTTATTTTTCTTTGCTTAGGTTGTGCAGTTTGCTTGAATAAAGTAGTTTGGACCCCGTTCTTGCTGTTTTGTTTGCAAATAAGTTGCTTGGTGTTGGAAAGGAGTAGTAAGTTCTTGCTTGAAGTGCAAGAAGAGCTTGCATTGACTGTGACCTAGACTTTGGCATGACATGTTAGGTGTTGTTTTAGCATTATGCTTAGTGATTATTGCTGCAGCATGTCTTGTTCCAAACAATTGGGGTTGCTTAGTGTGCCTTGAAGAAATTATGCGTTGTTTTAGCATGCGAAAGCATAGTATTGTGGTATTCTCCTTTTTATGTTTTGCTTGGGTTGACTTGGCACATGCTCACACCATGTTATGACTATGACAAGTCACCATTAGCCTCTATGATCATTTAGTGCTCGACTTGTAGTACCACCCTTTTCTTTGATTAATATGTTTTGTTGCACTACATGATTATGGCCATTATTGCTCTCTTAGTTGGTTGCTCCCAGTCTTTTGCTAGCCTCCACTTGTATGAGTAAGTTCTACTCATGCCTCCAACTCCCAACAAACCAAGTTATTCCAAAGTTTCCACTATAAACTCCTATGCATGGTGTGTTACATCATTCCAAGTATATTCTTGTTTTCAACTATCTTCCAGTTAAAAACTATTTTGTTATGTGAAAACTTAGTGATTAAAGCCCTCACGAACTTGATGGCACACTTTATTCTTTGCCCCTAATAAACTTGAACCATTGTGACAACTTTGTTGTATATGCTTGCACTTATAAGTTGGAATTAGCAGAACCGTGCTATCACGGGGAACGTTTTCAACATTGCACTTGTACCTTGTTGTACTCAATTGATATCATGTTCTTTTGTCTATGGATGTCACCGGTGTGAAATAAAGAGGGAACTTGTAAGTCCATGGAGTTTATATTTTGTATTCGAGAAACGCCTGGGCCGCTAGCCTAAGCCATGCCTAATCATGGTGGAAACTTGCAGCATCACTAGAATGAGCTATCTATGAAGCATCCTCAATAAAAAGCTATGCACATGGTAAATAAAAAGATTGCTGAGATGCTCATTGTCTGTTTGCCTTGTCATTTTGGTTATGGGAAAGCTCCTGTACCATGTGCAAGGGGTCCGCGTTGGCGGTTCTCAATGAAATGCAAATACTTACAGTGAGAAGAACTTACCTGGACCCAAAGTTTAGTATGCATGAGGTGTGGCCCTCTTATTCAAGGGACATGAGATTGCCAACTTATACTTCGTCAAGCATATACTCCAGCTTTGCCACTTTAACCTTAACCACTTCAAGATGCTTATGATAGGGGCAATGAGGGATGAAATCTAACAAGTACCATAATTTATGGAAGCTCTTTTTGAAACCTGTAATCCCTACTTCCTTTACAAAAAGGTATTTCTTCCACCATTATTGAGTCTCCACCTTCTACCTTTAGGCACCATTAAGAGAGCATAGTTGTCATTCTGTGTGTAGTGTTCCAAAGCTTATTAACTGATGCATATTGTGTTATTACTTGTTCTTGTGATACTTGTTTCTAGTCACCCTTGTGAACTTTGAAGGTGTCCTATGCATCTATATTGCTACTCTATGAGGGACAAGCTGATTGCCACTATGTTATGTTTGTTGCATGTGAAACAAACAAACGTTTTTCAATGCATGTTATTTATGATCTTTGTTTGTAGATTGTCATGTTGAATGCTTAGTTACTATGTCCTATTGTTAGAACTCCATCTTTCATGCACATGTTTAGAGTTCTTTGTTCCTAGCTTTCAATGCTTGCAAATGGTTGGATCTTTATTGCGAGGGTGCATGTCACCTCAAAAATTATTCTTTTATCACTTACCTACTCGAGGACGAGCAGGAGTTAATGTAACATCCCAAAAATATCAA
The DNA here is from genome assembly GCA_023614405.1 of Avena insularis. Taxonomy (NCBI): domain Eukaryota; kingdom Viridiplantae; phylum Streptophyta; class Magnoliopsida; order Poales; family Poaceae; genus Avena; species Avena insularis. Next base: position 161,191,341 of record CM042695.1, on the reverse strand, counting down.
ACTTAGATCATCAAAACACTAATCATCAAGTTTAGGGTTAACAAAAACTTTTCTAAATGAATTCATGAATGCATGTATATGTGTATGCATGGATTTTTAATTTCTTTAAAAACCACCTTGTTTGTGTGATCCATTGCTTGTAAAATGTTTCTTAGGTGAAAATAACATCATCTAAAACATTTCCCAAACTTTTCCTAAAGACAAGTAAATCAAAACAAATATATTAAGTGAATGGTCATTTTGGCCAATTTAACTCACATGCCTACTTTGGCTGTCTCAAACTTTCAAAACCTAACAGAAACTTTTCTGGATCTTTGCACCCCTTGAATGTACTCACAACATAGTATCAAGGCCCACTTTGTGATCATCCAGAAACTTTCAAATGCATAGTTTAAATGACAATTCAAAATTGAATCTTCTTCATATGGGAAGATCCCACTTTTTCAAAACCCACTCAAACAAGCTCAACTTTCAAAACCCAAGCATATGCAGACTCACCAGAACCAACCTAGCAAACTCACCAAAATTCATTTAAAAATTCAAAAATTGAGTTCATGCGGCCATTTCATCAAACAGGTTGCAGACACAAATCAAACCAAACCACAAACACTATAGTGTGCAGTGTTTTGAGCCTAACTTGTTCCCTAGTTAGCTCACACAGAAAGATTAGCCCAACACTAGCACCCATGTGAGCTTGCCATTGCCATTAATGGTGAACAGCTGAGCACCCCCATGTCACCCCAATGTGGACAGCAAGCTAGGAGCAGCAGCAAGCCTAGCCAGCATGTCTGGGAGGCAGCCCACCGTCCATCGCCACTGCCTGTCCCAGCCGCGAGCATTGCCAAGCCCTGGACCACTCGCACAAGCCGCGCCCAGACGATGCCGAGCGTGCGCCAGAGCGCCACCCGCGACCAGCGTCCTGCATCAAGGCCGCCCTCATGCAAGACACACGATCACCACCGACCCAGGACCCCGCTAGACACTCCCGTTTGCCGCCCCGTGCCATACAACCACCGCCTGCCGTCGAAGACGCCGCCTCTGTCGCGCAGAGCGCCGCCCATTCCAGACCAAACCACACCGCTCCATGCCTCGTGATCATATCGTTGAGCATCGCCAGGAGACACAGCACCGTCCGCTACCCTTGCCCATGCCATTAGCTGCCTGTAACGTCGCCCCCGACGAGCTCACCTTGCGCCCCGACGGTCCCCTCGCTCGACTATAAATAGAGGCCACCCCCGCATGATTTCTTCACACCATCTCACTCCTCTCTCCCCACTGACCGTGCCACACCATTCTTAGAGCAAGGCGAGCACCACCTCGCCGGAATATCACCGGAGTCCGCCGCCACTGGAGAAGAAGGGAGCCAGCGATTGGAGCCGCCCCAGGAGAAGCCACCGGTACCAGGAGGTTCGCCGTTGTCGACTTTGTCGTTCGCCCGCCTCGCCGACCCTCGCCCGTACCCCGGTGAGCCCCCAGCACCCCCCACTGGCCGCGCTAGGTTTCATTCTCGCCGGAGCTGTCTCGCGTCGACGATGACCCTCAGCCGTTGGATTAGAACTAGATCGAACGACCCACGTTGCCCCATACCGCTTCGCCCAGCCCCGTGTCACTGACGGGTGGGGACACCCACGCAGCAGTTGGAGCACTGTGCTTAGCAGGCCGGCCCGTTAGAATTTCCCGCGCAGCCCAGCGATTCAAATTAAACCTTTTTCTTTTTAATTTCAAACACACTTCTGTACCCAACTTCAAAAATCAACCCAGGTCGATTCATTGCACCAAATTGGACGAAACCAATTTTGTTGGAAATATCTATGAATGCTTAATCCAAGCCCGTTGGATTCAAGTCATTTGGATCTGTAGATCACCCATAGCAAAAATAACAAGGCAGAAGCTTTTCTGCATTCAAACATTTTTCAAATTTAAACCATAAAAGCTTTTGAGTTGATTCCAACTCTCAAAAATCACATTTAACCATACCTTTCAGAATATATAAAAATATATAGGTTTACTTGCAGAAATAATGTTCAAGGAATAAAAGAATGCTACATAAGCATTTCTAGCCACTTTAATCAATTAAAATAAAAGGGTAAAACCTTATTAAATTGTGACACCACTTTAAATCACATTCCCATGGACTACAATATGTGGTGATGACATGTGTCAACATGATCCCATGTTTAGTTTGGAGAATATTAAATCTTAAGTAGTTTTTCAATGAGTAGAAATTACTTTTCTAAAATAAAAAGACTTAAACCAATCCTTAACCTTGTAATGTTAGAGATGATGCTAGATCATCTATAGGACCCTTGTGTGTGATGATTGCAAGTATTTAAGTATTGATTGGTGATTGTGTACCCCGTATTTATTCATAGACGCTAGTACCGACCAAGGATACTACGAGGAGGAAGGAGGATACTACGAAGAGGAAGCCGAAGAGAACTTCAACCACTGCTCTGCACAAGGCAAGCCTAATACTACTAGTGAATGTGCAAGCTAACACTTGCAAGATACCCTATTGTTGCCACAAACCCATGCTTGTGATATGATTACTATATGCCTTAAGCGTATGTGATCATACCAACTTGCTAAACCAATCCTAGTTTTATGGCAAGCTTCTTACTTTATTTATTTATCAAAGCTTACTTAGAGTCTACTTAAGAGTTTGGTAGATACCAGACAGTTGTGCTGAAGGTTGTATAAAGAGCATAAAATTTGGCCTAAGCTAGAAACCTTGATCTCAACCTAAGATATAATGTTGGACTTAGTGAAACTCCACTAGTTACCACCCCTCATTATTACCACCCCCACCTGTAGATGCTAGTGCTAAGCATAAAACTTGATCAACTTTAGATGGGAATACTTGGTGGAAAAATGGTTATGGAAACCTTGGAATGATGGATCATTCTATTGAAATGTTTTGGACATGTGTTTCCAAACACTTGATGATTTTGGTGATGAAAATGTTGAGGCATGAGCCTTAGCCCTATATAAAACTGATGGTTGTCTGGATGCGATACCATTCCAATTTTATCGTACAACCACAATACCCGAATATTGGGTAGGGCTTGACTGGAAACTTATATACCTTAGTATTAGTTCCCTCACGGCCAAGGTTTGAGCTGAGGCTACCCTGTGAAGATTGTCCACCTCTGCAGTACCTAAGATGACAGTGGTCATGGTTGGGAGGCCAAACTCACAGGAGAGGTGCT